>AP018154.1:16753589-17353589 GCA_003052745.1 Caenorhabditis inopinata
ACGGACGGCGAACAAGACCTCGACGGTGATCAAGTTCATTTTGAAGACAGGCGAAGACAGGAGGATAGAGGGCGAGAAGATAATAGAGAGCAGCAAATGCTGCTATTCCAAGAATGTTTAATAAGCAGATTTGAAAAAGCAATAGATAAGATAGCCGGAGAAAAAGGGAAAATCAAGGACGAAGAAGAGAAACCACCCAAAGTTTCTCAAAAAGGAATCCAATTGAACTTGGATTTCAACTTCAAGATAAAAGACATTTTAAATAAAGGTATACGTTCCGGAAAATTGGAAGAGGCAGCAAAGGAATGTATTGAAAATATAAAGGCAATAAACGCAGAATTAATTCTTTTGAGTAATAATCCCGGCTTACTCAAAAGTAAAACCGATTTGGAGGCCCTGAAGGCTATCACTGGGAATTCGAGCGGCGACTCGACTCATTCTGACTTGACCGCGCTCCTCCTCTTATCCCAAATGCAGGCAAAACAAAACCAAGATCCACCTGAGACGAGGAAGAGAAGGTATGAAGACAGCGGATTGGAAGTTGGAAGAAAGCAGTCAAATGTTTCAACTGCAACGCTTTCGGACACTATGCCACAGAATGTTTACAAAGAAGGTACGAGTTTCCCGGACAGATTATCAGAAAGAGTAAGTTTCTGGGAAACCGTTACTAATAAGGATTGGGTGTTAAGTGTAATAGAATCAGGTTATCAGATACAGCTAAATCCCGAACTCGTTTTACCACAGCCGAAAGGTTTCAGAAAGTCCCTTATGCGTCATAAAGAATATATAATTACAGAAGTTAAACGGTTATACAAAGAAGGAGTATTGACAGAAACGAGTCGGCAGCCGAGATGCGTTTCTCCACTGCACGTGGTCACAAGAGGTGAAAAAATGCGAATGATACTCGATCTGAGTGATCTTAATAAGAGTTTGATTCCTCCAAAATTTAAGTTAGAAAATATAAAAACGGCATTGCCTTTCATAGAATTTGCAAATTTCGCTGCTACGTTTGATTTTCGTTCGGGATATCACCATATAAAAATACATAAAAATTCTCAGGATCTGCTAGCTTTTTCTTTGTCTGAACCTCCAGTTCCTCCTTTTTACCAGTTTAGAGCTTTACCGTTCGGACTTTCGACGGCGCCTTGGATTTTTACAAAAGTCTTCAAAGAGTTAGTAAATAAATGGAGGTCAGAAGGAATAAAAATCTTCCTTTACCTTGATGACGGTCTCATTCTTGGAGAATGTTTGGAGGAAACGAAAAGTGCAGTGAAAAGAGTTAGGAGAGACTTGGAGAAAGCAGGAGTAATCGTAGCGGAAGATAAGTCTACGTGGGAACCATCCAGTAAGTGCACGTGGCTTGGTTTTGAATGCGATCTGATCGCGAAAGAGGTCACTGTGACCAAGAAAAGAGCTGAAAGATTTCGAAACTCTCTAGAAGTTTTGGAAAGGAGTCTGACTCCAACGATCCTGGATCGTATGATATTCCTGGGATGCCTGGCATCAATGGAAGTAGTTACAGGTGACATTGGAGTTGCTAAAGCTCGAAACATGATGCGAGTAGTAGCGGAAGCTCAACAGAGAAGAAGAAGTAGCTCTTCAAAAAGAAAGAAATCCGAAGGTGAGAGTAGAGAGTTGTGTTTTTGGAGAGAAAATTACCAAGGCATATTTGTGAGATTCTTACTAAATAATTTCGAGCCAGAGTGGTACTTATATACCGATGCATCCTCAGTAGGAGTAGGAGCAATCCTTAAAAATAAAAAAGGAGAAATAAAATGGAAAATTTCGGAGTACGGCGACGTCTTTTTCAAAAACGAATCTAGCACTATGAGAGAGCTAAAGGCGGTGCATACAGCATTTAAGAAGTTAGCGGAATGGGTGACAGGCGATGTTCAAGTACTAGTAGACAGTCAAGCCGCTGTAGTTATCCTTCAGAAAGGTTCTATGAAAACGGAGTTGCACGAATTAGCGGAGAAAATTTGGGAAGAGCTAAAACGAGTAGGGCAAAGTAAATTTTTATGGATCCCCAGGAAACTAAACGCTGAAGCTGACGAAGCAAGCAGAAATTTTGACTTCGACGATTGGGGTATTTCAAATAAAGTGTTCCTACAAGCGCAAAAGTTGTGGGGAAAAATAAAAGTCGACTGGTTCGCTGATTCGAAAAACAGGAAGACCCAGACATTTTTTTCCAGATATCCAGAGCCGGAGACCAGCGGGGTTGACGTCTTCAACCACATCAGTAGAGCAAAATCACTGGGGGCTCCTTGGTGGGTACCTCCCCCAGTTTTGATTTCCAAACTCCTTAATGTAGCCAAAAAAGAAAGAATAAGCGGAGTATTAGTAGCGCCGATCTGGAAAGGTCATCCATCTTTTCAAGCTTTAGTAGATAAAAAAGGAGAATTTATAAGCGCCGTAAAAGACTATATAATATACGAGAAAAATGATAACATTTTTATTCCAGGGCGAGGCTCCGAACACTGTGAAGCCACTAATTCGAAATTTTGCAGGTCCCAGTTTATCCTAGCATTTATCGATTTTTCACAATAGGCCCCCGGCTTTGTAATTTCTACCTAACTTATACAACATAAAACCAACTTGTAAAATAAATCATTTACTGTCAAAATACCTTTTCAGTTATCGATTTTTTCCGAGAGAACGAAACAGAAAAACATATTCTCTGAGATCGAAGAGAAAAGGGAATATTATGTTTTTCGTTGAGAAACGAGGAAAAAATGATTTGCTTACTTTTACGCAACGACGTCATATCATTTAAGAGACAATGTCTGAGAGATTCGACCACCAGTAGTCACAGTTTGAAAAAGTTGTTTCAATTGGTCTGATTTTTTATATAGTGGGTACATGTGATGCCCTAAGTACAAAACCGTATTCAGAATTAGGCTCCGCCCCCTTAGAGTTGAGATACGGTAGGGGTGTTTCGAAAAAAATTTTTTTTTCTTTTTTGAGATAACTTCGATTTCTTTTTTGGAATCGATAACCAGTCACTTATGAAGTATTTTTGTAGTGGAGAACATTTTTGTAGCTCTTTTCCTTCCAACCGAAAGATTGAATTTTCGGAAAAAAATTGTTTCATTTCCGTATTGTGCAAAAAAAATATATTACGGGAAATGAGATCTCATCTGAACTTTATACTTCAGAGTATGGGTTACAAGAATTCATATCTGGTTGGCTGCAGTTCTGCTGCCACCAGTCTTTTTTTTCACGATTTATTCAAATCATCAAGAAAAATGACTTTACTCCAATTTATGATTTCGTATATTCGAACACTGGATCTAGATCATTAAGAACATCATGGAAAATTTCATCCGCTTCCATGAAAAACGCCTCATCTTTCATGAATCTGATCCAGCCAGCATCGTCGTGCTCTTCCTCAGGCACTTCGTACGCTTCATCTTCTGGTGGTAGATATCGCCTGTGCCGATTCCCAGCTGGTGAACGCCTCTTTTCCGCCTCACGTGAGAAAAATCCAGCAATTTTCCGGAAGTTTTTCATTTCGTCGACCTCAAAGTGAAGTGCCCCATCTGCATTTTTCATAGTTTTCATTCTTTTTTCGACTGTTTTGGGATCCAGTCGTTTTTGAGCGAGTCCTTCTTCAAAACAGTCAACCAAGAACTTTTTGACTTTTGCTTCGAATGGTTTTCTTATTGTCTTTTGAGGAAGAGCCCATCCTTTTTCCATGTTTTCATCACTGGTCTCCGTCATTTCATTCAAAGCGTCTGCTACAAGAGAGGAGGACCTATCAGATTGAACTTCTTCAATTTTTTTGGAAAAGAACATGAAAGCGGCATCACGTAGAGTCAATTTTTCGGGAGTGGTCTTGTGGATCCCTCTAATCAAATGCTTCTCCAAGTTGTAGTGAGTAAGAAATTCAGAAGAACATCCAATTTCCGGGCAAGAGTAAATTTTTCCGATTTCTTGTTGTTCGATAGTCGGGAATTTTTCACCGGCTTTCAAGAAAAGATCATCGGATTCAGCAATGCAAGCTTTTTTTTTGTCGTTACTGCCGTCTGACGACAGCTTGATCGAAACCAAAATAAAGCATCTCCAGACATCACTCGTTACCTTTCATCCTCCACCGAACCAATGTTTGCTGCCACATGGCCAGCTTCTTCAAAAGTGTACGTTCCTTCCATGGAATGCAATTCTTTCTTCTGAACAAAATGTCCCATTCCAATCCCACCATAACGACGACCACGGATTCCATTTTCTTCAATCGTGAAATGATTCAATCGCTTTATACCTGGCCATTTTGAATTTCCTTTTTTCAAAACTTTGACTGAGCCATGATAAACCGACATTCCATTCAAAAGCTTGTCGCTTTTCAAAGCATCAAAAAATTCTTTCGATGTCGTGATATCATTTCCTTTTGAGATGTAGCTTTCCACTTTTCTTTTCAATCTGCTGGGGTCGCGATCAGAAGCGCTTTTTCCATTTTGGCTTTCCGAGAAAGTGTATGTGGAGATGGTAACTCCCGATTGTTCAAACAGCCACGGTAGAGAGTTGATAGTTGTTGCGCAATGATACGCTCCTACAAATATCAAAAATACAAATTATTCAATACAAAATACTCACCGGCGTTGTCCGATCTGAGAGAAACTGTTTTTATCCCGACCTTCCTCAACTCCTTCAATAGATGTAGTGTCGTTAAGACAACAAGTTCAGCATTCTGAAAGAGAGAGAGAGAGAGAATTCTGAGAAGTCACGAAACTACTCAGAGTACCTGTGTAACTTCACTATCATATATGTGAACGAAGCTATGTTGAGTGTAGTTGATTCCAATCTTGGCTGCCACATTTGATATGTGATAATTGATTTCCTTTTTGCCAAAATAATCTGTCTGCCGTTCTCGATGCCATTTCTGTAAAAATTTCTGAGCGAAATCCATAGTGATGAGTGCTTCATTGTCTCCAAGATTTTGCATTATCTCTTCGTGAATCGTGAAAAAAAAGACTGGTGGCAGCAGAACTGCAGCCAATCAGTTATGAATTCTTGTAACCCATACTCTGAAGTATAAAGTTCAGATGAGATCTCATTTCCCGTAATATATATTTTTTCCAAAAAATGGGAAAAAGATACCAAAACAGTAGAAAAATGACAAAAATCGTGAAAAAAAAGACTGGTGGCAGCAGGACTGCAGCCAACCAGTTATGAATTCTTGTAACTCATACTCTGAAGTATAAAGTTCAGATGAGATCTCATTTCCCGTAATATATTTTTTTTGCACAATACGGAAATGAAACAATTTTTTTCCGAAAATTCAATCTTTCGGTTGGAAGGAGAAAAGCTACAAAAATGTTCTCCACTACAAAAATACTTCATAAGTGACTGGTTATCGATTCCAAAAAAGAAATCGAAGTTATCTCAAAAAAGAAAAAAAAATTTTTTTCGAAACACCCCTACCGTATTTCAACTCTAAGGGGGCGGAGCCTAATTCTGAATACGGTTTTGTACTTAGGGCATCACATGTACCCACTATATAAAAAATCAGACCAATTGAAACAACTTTTTCAAACTGTGACTATGGGCAGTTGAGCTATGGTCGAATCTCTCACAAGGGAACTGTTTTTAGATAACGTTTGAGAATTTTATGAAAATTGGTACACAGACACTTTCGAGCATGCTGAAAACCATGGCAAACTCTGTTTTTGCCTAAAACTCTCCAGAAGCTGAATATTCGCATCTGAAGTTTCATCTGAAGTTTCATCGCATTTGAAGTTCTCCCCCCATCTGGGGACCTCACTCTTCTCTATGCTTCCATATCATTCATTTCCGGAAGCAGCGGTGGTGTAGTGGCAGTGGGATGGTTTGGAACACTGACGGTCCCAAGTTCGAACCCTACTATGGTAAATTTTTTTTTTTTTTTTTGTTTTTTGTAATTTCATTTTCTAGAGCACATTGGTCTCGAATGGAACTTGCAGAAAGTTCGAGACACAGTATGCAAATGAGTATAAAAATAAGATTTTCATACAGTTTATTCATTAATTATTTCAATTTTCTTGTTCTTTCGTATATTTCTCTTTTTTTTTGTTTTCGGTATTTACTGATGACCAAGTTCCGCCGCATTCTTATGTATATCCTTGATCTGGAGAGCAATCCGAAGAGGGTCCCGCTGTCAGAAGAAGATCTCCAACTTGCTGCTCATCTCATCGATTTAGGAGAGTCGATTGACAAGGGTGAATATGTAATCAAAGCATCAAATCTGGAAGTCACGTGCCATTCCAGTCACATCATGACTAAAAACAACATGGTGACTTTTTTCGAAAAAGTGGTTTTCGATTCGTCTATGCCCAAAGATATTCTATTGATCGTCGACTCCTGGAGCACTTGGAAAGACACGGCAGCAATTGACGCCGTCAAGCCTCCATCGAACAAGCTGAAAATTCTGACGATTCCGGCCGGCTGCACTGGAAACATCCAACCATGTGATGTTGGCATATTTGGAAACTTCAAAAAAGTTGTGAAGACTATAACCAACTACGCCCAGCTCACTCACGGAAATTACAAAATGCACACAAGAGATGAAACCTTGAAGGTAAAACCCAATTAATAAGGCATTATTGAATAATTGAATTTCAGCTGCTTTCACTCGTGTGGCATCAGATGTGCTCTCCGAAGCTGGAATCTTGGGCTAGGTACGCCTGGCATGCTTCTGGATACGATGTTCGTCGTCCTTCGGCATTCGAAACTCCATCCCAACTTCTCTTCCCATGCGGAGTGGCCAGAGATTGCGATATAAGCGGATGTTCTAGTACTTCGTTCATTAGATGTATCCATTGTGAGAAGTATCTTTGCTTCAAGGACTTCGTTTTCAAGTACCATATGTGTTAATTTTTGATGTTTCAATAAATTTTTGTTGTTTTCTAAAGTTTAGAGTCGAAGCCTTTGAGATCAAAAAACAATTAAACACAACTCATATACCCTTTTTCAGCATTCTGCAAGTTCCATTCCAGACCAATGTGCTCTAGAAAATGAAATTACAAAAAACAAAAAAGATTTACCATAGTAGGGTTCGAACTTGGGACCTTCAGTGTTCCAAACCATCCCACTGCCACTACACCACCGCTGCTTCCGGAAATGAATGATATGGAAGCATAGAGAAGAGTGAGGTCCCCAGATGGGGGGAGAACTTCAAATGCGATGAAACTTCAGATGAAACTTCAGATGCGAATATTCAGCTTCTGGAGAGTTTTAGGCAAAAACAGAGTTTGCCATGGTTTTCAGCATGCTCGAAAGTGTCTGTGTACCAATTTTCATAAAATTCTCAAACGTTATCTAAAAACAGTTCCCTTGTCAGACATTGTCTCTTAAAGGAGCATACTATATTTCGAAAGGTAATACCCACCGCGCTGCACAGTTTCCGTGTTTTTGAACAAATCTTTCATTCTACGTTGTTAACTTAGTCTCCCAACCCACCCACCCCGAGAGAAAGGAGAACGAACACCCGAGGGTTAAAGAATAAAAAAAGTAATAATCAAGATTTTTCCAGCCGTATTAGCAATAGTTTCGTTTCACGCACTACTGCGAGCCAGTGGAGTAGCCACACTCAAATGACTCATTAGAGAGAACAACATGCTGGAAATCAAAGTGGAGAGAGCAAAAAACGATCAACTGGGATATGGGAGATCGACGTTTTTCAAATGCGAAGAAGGCACTGGCATGGATAGAATCATACTAAGATGGAAAGAAAGAACCGAAAAACAAGGAAACAAATTCGTTTTTCCAAAATTGCTTGGAATAGATCAGCTCTATTTCCGCTCTCGCTTCCAAGCTTTTGATAAAAATAAGGAAAAAAGGTGCGACACACCACTGTTTCAGAAGAGGAGGAGCAAATTACATGAGGAATCAAGGTTTTCGCCCAGAAGAAATACAACAACGAGGAAGGTGGAGATCGCTCGCTGGACTCTCCAGGTGCCTGAAAGATAACCCAGTAGCCCAAGGTTGCAGAAAGTCGTCAAGTGAGCCGAAATAAATAAGAACCATTTCGAAATCCAGATTAGCCAATAATGGTACATATGAGACTCCCTTAGTTTTCTCTTAAATCACCACGAATTTATTTATTTTTTGTTTAACTCTAACACCATTTATTAATTATCGTTTTTTGCTCATGTTACTTCTTGAAATAATATATAATAGAAACCCAGTTCCAGCCTTCCGTTCACCAAAAATCTAGTTATTCAGTTGTTACAAATATCCTACGTGTCATTTATTATTATTTTTTTCTCCTCACCCACGTTTTTCCATGTCCTTCTCTGATCTTATTTATCGTTCAGGTTAAAATATCGTTGAGTTATACTAACGTAATAGTGTTGTTAATATTAATAAGCATAATATTGTTGTTGTTTCTACTATTTGTTACTACTACCAATACCGTTTCGACCTAACTTATACAACATAAAACCAACTTGTAAAATAAATCATTTACTGTCAAAATACCTTTTCAGTTATCAATTTTTTCCGAGAGAACGAAACAGAAAAACATATTCTCTGAGATCGAAGAGAAAAGAGAATGAAAAACTCGCCATTTTCCTTATATCCCATTCCGAGTATGACTTCTGGCGCTCGATAGTATCTTGTAACCACATACGGCGTCATCATGAACGCTTCAATGGCGGTTCGAGCAAAGCCGAAATCCAGAATTTTCAGAGTGCAATCGCTCCTGACCACTATATTCGATGGCTTCAGATCCTGCAGAAAACGCGGATCAATAAAACAAAGAGGCACTTCCACTACTAACTGTATGAATAATTCCAGCGCTGTGAAGATGTCTGATGCCACACAGCATTTGATAGAGCAGGTAGGATAACCTCTCATGACCCAAGTCCATCTGAATCACCTGACACAGATTCGCGTCCATCAACTCCATTACAATATAGAGATCATTGAACTCGTCTAGCTTCTTTTGCGGTGTAAAACAGTTTAAAATTCCTATGATCTGCAGGAAAATACAGTACTCCACATAATCTTACGTTCACCCCAAAAATTTTCGAAAACTCGAAAACTGGCTTTTCAACCAAAATGCTTCATATTGAAGAAATATGGACTTTTAGTAGGTGTTTCATGATAGAAACTTAAAATAGTCTTGAAATTCACACATCAGGAATGGAATTTCCCGACAGGTGAATATAGCTGTGCTATGAAACTTCTTGAAATTTCAAAGCGGTAGAGTGCGGATGATTCGTATAAGTCAATCAAACACTTGTTTCTTATGTCCTTTTTTTTCTTTTAATTATTTTAATTATTTTTCCTTTTTTTTAACCTTTTTTGCGGAATAAACAATAGGATGAGATTTTTTCCGAATTCTAGTCAATGCTGGCTGCATCTCCGTATAGACGTCCGATCCTGGATTGCAAGAGAATGGGATTGTCCAATTCTGAGATTGCAAAAAAGCTGAAAGTGCATCGTTCTCTGGTCTATCGGACTGTGACTCGTTGCAAACGTCTTGGGACACTGGAAGGCATGTCTAGATGTTGTCGTCCCACTACTGTCACGACTCCTGAAGCTCCTGAAGAAAAGGTACAGTACTGGCCAAAAAAGTATTCGCAAACAGTTTTTCGAGCATAACTTTTCTGAAACTTCCCGGATCGATTTGATATTTTAGGACAATATTTAGAACGGTAAAAGAAATCGAATCAACAACAAGAATAAACAATTTTTCGAAAATTTGAAAAAATATCGAAAAATTTATGAAAATGGCGAAAAACCGAAAAATGGAACCTTGACTTTTGAGATTTAGGAAAGACCGGTAAATGAAAAATAACAGTAAAAAATGATTGAAATAGTTTTATTACTTTATTGGGTAGCCTTTGGCATCGATGACCGCCTGACATCTTCTTGGCATCGAGTCGAGAAGGGTGTCGATCACAGACATCGGGATGGCCTTCCAGACGGATTGGAGTTGATCAAATTTCTGATTGGCATTCGATGCACGGACCCGTCTGAGTTGTCTCTCGACATGCTACCAGATGTGTTCGATCGGATTCAAGTCAAGAAATTGACTATGCAAGTCCAGAAGATCCACGTGGCGGCGTCGTAACCAGTCCTTGTTGTGCTTCGTGGTGTGTTTCGGGTTTTCCTGTTGGAAAACAAACGCCCGGCCCACATTAGACCGTGCCCAGGATCTCATTGTGTTCTCCAAGATTTCTTCTTACACAAATCGATCCATGATGCCCGTAATTCTTCTCAAGGGGCCGATTGAAGTCCCAGAGAAACAGCCCCAAACCATCACCGAACTTGACGGTTTGGAGCTCGTAGCTGGGATCGAACCGACATCCAACCGGACGGCGAATCCATTTGATACCGTCAGTACCAAACAGATTGCACTTGGATTCGTCGCTGAACACGTGATTAGCCCAATGCTGGCGTCCCCAGTGGAAATGAGCTCTGGCCCATGCTACGCTACGTTTCTCTCGGACTTCAATCGGCCCCTTGTGAAGAATTACGGGCATCATGGATCGATTTGTGTAAGAAGAAATCTTGGAAAACACAATGAGATCCTGGGCACGGTCTAATGTGGGCCAATATTCAATGGCTACCTAATCTTTGGCTACTTGATCAATGGCTACCTGGTAATCAATGGCTACCTGATATTCTTTGGCTACTTTTGCCTTCGAGTTTTAATGGCTACCCAGCCCCTAATAGTATTGCCCCGCAGAGACAAGCTTGAATAATAGTATTGCACCCCCTAATTGATTTGCGCCCCTAATAGTATTACCTCCCTAATTGTCTTGCCCCTTCGTGATGACACAATCGGCGCCACGACAGATTTTTTAAATCCAAGTTTGAGGTTTGAGAACTGTAAACCACCCATACGCCTTTCAATAGTGAAAAGAGACCAAAGCAATTTAGATTTGTTATTTTTTCATTATTTCATTTTTTTTGTTTTTTATTCTTTTTATTTGTTTTTACGGTACCCCTTTTTAAATCAATATCAAAATTGAATTTTTTGAAAACGCAAAAATAACAGGATAACAAGAAAATTAAATGAAAACTCAAAAGAAAACAAAAACATCATATTAAAATTTTTTTGAAAATTCTATAATAGGATTAATGAAAAATTATTTTTTCTTTGTAACAAAAGTGAAGCCAAATTTTTCAAGTGTGGGTTCTGCACATCTGTAAAAATGAATATAGTCTATATGTATTTACAAAACTCTCTGCAACCTTTTTGTTTTTTTTTCCTGTGGAGTTGAAGAAGCCATTGGTGTTTTGTACGAAATCATTGAAAAATTCAAATCGGTCGGCTGCATTTGAATTTCTTCGAGTGATTTTAGTTGAGAAGAGCTTCCATTCATAGTTTCACTAGTTGAAAAATCTAGTAAAGTGGCAGATGAATCGCTCATAGAGCGGCTGTTGTCATCATAGGCTACTTCAGAAATTTGATTAGTAGAATCAGTAGAAATTTCCCAACTGTTCTGCGACAAATCAATAAAAGAATCAGCTTCTCGGGTACCCGGCTGAATTCCCGACGAATCAAACAACGAATCTTCATCGGGTTTGTCTTTGAAAATGGTCAAGCTAAAAACATAAGTTTCTAGAGTATCACTAAGTTACTTACTTAGAAACATTGAAAACGTCTCGAATATGATTATTCTTAGAAAATCTTGTTCCTAGGCGATCAGAACATTTGCGCCCGGACCGAATCGGAACCGATGGTTGCGTGTTTTTCTTTCTCATTTCATCCCAGATCCAAAACAGTTCAATTCGACGAGTATTTTCATCCATGTGATTAGCAGCAGCCACTCTGCAAACGAATACGACCGTATAATTCGATTTCTTGAAAAACTCACATATGAGAACAGAAAAAACCTTTCGAGCTTGAAGAGCATTCATTACAGCACAAACAGTTTCCGACACGTTTTACCAAAACTGTCCTGAAACGAATTAATTATTTTAGAAACTTTGTCATCGCTACTTTTCTGCGCATCCATCAGTTTTTGATTCGTCATCCATCAAAATCGAGTTTTTTGTCAGACTCACGATTCTCATGTTCGATGCAGCTTCTTCTTCTTTTTCAATAATAGAAACGCAGAGATCTGAGAAAAGGAAACTCAGAAGCATTCTTATGTATTGATATAATACTACTCACTAATACAAATATCTTTTGGAGGATCGAATGAAAGAAATATGGGTGCGCATAGTCCTGTTTCGCGATAGGAAATCATCTTCGACATATAGCTTTCTCCCGATATTTTTAATCTATCTTTGAAAATCACTGTTTCACCATGACCAAGACATGAATTCCAAATTTCCTTGTAGGAATTTACAGAAACAATCAATGGTTACGTTAAGACTTTTGATAATATTCTCACTTTTCACAAAACTTTCGAGTCCTTCAACCAAAAAATCAACTCTTTTCTGATGAGATACATAACTCTTCAGAAGACCGTTGTATGTTTCAGAAATATTAGTTGTAGAAAAATGCATGATATGTCCAGAGTTCAGCTTTGCAGAAATAGAACTACACTTTAATAACACACTTTTGTTTTGATTCAACCTGAAAAATACCGCATTTTTTCTAAAAATAAAGTGTATGTAACTAACCAATTAATAATTCTAGAATCTATGTGAGATTCGGCCGCCTTGATTTTTCTATCAAATTCTTCGGCATCATAAGATCCGAGAATCCCCCGTTTCCAACACGAACCTGCCTGTAAATTTTTTCATAGTTTTCCTTTCAGTTTATGTTTTGCTTTAACCATTCTCCCAAAAATGGCATTTTTTGCGTTTTCTGTAGCTTTTGCACCGTATTTGTGATTTAGGAGGGACAAAATATGAAAATCGCAGCGGATCGCTGGGGCATTCAACTTCTGAAATTTAAAGTATTGCTAACTGAGTCGAATCGTTTCTTTTCACCTCAGCATATTGAAGTAGCGAAGCTTCACCGTCGAGAACGACACATGGACAAGCTCGATCATCGACTTTTTGACTGATATCTTCGAAACATTGCTTCAGTTTTTCAGCGAAATGAAGATGATTCCACGTCGATTTGTTAGTATGAATTATGAATCCAATGTGAATCACTCTGTTTTTCCACTGTTTTTAGTTCTGAAATGCAATGTAAGTGAGGTGATTATGTTTCCGATAGTATTACTCGAATCTCGATACTTCTCCGAGAATGAGAGTCACATAGCATCCAGCAACATTGAAAGTCGTATCAACAAACAAGCGACTTGGGAAAATAAGACCAGCAGGATGATCAGATAAAATTTGAGTAACTTCTTCTTTTTTAACTTCTGCACTTTTTTCCAGTAACAGCGAAACTTTGTTCTTCCATTCCGTTAACTTTTGTTTTCTCGGTGCATTTGCCAAATATAAATTTACACATTCGGGAAAGCACTTCACAATTCGAAAATGTAATTCATTGTTCTCTAAAAATGTGATTAATTTGATAAAGATGAAAAAACCAATAAGCGTACCAATTTTGATGTCAACATCTTCCGGTGAAGCAAGCTTCAATTCTTCTAAAAGTTTTTTGTTACTTCCATTTTTGGTCCAGATGATGATTTCTTGACTTCTGGAACATTTCTCGATTGATTCCGCACCTGAACCACTTATTTAAAACCAATTTTGTTCACTGAATAACAAAACCTGTGTTTTTGAAACATTCATCCCACTTTCTTTTGCCATTTTATACGCGTCCTCAACTGTCCGATTTTCGAGAAGCTTTCTGATTTTCAATTTTTGTTCATCTGAAAATATTCAGAAATTTATTCCAAAATTTCACACAAAATAACCTCCAATCCTATCTTCTTTTTTTGCTGAAGTACTTGGTTCAGAATAATTGCCTCCTTTGAGAAAGTAATGTACGTAATGAGTTTCATTGAGTTTCAAAACCTTAAAAAGTTCAACATTGCACTGATAGCGGGTGTTATTCACTCACATCTTTTCTGAGATTTGAATTGTAGCGTCAGTACATTGTTGAACATGAACAAATTGCGAATGGATTTTCATTTTTTTGTACATGGGACGATGACGAAATTTAGATTGGCCTGAAACAAACAGTTACACATTGAAGTGATGTTCACACGTTACTGTTTGAATACGTAAAAGTGTGATCATTATTAGAAAAATCCTGACCTTCACTTTTATTGATTTTGAGTAACAAACTATTTTTTTCATTCAACCGATTCAAAATATTAGAATGGATCGCAGTTACTTCTTCGAATCTGAAAAATTGTATTTTTCTTTGAAAAAAAAACTTTTTTAACTTTCATTTTCAATAAATTTATTCCATTCCTTTTCCGTCAAATATCGTTGTGATTCGTCCATTGTTTTGCTAGATGAAACGCAATCAATTCAATGCAAAAGTTTGGGTACAAATGTGCTCCTCTAAACTTTACTTTATTTTTCTAATTCAAAAATGTAAGAAAATGCGTTCCCTGTGCAGCAAATATATTAAAAATATTTGGTGGAAACTCTTGAAAAAAAAATTTAAAAAAATAAGTTTAAAAAGTTAAATTGAAACTCATATTATCTTTCCGTGAGTATTTTTCGTTTGAAAGCGCTGTTTGGGTCTCGTTAGGGGATAGCGCGTTTTAACGCGACAATTTAAAAATTTTAAGAAAGCGCACTATGAATGAAACTATGAATGGAAGCTCTTCTCAACTAAAATCACTCGAAGAAATTCAAATGCAGCCGACCGATTTGAATTTTTCAATGATTTCGTACAAAACACCAATGGCTTCTTCAACTCCACAGGAAAAAAAAAACAAAAAGGTTGCAGAGAGTTTTGTAAATACATATAGACTATATTCATTTTTACAGATGTGCAGAACCCACACTTGAAAAATTTGGCTTCACTTTTGTTACAAAGAAAAAATAATTTTTCATTAATCTTATTATAGAATTTTCAAAAAAATTTTAATATGATGTTTTTGTTTTCTTTTGAGTTTTCATTTAATTCTCTTGTTATCCTGTTATTTTTGTGTTTTCAAAAAATTCAATTTTGATATTGATTTAAAAAGGGGTACTGTAAAAACCCAAATAGTGTTGCATGCAATACTATTGTTCAAGCTTGTCTTTACGGGCAATACTATTAGGGGCGCAAATCAATAAGGGATGTAATACTATTGTTCAAAAGCTTTTTTTCTCGTTGTTTTTTCTTGTCGACTTCTCAAAACAATAAGAATTTATTACGATTTTCAAAAATGTTTCAGTCAGAAATAACAAGACTTTTAGTAAGAAAACGACAAGAGTTCCAGTTAAAAAACAACAAAAAGTAAAACGAAAGCAACGAGAATCGAAGCAAAAATTATGAAATAATATCAATGGAAGTGTCCAATTCATCATAATCAAATAAAAAGAATAAAAAACAAAAAAAAATGAAATAATGAAAAAATAACAAATCTAAATTGCTTTGGTCTCTTTTCACTATTGAAAGGCGTATGGGTGGTTTACAGTTCTCAAACCTCAAACTTGGATTTAAAAAATCTGTCGTGGCGCCGATTGTGTCATCATGAAGGGGCAAGACAATTAGGGAGGTAATACTATTAGGGGCGCAAATCAATTAGGGGGTGCAATACTATTGTTCAAGCTTGTCTCTGCGGGGCAATACTATTAGGGGCTGGGTAGCCATTAAAACTCGAAGGCAAAAGTAGCCAAAGAATATCAGGTAGCCATTGATTACCAGGTAGCCATTGATCAAGTAGCCAAAGATGAGGTAGCCATTGAATATTGGCCTCTAATGTGGGCCGAGCGTTCGTTTTCCAAAAGGATAACGACCCGAAGCACACCTCGAAGCACATCAAAGACTGGTTACGACGCCGCCACGTGGATCTTCTGGACTTGCAGAGTCAATCTCTTGACTTGAATCCGATCGAACACATCTGGGAGCATGTCGAGAGATCACTCAGAGGGGTCCGTGCATCGAATGCCAATCAGAAATTTGATCAACTCCAATCCGTCTGGAAGGCCATCCCGATGTCTGTGATCGACACCCTTCTCGACTCGATGCCAAGAAGATGTCAGGCGGTCATCGACGCCAAAGGCTACCCAATAAAGTAATAAAACTATTTCAATCATTTTTTACTGTTATTTTTCATTTACCGGTCTTTCCTAGATCTCAAAAGTCAAAGTTCCATTTTTCGGTTTTTCGCCATTTTCCTAAAATTTTCGATATTTTTTCAAATTTTCGAAAAATTGTTCATTCTTGTTGTTGATTCAATTGCTTTTACCGTTCTAAATATTGTCTTAAAATATCAAATCGATCCGGGAAGTTTCAGAAAAGTTATGCTCGAAAAACTGTTTGCGAATTCCTTTTTGGCCAGTACTGTACGTTCGAGGATAATGGCTAGCTTCAAGTCTCGTCTTCGTTCGTCTTTCAATTCGTCTTGCATTCGTCTTACGCAATTAAAAAACCTTAATCCTCATACTATATGCTCCATCATTTTTTTAATATTTTATTTTTCCTTTTTATATTATGAATTTCTTTATAATGGCTAGCTTCAAGTTGATTGATAATGTCGACCCGCCTAGTTGCTATAGCCGAGAGCAGGCTGGTCGGACCCCAAAGTGCATCCGTCACTTGGTCCCCTTCTATGTGATAAGCGGTGCAAAATAAGGAGACGGTTCCGTGAGCCGTTTATTAAAGGGCCATAGAAAAAAGAAGGGGGAATTTCGGGGTCGCGGATGGACGAAAACCTCAGTAGACGAAATCTAGGAAACCTTTCCGCGACTCCGTCAAACTCCCCCCCTTTTACAAAAAAAGGCGCGAGATTAGTAGAACGAAAAATATATATTAAAAAATGTTTAATTAATTTAAATTAAAAAGGAAAAAAATTCTACATCGTCGGAAGCGTAAAAAGTCGAGTAGTGTAAGCGTCCCAAAACATTTCAAAAAAGCGCGTCGTTGTCTCCGCGACCGTAGAGCGAGGCGCGTGTCGCGTCGCGGTCCTGCACATCTTACTCACAGATAAATTCAAACGACCTTTAGCGAGGTTGAGTTGAATTGGAGCGCCGAATGAGAGATGAACGTATCTATTTACGTGGAAAACGGAGGAAGAAAATAAAGATAATTTCGGACGTTAAATCCGGGGGATTTTGCGGGGAAAATCGATAGGCCCGGATTTATAAGATTTATAAAGATGGCTTCAGAACCTGCAGAAAACGCGGATCAATAAAACAAAGAGACACTTGCACTACTAACTCTATGAATAATTCCAGCGCTGTGAAGATGTCTGATGCCACAAAGCATTTGATAGAGCAGGTAGGATAACCTCTCATGATCCAAGTCCATCTGAATCACCTGACACAGATTCGCGTCCATCAACTCCATTACAATATAGAGATCATTGAACTCGTCTAGTTTCTTTTGTGGTGTAAAACAGTTTAAAATTCCTATGATCTGCAAGAAAATACAGTGCTCCACATAATCTAACGTTCACCCCAAAAATTTTCGAAAACTCGAAAACTGGCTTTTCAACCAAAATGCTTCCTATTGAAGAAATATGGGCTTTTAGTAGGTGTTTCATGATAAAATTTTAAGATAGCCTTAAAATTCACACATCAGGAAAAAATCAAAATTTAAAGAAAAAAGGTAAAAAAATTTTCCACAAAATCATAGGTTCACTTTCTCAAAACTAAAAAAAAACGACAAAAAATAAAATTTTGAATTTCTCGATTACTCCGTTTTATTTTATTTTCGCTCCAGGATCCATAATTTTCTTTTTCAAAACTATTTCCATATCACATATAATAAATAATTAGGAATTACAGAAAATCGAAATTTTGAGATTTTTGGGAGTGAACGTAAGATTATGTGGAGCACTGTAGTTGAGAAACTCTTCCATTTATTTTCCAGTTTTTCCCCTTTGATGCTCAAAGGGAAAGTGATAATCTCACATTTTTGTGATTACTGACTAAGAAAAATGAACTAATTTTGCGATCATTGGCTTTCCCGACAGGTGAATATAGCTGTGCTATGAAACTTCTTGAAATTTCAAAGCGGTAGAGTGCGGATGATTCGTATAAGTCAATCAAACACTTGTTTCTTATGTCCTTTCTTTTCTTTTAATTATTTTAAAATTATTTTATCTTTTTTTTACCTTTTTTGCGGAATAAATAATAGGATGAGATTTTTTCCGAATTCTAGTCAATGCTGGCTGCATCTCCGTATAGACTTCCGATCCTGGATTGCAAGAGAATGGGATTGTCCAATTCTGAAATTGCAAAAAAGCTGAAAGTGCATCGTTCTTTGGTCTATCGGACTGTGACTCGTTGCAGACGTCTTGGGACACTGGAAGGCATGTCTAGATGTTGTCGTCCCACTACTGTCACGACTCCTGAAGCTCCTGAAGAAAAGGCCAAACAAAATCCAGAAGCTACTGTTCCACTCATAAAACGCCGAGTTTGATCAGCAAACCTGTCGTGACTAGGCGTACTATACTGAGCTCGCGAGGCATTTTTTGTATTTCTTAATCTATTTTTTTTAACTCACTAGAAGCGTTATTTAATTTATTAATTTATTTTAAGAATTTATCATAATAATGTGCAATTCTGTGATGAAAAGTGGGTCAATAAAATCATCAAAAAGCGTCAGCATTCAAAAAGACTTCAGAGTAAAGCTCAATTGGGCGCTTATGGGACTGTGCAATTTGTGATTTCTTGAAATAACTCGAAAAGCTTAAAATACGCTATCCATCATTTAACCCGTGTTTATTGGATACTATTTATAAAACTCTCAAATGAGGAACAATCCGAGAAACAGTTCGTTTAATTGATTATTTATTTATTGGCGATAGTGATAAATATAAGATAATTAATCGTTAAGTGTGTGAATATTAAATTAGACATCAGAAGATATATATCGATCTCCTATATTAGGGAACTGGCTTTAGCATTTGGTTGAATTCTAAGAGTCTAATAGCCTCAGGCACTCCTTGACCGATTTCCTTTAATTTTCGGAGCCAAATCCGCTGAGCAATGATTCCGAAGCCGTGTGTAGCATTCGAATAAGTCTCCATTCCAATATTCAATTTGAGATTGCCGGAAGGCTGAGCATGAATACCAGTGATTGGTGGAACGACTGAACAAATTGCTTCTTCTAGCGCTGTCATACATGCTCTGAAAAAATGACGATGAAAACGATTTATAACTATCTGAAAGTAAGAGATGGGCACAATTGACTTACAAGAAACCTTTATCATCAGACATTGCTTCGACAATGTTCCCCTCTTGCGCCTCATCATTATTTATTGCTTCCTGGGCGACTTCTTCAATGATTTCTTTAATTGGATAATTAGAATTCACGACGGTTTCTAAATCAAGGGCCAAATGAACGGCTTCCGCCTCGGTTAATGCAATAATTTTGTTGCTAAACACCGCCTGCTTCCTGTTTAGCTGGAGTTCTATTTTATGATCCTTGAGTTCGGAACGCATGATCTCTCCTCCATTCTTGGTTTTTGGTCTGAAATTTTATTTAAATTCTTTTCAATTTTCTCTTGAATACCTTTTGAGATTGCACGCCAAACTGGAGCTGGTCAGTTTCTCGGGGAATGAGAGTCTTCGTTTCATTTCCTCAACTGTGACCTGAAGAATGTAAGAGTAGGGTTCGAATACGAAACACTGTGTAACTTACATGATATGGTGCATGGTTACTGCCCATCGCAAGTCGCCCATGAACAATATCAAATGAATCAGAGCTCGGGTTGCTAAGCATAAATTCGCTTGGAACGGCATCTGTCAGCACAGGGACCGTGTTGTCCCCATTTCGAGGGCCTCGTGGCTTCTTTGCAGGAGGTTCAGTGAAATGTGCTGAATCCGTATGATTAGATGACGATTGCATTTTTCTTTGTAATCGTTGGTACGTGAAGTACACTTGAAGCACAAAGCAATCTAAATTAGTTTAAAATTAATTTAATTTGATATTTAGTGAAAACAAAGATTAGAAAGATAACGATGAAATTATTCGAATCAGAAGAGAATAAATGAATACTGAATGAGTTGTCTGGAAGACAATGAGTATACACCGGAACGCCCCAATATGACCTACTGACCTACTTACGTCTCCTACATGTCTGCAACGGACTGTATGTTGTAAAGGAAGTGAAGATGTAGGAGGAGTGCATTGTCATCATTCAGTTCGAGCAATGGGAATCTATGCACGAATCGATACATCGTCTTCATATGCTCAAAGAGGTAAATTGAGTGGACTGCATGGTGACATCTTCACCTCTTTTACAGCATTCATAAATGGACATTCCGTAGCAGACATGAGCACTTGAAGAAGTTCATCAAGTCCGATTTTCGAAAACTTTCGAAACTTTTCGAAAGTCTAGGGTGTATATATTGAGCTTATTAAGTGTATTAATTAATGTTAACCAGAAGTTATCACTTTTCGTTAATGCGAGCTCATTATGCGATGCAAGTTATGCGAACTTCTACCCACCGTGCCACCATCGCTAAGCTATACGCCGAGGGCCATCGAGTGTGTGATATCGTTCGAAAACTCAATATCGCTCAATCGTTGACACAGAAAGTTGTGAAGCAATTCAAGACTAAAGGCAACACGATGTTTCCTCAATCGGTGATGGTGTGGGCTGTATTCACATCCGACGGCAATGTTTCACTTGATCCTCATCTATCGGAACGTCAAAATTCACAGTCAGGTATACCAAAAAGCCGATTTGAAGAATGTTATACTTCCGCAGACCACTATTCACTATGGCCAGAAACCCTTCATCCTCCAACATTCGTCACCCTGTATACTTATTGCTTTCCAGAGAAACAGAAATGTTGGAGATATGAGCACTTGAAGATGTTCATCGATCAGTACGTAGGATCAGCGGGATGCTCCGTTGTATACTTATTGTTTTCCAGAGAACTCATTAAGTATTCATTAATTTTTTTCTGTTTCCAACAAATTTATCATTCTTTTCCAATCGTGATTTTTACTAAATATCAAAGATTTTTCCAGAAGTTGGAAATAATTTATAGTTCATTAAAAATGGATATTTGTTATTTTTGCAAGAAGTTTTAGATCTTAAATATTTTCTTTAACACATTAAAACAATATTTCTGACGGCATCTTATTCTGCTTATCATCTTCGTTCACCTCAAACAAAAAGGTGCGACGAAATGCGAGACGTGGAGCATGGAGATTCTCATCCTGAGATTCGTTAAATGGGAATATATTTAATTGGTTTTTTTCAGTATGATGCTGAACAATTCTCACAATTTTCAGTCTCGTCGAAAAGAATCCGGTTTTATTCGACTGCTCAACCGATAGATGCTCCCAAGGAATACGTTCCTTATCGGTGATTTTTGATGTTGTTCTTATGCTATAAAATGGATTTATATAAATGAAGATGACGAGCAGAATAAGAAGAAAATACCGTCAGAAATATTGTTTTTATGTTGGCAACAAAACACATTTTAAAGTTCTTAAAGATCGGGTGTCAACGAGCACTCTGTTTCGATTCGTTAATAATGTCCCTCTAGATGTTTCGATGACAGAGTAATCAATTTGTTGTTTTTTGTTTTCAATTCCTGTTTGTTTTCATAATTTTTCGCTTCTAACAAGTTATCAATAATGGTTCTTTCTCAAATCGTACAATTCTACTTTTTTCAATAAAAAAAGTCATGAATTCTCGAGATACTGTCCGCAATTCTCTCTTTTTAAATTTTTTACTAGCTTGGAATTCAAATCATATCGAAATTGAAAAAAAAATGTGATTAAAATGATAAAAAAGCGCTGAAAATTATTAATTGCGAAAAAAAAAAACCGAATTTGAGTTCCCTCCAAAAAGATGTTCAATAGAGCACATTTGCATTGGAAATCGAGACGACTCGAGTCGCGGTCGAACGCGGTCGACAGAAAATAGAGTCGACTTGACCCAAGGTCGACTCGGCTTTCGGCCGACAAAGTCATGGCTACTGTTAAGTCGAAAATCGACGAAAATGGTGTCGACTTCGCACACTATTCCGCACCGTGTAACAGCTATGCACAAAATCAAAATGGAGTTGTTTGCCACCGTGCTCACGAACAATCAAGTGGATAGGTGAGTGTAGAATTTCAGTTTTTGATTGGAGACAGCTTGCTCTCCAGACATTAGCATTATCAAGAATGTTGGGCGCTAAGGTAGTTGGGGGGGAGGGTCAATGGTTTTTAGTCATTAGTCATAATAGCCCTCCCCCCAACTACCATAGCGCCGAATGTTGGTAGGCAGATTCATGGTGATGAAAATTAACGACGGAAACAGGAACTATGTATGTACATTCATCAGTCAAAAAGGTAATCATCGACGTATATCTATTTCACTAGTGAACCTAGAATTGCTAGGCAATCTTCATTTTCCCATGGATTTTTGATTTCTGATGTAATTCGCCGTAATTGTCACCCCATTCATTATTACATCGCATTTCAACTCAATTATTTTATATTTTCTCGTTTTTTATAACCTGGCTTCCAATTCTCGGTTGCTAACCTCAAGCTAATTTCTTTTAAAAAAGGCTCAAAATTTCAACCAAATTTTTTACAAATTATTCGACTTAATGGGGAGGTGGCCATGATGTCCGGCTTTCCTATTGTTCTGTGTCTGCCGTAAATTGAAATTGATTTTGGAACTATGCAAGTCTATTGACGTTGCTGAAAGTGAAGGCCGGTGGCCATCCGACAAATTAAATTGCCATCTTTCTGAAAATGAACAGAGTCATCACCCCGATTTTCATATTCTTCGGCGGCATTTTTTTGTTAACTGTCCTCTTTTATGGTTGTTCATCACCGTCACCACGTTGTAAATCATTATGTAAAGGATCGCTTCGTTGGAACATCACCATTTACAACGTAGTGATGTTCCAACTTAGCCACATTTAAAAAATGTAACGATGCCAGATGGCAGAAGAGAGAGAGAGAGAGAGAGAGAGAGAGAGATTCGCAGTACTAAAAATACACCAGAATACTTGCCGTAAGGAATAAATAATAATTCGATAGATTTTCTTAAATCAACAAAAAATGCAAAATCTAACAATTTTGCTGCAAAAATTGAATGTCTTTAATTATTCAGTATGATAAAATTGTTGCTTTTATTATAATCATTCTTTTCCAATCGTGATTTTTACTGAATATCAAAGATTTTTCCAGAAGTTGGAAATAAATTATAGTTCATTAAAAATGGATATTTGTTATTTTTGCAAGAAGTTTTAGATTTTAAATATTTTCTTTAACACCTGAATGACCCGATCTTTAAGAATTAAAACATGTGTTCTGTTGCCAACATAAAAACAATATTTCTGACGGTATTTTCTTCTTATTTTGCTCGTCATCTTCATTTATATAAATCCATTTTATAGCAGAAGAACTTACTTACTTACTTACTTAGTCGATCCGTCATTAGCTTGTGTGAGCGCGGATCACAGCTAACCATGCTTTGCGATGAACGGATTCAATGCATTGTGCGATACTTAATGTTTCTCTCTCAGAACTGGAACTCCAGCTATGACTTTCAGAGACTTAAATCAGGGGCCTCAACTGTACAATGCTCCATTTTCGTTCGCGATTTCTCAGAATGGTATACGGAAAAAAAAGAAATGCTATCATATAAACTTTGAAATTCCATTTCATTGAAACAATTTGTGAGCATGGTGGAAGAATTAAAAAAGAAGAGGAATTGCCGGCAAAAAACACTTTCGAGATTGAAAAATGACCGTACTGAAGATGAATGAAGAATTATGAATAAATGTCATGAATTCTCGCATAGTCAGTTAGCTCTCGGAAGATATGCTCTCTCCAGGAATCTACGTTCTGTTCGACGTCCATATTATGATCGTACGGAAGAGGGGGAGGTGCATAGACCTGCAATATTAGTAGTTCTCGCGTGGGAGACTGCAAGAAGGCTTTACCTCAATCTCATCAAACCATACATTGACATACGGATGCCTCAATGCATCATCCACTGAAATTCTCCGTTCTGGATCAATTACCAACATTCGAGAAAGTAAATCACGGGCCTGCGCACCTTAATCAGTTCTTTATTGCAATTGAAACAAAATGACAAAGCGAGTACTTTTTTTGGAGCGGTTGTTGAAAAGAATACCTGTTAATCTTGAGCTGTCGGCTGTCATTGGAAACATGTTATCACTGAAAAGCACTTCGAATGGAGTCGGCTGGTATCTGAAGGCACACACTCTAGAATTCTGAGAAAATGGAAAACGCCCACCTTGGCCGATTCTCCACATAGTTCCTAACAGTTGGCTGAAGCCTCTCTAAAAATGAGCGATCTGGTGTGCCTAATTGTTCTGAAATTTCAGTTTATTAGAATTTCCCCTAAAGGTTTCGAGGTATTGCCCACCGATAATCCTGGTCCATTGATCGATATGATCACCACCCGGAAATAGTACTCGTCCGCGTATCAATTCGCCAAAGATGCATCCGATTGACCAAACGTCCACTAGAAATATTCCAAATTATTCGCTATTTTCGAAATAGTATTTTTCTGTTCAGAATTTTAAGTTCGGTTCATCAAAGTATTTTTTTAAAGCCAAAATAAAATTAAAGAATGAAAAATGATATCAAATGGGTCCATAGCAGAGTAGGGCGGAATTGGATTTTGGGAAATGGAATCCGGAAAACGGAAAATGGAAAAAATTTTTTTCGCGGAATCTGGAATCCCTAAGACGGAATGAAAAAAACGGCGGAATCCGGAAATCCGTAATTCCTCCCATCTCTGGTCCATAGTCTATATACACCAATCTCTCTCTCTCTTTCTCTCTGTCTCTCTGTCTTTCTTTCTCTCACTTTCGCTAATTGTAAGAATATCGATTTTTTTTTAAATTTTCCTCTCTCTCTCTCTCTCTCTCTCTCTCTCTCTCTCTCTCTCTCTCTCTCTCTCTCTCTCCCTCTCTTTCTCTCCGTATCTAACTGTCTGTATCTCTTTAGCCCATTGTAGGAATGAAGGAATGAAGGGTTCGTTAATATCGATTAATTTCATTTTCTTATTTTTCCCGTTTCAACTAGAACAATTAAATGAAAAACTCGCCATTTTCCTTATATCCCATTCCGAGTATGACTTCTGGCGCTCGATAGTATCTTGTAACCACATACGGCGTCATCATAAACGCTTCAATGGCGGTTCGAGCCAAGCCGAAATCCAGAATTTTCAGAGTGCAATCGCTCCTGACCACTATATTCGATGGCTTCAGATCCTGCAGAAAATGCGGATCAATAAAACAAAGAGACACTTCCACTACTAACTCTATGAATAATTCCAGCGCTGTGAAGATGTCTGATGCCGCACAGCATTTGATAGAGCAGGTAGGATAACCTCTCATGATCCAAGTCCATCTGAATCACCTGACACAGATTCGCGTCCATCAACTCCATTACAATATAGAGATCATTGAATTCGTCTAGCTTCTTTTGTGGTGTAAAACAGTTTAAAATTCCTATGATCTGCAAGAAAATACAGTGCTCCACATAATCTTACGTTCACCCAAAAAATTTTCGAAATCTCGAAAACTGGCTTTTCAACCAAAATGCTTCCTATTGAAGAAATATGGACTTAGTGGGTGTTTCATGATAGAAACTTAAAATAGCCTCAAAATTCACACATCAGGAATGGAATTTCCCGACAGGTGAATATAGCTGTGCTATGAAACTTCTTGAAATTTCAAAGCGGTAGAGTGCGGATGATTCGTATAAGTCAATCAAACACTTGTTTCTTATGTCCTTTCTTTTCTTTTAATTATTTTAATTTTTTTTCCTTTTTTTTAAACCTTTTTTGCGGAATAAATAATAGGATGAGATTTTTTCCGAATTCTAGTCAATGCTGGCTGCATCTCCGTATAGACTTCCGATCCTGGATTGCAAGAGAATGGGATTGTCCAATTCTGAGATTGCAAAAAAGCTGAAAGTGCATCGTTCTCTGGTCTTTGGGACTGTGACTCGTTACAAACGTCTTGGGACACTGGAAGGCATGTCTAGATGTTGTCGTCCCACTACTGTCACGACTCCTGAAGCTCCTGAAGAAAAGGTACAGTACTGGCCAAAAAGGTATTCGCAAACAGTTTTTCTAGCATAACTTTTCTGAAACTTCCCGGATCGATTTGATATTTTAGGACAATATTTAGAACGGTAAAAGAAATCGAATCAACAACAATAATAAACAATTTTTCGAAAATTTGAAAAAATATCGAAATATTTATGAAAATGGCGAAAAACCGAAAAATGGAACTTTGACTTTTGAGATCTAGGAAAGACCGGTAAATGAAAAATAACAGTAAAAAATGATTGAAATAGTTTTATTATGCGTCCCCAGTGGAAATGAGCTCTGGCCCATGCTACGCTACGTTTCTCTCGGACTTCAATCGGCCCCTTGTGAAGAATTACGGGCATCATGGATCGATTTGTGTAAGAAGAAATCTTGGAAAACACAATGAGATCCTGGGCACGGTCTAATGTGGGCCAATATTCAATGGCTACCTAATCTTTGGCTACTTGATCAATGGCTACCTGATATTCTTTGGCTACTTTTGCCTTCGAGTTTTAATGGCTACCCAGCCCCTAATAGTATTGCCCCACAGAGACAAGCTTGAACAATAGTATTGCACCCCCTAATTGATTTGCGCCCCTAATAGTATTACCTCCCTAATTGTCTTGCCCCTTCGTGATGACACAATCGGCGCCACGACAAATTTTTTGAATCCAAGTTTGAGGTTTGAGAACTGTAAACCACCCATACGCCTTTCAATAGTGAAAAGAGACCAAAGCAATTTAGATTTGTTATTTTTTCATTATTTCATTTTTTTTTTGTTTTTTATATTTTTTATTTGTTTTTACAGTACCCCTTTTTAAATCAATATCAAAATTGAATTTTTTGAAAACGCAAAAATAACAGGATAACAAGAAAATTAAATGAAAACTCAAAAGAAAACAAAAACATCATATTAAAATTTTTTTGAAAATTCTATAATAAGATTAATGAAAAATTATTTTTTCTTTGTAACAAAAGTGAAGCCAAATTTTTCAAGTGTGGGTTCTGCACATCTGTAAAAATGAATATAGTCTATATGTATTTACAAAACTCTCTGCAACCTTTTTGTTTTTTTTTTTCCTGTGGAGTTGAAGAAGCCATTGGTGTTTTGTACGAAATCATTGAAAAATTCAAATCGGTCGGCTGCATTTGAATTTCTTCGAGTGATTTTAGTTGAGAAGAGCTTCCATTCATAGTTTCACTAGTTGAAAAATCTAGTAAAGTGGCAGATGAATCGCTCATAGAGCGGCTGTTGTCATCATAGGCTACTTCAGAAATTTGATTAGTAGAATCAGTAGAAATTTCCCAACTGTTCTGCGACAAATCAATAAAAGAATCAGCTTCTCGGGTACCCGGCTGAATTCCCGACGAATCAAACAACGAATCTTCATCGGGTTTGTCTTTGAAAATGGTCAAGCTAAAAACATAAGTTTCTAGAGTATCACTAAGTTACTTACTTAGAAACATTGAAAACGTCTCGAATATGATTATTCTTAGAAAATCTTGTTCCTAGGCGATCAGAACATTTGCGCCCGGACCGAATCGGAACCGATGGTTGTGTGTTTTTCTTTCTCATTTCATCCCAGATCCAAAACAGTTCAATTCGACGAGTATTTTCATCCATGTGATTAGCAGCAGCCACTCTGCAAACGAATACGACCGTATAATTCGATTTCTTGAAAAACTCACATATGAGAACAGAAAAAACCTTTCGAGCTTGAAGAGCATTCATTACAGCACAAACAGTTTCCGACACGTTTTACCAAAACTGTCCTGAAACGAATTAATTATTTTAGAAACTTTGTCATCGCTACTTTTCTGCGCATCCATCAGTTTTTGATTTGTCATCCATCAAAATCGAGTTTTTTGTCAGACTCACGATTCTCATGTTCGATGCAGCTTCTTCTTCTTTTTCAATAATAGAAACGCAGAGATCTGAGAAAAGGAAACTCAGAAGCATTCTTATGTATTGATATAATACTACTCACTAATACAAATATCTTTTGGAGGATCGAATGAAAGAAATATGGGTGCGCATAGTCCTGTTTCGCGATAGGAAATCATCTTCGACATATAGCTTTCTCTCGATACTTTTAATAGATCTTTGAAAATCACTGTTTCACCATGACCAAGACATGAATTCCAAATTTCCTTGTAGGAATCTACAGAAACAATCAATGGTTACGTTAAGACTTTTGATAACATTCTCACTTTTCACAAAACTTTCGAGTCCTTCAACCAAAAAATCAACTCTTTTCTGATGAGATACATAACTCTTCAGAAGACCGTTGTATGTTTCAGAAATATTAGTTGTAGAAACATGCATGATATGTCCAGAGTTCAGCTTTGCAGAAATAGAACTACACTTTAATAACACACTTTTGTTTTGATTCAACCTGAAAAATACCACATTTTTTTTAAAAATAAAGTGTATGTAACTAACCAATTAATAATTCTAGAATCTATGTGAGATTCGGCCGCCTTGATTTTTCTATCAAATTCTTCGGCATCATAAGATCCGAGAATCCCCCGTTTCCAACACGAACCCGCCTGTAAATTTTTTCATAGTTTTCCTTTCAGTTTATGTTTTGCTTTAACCATTCTCCCAAAAATGGCATTTTTTGCGTTTTCTGTAGCTTTCGCACCGTATTTGTGATTTAGGAGGGACAAAATATGAAAATCGCAGCGGATCGCTGGGGCATTCAACTTCTGAAATTTAAAGTATTGCTAACTGAGTCGAATCGTTTCTTTTCACCTCAGCATATTGAAGTAGCAAAGCTTCACCGTCGAGAACGACACATGGACAAGCTCGATCATCGACTTTTTGACTGATATCTTCGAAACATTGCTTCAGTTTTTCAGCGAAATGAAGATGATTCCACGTCGATTTGTTAGTATGAATTATGAATCCAATGTGAATCACTCTGTTTTTCCACTGTTTTTAGTTCTGAAATGCAATGTAAGTGAGGTGATTATGTTTCCGATAGTATTACTCGAATCTCGATACTTCTCCGAGAATGAGAGTCACATAGCATCCAGCAACATTGAAAGTCGTATCAACAAACAAGCGACTTGGGAAAATAAGACCAGCAGGATGATCAGATAAAATTTGAGTAACTTCTTCTTTTTTAACTTCTGCACTTTTTTCCAGTAACAGCGAAACTTTGTTCTTCCATTCCGTTAACTTTTGTTTTCTCGGTGCATTTGCCAAATATAAATTTACACATTCGGGAAAGCACTTCACAATTCGAAAATGTAATTCATTGTTCTCTAAAAATGTGATTAATTTGATAAAGATGAAAAAACCAAAAAGCGTACCAATTTTGATGTCAACATCTTCCGGTGAAGCAAGCTTCAATTCTTCTAAAAGTTCTTTTGTTACTTCCATTTTTGGTCCAGATGATGATTTCTTGACTTCTGGAACATTTCTCGATTGATTCCGCACCTGAACCACTTATTTAAAACCAATTTTGTTCACTGAATAACAAAACCTGTGTTTTTGAAACATTCATCCCACTTTCTTTTGCCATTTTATACGCGTCCTCAACTGTGCGATTTTCGAGAAGCTTTCTGATTTTCAATTTTTGTTCATCTGAAAATATTCAGAAATTTATTCCAAAATTTCACACAAAATAACCTCCAATCCTATCTTCTTTTTTTGTTGAAGTACTTGGTTCAGAATAATTGCCTCCTTTGAGAAAGTAATGTACGTAATGAGTTTCATTGAGTTTCAAAACCTAAAAAAGTTCAACATTGCACTGATAGCGGGTGTTATTCACTCACATCTTTTCTGAGATTTGAATTGTAGCGTCAGTACATTGTTGAACATGAACAAATTGCGAATGGATTTTCATTTTTTTGTACATGGGACGATGACGAAATTTAGATTGGCCTGAAACAAACAGTTACACATTGAAATGATGTTCACACGTTACTGTTTGAATACGTCCAAGTGTGATCATCATTAGAAAAATCCTGACCTTCACTTTTATTGATTTTGAGTAACAAACTATTTTTTTCATTCAACCGATTCAAGATATTAGAATGGATCGCAGTTACTTCTTCGAATCTGAAAAATTGTATTTTTCTTTGAAAAAAAAAACTTTTTTACCTTTCATTTTCAATAAATTTATTCAATTCCTTTTCCGTCAAATATCGTTGTGATTCGTCCATTGTTTTGCTAGATGAAACGCAATCAATCCAATGCAAAAGTTTGGGTACAAATGTGCTCCTCTAAACTTTACTTTATTTTTCTAATTCAAAAATGTAAGAAAATGCGTTCCCTGTGCAGCAAATATATTAAAAATATTTGGTGGAAACTCTTGAAAAAAAAAATAAATAAGTTTAAAAAGTTAAATTGAAACTCATATTATCTTTCCGTGAGTATTTTTCGTTTGAAAGCGCTGTTTGGGTCTCGTTAGGGGATAGCGCGTTTTAACGCGCCAATTTAAAAATTTTAAGAAAGCGCACTATGAATGAAACTATGAATGGAAGTTCTTCTCAACTAAAATCACTCGAAGAAATTCAAATGCAGCCGACCGATTTGAATTTTTCAATGATTTCGTACAAAACACCAATGGCTTCTTCAACTCCACAGGAAAAAAAAACAAAAAGGTTGCAGAGAGTTTAGTAAATACATATAGACTATATTCATTTTTACAGATGTGCAGAACCCACACTTGAAAAATTTGGCTTCACTTTTGTTACAAAGAAAAAATAATTTTTCATTAATCTTATTATAGAATTTTCAAAAAAATTTTAATATGATGTTTTTGTTTTCTTTTGAGTTTTCATTTAATTTTCTTGTTATCCTGTTATTTTTGTGTTTTCAAAAAATTCAATTTTGATATTGATTTAAAAAGGGGTACTGTAAAAACCCAAATAGTGTTGCATGCAATACTATTGTTCAAGCTTGTCTCTGCGGGGCAATACTATTAGGGGCTGGGTAGCCATTAAAACTCGAAGGCAAAAGTAGCCAAAGAATATCAGGTAGCCATTGATAATAGGTAGCCATTGAACAAGTAGCCAAAGATGAGGTAGCCATTGAATATTGGCCTCTAATGTGGGCCGAGCGTTCGTTTTCCAAAAGGATAACGACCCGAAGCACACCTCGAAGCACATCAAAGACTGGTTACGACGCCGCCACGTGGATCTTCTGGACTTGCAGAGTCAATCTCTTGACTTGAATCCGATCGAACACATCTGGGAGCATGTCGAGAGATCACTCAGAGGGGTCCGTGCATCGAATGCCTATCAGAAATTCGGTCAACTCCAATCTGTCTGGAAGGCAATCCCCCTGTCTGTTATCGACACCCTTCTCGACACGATGCCAAGAAGATGTCAGGCGGTCATCGACGCCAAAGGCTACCCAATAAAGTAATAAAACTATTTCAATCATTTTTTACTGTTATTTTTCATTTACCGGTCTTTCCTAGATCTCAAAAGTCAAAGTTCCATTTTTCGGTTTTTCGCCATTTTCCTAAAATTTTCGATATTTTTTCAAATTTTCGAAAAATTGTTCATTCTTGTTGTTGATTCAATTGCTTTTACCGTTCTAAATATTGTCTTAAAATATCAAATCGATCCGGGAAGTTTCAGAAAAGTTATGCTCGAAAAACTGTTTGCGAATTCCTTTTTGGCCAGTACTGTACGTTCGAGGATAATGGCTAGCTTCAAGTCTCGTCTTCGTTCGTCTTTCAATTCGTCTTGCATTCGTCTTACGCAATTAAAAAACCTTAATCCTCATACTATATGCTCCATCATTTTTTTAATATTTTATTTTTCCTTTTTATATTATGAATTTCTTTATAATGGCTAGCTTCAAGTTGATTGATAATGTCGACCCCGCCTAGTTGCTATAGCCGAGAGCAGGCTGGTCGGACCCCAAAGTGCATCCGTCACTTGGTCCCCTTCTATGTGATAAGCGGTGCAAAATAAGGAGACGGTTCCGTGAGCCGTTTATTAAAGGGCCATAGAAAAAAGAAGGGGGAATTTCGGGGTCGCGGATGGACGAAAACCTCAGTAGACGAAATCTAGGAAACCTTTCCGCGACTCCGTCAAACCCCCCCCCTTTTACAAAAAAAGGCGCGAGATTAGTAGAACGAAAAATATATATAAAAAAATGTTTAATTAATTTAAATTAAAAAGGAAAAAAATTCTACATCGTCGGAAGCGTAAAAAGTCGAGTAGTGTAAGCGTCCCAAAACATTTCAAAAAAGCGCGTCGTTGTCTCCGCGACCGTAGAGCGAGGCGCGTGTCGCGTCGCGGTCCTGCACATCTTACTCACAGATAAATTCAAACGACCTTTAGCGAGGTTGAGTTGAATTGGAGCGCCGAATGAGAGATGAACGTATCTATTTACGTGGAAAACGGAGGAAGAAAATAAAGATAATTTCGGACGTTAAATCCGGGGGATTTTGCGGGGAAAATCGATAGGCCCGGATTTATAAGATTTATAAAGATGGCTTCAGAACCTGCAGAAAACGCGGATCAATAAAACAAAGAGACACTTGCACTACTAACTCTATGAATAATTCCAGCGCTGTGAAGATGTCTGATGCCGCACAGCATTTGATAGAGTAGGTAGGATAACCTCTCATGATCCAAGTCCATCTGAATCACCTGACACAGATTCGCGTCCATCAACTCCATTACAATATAGAGATCATTGAACTCGTCTAGTTTCTTTTGTGGTGTAAAACAGTTTAAAATTCCTATGATCTGCAAGAAAATATAGTGCTCCACATAATCTAACGTTCACCCCAAAAATTTTCGAAAACTCGAAAACTGGCTTTTCAACCAAAATGCTTCCTATTGAAGAAATATGGGCTTTTAGTAGGTGTTTCATGATAAAATTTTAAGATAGCCTTAAAATTCACACATCAGGAAAAAATCAAAATTTAAAGAAAAAAGGTAAAAAAATTTTCCACAAAATCATAGGTTCACTTTCTCAAAACTAAAAAAAAACGACAAAAAATAAAATTTTGAATTTCTCGATTACTCCGTTTTATTTTATTTTCGCTCCAGGATCCATAATTTTCTTTTTCAAAACTATTTCCATATCACATATAATAAATAATTAGGAATTACAGAAAATCGAAATTTTGAGATTTTTGGGAGTGAACGTAAGATTATGTGGAGCACTGTAGTTGAGAAACTCTTCCATTTATTTTCCAGTTTTTCCCCTTTGATGCTCAAAGGGAAAGTGATAATCTCACATTTTTGTGATTACTGACTAAGAAAAATGAACTAATTTTGCGATCATTGACTTTCCCGACAGGTGAATATAGCTGTGCTATGAAACTTCTTGAAATTTCAAAGCGGTAGAGTGCGGATGATTCGTATAAGTCAATCAAACACTTGTTTCTTATGTCCTTTCTTTTCTTTTAATTATTTTAAAATTATTTTATCTTTTTTTTACCTTTTTTGCGGAATAAATAATAGGATGAGATTTTTTCCGAATTCTAGTCAATGCTGGCTGCATCTCCGTATAGACTTCCGATCCTGGATTGCAAGAGAATGGGATTGTCCAATTCTGAAATTGCAAAAAAGCTGAAAGTGCATCGTTCTTTGGTCTATCGGACTGTGACTCGTTGCAGACGTCTTGGGACACTGGAAGGCATGTCTAGATGTTGTCGTCCCACTACTGTCACGACTCCTGAAGCTCCTGAAGAAAAGGCCAAACAAAATCCAGAAGCTACTGTTCCACTCATAAAACGCCGAGTTTGATCAGCAAACCTGTCGTGACTAGGCGTACTATACTGAGCTCGCGAGGCATTTTTTGTATTTCTTAATCTATTTTTTTTAACTCACTAGAAGCGTTATTTAATTTATTAATTTATTTTAAGAATTTATCATAATAATGTGCAATTCTGTGATGAAAAGTGGGTCAATAAAATCATCAAAAAGCGTCAGCATTCAAAAAGACTTCAGAGTAAAGCTCAATTGGGCGCTTATGGGACTGTGCAATTTGTGATTTCTTGAAATAACTCGAAAAGCTTAAAATACGCTATCCATCATTTAACCCGTGTTTATTGGATACTATTTATAAAACTCTCAAATGAGGAACAATCCGAGAAACAGTTCGTTTAATTGATTATTTATTTATTGGCGATAGTGATAAATATAAGATAATTAATCGTTAAGTGTGTGAATATTAAATTAGTCATCAGAAGATATATATCGATCTCCTATATTAGGGAACTGGCTTTAGCATTTGGTTGAATTCTAAGAGTCTAATAGCCTCAGGCACTCCTTGACCGATTTCCTTTAATTTTCGGAGCCAAATCCGCTGAGCAATGATTCCGAAGCCGTGTGTAGCATTCGAATAAGTCTCCATTCCAATATTCAATTTGAGATTGCCGGAAGGCTGAGCATGAATACCAGTGATTGGTGGAACGACTGAACAAATTGCTTCTTCTAGCGCTGTCATACATGCTCTGAAAAAATGACGATGAAAACGATTTATAACTATCTGAAAGTAAGAGATGGGCACAATTGACTTACAAGAAACCTTTATCATCAGACATTGCTTCGACAATGTTCCCCTCTTGTGCCTCATCATTATTTATTGCTTCCTGGGCGACTTCTTCAATGATTTCTTTAATTGGATAATTAGAATTCACGACGGTTTCTAAATCAAGGGCCAAATGAACGGCTTCCGCCTCGGTTAATGCAATAATTTTGTTGCTAAACACCGCCTGCTTCCTGTTTAGCTGGAGTTCTATTTTATGATCCTTGAGTTCGGAACGCATGACCTCTCCTCCATTCTTGGTTTTTGGTCTGAAATTTTATTTAAATTCTTTTCAATTTTCTCTTGAATACCTTTTGAGATTGCACGCCAAACTGGAGCTGGTCAGTTTCTCGGGGAATGAGAGTCTTCGTTTCATTTCCTCAACTGTGACCTGAAGAATGTAAAAATAGGGTTCGAATACGAAACACTGTTTAACTTACATGATATGGTGCATGGTTACTGCCCATCGCAAGTCGCCCATGAACAATATCAAATGAATCAGAGCTCGGGTTGCTAAGCATAAATTCGCCTGGAACGGCATCTGTCAGCACAGGGACCGTGTTGTCCCCATTTCGAGGGCCTCGTGGCTTCTTTGCAGGAGGTTCAGTGAAATGTGCTGAATCCGTATGATTAGATGACGATTGCATTTTTCTTTGTAATCGTTGGTACGTGAAGTACACTTGAAGCACAAAGCAATCTAAATTAGTTTAAAATTAATTTAATTTGATATTTAGTGAAAACAAAGATTAGAAAGATAACGATGAAATGATTCGAATCAGAAGAGAATAAATGAATACTGAATGAGTTGTCTGGAAGACAATGAGTATACACCGGAACGCCCCAATATGACCTACTGACCTACTTACGTCTCCTACATGTCTGCAACGGACTGTATGTTGTAAAGGAAGTGAAGATGTAGGAGGAGTGCATTGTCATCATTCAGTTCGAGCAACGGGAATCTATGCACGAATCGATACATCGTCTTCATATGCTCAAAGAGGTAAATTGAGTGGACTGCATGGTGACATCTTCACCTCTTTTACAGCATTCATAAATGGACATTCCGTAGCAGACATGAGCACTTGAAGAAGTTCATCAAGTCCGATTTTCGAAAACTTTCGAAACTTTTCGAAAGTCGAGGGTGTATATATTGAGCTTATTAAGTGTATTAATTAATGTTAAACAGAAGTTTTCACTTTTCGTTAATGCGAGCTCATTATGCGATGCAAGTTATGCGAACTTCTACCCACCGTGCCACCATCGCTAAGCTATACGCCGAGGGCCATCGGGTGTGTGATATCATTCGAAAACTCAATATCTCTCAATCGTTGACACCGAAAGTTGTGAAGCAATTCAAGACTAAAGGCAACACGATGTTTCCTCAATCGGTGATGGTGTGGGCTGTATTCACATCCGACGGCAATGTTTCACTGATCCTCATCTATCGGAACGTCAAAATTAACAGTCAGGTATACCAAAAAGCCGATTTGAAGAATGTTATACTTCCGTAGACCACTTGAAGATGTTCATCGATCAGTACGTGGGATCAGCGGGATGCTCCGTTGTATACTTATTGTTTTCCAGAGAACTCATTAAGTATTCATTAATTTTTTTCTGTTTCCAACAAATTTATCATTCTTTTCCAATCGTGATTTTTACTAAATATCAAAGATTTTTCCAGAAGTTGGAAATAATTTATAGTTCATTAAAAATGGATATTTGTTATTTTTGCAAGAAGTTTTAGATCTTAAATATTTTCTTTAACACATTAAAACAATATTTCTGACGGCATCTTATTCTGCTTGTCATCTTCGTTCACCTCAAACAAAAAAGTGAGACGAAATGCGAGACTTGGAGCATGGAGATTCTCATCCTGAGATTCGTTAAATGGGAATATATTTAATTGGTTTTTTTTCAGTATGATGCTGAACAGTTCTCACAATTTTCAGTCTCGTCGAAAAGAATCAGGTTTTATTCGACTGCTCAACCGATAGATGCTCCCAAAGAATACGTTCCTTATCGGTGATTTTTGATGTTGTTCTTATGCTATAAAATGGATTTTTATAAATGAAGATGACGAGTAGAATACGAAGAAAATACCGTCAGAAATATTGTTTTTTATGTTGGCAACAAAACACATTTTGAAATTCTTAAAGATCGGGTGTCAACGAGCACTCTGTTTCGATTCGTTAAAAATGTCCCTCTAGATGTTTCGATGACAGAGTAATCAATTTGTTGTTTTTTGTTTTCAATTCCTCTTTGTTTTCATAATTTTTCGCTTCTAACAAGTTATCAATAATGGTTCTTTCTCAAATCGTACAATTCTACTTTTTTCAATAAAAAAAAGTCATGAATTCTCGAGATACTGTCCGCAATTCTTTTTTTTTTAATTTTTTACTAGCTTGGAATTTAAATCAAATCGAAATTGAAAAAAAAAGTGATTAAAATGGTAAAAAAGCGCTGAAAATTATTAATTGCGAAAAAAAAAACCGAATTTGAGTTCCCTCCAAAAAGATGTTCAATAGAGCACATTTGCATTGCAAATCGAGACGACTCGAGTCGCGGTCGAACGCGGTCGACAGAAAATAGAGTCGACTTGACCCAAGGTCGACTCGGCTTTCGGCCGACAAAGTCATCGCGACTGTTAAGTCGAAAATCGACGAAAATCGTGTCGACTTCGCACACTATTCCGCACCGTGTAACAGCTATGCACAAAATCAAAATGGAGTTGCTTGCCACCGTGCTCACGAACAATCAAGTGGATAGGTGAGTGTAGAATTTCAGTTTTTGATTGGAGACAGCTTGCTCTCCAGACATTAGCATTATCAAGAATGTTGGGCGCTAAGGTAGTTGGGGAGGGGGGTCAATGGTTTTTAGCAGGGCTGTTCAAACGGCTGGCGGGCCGGCCCTACGGCCGGCCGGGAAAAAGCCGGGATGCGGCTTTTGCAAATGCGCTCTATTGCAAAAAAGCCAGCCGGAGTTTGCGTGTGAAATAAATAATGAAACATTGGGGTTTCTGCTCATTTTTTATCATAATTAACGGCAATTCACTTCCGAGGGATGAAGACAGCGCAGACATGGTGTTTTTTACAACGCTGAGCAATAGTTCAATAAACAACGTACAAAACAGGGTTTTGCAACTCTCGTTCAATAATTCGCATCGCTCTCAACAATCCAATTTATCTCCAATTATTATGACGGAATGAAGAACTTCAAAGCGATTTTTTATTTTCTTTTCAAATCATTATTCTTATTTTCACTCTATTATTAAATAGTTTACAACTGGAATATTGGGCAAGGCCGGGATACACTGCAGTATTAGTTAGCTTTTGTGAAATTGAATGAAAATAATTGTATTCTTATTTAAACAATTTTAGAATATCTGTAACAATAAGAAAGAGTTTTACTCTGTCGTGATTAATCAATCACGACTTATCCAAATGTTCAACTAATGCGGCATATATCAAATGCATCGCATGTGGACACCTCTTGAATGACAATGAAAAACACATTACGTAAGTTTTTTTGGGAAAGAGTATTTATCATATTGAATCATTTATTAATTTCATTATTGAATATGAAATCTAAGAATACAAGCAGGCGACACATTGATTGAAAAAAAATGATAATGACGTGGCAGATCTTCAACTATCACCCACAGCCAAGAAGAATGTGACAGAATCTATAGCAAAGTTTTTCGCCATACCAGGAGCACCTCTATATCGAATGGAACTTGAAACGTATCGGAATTTGTTGGCTGCCATAATACAGCATGGGTTCATCGTTAAGCCTGTAAGAGAGAGATCATACATATAGCACTTACAGAAAGAACATGTATTTTCCTACTGAAGCAGAGAACGCACAATGGAAGTGACAAAACTCGATGACTCACGGCAATCATTTGTTAATTTGCGAGTTTTGTTAACTTTCGTACTTTATTAATTCTATTATTTAATATTATTTAATCTATTTATTATTTAATCTATTTAATATTAATTGTAAAATATAGCTTTAGTTTATGCGGAATAATACTTACAGAAAGCTTGTTTTTTGTTTTTTTTTTTCGATAATATTGACGAATTGAGGGCCTTCTTCGCGAGAAAACAATAATCTGAAAAATTATTGGCGGAGAGAACAACAATAGTTTCAGCTGAATACTAACCTGACAACATGATTTGAAAGCTGACGTTTTTGTGTGGAAGTTTGTCCGCTACTGTAGAATTATTGCTTCCAATGACTGAAATTAACGCAAAAGCTATTTTCAACTAGATTTAATAAAAAAATACATGCTTTTATTGACTTTCGTGGATATGTTTTTTTTAATGAAGGTCAATCGTTCTGTTTTACTAAAAAATTAATGTTTTATTGAAAAATAAATCATTAGAGCCGTATTCAAAAAAAAGCATAATAATTTAACGAATTTCTATTAAAAACGACATGAAAAACCGAGAATTGTCGTTAAATCTGGTGCAAAGTGTGCAAATGCGGAAAAAACACAATATTTTACGCGCAAACTCCGGCTGGCCGGGCCCGGCTTTTTTGCAATAGGGTGCTTTTGCAAAAGCCGCGGAAAAGCCGACCTTTTGAGGCCGGACCCCCGGCCGGCCTGAAAAAAGAGCAGCCCTGGTTTTTAGTCATTAGTCATAATAGCCCCCCCCCCCCAATGTTAACCTCAAGCTAATTCCTTTTAAAAAAGGCTCAAAATTTCAACCAAATTTTTTACAAATTATTCGACTTAATGGGGAGGTGGCCATGATGTCCGGCTTTCCTATTGTTCTGTGTCTGCCGTAAATTGAAATTTATTGGCAATTGGCCATCCGACAAATTAAATTGCCATCTTTCTGAAAATGAACAGAGTCATCACCCCGATTTTCATATTCTTCGGCGGCATTTTTGTGTTAACTGTCCTCTTTTATGGTTGTTCATCACCGTCACCACGTTGTAAATCATTATGTAAAGGATCGCTTCGTTGGAACATCACCCCCTACAACGTAGTGATGTTCCAACTTAGCCACATTTAAAAAATGCAACGATGCCAGATGGCAGAAGAGAGAGAGAGAGAGAGATTCGCAGTACTAAAAATACACCAGAATACTTGCCGTAAGGAATAAATAATAATTCGATAGATTTTCTTAAATCAACAAAAAATGCAGAATCTAACAATTTTGCTGTAAAAATTGAATGTCTTTAATTATTCAGTATGGTAAAATTGTTGCTTTTTTTATAACAACTTTTTTTAAAAGAAAAATGAACAAATTTTGCGATCATTGGCTTTCCCGACAGGTGTGCTATGAAACTTCTTGAAATTTCAAAGCGGTAGAGTGCGGATGATTCGTATAAGTCAATCAAACACTTGTTTCTTATGTCCTTTCTTTTCTTTTAATTATTTTAAAATTATTTTATCTTTTTTTTTACCTTTTTTGTGGAATAAATAATAAGATGAGATTTTTTTCGAATTCTAGTCAATGCTGGCTGCATCTCCGTATAGACTTCCGATCCTGGATTGCAAGAGAATGGGATTGTCCAATTCTGAGATTGCAAAAAAGCTGAAAGTGCATCGTTCTCTGGTCTATCGGACTGTGACTCGTTGCAAACGTCTTGGGACACTGGAAGGCATGTCTAGATGTTGTCGTCCCACTACTGTCACGACTCCTGAAGCTCCTGAAGAAAAGGTACACTCGCAATGGAGTCGCCTTAGAAGCGCCAAATAAAATCCAGAACCTACTGTTCCACTCATAAAACGCCGAGTTTGATCAGCAAACCTGTCGTGACTAGGCGACTACTATACTGAGCTCGCGAGGCATTTTTTGTATTTCTTAATCTATTTTTTTTAACTCACTAGAAGCGTTATTTAATTTATTAATTTATTTTAAGAATTTATCATAATAATGTGCAATTCTATGATGAAAAGTGTGTCAATAAAATCATCAAAAAGCGTCAGCATTCAAAAAGACTTCAGAGTAAAGCTCAATTGGACGCTTATGGGACTGTGCAATTTGTGACATGAATTTCTTGAAATAACTCGCAAATCTTAAAATACGCTATCCATCATTTAACCCGTGTTTATTGGATACTATTTATAAATTTCTCAAATGAGGAACAATCCGAGAAACAGTTCGTTTAATTGATTATTTATTTATTGGCGATAGTGTATAGGAATTTCCCCAAACTTTGTGTGATCTTGATTGGCCCAGCCTTGTCGATTACCTCAAACTCAAACTTGGGTAATTAAACCATTTATAAGATTATAAAGATTAAAAAGGTACAATAGAAAAATCAACAATGGTGAATTAAGAAACAAGAAAACTAACTTAGAATAATAAGTTTAGGGATAGAAAACATACGATTTTCCACATAAGGAGGTTCAACGTAAGGAATGCGTGGCAACCACGTGTGTGCGCTAGTGCGCATTTACAAACAGTAACAATAAAAAAAGATTGCTCATCGAGCACATAGTGATAAATATAAGATAATTAATCGTTAAGCGTGTGAATATTAAATTAGACATCAGAAGATATATATCGATCTTCTATATTAGGGAACTGGCTTTAGCATTTGGTTGAATTCTAAGAGTCTAATAGCCTCAGGCACTCCTTGACCGATTTCCTTTAATTTTCGTAGCCAAATCCGCTGAGCAATGATTCCGAAGCCGTGTGTAGCATTCGAATAAGTCTCCATTCCAATATTCAATTTGAGATTGCCGGAAGGCTGAGCATGAATACCAGTGATTGGTGGAACGACTGAACAAATTGCTTCTTCTAGCGCTGTCATACATGCTCTGAAAAAGTGACGATGAAAACGATTTATAACTATCTGAAAGTAAGAGATGGGCACAATTGACTTACAAGAAACCTTTATCATCAGACATTGCTTCGACAATGTTCCCCTCTTGTGCCTCATCATTATTTATTGCTTCCTGGGCGACTTCTTCAATGATTTCTTTAATTGGATAATTAGAATTCACGACGGTTTCTAAATCAAGGGCCAAATGAACGGCTTCCGCCTCGGTTAATGCAATAATTTTGTTGCTAAACACCGCCTGCTTCCTGTTTAGCTGGAGTTCTATTTTATGATCCTTGAGTTCGGAACGCATGACCTCTCCTCCATTCTTGGTTTTTGGTCTGAAATTTTATTTAAATTCTTTTCAATTTTCTCTTGAATACCTTTTGAGATTGCACGCCAAACTGGAGCTGGTCAGTTTCTCGGGGAATGAGAGTCTTCGTTTCATTTCCTCAACTGTGACCTGAAGAATGTAAAAATAGGGTTCGAATACGAAACACTGTTTAACTTACATGATATGGTGCATGGTTACTGCCCATCGCAAGTCGCCCATGAACAATATCAAATGAATCAGAGCTCGGGTTGCTAAGCATAAATTCGCCTGGAACGGCATCTGTCAGCACAGGGACCGTGTTGTCCCCATTTCGAGGGCCTCGTGGCTTCTTTGCAGGAGGTTCAGTGAGATGTGCTGAATCCGTATGATTAGATGACGATTGCATTTTTCTTTGTAATCGTTGGTACGTTAAGTACACTTGAAGCACAAAGCAATCTAAATTAGTTTAAAATTAATTTAATTTGATATTTAGTGAAAACAAAGATTAGAAAGAAAACGATGAAATGATTCGAATCAGAAGAGAATAAATGAATACTGAATGAGTTCTCTGGAAGACAATGAGTATACACCGGAACGCCCCAATATGACCTACTGACCTACTTACGTCTCCTACATGTCTGCAACGGACTGTATGTTGTAAAGGAAGTGAAGATGTAGGAGGAGTGCATTGTCATCATTCAATTCGAGCAATGGGAATCTATGCACGAATCGATACATCGTCTTCATATGCTCAAAGAGGTAAATTGAGTGGACTGCATGGTGGCATCTTCACCTCGTTTTACAGCATTCATAAATGGACATCCCGTAGCAGACATGAGCACTTGAAGAAGTTCATCAAGTCCGATTTTCGAAAACTTTCGAAACTTTTCGAAAGTCTAGGGTGTATATATTGAGCTTATTAAGTGTATTAATTAATGTTAACCAGAAGTTATCACTTTTCGTTAATGCGAGCTCATTATGCGATGCAAGTTATGCGAACTTCTACCCACCGTGCCACCATCGCTAAGCTATACGCCGAGGGCCATCGAGTGTGTGATATCGTTCAAAAACTCAACATCGCTCAATCGTTGACACAGAAAGTTGTGAAGCAATTCAAGACTAAAGGCAACACGATGTTTCCTCAATCGGTGATGGTGTGGGCTGTATTCACATCCGACGGCAATGTTTCACTGATCCTCATCTATCGGAACGTCAAAATTAACAGTCAGGTATACCAAAAAGCCGATTTGAAGAATGTTATACTTCCGTAGACCACTATTCACTATGGCCAGAAACCCTTCATCCTCCAACATTCGCCACCCTGTATACTTATTGCTTTCCAGAGAAACAGACATGTTGGAGATATGAGCACTTGAAGATGTTCATCGATCAGTACGTGGGATCAGCGGGATGCTCCGTTGTATACTTATTGTTTTCCATAGAACTCATTAAGTATTCATTAATTTTTTTCTGTTTCCAACAAGTTTATCATTCTTTTCCAATCGTGATTTTTACTGAATATCAAAGATTTTTCCAGAAGTTGGAAATAAATTATAGTTCATTAAAAATGGATATTTGTTATTTATGCAAGAAGTTTTAGATTTTAAATATTTTCTTTAACACCTGAATGACCCGATCTTTAAGAATTAAAAAATGTGTTCTGTTGCCAACATAAAAACAATATTTCAGACGGTATTTTCTTCTTATTTTGCTCGTCATCTTCATTTATATAAATCCATTTTATAGCAGAAGAACTTACTTACTTACTTACTTAGTCGATCCGTCATTCGCTTGTGTGAGCGCGGATCATAGCTAACCATGCTTTGCGATCTTGGGCGATGGTTGTCCATGAAGTAGTCAATCGATTTCCTCGGTATATTGAGATTTCTTTACGCCACTACGTATATGCTAAAAGTAGCTAACTCTGCGTCCCATCGTTGGAAAATGTTTTCATGACTAAACGAACTTTGAAACAAATATTTGGAAAACAGTATTTATTTTAATGCCATAGAATGAATGACTACATATTTTGGATTATTTGGATCCGAGTATTTTTGTAGAACTAAAACTATGGTTTTTGGAAAAGAAACACTGCCCCTTTACTTATTTCGTGAAACGAAGTCCTGCGCTTCTCCCCCTCCTCCAACGGCAAAAAAACCGCAGAAAAATGCTATTAATTTCAATTTCAATAGAAATATGAATTTCGTACGAATTAAATAATTAATCAAATTCTTTTATTTCTCTCGAAAATTAAAATAAACGTTTTTGCGGGTCGGAACATCATGAGATTGCAGAAATATTTGAGAGAGGTAAACATTCCCTTCTGAATGCTTTGATTTCAAAGTATTTAGATGCAGCTGGATTCGGTGCAGCCGTCCGACTGGTTGGACAAGCCGTCTATGATAAGACTTCCACGAAAGACGAAAAAAGTCGGTCGTCTTTCGTTGAATCCTTTCGTCTCGTCTTCGTTCGTTTTTCAGTTCGTCTTGTGATCGTCTTACGTCGTCAATTAAAATACATATGTACCAACACTTTCTAGACGAGGACGAAGACGAGACGAGACGGTCTTATTTCGTCTTTCGTGGAACCCGCCGTCTGTTTCCCAATAACGTGCATATTCATAAGATTCTTCTCTGTTTTTTCTATTGGTAACCTTCACTTATGTGTATTCGAATTGGTGTTTGCGTACACCGAAACGGATTCAATGCATTGTGCGATACTTAATGTTTCTCTCTCAGAACTGGAACTCCAGCTATGACTTTCAGAGACTTAAATCAGGGGCCTCAACTGTACAATGCTCCATTTTCGTTCGCGATTTCTCAAAATGGTATACGGAAAAAAAAGAAATGCTATCATATAAACTTTGAAATTCCATTTCATTGAAACAATTTGTGAGCATGGTGGAAGAATTAAAAAAGAAGAGGAATTGCCGGCAAAAAACACTTTCGAGATTGAAAAATGACCGTACTCTGAAGATGAATGAAGAATTATGAATAAATGTCATGAGTTCTCGCATAGTCAGTTAGCTCTCGGAAGATATGCTCTCTCCAGGAATCTACGTTCTGTTCGACGTCCATATTATGGTCGTACGGAAGAGGGGGAGGTGCATAGACCTGCAATATTAGTAGTTCTCGCGTGGGAGACTGCAAGAAGGCTTTACCTCAATCTCATCAAACCATACATTGACATACGGATGCCTCAATGCATCATCCACTGAAATTCTCCGTTCTGGATCAATTACCAACATTCGAGAAAGTAAATCACGGGCTTGTGCACCTTAATCAGTTCCTTATGCAATTGAAACAAAATGACAAAGCGAGTACTTTTTTTGGAGCGGTTGTTGAAAAGAATACCTGTTAATCTTGAGCTGTCGGCTGTCATTGGAAACATGTTATCACTGAAAAGCACTTCGAATGGAGTCGGCTGGTATCTGAAGGCACACACTCAATGAGATCAGAGAAAAAGAAAGGAAAACGCCCACCTTGGCCGATTCTCCACGTAATTCCTAACAGTTGGCTGAAGCCTCTCTAAAAATGAGCGATCTGGTGTGCCTAATTGTTCTGAAATTTCAGTTTATTAGTATTTCCCCTAAACGTTTCGAGGTATTGCTCACCGATAATCCTGGTCCATTGATCGATATGATCACCACCCGGAAATAGTACTCGTCCGCGTATCAATTCGCCAAATATGCATCCGATTGACCAAACGTCCACTAGAAATATTACAAATTATTCGCTATTTTCGAAATAGTATTTTTCTGTTCAGAATTTTAAGTTCGGTTCATCAAAGTATTTTTTTAAAGCCAAAATAAAATTAAAGAATGAAAAATGATATCAAATGGGTCCATAGCAGAGTAGGGCGGAATTGGATTTTGGGAACTCGGAATCCGGAAAACGGAAAACGGAAAAATTTTTTTTCGCGGAATCTGGAATCCGGAAGACGGAATGAAAAAAACGGCGGAATGCGGAATCCGGAAGTCCTCCCTTCTCTGGTCCATAGTCAATATGCTCCAATCTCTCTCTCTCTCTCTCTTTCTCTCTGTCTCTCAGTCTTTCTTTCTCTCACTTTCGCTAATTGTAAGAATATCGATTTTTTTTTTAAATTTTCCTCTCTCTCTCTCTCTCTTCTTCTCTCTTTTTTTTTTTTTTTTTTTTTTTTTTTTTTCTCTCTCTCTCTCTCTCTCTCTCTCTCTCTCTCTCTCTCTCCCTCTCTTTCTCTCCGTATCTAACTGTCTGTATCTCTTTAGCCCATTGTAGGAATGAAGGAATGAAGGGTTCGTTAATATCGATTAATTTCATTTTCTTATTTTTCCCGTTTCAACTAGAACAATTAAATGAAAAACTCGCCATTTTCCTTATATCCCATTCCGAGTATGACTTCTGGCGCTCGATAGTATCTTGTAACCACATACGGCGTCATCATGAACGCTTCAATGGCGGTTCGAGCCAAGCCGAAATCCAGAATTTTCAGAGTGCAATCGCTCCTGACCACTATGTTCGATGGCTTCAGATCCTGCAGAAAATGCGGATCAATAAAACAAAGAGACACTTCCACTACTAACTCTATGAATAATTCCAGCGCTGTGAAGATGTCTGATGCCGCACAGCATTTGATAGAGTAGGTAGGACAACCTCTCATGATCCAAGTCCATCTGAATCACCTGACACAGATTCGCGTCCATCAACTCCATTACAATATAGAGATCATTGAACTCGTCTAGCTTCTTTTGCGGTGTAAAACAGTTTAAAATTCCTATGATCTGCAAGAAAATACAGTGCTCCACATAATCTTACGTTCACCCCAAAAATTTTCGAAAACTCGAAAACTGGCTTTTCAACCAAAATGCTTCTTATCGAAGAAATATGGACTTTTAGTAGGTGTTCCTGATAGAAACTTAAAATAGACTTAAAATTCACACATCAGGAAAAAATCAAAACTTTATGAAAAAAGGTAAAAAAATTTTCCACAAAATCATACGTTCATTTTCTCAAAACAAAAAAATACGACAAAAAATAAAGTTTTGAATTTCTCGATTACTCCGTTTTATTTTATTTTCGCTCCAGGACCCATAATTTTCTTTTTTAAAGGTATTTCCATATCATATATAATAAATAATTAGGAATTACAGAAAATCAAAATTTTGAGATTTTTAGGGGTGAACGTAAGATTATGTGGAGCACTGTAGTTGAGAAACTCTTCCATTTATTTTCCAGTTTTTCCCCATTCGATGCTCAAAGAGAAAGTGATAATCTCACATTTTTGTGATTCACAAGGCTCATCAACTTCAATTCTCGGTAGGCCCGTTTCGCATGTGTGACATTTTGAAATGGCCTCGACAACTTCTTGATTGCCACTTGTTCATTTCGCACCGTATCGAATGCAGAGCTGAAAATTTGCAGCTTTCTAAGGTCTTCAGATGAAGTGAATCCGATATTTGCATTCAATCGAAGATAACATCCTCATCTTTAAGATAATTCCAACTTTCTTTGCTCCGGCATCAGAATTTTACCTCTGTTGGGTTTTTAAAAAGTTTATATTAAATAAAATTTGATAAGGAGAATGGGCTTTCGGAATAAATGAAATTTCAGGTCTACAGCTGTGCTCTAGCTCTGAAATTCTCTGAAATTAAACTCCAATAATCCCAGCGACTCGCTTCGCAGCATTCTCTTAGACAGACTAATCTTAGCCTTGATCTCTATCATACTAAGCAATGAAATGTGCTAACTATAAGAGCACATCGTTTTGAGCAATTTCCATAGAATTTCAGTGAAATTTGAGGAATAAAGACGTACCAAACAATTCCCTGAGCACCGGACCCGATCAACCTGAGATTTTGATATCGTTTCAGAATTACCATCTGAGCTTCTCCTATTGTTACCTGCAATATTTTGGGAGTTCAACAAATCGATTTCATTGATTAAAGAGCAGCCTTCAAGCAGGAATGTCTTCAGAACTCACCGAATAATAATTGTCGGGGACATGAATGGAGGAGGGATCCATGAGAATTCCTCCTCCAGAGCCACTGTTTAAATGATGTCGGACGGGACTGTAGACCGATGGGCAACTGTCCAATGAAACGACGTCGTCGTCACGGCCAGAAGAAGATGGGACCAACCACTGAAAAAGGAAGCGTGGAGCTATTCCAAGAAACTGGAAGCACGGCAACCCCGAATAGAATAGCACTTCTTTTAATAAAAAGATGTTCAAGTTTCAGCGTTCCAGTTGTTTCTCATTGAGCTTTACAAAATGAGCGAATAATAGTGAATCTTCCTATACCATTTTCAATCAAAAATAACTCGGAATGCCCTACTATTCGAGGCTGTGAGCCAATTTCAATTCGCAAAAACTGACATTTCCAACCGATTCGATAAAGTTGTTAAGGTGACCCCGTGTTCCTCGAATTATAGATGAAATCGAGGAGGAGGCCAGCAGCGAGTTATGATCTTCCTCCACGCTTCTACCTGAAAATTTGATTTTCAAAAGCTGAAAAATAAATGGAGAAACTTGAAATTTAAGAATACCAAAGAGCGTACATTCGACTCGAATCGTTTGATTCAAGATAAGCTTTCAAGAAACGCCGCGAAATCTGGAAGCGGCCGCTTTGGCAATTCGGAAGGACAGCATAGTTAAATGTTAATCGATTTCAGGTTGAAATCATTTTCAGACATGTCACGGAGTTAGTGGCAAGACTACGACAACTTGCTCTCGCCAAACTGCAGCGTAATACTGAATAATTTGTTGCAAAGCAGCGGTAAATTACTATGCAAAACGGCATGTCTAACGCTGCCAATCGGCAAGCGGCAATTTGCCGAAACGAAGTAGGATTATTTTCAGTTAATAGATAAATGGCAAAGCTATAAGCCTAAGCTCCCCCCCCCCCTTCCTTCCCCCTTCTAAAATGCCTAAATGAAACGCCGACTTATCCAGACCACTTTTGTCTTCTCCCCTCCCTCCTCTACTATGTATTCCGCACTTTCTCTGTTTCTCCGGAATTCTATTTTTTGCTCTCTGTTTGGAGTAACAGAGAAAATGTCTGGTGAAGAGCAAGTAATTGTATGAAACGAGGAGGAGAGACCCGCACCACATTGATGCGGAGAACACGGTTTCATTGATGAGGCTTCGTTGGCGGAAACAGGAGAGAAGAGGGCTCCGAAGGAAGGGCTTATTGAAGGCGTCGCGACAGAATGAAAACTGGAAATTGAGGGAAACCAAATGCTCGAGAATCGCGTTTTGGCTCATATCTTAATCTTGAAAGATAACACTTTCAGATTGGTAGTCTTTGAACTAAGCAAACATGTTTTCTTATTTTCAATCTTCTATTCTTCTAAAATAAGATTTGCGTATATTTCAAGCGCATGTTTTTTCCTTTTTTCGCTCTCCTCCCTCCAGAAAAAAAAATATATTCAAAAATCGTGGCCTCGCACCCCCCCCCCCCCCGGCGTAAAGTTTAAATAGAAGCCTCCACGTCAAAGAAAGATTAGTAGAGATCTCCTCCCCGCAAATGAGACTTCTCATTTCCTTATTTTTCCATCTCATTTGTTCTTTGGGGTTTGTGCGCTGGGGAAGGGGGGGGGGGGAGTTTGCCCTCTGGTGGCCCGCCCGCCCGCCCGCACAAAAAATAGTCGTAAGCAGTGGCAAAGGTGGAGCTGGGCGTGGCCAATATTGAATAATTACCATTTTAATGGGCTTTTCTGCAAGAGAAAAGAAGCTTAAGAGCTACTTCGATGGCAACTCAATATTGATTTTTCAAATTGATTCGAAAATATCAATTTTAAAGTTATATATATATGAAAAAAGAAATGGAAAATGCTCCAAAACGAATGCTAGGAATTCCGTTGAATTTTGCTCTTTTGAGAAGGAATTTGTCAAATTTCAATGGGCATTTCACATATTTCAGTAATTTCGTGTCAAAGAACTTCATTTTTTCTTTAAAATGAGCTGAAATTCAAGGAAAAATACCCCAAATATAAACAAAACTCGAGGCCTTCAATGAAAAAATGCTAGAGTAGGCTCGGTTAACAAAAAGAGGAGAATATGGGGCGTGTTGGGATGTACTAGTACGTCCACGGACTGGTTGCGGGGTCTCAGTGGTGGTTGTCTGCCGTCCGCTGCGGAGCAGCGGCCCTCCTCTACGTCGTCGCCGGCCGTCGTCGTCGTCGTCGTCGTTGTCGTTGTCGTCGTCCACCCACCCCTCGCTTTCGGTTATTCTGTGCAAAACGGGACGGGCAGCGCCTTTCTCCTATCGATTTTTGTGCTTAGAATACTTTGGAAAAGAGGAAGGAAAAGAAATGCGTCTTTTCGATTTGTGAATGCAAGTAAAGAAGAAAAGGAAGAACAGAAGAGATGAGGAGGGGGGGGGGCAAGCTGCTGTACATGTTTTTGGAAGGAGGAAGCTCCAAGATGGCACCCATGGGACTATAAATTATAACGGAAAGAAGCACAAGAACAAAAATAAGTGGCGAACATGAATATATAGTATAGAAACATTTCATTTTTGGATTCCTGATGCCAAATTGCTGGGCATTCTGCCCATTCCATGCCCAACCCCTGCACTGAGTTATTCGACTCACGATCCTTGGGATGTGGAATCGTACCTTTTCGTATTCTTCTTCCATTTTTAAAAATTCATGAAATAAAATATCAAATATCAAATTCCCATTCAGATATAAATTAGATTTGATGACATTGGAAGGCTTCAAGAGTGCGAAACTCCTTCGATTCCCTCTTCGATTGAAAATGAAGATATGAGAAAAACACAAATGGGAATGCATATAAAATGTGATTATGTAATCATTAATGCGAAAAATTGTATCAATATTAGAAGAGCTTTCCATTGGCGGAGATCACTTGGTTTGCACCGACTTTGCACTTTCGTTGTGCACCTAATATTTCATGTTTTTTTTTGATACATATCTCGTCGTCTTGGAGATCAATAAAGAAGTGGAAGTCAGGTTTTTAGAAGCTATCATTGAAGCTGTGAGACGGCACGTCTTCGCTAATCTCTGCTCAAAATGTTAATCGAGTCTAGTGTATAATGAAGGATAAAGCTGTACAGAACATGCCCTTTTGAGCATCTCGGGGCGTTCTACTCGGACAGAAGTTGTCTGGCTGAAACTCTTGAAATTCCAGAAAGACACTGCTAACTGCTGCACACTTCTACTTGCTATTTGATATTTTTTGCGAGTACTATGAGCGTTTTCATTATATTTCTATTATCCGATTCAATTCTCCCTAACCACGTCTTCTGGAGAGAAGACCTGGAATCAGGGACTCCAAAAACGTAGGGCTCTTTAAATCCAGAAGCAGAAAAACAAAACTGCTCTTAAAGATACCTGGATGAGATGGATATTGCGAGGTGGTAGATAATCGGTCCTCCATGTATGTGCACCAGGATCACCACAATTCTTAATCACCTGAAATCCGATTGGTTATAGATTTGGTTTACGGCGACACAAGTCGTAAAGAAATGTCAAGAAACGCATTAGAGTTGAGACGGAATTGCTGGGCGCTTCCAAAAAAAAAAATGATTTCCCCACCATTAGTGTGAAATAAGTTATATGGGAAGCCTGAGAAAAAAAAGAGAGTGACGTGATAAACGCGCCTTTCAATTAGCGCTGATTGTAATAGAGGAAGGAAGGAAGATGGAAATTCGAGATTCTGTTACAGATTCTCACATTCCGGTTTCTTCGTGCACGCGACGACGGTCACTTGCTTATTACCAAATAATAAAATATAAAATGAAGCACTTGATGAATGCAAAATGAATGCTAAAATTCCTTGGAGGCTTGCTGAAAACCTCAAAATCTCAACGTTTCTATAGAATTACATGTAGACACAAAATTCAATTGCCAAATTGCGATGAGCAACGCGGTGATGTGCTCATTTGTCCGCACTTCGAGACATGGATTCAGAATAGGCCCAACTATGAAATGGCTCTGAAATTCTGCGAGAGTTCGACCCACTTCTAAGACTTCTAAGCTCTCTTCTTTGGCATTTAAGTGGTGTGAAAAGTGTAAAAAGCGGCGGGGTGTCTCCAAGTCTTCAAGAGGATTCTCGATGCAATAGCTATTGGCTCTGCAGTCAGTCACATGGGCGGCAGATTTGGTGATGAGAAGGAGAAGAAAAAGTATTAGGGAGTAATGAGACGCAGGCGTTGAAAGTTCTCTCTTCCGTCAATGGATACGAGTTGTAGAAGCGGCGAAATTTGATTTAGCCAATTTAATGATGAAGGTGAACGAGATTTCGAAGAAGAGAACGAGCGCTCGAATAGGAGCAAAATGCTTTTATAGCTGAACAAGAGGGCTCAGAAAAAGCGGGACTTCCGCTGAGCTCGTAGGTGTATGTAGATCTTCTGATGGCAACTTGGACAGTTACATTTGAGAGAACTCTTTTCCTATTTTCTTTGTTTTCAAAGATACGTATGTATTCAAATAACGGTTCCATACTCAATAGAATAAAGGTCGCCAGATAAGGGAAAGAATTACGGAGGGAGCAACTGTAATCCAGCATTTTGAAACATTTCGAGTTTCATTTCCAGATGAATTCCGAAAATCTGGAGTTGAAACAAGAGCAAATCATGAAATAAGCTTTCATGCATGAGAGAGCAGGCTTTGAGAAAAAGGTTTAGCTCAAGACAATTGATTCGGTTTATGGCTACATAATTTAAAATCCTAGCTTCTCCTCGCGTAGTACACGAATTAAACAGTTTGTGGATACTTTGAGAGCAATTTCGAGCATAACTCGGTTTCTGGGGGGAGGGGGAATTTCAGCACAAACTGCGATTTTTGCCTGTACCTCTTAACAGGGATCCTAAGAGAGATATCAACAAGTAACCCTATAAACTGATAAATTGTGAAACATGCTACCACAAATGCTTGATATCTTTCTTAGAAACCGAGATAATAAACGAGACTGACGAAGGCAGCAGTGCCAAGGCATCTGGGCCACAACTTGCCCATCTCCGCGCATTTATTGCCCCCGGAGAAAAATCTGCAGCTTCATGTACCATCTGCCCTACGACTGTCCATTTTCGCCGAAATAACACTGTTACTCTAATCGTTAGTTTTTAGTTTTTAGTTTATGAAAATTGTATTTTGTAGTTTACAAAGTTTGTAGTTTTATAGTTTACAAAGTTTGTAGTTTGTAGTTTACAAAATGTACAGTTTGTAGTTTTGGAGTTTACAAAGTTGGTAGTTTGTAGTTTACAAAATTTACAGTTTGTAGTTTTGGAGTTTACAAAGTTTGTAGTTTGTAGTTTACAAAGTTTGTAGTTCTGGAGTTTGGAGTGGAGTTAAAGTTCGTAGTTTGTAGTTCAAAAAATGTACAGTTTGTAGTTTGTAGTTTAAAAAGTTTGTATTTTGTGGTTTAGAAAGTTTGTAGTTTGTAGTTTGTAGTTTAAAAAGTTTGTAGTTTGTAGTTTTGGAGTTTACAAAGTTTGCAGCTTACAAAGTTTGTAGTTTGTAGTTTACAAAGTTTGTAGTTTGTAGTTTACAAAGTTTGTAGTTTGTAGTTTACGAAGCTCGTAGTTTGTAGTTTACAAAGTAAAAGTAAGAGATTGCTATACGATTACTGTGATTATAGTTCACAATATTAAAAGTTTGAGAAACAATATTCTTTAACTATTAGCTAGTATAATAGCTTACAAAATTTGTAGTTTGTAGTTTGTAGTTTACTAATACTGTTCAGTAGACAATTTCAAAAATGGTTTTAAATGAAAAAAATATAATTTTCCAAGAGCTGCTGCCGTCTTCGAACGGCTCCATTTAGCAGCGTTTAAAATGATGAATTCATTTATTCAATTTAATTCTAAGTGATATTTGCACAGAAAATTGCTCAAAAAATGTGCTCGAAGTGATAGAAAAATTGCATCGCTTTTTACGCTTTTCTTGTAAGCCGTGGTGAGACCTTAAAAACTACGGTGGCGCGCAATATTTTGTTAATTTAAAAGATATTTCAAAAAGATATTTCCACTTTTATTCAAGATTTTTAGTCGTTAGATTTCACTGAAAGTGTTGTCACCACGCTCTTAAAAAACAAGAGCAATGCGATCTCATTGAAAAAGTTTTCTTTCTCAATTTACAGAGATACATCAGAGTTTTCGGCGGAATTTTCGTTCGTGTACTAGAAAAGGAATTCAATTTTTTTCCACCCATAAGTGGCGCTATTATTGAAATAAACGGATTTGCGCTTGCCGTCCAAAGTTCTGATCCTCTCCCGCATGAACTTATATTTTAGAGGGATATTCACGAAAAATGGGGAAACAATTCTGAAAAATGTCGAGCTTGAATTAGTTTGGAAAAATTGTCACAATTATTTTTGAATATTTCTCAAAAAAAATGTTTGTTTTTCAGCTGAAATGGCTATTTTTGCTTTTGTCTTCTTTCCACCAAAAGTGTTTTTCAGCAGTTTTCCAGCGTTTTTCCCTCTTTCTTTCCTTATTTTCGAGAATAGCCCCACCCCGTTGGAATACAATTCGCTTGAAATGACATCACCCATTTCAATTGACTTTTCTTTTCAAATTTCACTGAAAATTTCATTTGCCGTTTCCCATTCCCATATCCTCCTCCAATTTAAAGCGAAATTTAAGAATTTTCGGAAATTGAAAATATCTAAAAATGAAAAAATGACAAATTTCTAACTCGTTTTCTCTACTTTCAGACCCTCTTCTCAGCTAATCGTCGCGAAAAAGAAACTAAAAGCAAAAAATCAAAAATAAAAGCCGTCACTAAGATCACTTGAATTAAGGCCATTTGTGCGAAATTTCGGCCGTCTCGTCTTCGTCTTCGTCTTGAACTCGTCTGACTTGCGTAAGTCTTGCGTTAACTGCGTAAGACGAATGCAAGACGAACTGAACGACGAACGAAGACGAGTCGAAAGACGAATCTTTTTGTCTTTGCTTTTCGTGGAAGCCTTAACTTGAATAATAGATATTTTGCCGTTTTAGCGAATCCTCAATTTCTCCATTTCTAAGCCATTTTAAGGCATATTTTTATTGATTTTGTGTCTCAACTCTTCGAAAATTTGCCATTTTCAACAATTTTCAAATATGACCAAAAAATGAATCTATTATCGCAGTATTGCGCTAACATTTTGAATAAAATCAATTGATTGATTTTATCGCATCAAGCATCATAGTAATACAAAATTATCAGTGTCTAATTGTAAGATGTGAAAATTTTTCATTCATGATTTCCAAAAAACATGAAAAATCAATCAATAATTTTAATAAATAGTCGATAAATGAATTGATGACGTGGCTCATCGGCGAATCGAAGATTTCTGAGCTTTTTGTCGTGAGTATGTGGAACTCAGTACTTACTTACTTAGTTACATACTGATTCGATCCGTTCATCGCCTGTGTGGGCGCGGATCACTGTTAAGAACGATCTTTGGGCGATGGTGGCCCGTTGCCGATTTCCTCGCAATATTGAGACTTCTTTACGTAGTAAGTCGGACCATCTCATGGGGGGGGGGTCGTCCGACAGGTTGTTTTTGGTCTCGATGCACCAGTTTTGTTCATTTTCCGTCAGTTCTTTGCATAATATGCGCGGCCCATCCTAATTTTTTCTTTTTTTATGTATTTGAGTGGGTCCGTGACTTGGGAGATTTTTCGAATGTCTTCGCGGTGTAAGTCTCGTTGGCGTTGTTCCGCGAGGGTCAGTGTGTCGTTTCGAAAGCATTTCGAGAAATTTTTCTAGAAAATTCTCGAAAAATTTCCGAAAAATCAACGAGAAAATTTTTTCGAGAAATTCTAGAAAAAAACATTTCGATAAAAAATAATAATAAACTAGGTCGAACGACACTCCGAAATAACGCAACGCGCGTTGTTTATTGTATTTCCATTCAAATTATTTTTCGCGATTTTTCGAGAAATTTCCGAAAAATTCTCGAGAAATTTTTCTCGGTGATTTCCTGAGAATTTTCGAAAAACGCATTTTTCGAGAAATCATTTTTCGAAACGACACATTGGTGGGGGTGATTATCCACTCTGCCATTCCTTGTATAATGTTGAAAATAAAAACAGTTGTTGGCAAATTCAAGGATGAAATAAATTGTTAAAAAGTATCTATTATTCAAGTTAAGGCTTCCACAAAAAGCGAAGTCTGAAAGTCGTCTTTCCTCTCGTCTTCGTTCGCCTTTCAATTCGTCTTGCATTCGTCTTACGCAGTAAACGCAAGACTTACGCAAATCAAACGAGCTCAAAACGAAGACGAAGACGAGACGGCCGAAATTTCGCCCTAATGGAAGTCGTAATTCAAATGACCTTGGTAACTGCTTTTATATTTGATGTTTTGCTTTTTTAGTTCCTTTTTCGCAGCGGTTAGCTGAGAAGCGGGTCTGAAAGTAGAGAAAGTTAGAAATTTGTCATTTTTTCATTTTTAGGTATTTTCGTTTTTCAAAAATTCTTAAATTTCGCCTTAAATTGGAAAACGGGAAACGGCGAATGAAATTTTCAGTGAAATTTGAAAAGTCAATGGAAAGCGGTGACGCCATTTCAAGCGAATTGTATTCCAACGGGTCGGGGCTATTCTCGAAAATAGGGAAAGAAAGAGGGAAAAACTCTGAAAAACAGCTGAAAATAGCTCAGCCGGCTTAGCAATTTTAGTGAAAGGCAGACAAAAGCATCCATTTTTAAAGTAATGCGTTTCGACCTTTTGGCCATTTTTGAAAATTGTTAAAAATAGTGCATTATCGAAGAGTTGATTCAAAAAACCAATGAAAATCAACGTCAAAATGGCTTGAAAATGGAGAAATTCAGGATGCGCTAGAACGGCAAAATATCTATTATTCAAGAGAAGGCTTCCACGAAAGGCGAAGACAAAAAGTCGTCTATCCTTTCGTCTTCGTTCGCCTTTCAGCTCGTCTTGCATTCGTCTTACGCAATAAACGCACGTATAAACGCAAGACTTACGCAAGTCAGACGAATTCAAGACAAAGGCGAAGACGAGACGAGACGGTCGAAATTTCGCCCAAATGGAAGTCCTAAAATGCCCGTATGCAGCACCTGCTCTTTGAATTTTGACGAGCATAATCGGGGTTTCATCAAAAGAATCCGCTCCCCGGAAAGCTGAAAATATGCCTGTACAATGAAGGGATTTCAGTATATCCTTATTGTTTCATTTTTCCTTGACTTTTATTATTTTACAAAAGGCAAATGCATAAAGAGACAAAGAGAGAGAGAGAGAGAGAGAGCGCGCTCGCGAGAGCATTTCTGGAAATCGGAAATAGGAAATGCTGGTATTTGGTTTGAAAAGGAAGGAAACACGCTGGTTTAGACTAATGCATTCAAATGAAAACGCGGCTAATGTATGTGTAAGCGGATATATCCGCGGTGGTGACGGAATTATAATGTTATTGGCGGAAAAACAGCAGAAAGAAGACCCTCCAAACTTCGGGATTATCGCGTAGGCAAAACTCTACTTCTAGAAAAGAGCCAGTGCGTCAAGAATCAGAGAGAGAGTTCCGAGTGCTCAGCGAGTCGAAAAATGAGCGGAAACGCGAGCAGCTCCCTTTTTGAAATGGCATGTACTTAAGAACGGACAGAGCAATAAGGTCAGCATTTAGAAAAGAAAAAGAGAGCAACTTGATTTTCGCGGCTTTCATGTTAGAATTTCGGAAAAATGAGTGAAAACAGGAAAAAAGTTTTTCGCCTTCTTTCTTTTGATGGGAAGCGGGGGGGGGTGGACACTTCTTCTGCTTCTTCGTTTTCTTCATTTTCTAATCCCATTCGTCATCACTACTGGATTAAATATTCAAAATAGAAAATGGAAAGAAGGTTAGGCAGAGAGACGCAGATATCAAAAAAAAAAGTGTTTTCTTTTATTTTGGGAAAAAAACATTTTTGAGAGCGCATTTTTGAACAGCTTCCGCTTTTCAGGCTCCTGCTGACGGAACATAGAAGATGGAAGGAGAGAAATGGCGGAAGGCGGAAGGCGGAATGCGGAATGCGGATACCGGAAGCTTGGGTGAAGAAGGAATTTTAATGTATATATATATATATAGGAAAACAGTAATTGATAAAAGAAACTCTGCCGAAGTACAACCTTTTCAGTCGTCCGGCAGTACGGCTCGATAATTGATTTTTCCGGGGATATTTCCGGGAATCCTTATTCCGTATTCAAAGTTGATTTCCAGGAGAAATTTCCTGGAAAAACGCTGTCCAAAGCTGCCATTTTTTTCCATATTTTCCGGAAACTGTCGCAACGAGTGTTACCGTAGTTTGCCTCTTCCATACGAGACCTCCGACCGTCGCACGATTCACGGCTCTTTTTTAACGCAATTTTTTCAAGTCAAAACTTTTTTTTGCTATATTCGGCTGTTTTTTTCTGAATATTTCGTCTCAAATAATGGATTCTGACGGAGAAATCGTTGAAGACGTGATGGGAAAAGACGATCGATCATCCGGAAAATCTGGAAAAAAAATGGCAGCTTTGGACAGCGTTTTTCCAGGAAATTTCTCCTGGAAATCAACTTTGAATGCGGCATTATGAAAATTTTGAAACATGCTTCCAAAAACTCGTCTGGAACACTTCTTGAATCTTCAAAGGGATCGTTTTGAAGCCAAATTTTGATGAAAACTCGGTATTTCTTCTAGTTGTTTAAGTCCTATTTTCGGATAGAACAGGTGAAAGTCTTCACTTTTTGGTATTTAGAGGCTCTAATTTAGAGCTTAAAATTCAGCTAGAAAGACTGAAAATTAGGAAAATTCAAAGGTTATCGAGCTTTACCATTTATTCAAAGAGATTTATTTATTTATTAGTAATTTACCTCTTTCGGGAAAAAAGCTTTACTGCTGCATGGGCAGCTAGCCGGCCAGATGCACCAGCCTTATGGTAACGCTGCCCAAAAGCTTTTTTCCTGGTCATTTTGGAGCATAGAAAAATAATTTTTCGAGTGTTCCTCTCAGTTTGGTTCAACTGATCTGTTTCTGACGATCACTTCGATTCGACCGCTTTGACACCTTTTTGCATATTTCGAAATATTCTTTGTTTTCCGATAAGTCTTTAGAAAATCTCAGAAAATATCTATGAGCATTTCCTTTTGAAAAGAAAACGTGATTTTTCATAAATTCCATTCAGAAACCCTCTGAAATTATGAAACTCTTGAATAGAAGTATGATATGTGTCTTACTCAATTAGAGGCTACACGTTTCGAATAAACTTTTCTATGTATTTCAGGTAAAGCTACATCCTCCGTTTTGCTTCTTTTTCATGAAGAGCAAGAAAACAAAAGCCTGACATGCTCTTCTTTCAGGGCTCAGGCAAGCTGCCGGTCTCTCTCTCACTTTGTGTAAGGCTTTATGGTATCTATCCCTGCTTCTTTCTTAATATTTGAATGGCTTAATATTCAAATACAGTAATCACACTGGAAGTTTTGAGCAAATGCAACGATGCAACTGTTCGGAGCGCGATTGGGCACGTTTGCCGTCTCTAGAGGCAGAGTGCCGAACCGTAGAAAAGTTGCGTGTAAAACTTAAAGCTTTTTCCGATTTCAGAAGTTAAAGATGAAGGAATCTGAAAGTTACAGTTACCCAGAGTTGCAAACATGTTTTACATGAGAACAGTGCGTTGTTTTCAGAATCTTGCAGAAATACGAAGGGCCGTACTGCTCTACTAGAAGACATTGTATTGGAAGCGTGGAAGCGCACAACTTGAAAACTTTGAGAAGCAGTGTGTCGTTCGAGAAATTTTTCTCGTTGATTTTTTGGAAATTTTTCGAAAAATTCTCGAAAAAATGTTCGAGAAATCAACGAGAAACATTTCTCGAGAATTTTTCGGAAAATTTTCGAGAATTTTTCGAAAAAATTTCTCGAAAAATTTCTCGAAATGCTTTCGAAACGACACACTGTTGAGAAGTATAGAAGGCTAAAAGGATTCAGAAGAATGGAGCAGTTCCGGAGAAAACAACGGGAACATTCAAATTTCGCTTCTATGTATTATCTTTGATTTTTTTTTTGTTCAAATTTTCGAAAATTTGACTATTCTTGTTGTTGAATCAATTTCTTTTACCGTTTCAAACTTCGTCTTAAAATATCAGATCGATGCTCGAAATACTGTTTGCGAATACCTTTTAGGCCAGTACTGTATGATGATGGGTATTAGACAGAGTAGGGTGGAATTGGATTTTGGGAACTCGGAATCCGGAAAACGGAAAACGGAAAAAAAACCTTTTTTCACGTAATCTGGAATCCGGAATACGGAAAAAATGTTAACCATTAATGAGGAAATATTTATGATGTAAATGCGCTCTGTTCGCAAAAATTTTTGCGGGAGTTCAAAAAAGTATACTTTTCACAACAATTGAGAATAAAGTATTAAAACTCATAGTTGGGCGGAATCGGATTTTGGGAACTCGGAATCCGGAATCCGGAAAACGGAAAACACTTTTTTCACGGAATCCGGAAAACGGAAAACGGAAAAATAAATTTTTCACGGAATCTGGAATCCGGAAGACAGAAAAAATCGGCGGAATCCGGAATGCGGAATCCGGAATTCCGCCCTTCTCTGGTATTAGAGGATATTTGAAATACTGTCATCACCATTCAAAGTGCGATCTGACTGGACATTGGCGTTAGGCGAGATAGGAATAGCAACGAGTAAAATTGCACAATTCTAGGCAGAGTCTTCCATGAGCTTCGGCTACATCTCGTCCGGAACTTGTGGAAAGCCTGTGTGCTATACATGGGAAAACTTGGCCTAGGCTTGGCTCTCTCTCTCTGTTGTGCTAGCTGGTGATGTGGGAGAATGGGTGAGCATGGGAAGAAGAGACAGGAAGCAGCAGCAGTATCGGGAAAGGAAAAAAAGAATCGAATGTGCATAATGGGTTCTCGTCTTTCTTTGTGTTTGCTCAAAGGAAGCACGGGGAGAGAGAGAGAGAGAGAGAGAGAGAGAGAGAGAGAGAGAGAGAGAGAGAGAGAGAGAGAGAGAGAGAGAGAGAGAGAGAGAGAGAGAGAGAGAGAGAGAGAGAGAGAGAGAGAGAGAGAGAGAGAGAGAGAGAGAGAGAGAGAGAGAGAGAGAGAGAGAGAGAGAGAGAGAGAGAGAGAGAGAGAGAAGAGAGAGAGAGAGAGAGAGAGAGAGAGAGAGAGAGAGAGAGAGAGAGAGAGAGAGAGAGAGAGAGAGAGAGAGAGAGAAGAGAGAGAGAGAGAGAGAGAGAGAGAGAGAGAGAGGAGAGAGAGAGAGAGAGAGAGAGAGAGGAGAGAGAGAGAGGGGGGGGGGGGGAGAGAGAGAGAGAGAGAGAGAGAGAGAGAGAGAGAGAGAGAGAGAAGAGAGAGAGAGAGAGAGAGAGAGAGAGAGAGAGAGAGAGAGAGAGAGAGAGAGAGAGAGAGAGAGAGAGAGAGAGAGAGAGAGAATGCTCCCGGATGACATCCACGTCGTCTCCAAAATTGTCCTGCAGACTTCCTGACTAAATGTGGCCTATTAAACATTATTCACTTGACACGAATGGCTTCTTTTCTTGAAAAAAAAGCAACAAAAATACTAAATTTAACAGCATATTACCAACGTTAGCTGTTGGAATTTCTAGATGAAAAGTTGGAGCTTTGACTAAAAGTGGCTAGAAGAAGAAGGAAAAAAAAGTCAAATTTCAAGCTGAAATAAGGTGTCCAACTGCGGTTTTACATTACTTGTTTTAAGAGAAATCAGCTGACACCACTACCAGACAAGGAAGCTGAAGCTGCTATAAGTGACCGTCGAAGTCGTTCAAGCGGATTCAGAATTCTTTTAACGCTAGCTGAGAAGGTGAATGCGACCTTTTGTGCTGCTTTCCCCGTCATCCACCCGCTTCGCAACATTAGAAAGTGATGTTCAGCTCAAGTTACAGCCAAAAGTGTTAGGCTCTGCGGCTCTGTTGCTAGACAATGAAATGATATGACTGTTAGTTTCGTGTTCAAGAGTTAACTTGCTCTATCAGCAATCCATATTCAAATGCTCAGAGAACAGCGAGAGCAAGACCTAGCGGAGTGTGCAAAGGAGGCGGAAGACGGAAAAAAATGGAACGACGATGGTTTGCTCTTCACATCTGTCTTCCTCATCTTCTTCCTTGCAACCTTCTATTTGACTTCTCGAAAGAGCACCGAGTCAATATGTGAAAAACGAAGAAATCCGTTTCCCACACCCGCTTTCTTTCTAGAATCTGGTTAAACAGAATCTCGAGGTGGGGGGGGAGAGCAGTGCTTAAAGATGATTCTATAGATCAGCTGTTAGTCACCTGCACTGCACTGATAGAGACTACTTTTAGACACTAAAATGTGTGCTCAACGTGAACTGATATCATCCTTTAAGCACATCATCATTAGACATTACACTCAAGATTTTCAGATTCAGAGCAGTCGAGTTATTTGAAGCGTCGCCGGTGCTTCAATCTAGGCTGGCGCATCGCAGACGCTTCTCCTGCTCAACAAGAAATGAAGAAGGTCATTAAGGTAAATGAAGTCGCACAAAAGTGTTCGTGAAATGAGTAGAATGTGCAGAAACTGTCTTATGGGCTGCGCTCGGAAGCCGGCACATGGCCCTTGATCTTTGCGAGAATTTCCGTTTATAACATGGTAATGGATACTTTCAAAACGCTTAGAATCCATTAAAATAAAGCCTGGGCACAAGCCCTAGTTCTACTTCAAATTTCTCTAGACTTACATTTGTTCCAGAACGTTCGACATGGCTCTGAAAATGACTGAAAACTCCTGGCTCTGTTCAAAAATTAGATTGCCAATTACGTATATAATATCTCAGAAGACCTTCACAAGTTCCTGCCAAACTTTGGCGTGGGGAGCAGAATTCGTCATGCGCTTCACAAATCTGCGCCAAGCCTTCAACAAAGCTAGCACAAGTTTAGCGCAAACTCAGCGCAAATTGTACTAAATCGTGATGCAAGACACGTGCAGTTTCACAGAGAGAATTCAATGGGAAGCAGACATAATTCTACAAGGTGGCTGAAAAGTATTGAGACACTTGTTATGATGGCTTTTGGCACCGTGCCAAGTCGTATTTTCGAAAAGTGTCAAATTATTTCGAAAATAGAGAGGGTATTGTATAGAGAGCAACAATTCTCAACTAAAAAAGCAGTGGAGAGCGCTTGAGATTTTAGTTTTCAGAACTCCTTTTTGCCGATGCTGGAAGCCTTTCTCCTTCCTTCTTCTTGCTTATTCTCATCATAAAAAGCTTAGAATACTAAAGGATAGGGTAATTTTACAGAATCGCCCCCCACACCTCTATCGCCCCCCCATAACCGGAATCGCCCCCCCAACAGTTATGTTTTCGATTAATTTTGGATGTGGGGGGTGATTGTGTGTGGGGGACTATTCTGTGATGTATAAATATCCGAATCGCCCCCCACCTCTTAATGTGGGGGGCGATTCCGGAAAAGAGGTAATCTTTCACAATCACCCCCCCATTATATCTTTGTTCTCCCCCACTGGAATGAACCAGAATCGCCCCCACCATTCCAGAATCGCCCCCACCATTCCAGAATCGCCCCCCACGATTCCAGAATCGCCCCCCACCATTCCAGAATCGCCCCCCACCATTCCAGAATCGCCCCCCACCATTCCAGAATCGCCCCCCACCATTCCAGAATCGCCCCCCACCATTCCAGAATCGCCCCCCACGATTCCAGAATCACCCCCCACGATTCCAGAATCACCCCCCACGATTCCAGAATCACCCCCCCCCCGTCCTATCCTTTTAGGACCCCTCGTGATCTCACCTAAACAACAGTGTCTTTCATCCTTTATTCAAAATCTCTTTCCCTTGGACTTGAGTTCTTCAAGAATTCTGTTGAACGATTGAAAAGTTGAATGTTGAATGTTGAAATGTTGAAATGAAATGAATTAAAAATGAATTGAAAATGTTGAAAAGAAGATTGATTACACGTGATTTTTGGATGAATAAAATAAAAAAAGGGGGGGGGCGATTCCGGTTCATTCTAGTGGGGGGTACTACCGAGGTTTGTGGGGGGAAATACAGTTATTATACCAAGGATAGGTATCCCCCCCCCTAATGAGCTCAGCCAAACCTTCCAGAAGATGATCACGTCCAAGGCATAAGGGATGGAGCAGTAAAGAAAGTCTTAAAGGATTTGCAAGACTCTGGAATCAATGAGATCAGTTTTTCATGTCAATTCGCTTCATTTCAGAATTAATAAAACTCGAAACAGGAAGATATCACAATGGAAACGTGGACTCTGCTCGGAAGATCTTAAACTGTTATTCGGGGTTTTTGAATTCTAAAATTCTCTACAAAAATAATAAAATTGAATAACCAGTCCAATATACGCGTGATGGTCGGGAACATCTACGCAATTACACTGTGATCTCGGCTATAACTTAATTACAGGATGCCCAACCCCCCCCTCATCCATCATGCCGTCCTTTAATATACTTAGATTATCACCATATTTTGCTGATATTGCGAAGAATGAAAATCAGGAAAGCGAAAAACACGTGTAGAAAAAGCAAAAAGCAGCGAAGGTGAAGCAACGCGCACGGCTTTTTGAAGGCGTGCGCGTTGCTTTGCCACAGCATTCGGAGCTCTTGTCTTTCACTTCGCCGGCTGTCTCTCGCCTCTCTCGCATATTTATATCGGAGGCAATGAATGAGTAGAGGAAATTGTGGAAGTGTGCCCTCCCTTTGTGACCACACGCCAAGATGATTGGCGTGGTAGAAGTGGAGGATGCGTCACGTTCTTTCTCCATCATGGATCGCAATTGTGCAGTCAGTGCTCCAGGCGAGCAATACAGAAAACCAATACAGAAAACCGAATTATGCTCAAACATTAGACGCCGCTAAAGCTTATGCAGTTTTTTATGAAACCTAGATATTTATTTCAGAAAATTTCAGATGTTCCACGTAATTTTAGAGTTTCTGTCCAATCATTGCCAATTGTGAAAATCCATGAGCAGCGGCGTCTAGGATAATGGAGCATCGGACTGAAAGCCGCGAAATAATTAAGAAGGTTTGTTCAGAATTAGCCGAGATTGTCTGGCTAGATAACAAAAGAAATCAGAATATCAAATATTTGCTGCTCCCAAATATTAAAAAAAAAATAATTTTTTATTTGAAATATTCACTTTTTTTTCTATTTTCATTTTCTAGTTTATGGTAGCTTATACTGCGAAATCAAGCGCGTTAATCATCGTTTTATAATTATAATAAAATTGAATAATTAAATAATTTATAATTAAATTAATTGATGAATTAAAATTTATTAATTATTTTGATTTCATTTTATTTTTGAATGAATTGATTTTGAACAATTTGAACGATTTTGAATTGAACGAATAAGAAAATTGAACGGGGGGGGGGGCAGCGGTTTCGAGAAACAAAAGAAATCAGAATATCAAATATCTGCTACTCCCAAATATTAAAAAAAAAAATTTTTTATTTGAAAAATTCACTTTTTTTCTATTTTCATTTTCTAGTTTATTCTAGTTTATACTGCAAAATCAAGCGCGATAATCATTGTTTTATAATTAAATTAATTGATGAATTTAAATTTATTAATTATTTTGATTTCATTTATGCCGCGTTCAAAGTTGATTTCCAGGAGAAATTTCCTGGAAAAACGCTGTCCAAAGCTGCCATTTTTTCCAGATTTTCCGGAAACTGTCGCAACGAGTGTTACCGTAGTTTGCCTCTTCCCTTCGAGACCACCGACCGTCGCACGATTTACGGCTCTTTTTTAACGCAATTTTTTCGCAAGTTTTTCAACGTTTTTTTCGCTATATTCGGTTTTTTTTTTGAATATTTCGCCGCAAATAATGGATTCTGACGGAGAAAAAATCGTTGAAAATCTCGAAAAAAGAGGCAAACTACGGTAACACTCGTTGCGACAGCGGAAAATCTGGAAAAAATGGCAGCTTTGCACAGAGTTTTTCCAGGAAAAACTTCTCCTGGAAATCAACTTTGAACGCGGCATTAAGAAAAAAAAATGAACGGCGGGGGGGGGGGCAGCGGTTTCGAAAAAAACGCCGCGCTATCTTAGTTGAGGGGAGGGGGGTCAATGGTTTTTAGTAATTTTTAGTCAGCCACCAAAATTGGAGGGATAGGAGAAGCCGTTCAAACTGACGAGATCAACATCGTCAAGAGAAAGAACAATGTTGGGAGGATGGTTCGAGACGGCTGGCTTGTTGGTGGGATTCAAAGCAATAGCCGCTCTGTTTTCGTTGAAATCACCGGTAAGCGAGGCAAAGCTGAAATACGTGCTTCCGGGAACCAAAATAATAACGGACTGTTGCGCTGGTTGCAATAGTTTGAAGGCATTGAGTTGAAATCAGAAAGTGAATCACCGTCACTGGTCACCATACCCAGAGAATTGAATCGCTGTGGAGCCATTTGAAGCGAAAAATAAAGCCAAAGTGTGGCCTCAAAGGAGATTTATGGGATGATCATCACTTTGAGGCGCTGTGGCTTTTCAAATATCATGATGAAGCGAAATTTTACGAGATATGGGCCGGAATCGCCAAGAAATATCCGGTCACCTAGTCATGCTCTTTTTTGTGCGTATTTTTGTTGTCTGCCAATAAAATTGTTCTAAAAATTGATAGTGTTACTGTAGCATGTCTAATAACATTTTCAGAAAGAAAAATATTACAAAAAACCTCCAAAAATGACTAAAAGCCGTTGACCCCCACCACAACAAAGATAGCGCCAAACGCCAAAAACGGTTAAAGTTTACTTTCACCCCCCATGCCCGTAATATATTTCCCCCTCTGCATCTGAACATATGGGGGACTGATCTGAACTTGGGGGGGTCTGATCTGAATTTATTGTGGGGCTGATCTGAACTGATGGGAGAGGGGGGGGGGCTCAGTTCACTATTATCCCCCATTAAGTCTGTGGGGGGCCATAGTAAGCTCCACAACTAAAAAAAAAACAAAAGTACCATTTTCGGGATTGAAATACAGGGCAATGGTGTGTGGGGTTCCTTGGGGGGTGATACTGTAGTGGGGGGTGATTCCATACTTATACCGCCAAAAACGTTAGACTGGCGCGCCGCTGGAAGCGCTGCATTCTTACAGGTTCTTACAGATAATTTTAGATATTCAGCACTTTCACATTGAAACATGATGAGAGGTACGGTACCACCAAAGAAGGCTGCCGTCATTATAGAAGGACATCCTCAATTGAGAGACACGGTCAAGGAGATGGTGGAGAACAGATGACTCATAATTTACCGCGCGCTGGGGGCGGGCAGAGCGCGGGCAGAATGTGGGCACTCCTCGCCCGCTACAGGTATTTATTTGACCCTTGATCTGTGTTAGGAGATCACTTGAATCGATCCATTTATAAGAAAAATCATGAGCAATGCCTTCTTATGAAACGCGCTTTATATTTGCAGTCCACTACAAACCCTCACCCCCCCCCCAGTCCCCCCCCCCCACCCGCCGATTCGGCTCATTTCAAACAACTCAAAGTGATAAATTGATGTGGATCTCTCGCTGTTGTCACCATCAATTGAGAGCGTGCGGCGTGCGCATTCGTCATAAAATGTCACGCTCCTGAACGCCAGTGGGCACTTCTTGAAGCGATACTACTGACAGCAGCTGACCTTTCTCGTTTTCTCTCCGCACCTCTCTGACATTTGATCCGCTAACTCTGATCCATTGCGCCGAGCCTCTGACTTCTTTCCTTGAGATACTAATCAATTTTCCGGCGAGTTGACAATGTTTACAACTCGTCGCGTAGTGTTTCAGCGGCTTCTAATTGTAGAAGTGATTTGTGTTTTTCTCCCGTTCGAGATGGCGGTTTTTTTCATTCCGTCTTCCGTTTTCCGGATTCCGTGAAAAAATTTTTCCGTTTTCCGGATTCCGTGAAAAATTTTTTTTCCGTTTTCCGGATTCCGAGCTCCCAAAATCCGATTCCGCCCAACTATGAGTTTTAATACTTTATTCTCAATTGTTGAGAAAAGTATACTTTTTTGAACTCCCGCAAAAATTTTTGCGAACAGAGCGCATTTACATCATTTGATTCCATCATTAATGATTAAAATTCCGTTTTCCGCATTCCGCATTCCGGATTCCACCGCTTTTTACATTCCGTATTTCGGATCCCAGATTCCGTGAAAAAATATTTTTCCGTATTCCGGATTCCAGATTCCGTGAAAAAAATTGTTTTTTCCATTTTCCGGATTCCAGAATCCGTGAAAAAAGTTTTTTTTCCGTTTTCCGTTTTCCGGATTCCGAGTTCCCAAAATCCGATTCCGCCCAACTATGAGTTTTAATACTTTATTCTCAATTGTTGTGAAAAGTATACTTTTTTGAACTCCCGCAAAAATTTTTGCGAACAGAGCGCATTTACATCATTTGATTTCCTCATTAATGATTAAAATTCCGTTTTCCGCATTCCGCATTCCGGATTCCGCCGTTTTTTTCATTCCGTCTTCCGGATTCCAGATTCCGTGAAAAAACATTTTTTTTCCGTTTTCCGGATTCCGTGAAAAATTTTTTTTCCGTTTTCCGGATTCCGAGTTCCCAAAATCCGATTCCGCCCAACTATGAGTTTTAATACTTTATTCTCAATTGTTGAGAAAAGTATACTTTTTTGAACTCCCGCAAAAATTTTTGCGAACAGAGCGCATTTACATCATTTGATTCCATCATTAATGGTTAAAATCCCGTTTTCCGCATTCCGCATTCCGCATTCCGCCGTTTTTTTCATTTCGTCTTCCGGATTCCAGAATCCGTGAAAAAAGTTTTTTTTCCGTTTTCCGTTTTCCGGATTCCGAGTTCCCAAAATCCGATTCCGCCCAACTATGAGTTTTAATACTTTATTCTCAATTGTTGAGAAAAGTATACTTTTTTGAACTCCCGCAAAAATTTTTGCGAACAGAGCGCATTTACATCATTTGATTCCATCATTAATGGTTAAAATCCCGTTTTCCGCATTCCGCATTCCGCATTCCGCCGTTTTTTACATTCCGTATTCCGGATTCCAGGTTCCGTGAAAAAATATTTTTTCCGTATTCCGGATTCCAGATTCCGTGAAAAAATTTTTTCCGTTTTCCGGATTCGAGATTCCGAGTTCCCAAAATCCAATTCCACCCTACACTGCTGAAAATAGTGATTTTGCTACCGTAGTTATTCTAAAGAAAGAAGCAATTCACTTGAGTATGCCCCCCCCCCCCTCTAATCTCGAAAAATGTAACAGCAGCCTTTAGTAAGCCTTATTTAAAAAAACCACTAACCATTCATACTTCTATTCCAAATTAAGGCTTCCACAAAGACGAAATAAGACCGTCTTCGTCTCGACTTCGTCTTTGTCTTGAATACATTTGACGCTGAGATAGACATTGTTTTATTGCGAAAGACGAATGCAAGACGAACGAGACGAACGAATGCGAGACGAAAGGCGGGGAGACAAAAGGCGCGACGAAAGACGACTTTCTGTTTTCGCCTTTCCTGGAAGCCTTACTCCAAACTTCAAGCGTCACCGGAGCAAAATACTCTATCCTTCCTCCATGAATATCACGGAGATACATACTTGCCACAAAAATTTGATTATTAAATAGCTCTTGGAGCTTGATAAATGTGCAACTGAAGCTCCCCCCCCCCCCCTCCACTTTTCAATGCCAAATCAATTCTTCATCTACGAGTCTCATTAGTCTCAGGAATCAATTGAAGAACGGATATCTTCCCAAGCTCTTCCCTATCGTGCAGCATTGCAACATGATAACCTTAATGTGGGCATTGGAAATATGAGAATGATCCTGTGCGAAATTCCTTCATGATTTCCCTTTAAAAATCCTCTTTTGGCTCTCAAATTAGCTGCTCCAAATGCAATTCTTTCCTTCTAGATACTACATATATTGAGCTCGCTTAATTTATCATTAGCTCACTGCTCGTTAACACTGTGCTCTCGTCTTGTTTAGATATATCTTCCCTTTATTTCATTCGTATTTCATTTTTCGTTTGATTTTTTAGCCCTTTAATTTTGCATACAGGGCAGGTAGAGGGCAATGAAATATCAAAATACCGTAAAAACTCAAATAGACTTCCATGCAATACTATTGTTCAAGCTTGTCTCTGCAGGACAATACTATTAGGGTGCAAGTCTATTAAAGATTCTACGGTATATATTTTCCGTCTCACTAGGGAAGGTTGTTAACTCACCATGGAGTTTCCATACCAGACCTATGTGAATCGATAGATTAGAACACACTGATAAAGAATCCGTTTCCCCAATTTGCTGAACGCTTCAGCGAAACGAGTTATTTCGATCTGAAATTCCAGCACTAACCACTGTGGTTAACCATCGGTATGGAAACTCCACGGTGAGTTAACAACACTCCCTAGTCAGTTGAATCAAACTACAATTTCTTTCAGTGATTTTACGGGGAGAGCTATAAATTTGTAGGCAGTGGTCGTAGGAAAAAGGTATAAATTATACATAGGTGTAAGACAAATTAATCTGAAAATATGCCTTCAAGCTGAGAGCAACCAACGCTGAAAGTATTGAGCTCTATGCTCTGTATTTCGAGAATGACGCGAGCTCGAAAAAGGCTGAAATGACTGTTATCGTTTAATTTTGCACATCTTTAGACCCTTCCCTCGATAATGAAATAATTAATTAAAAACAGTAACCTTCGACCTTGCCAGCATCCATCGTATAGCTATTCTAATGATCTCATAAGTGCATTGTACCATAGAAAGATAGGCTCAACTTCCGATTCCCTCCACTAATTTTCTCGAAACAATGAAAAAATGGATTTTCTGAAGACTAGTTGAGTGTGATATCTGAAATGAAGGCTCATCTTACAAGGGAACTGTTTTTAGATAACGTTTGAGAATTTTATGAAAATCGGTACACAGATACTTTCAAGCATGCTGAAAATCATAGCAAACTTTTCTAGTGCCTAAAACTCTCCAGAAGCTGAATGTTCGCATCTGAAATTTCATCTGAAGTTTCATTGCATATTCAGCTTCTGGAGAGTTTTAGGAACTAGAAAAGTTTGCCATGGTTTTCAGCATGCTCGAAAGTGTCTGTGTACCAATTTTCATAAAATTCTCAAACGTTATCTAAAAACAGTTCCCTTTTTAGGCTTAGTGTGATTTCCGATGCTCTTATGTAAGTGTTTGTGGTTTCTCTGGGATAACATTCACGACCAAATGGATCAGCTCAACAATGGTTCGCATCCACAATGCCATGATTCGGCTTGGAGAACTTACACACTTGTTGAACCAATTGCCAAACGTTTAATGCTGGAGGGCGACCATTGTTACACAATCAGGAATCACGTCAGCCAACTAAAGAAGACTTACATATACCGAGTCTGCCGAGAAACTGCACTCAGATTAATAAGCCTCTGTTAGTGAAATTTGTACTCTCTGACTCCCATGCGTACTGTGACTAATTCTTGGCGGGATCTGCTCCGACAGCGTGCTGTAGTAGATCATGTACTAAGTTTTGCGAGCGTTTGGGCAAGCTATGAGATTTCTACCATTAGTGGATAGTTCCCAAGTTTTCTGTTCTGAATTCGTATGCTGTTCGTCAATTCGGTAACTTCCTTGTTTCAAATCTCAGAAAATCCGATCTAAAATTCTTAGATGTTTCTGAAAGTGTTGGCATGCTCTTAAGTTTGCAGAGTGCTACAGGAAACCAACAGACTCCTGTTTAGATATGGTAGCATATTAGACATACGTACATACCAAAATTCAATAAATTGACACGAAACTCTCTGGCTTACAATCTCTAATCACGCAAGAAACTGTTAGTGCACATTTTAAGACTAAAATATCTCCCGATTGCCACAAAACTGTTTAACGTTAATTCTTTGAGCCACTTACGAAGACTCGAATGAGCAGCTTTGTGAAGGGCCCCTCATCAAAGCTAAACAAGTCTAGACCAAACTTTTATGGCTCATAAATTTTGACCAAGCCTCTCACAAATCTAGACCAAACTTGGAAGGTTCACAAATCTTGACCAAGCCTCTCACAAATCTAGACCAAACTTTTATGGCTCATAAATTTTGACCAAGCCTCTCACAAATCTAGGCAAAACTTTGAAGGTTCGCAAATCTAGACCAAGCCTCTCACAAATCTAGACCAAACTTTTATGGCTCATAAATTTTGACCAAGCCTTTCACAAATCTAGGCAAAACTTTGAAGGTTCGCAAGTCTTGGTCAAGCCTCTCACAAATCTAAGCCAAAATTTGAAGGTTCACAAACCCTGACCAAGCCTCTCACAAATCTAGGCAAAACTTTGAAGGTTCGCAAATCTAGACCAAGCCTCTCACAAATCTAGACCAAACTTTTATGGCTCACAAATTTTGACCAAGCCTCTCACAAATCTAGGCAAAACTTTGAAGATTCGCAAGTCTTGGCCAAGCCAAACTTTTATGGCTCACAAATTTTGACCAAGCCTCTCACAAATCTAGACCAAACTTTTATGGCTCACAAATTTTGACCAAGCCTCTCACAAATCTAGACCAAAGTTTTTTCGGTATACAGAATAGGATACTTGAACAGGCTGTCTGAACACTTTCAAAATTTCAGATTTTAAATTACTTTCTGAACTTTGAGCTTCGGAAAGAAGAAGTCAAACAGAACCAATTTCCCGTTCTGGTTATTCAGTTGTACACGCCAACAAACGGAGCTCTCCAAATTTCAATTTATTTTGCATGCCTCCCCCATTGTTCCATAATCGTACTATACTGAAAGACTTTCCCACGGATGGAGCGACCCACTTGAATTTTGTTTTTCTTTGAGACGTTGTCTCATTTTCCATTTTCCACTATTAGCTCTCCATTTTTTTAATTTACTGCCGAACGAACTGCTATTGCAAAACAGAATCCTGAGAATCCATCAAGGATGTCTGGCAACAAAGAATATTTCACGATCGTGGAGAGCAAAATCAGGATTATTGTATTGTCTGTAAAATTCTTGGACACACTAATCGAAGAAGATCAATCAATCAATCGCACTATCAATTTTCCAGTTTTTCATGGTTTCTCTTTCGGAATTGAACCTATAAGAGGGTATCCAGTGAAAACGCTTCAGTACTTGAGACAGTTTAAGAAATGGCCTGAACTCATCACTTATTCCTATTTTCCCAGCTCATTCCTCCGTTTTCAAACATCCAAAAAGTTCACTGAAAGGTCTTAGTGAGCTGTCGTCAAGTGTGGTACTCTTTGTGCATAGACGTAAGTAAGACTTCAATGAAAGACGAAAAAATGACCGTCTCGTTTTTGTCTTCGTCTTGAATTCGTCTGACGCAGAGATAGGCATTGTGTACACAGTTTACAACTTTTTTATTGCGTAAGACGAATTCAAGAAGAACTCAGAGATGAACGAATGCGAGACGAAAGACGAATTTTTGTTTTCGTCTTTCGTGGAAGCCTAGACGCAACTGCTCCTCATCAGAAGTCCCCGATGTGTGGTCTCCTGTAAAAGACATCTTGAAAGCGTGGCGTAGCGTGCTTACCATAATAAATCTGGAAATGTGAGATGACAAGGAACAAACAAATAAGACGAGAAGCATTCGCTTTACAAACCGAAAAGGTCTTTACTTCGTTTTTTCATCCAGTAATTAGACGAAAAATAAGAAATTGGCTCTGCTTTTTTATTCATAATTTATTGAGAGATTCCCATTTCCAGAATTGAATAAAAGGGCCAACGCTTTTTCAGAACTCTCTCCGATTAGTCTGAAATTATAGCGGATTACAGCGGTAATGCTACTAAATAGCACTTTTGCACCAATTGGCACTGAAACCATTCTGGAACGTTCAATGAATGATTCTATGGTATACGGCTTTAAGAGAAGTCTTAAACAGAATGCAGTGCAAAATTCGTCAAATTCCCGAAAATGGCTCGGCGTCATAGGATTTCTAGCGACAGTGCTCCAGCTCAAAGCTTGAACAACGGCCGAAGCAATCCACTGTGCTCTCTCAGCTCAGGCTCTCAGACTGTTTGAAAATAAGAGACTGGCGGCTTATAGTTTTGAAGCTAAAAGATTCCAGATTTTAAAAAACTGCTAGAAAAACGTTGGTTGCAACAATTTTTTAAGCAATGCTTTTCAGTGTGGCCTTGGAGATATGGTAAGGATTCATAGGGCTTTCAATGTTCTTTTATACCGCGTTCAAAGTTTATTTCCAGGAGAAATTTCCTGGAAAAATGCTGTCCAAAGCTGCCATATTTTTTCCAAGTTTTCCGGAAACTGTCGCAACGAGTGTTACCGTAGTTTGCCTCTTCCCTTCGAGACCGCCGACCGTCGTCGCACGATTACGGCTCTTTTTTAAAGGAATTTTTTCGCAAGTTTTTAAAAACTTTTTTTCGCTATATTCGGCTGTTTTTTTTTTGAATAATTCGCATCAAATCATGGATTCTGTCGGAGAAATCGTTAAAAATTTCAAAAAAAGAGGCAAACTACGGTAACACTCGTTGCGACAGTTTCCGGAAAATCTGGAAAAAATAGCAGCTTTGGACAGCGTTTTTCCAGGAAATTTCTCCTGGAAATCAACTCTGAACGCAGCATTAGGGATTCCCAGAAAAAGAAATAGTCAGATGAAGATCGCACGTCACTGATCTAATGGGTAACTGTAGATCAGGGTGAAACTGCTCGTTATGTGCCCACACAATAGCTCAATCGCCCGTAGACCGGTATATCTATGTACTTATTATAAAGCGAATAGTTCCGTCTGTGTTTCCGTCTGTCTGTCCAAGACGTTTCTTTGAATAATTCAAGATCGTGGCCCCTTTACGGAATGCGGGATAGCGCTTCGCAACAATATCTTGGGAAGGTCGCAGGCAGAGAAGGGCGGAATTCCGGATTCCGCGGTTTTTTTCATTCCGTCTTTCGGATTCCAGATTCCATGAAAAAATATTTTTTCCGTTTTCCGCATTCCGGATTCCGAGATGTGGCGTTTTTATTCCGTTTTAATTCTTCATTCTCAATTTTTGTGAAAATTATACTTTTTTGAACAACCGCAAAAATTTTTGCGAATAGAGCGCATTTACATCATAAATATTCCCTCATTAATGGCTAAAATTCCGTTTTCCGCATTCCGCATTACGTATTCCGCCGTTTTATTACATTCCGTTTTCCGGATTCCAGATTCCGTGAAAAAATATGTTTTCCGTTTTCCGTTTTCCGGATTCCGAATTCCCAAAATCCAATTCCGCCCTACTCTGGTCGCAGGGTACTTGGGATACTGTAGAACCGTACACCCAAAATCTACAAAACTGTCTTATAATATAATACATTAACACGAAATTTTGAAGCCTTCCAGAACTTTCCTCTAGTGTACGGACTATGCTGAGACAATTTTCGACGTTAGTCCCTGTAAAAATTCGAATTTCTGTCTGCATTGTCACTGAGAGCCACTGGCGGATTTGTAATAGTTGCTCATGCATTTTCTGTATTTTTCACCTGCAGGCACGATCAAATGAGCATTTATAGATGGAGCACCGAACATGTATTGGACAAATCATTAGACAATCCCTTCACCCCCCCCCCCTTTTAACAGTGATTTTTCGATCTTTGAAAATCGCTTTATTTTTAGAATCCACTATTTCGAGCTCCGAAATATGGTGGAGCATAGAACAGAATAGGTCATAACGCCAGAATACGTTTAAAATGGCTACTGAACGTACATAAAAAGGGGAACCATTCAATAGGCATCCGTTTTTTGACGTTCTCATAGAATTTCATATAAGTTGATGCCATCATAATGGAATATTAAATGTAGGGATGGCGGTAGACCGCGATGATGTTAGAACAGCTGCCAGAGAAAAAATTCGAATGCATTCTTGCCTATTATCTATGGAATTCAGATATTAAGACAACATTTTTTGCTCTTTTACTGGCATTTTATCTTCTTTTTTCTGCCAATTTTAGTTGTCAAAGATCATTAAAAATGTAGAAAATTCTACGAACTTTTGATGTAAAAATATGCATTATCAAAAGTTTCAGAAGTTACCTTTAAAATAGAAAAGCAAGGCTTTCATTTTAAAAGACATTTTGTAGAAGTGACTACTCACCTACTGCCAGAAGCCAGATGCTCGGCTCTAAGCTACTCAACCGGTTGTCGCCTGCCCACCAGATTCGCTTCATTCTCTCTGTGCCCAAACTGTACGGCATTCCATCCATCCAGGGTGTCACTTGCAATTGGCGCGAAATTCAAATTACTGAAAAACACGAGAAAACCGAAATTGCATTCTAAGAATCGGAAAGCTTCCTCACTTAGTTACTTAGTCAATCGCTTGTTCGGGGGCGGATCACAGCTAACCAAGGCTTGAGATCTGGTCCATGAAGTAGGCAATCGATTTCCTCGATAAATTGATTGATGCTTTCTTTCGCAGTGATTTGGAGCATCTCAGGGGGAGGGGGGTCGTCCGACAGGTCGTTTCGTTTTTAATGTCGAGGAATCCATTGTTGTATCAGTTTTGTCTATCTTGTCCAGTTGTCCATTTTTATCCATCTTCCATCAGTTCTTGTGCTCTCGGCCCATTCTAATATTTTCTTTTTGATGTACATATTTGAGTTCGTCCGTGACTTTGCAGATGTTTTGAATGTCTTGGTAGGCTCATTCCTATTAATCTTCTTTCTCGTAATGCATGCGGCACACGGATTCTGTCAGCGAGGCCCTGTGTAAAGGACCTGGCTTCAGATCCGTATGTGAGCGCGGGAAGAACGATGGAGTCGAAAAGTTGAGCTCGAATTCGGGAGCAAAAGAGAGCGTCAGAGGTGTTTTTGACGTTGTTGAACGCTACCCAGGCTGCTCCTGTGGATTCTCTTGTGGAGTTCTGATTCTAGCTCATTTCATGAGTTGACTAGCCTGCCAGGCAGAGAAGGGCGGAATTCCGCATTCCGCGGTTTTTTTCATTCCGTCTTTCGGATTCCAGATTCCATGAAAAAATATTTTTTTCCGCTTTCCGCATGCCGGATTCCGCGATATGGCGTTTTTATTCGTTGTAATTCTTCATTCTCAATTGTTGTGAAAAGTATACTTTTTTGAACTCCCACAAAAATTTTTGCGAACAGAGCGCATTTACATCATAAATATTTCCTCATTAATGGTTAACATTCTGTTTTCCGCATTCCGCATTCCGTATTCCGCCGTTTTTTTCATTCCGTCTTCCGGATTCCAGATTCCGTGAAACAGAATTTTTTTCCGTTTTCCGTTTTCCGGATTCCGAGTTCCCAAAATCGAATTCCGCCCTACTCTGCAGAGAAGGGGGGAATTCCGGATTCCGCCGTTTTTTTTCATTTCGCCTTCCGGATTCCAGATTCCGTGATAAAATTTCTTTCCGTTTTCCGTTTTCCGGATTCCGAATTCCCAAAATCGAATTCCGCCCTACTCTGCTGCCAGGGTACACCTTCTCATCCACGCCTTCAGCGGTGTTGTTTCTGATAATCACCGGATGTTTGGTGGCTTACGTGTTTCTTAACTTTAAGAAAAATATCATAGACAGCGTTATCCATTAACAATTTAAAAGCCTCGTCAGGTATTTGTTTTGTTTTGAGTAAAAAGAGTTGCCTTGAAAACGCCAGCTACGCCAATCAAAAGCCGTTTCCTTGAGACAGAGAGCTATGGCACCGGAAACCTCTCTCTCTCTCTCGAAGGAGGAGGAGAATATGATGAATTGAGGTCTACATATATGCAGCAGTACTTTGAATAAAAGTTGCAATTTGAAAAATGTGACTTCTACAGTAACCCATTCCGTTTATTTGCTCTTGACATTTGCTGAATTTGTTCTCAAGGAAATGATGAAGAAATTTCAGACGCATTTCTGAAAATCTTATATTACTTCTCATGGAAGCCCTTCTCATATTCACAAGGACGCTTGAAAAGCCCATTTGAAAAATAAAAGGTCTCATTAATCCATTTCTAAATAAGGCTTCCATGAAAGACGAGATATCATCGTCTCGTCTCGTCTTCGTCTTTGTCTCGTCTTCGCCTTCTTCTCGTCTTCGCCTTCGTCTCGCCTTCGTCTTCGTCTCGTCTTCGTCTTCGTCTCGTCTTCGCCTTCGTCTTGAATTCGTTTAGCTTGCGTGAGTCTTCTGGTTATATTTGCTTGATAGACATTGTGTTGGTACACAACTTTTTTACTGCGTAAGACGAATGCAAAACGAACTGAAAGACGAACGAAAACGAGTAGATAGACGAGGAGACGAAAGACGAGAAGAAAGACGACTTTCATGGTTGCTTTAGCTTTAAAATAGAGTGTAAACCTTTCACTGCAGAGCAGCTACAGCAGAAGTTTTTTTCAACTGACGTCCATTTCATTTTCGAAATTCAAAAACCATAGAATAATATTTATTATGAAATAACAAGAAGGAACTGGAAAAGTAATTAAGAAAAGCTGTTCCGCGCCTTTTTTTTCTTGCAAATTCATCTGCAAGCTTATCTCTTATCCTCTGCCAGAATCAAAAAAAAACTGGCAGAAGAATGTCCAATGATCAGAAAATGATACGCCAGTGATATGCCCTGACTACCCAGTGAATTGGGCGTCACAACGGCAACCCACGAGCAATTCGAATTTCTTGCTGCCGGGCTTGTTCCCTTGCATTTTGGGGCAGCTGTTTCCTTGTCAGTGGGTGCTTCTTGCTTTCTGCCCATATATACTGGCCCTACAATTTCCCCAATATATTTTTATAGGTACTTAAATTCGGTACATTCCTCATCATTAAAAGTATAATTTGGGCAAGCACGTATCATCACGTAGGGAAGGATATTTTTGAGGCGCGATGTCTCATCGCAACTGAAATTGTGCACGCTTAGCCTTGAAAAAACTGAAAATCCAATGATCTCATCGAATAATGTAAACAAAGCAGCACGGAAGTAATTCAAATTGTTTGACGTCTGAAACCAGGAAAAGAATTCGCTTAAAGGCAGCTGAGACCCCACTCATTGAATTCCTCCCCCCCCCCCTCCTCCGCTTTAATGTTTCACTATATTCATTACAATTTTTGGCAAATCGCCGCACCGCAAGTCTTTGATTGATGGAATAAGTGGCCCCGGTGGGACGAAGTAGGGCAAGACGAATAATTGTAGACTTCACCGTCTTAAATTGTCTTTAGAAGTAGGTCAGGTCCATACAATTTCTTGGTTTCCTAGTGCTTTTGCACTAGAGGCATTTCAGTGGCTCAGAGAGCAAAATACAAATCTCAAAAGTTGTATATAGACCCATTCTCTTCTCCACCGCTTCGGATCACCATTCCTAATTTTTCCCATCGGCTGGATTTGACTGGGTGAATATTTTGCTATATTACGAAAATTCACCTGTTCTCCGAATGCAAATTAACGCTAATTTCCGTGGTTCCTGTTTGCAAATCTGCCATTTTTCATCAAGAGCTCAGAAAAACACTTTAGCAGCGGTTTGCCGAGCATTCCACATTATGATGGACTCCACCCCCCCCACCCCTTCCGCTTTTTTTTCCGATTTTTATTTAAATTTTGGGTTTTATTATTTTTATTATTTAAAGTTGGTTTCGAATTAAGGAATTAAGACTTCTCTTCTATATTTTTCAAAAATTATTAAAAGCGTTAAGATTTCAAAAACTTCAACGTTTTTTTTTCGATTCCAGTCAAAGCAAAACTCTAAATTTTAATGAATCTAACTTTCAGATTCTCCAGAAACCCGATTTGGCAGCTTCCGAAGGCGCAAGATCATTAAGATCATTTCGTAGCCACTAGTAACATTTGTGGAGCTGCCTGGCTACTCGAGCAATCCATTTTCGTTTTCCATCCTCTTCCACGTGTTTCTCAACCGTTATACCCGTCATCCCGCACGTCACCTTGTTTCCTTTTATCCACAAACTATACATTCAAGTCCCCTGAGTCCAGCTTTTGTCAGAAGAAAAGTGTGTTTTGAAGTCACTTAGGAGACATTGAAACCCCATGCGGAAAACTGGATAGAAACAAAGATTCGTTTGGCTCTTTTTGTGTTTCTTCGAAACGTTTCAGATAGAAAAAGATGAAACAAAGGAGGAGACATTTCTCACTTTCATATAACAAATCGTGAGAAAAAGAGGTTGTCAGTCAAAATGTCAATCTTCTAAGAGGTTTATGAGCCGATAGTTGAGGAAATAAAGTCCTATTCATGACTGCTTTCATCTGAACTCTCTCTCCTTCGTCCTTCAGACGCTCAAGTGCCCTTTTGTCATATTTGATCTCTTCTGCTTTCTGATTTCTCAGTTTGTCTTTATTTCTGTTGTCTACAACTTCAGATGGGGGTGGTGGTATAAGAAGATCATTTACACCTCTATCTCCCCCCCCCCTGTTCGCGTTGGAAAATGACAATTTGACTTTGCCAAGGGTCAAGAAGATAGGTAAATTCCCCAAGGATCCAAGGATCTATCTCAATTCTCAAAACTCACTAAAATTTCGGGGTGGGAGAAGCTATCAGACATAAGGCCACACCCCTTCCTTATCAAAGCATATAATACACGTTTAGACCACCCGACCACTACCCTGAGTCCTATTCCAAATTTCAGTTATTGCAGAAATGATGTGGGGGAATGGTGGAGCCAGAGCGAACTATCAGCGTATCTACAGGGTGGCTGATAAATAGTGTTACGCAACTTTGAGTGGATCCTAGCGCATGAACACAAGTCGCTGCCGTATTAATTTTATTTTTTATTGATTATTACATATTTATTACTATGTTTTTCAATTTGCTAGTCGCAACTTCCATTTTTAAGGTAATGACGGCTGCTTCACCCCATCGTGGTTCTATTTTTGAACTGATGCAGCAGGGTGTGTCGAATTCGGAGATCGCTAAGCGGTTGAATGTCGACGGAATGCTTGTTCATCGGACTGTTACTCGCTTCCATCGTCTTCGTACACCTGATGACCATCCAAGGTCGAGTCGACCTGTCACTGTGACGACGCCAAAAGCTGTGAAAGCCGTTCGAGAAAGAATCCGATGAAATCCGGAGCGAAGCTTGCTAAAGACTTCAAAAAGTGCCGATATTCTATGGGAATTATTGTCAAAGAGAAGCTGAAGATGACTCCGTATCATATTCTGGGACGAAATGGATGCCAACTACATACTTGCGTGCCGTGGTGGACGCTTACCCGAAGAGGTTGAGAGCGGTGGTGAAGGCCAAGGAGGGCGATTTGAAAATTATTGTTAAAACTTATTTTTGTATAATTTCAATAAACTTTTGTCCAATTCTAGTGAAAATTGAACTTGTTTGAAGACATTTATAATGTTTCTAACGTGTAACACTTTTTACCAGCCACCCTTTAGCACCTTTCAATCTATTATTTTCAATAAGAATAGGTCTTTCTCACTCAATGCTTGAAAACTGTTAGTTTATGTTTTGTGGAGTTATTCGAAGTCTACTCATGAATGCTTATTTTACGACAATTCGATGGGATAAATGGCTCACGAATAGCTTGATGTATCATTTCGTAGTCATGAAACGTTTTATGACGTAGTAAACGCGATTCCTGGGTGTTAAACATTTTCCTTAATGCGAACCCAGGCTAATTGAATTATATTGGATTACACTTTTGTATTTTTATGATTTTTATTTATAGTTAAATACAATTGAGTAATTAGAGAATTACCGATATTCATGTGAATTGAGCATGTTATTTTGAGAAGACATTTCCGAGCTTTCCGAAATAGAATACGGATTTCTCACTTCGATAATCGAAATTGAAAAGGAACTGCTAGCCGGATCATTCAGGAATCCACAGAAAAGTGCAAAAAGTAGACCTCAAAGTCAATAATAACAAAACTAAAGTGTTGAGAAGCACATACACCGCCAAGCATCCGGTGATCATCAGTAGCAACACAACCATCACAACAATCGATGACATGTATGAGTATGTCTACCTTGGCAGGCTACTCAACTCACGAAATGAGCTAGAATCAGAACTCCACAGGAGAATACGGATCTGAAGCCTGGACCCCTATACAGGATCTCGCTGGCAGAATCCGTGTGCCGCATGCATTACGAGAAAGAAGATTAATCCGATGGAACAACGCCAAGGAGACTTACACCGCAAAGACATCCTTAACATCTTCCAAGTCACGAACCCACTCAGATACATCAAAAAGGAAAACAAATTAGGATGGGCCTGGCACATTATGCAAAACACTTATGAAAGATTGACAAACCTCGAGACCAAAAACGACCTGCAGGACGACCCCCCCCCCCTGAATGACCCACGAAGACATCCGAAAAATCTCCTAAGTCACGGACCCACTTAACTATACATCAAAAGCAAGAATTATGATGAGCCGGGCATATTATGAGAAGAACTAACTGGAGATGGACGAAACTGATACAAGAGTGGATTCCTCGAGATCAAAAACGACCTGTCGGACGACCCCCTCCCCATGAGATGGCCCGACTCACTGCGAAATGAAATCTCAATATATCGAGGAAATCGACAATGGGCCACCATCGCCCAAAGATCGCAAGGCATGGTTAGCTGTGATCCGCGGCCATACAAGCAATAGACGGATCGACTAAGTAACTATGTAAGTAAGTTAAACTAAATTGAAATGAAAGCAACGCCACAGTCACATCTGCCACGCCAACGTCTCTCTCTGTCTCTGCATTATTTGGCGTCAGACACATTTGCAACTCTCGTCGGAGACACGACACGGCTGGAATTTCTCAAGCTACCTCATCGTGCAACCGTATTTTTCGAAAGGCGTAGAAGAGGAAGGTTAATCAAACGACAATGCAGCAGAGCTTGCACAATTGAATGCTTACTCAAAAAACTCCTTGAATCGACAATTTCTTCTCGGATCGAGAAAAGCGAAGGAAGAATTCGTCGAGCGTTGCACTGTCACATACTCCAATAGAATGGGCGCCGCGCTGAGCTTGTTGGCTCCGCGGGGATTGTGAATCGGGAAGTTTTCAAATGCTAGTTAATAAAGCGGAAAAATAAAAAAAAACACGGATGGTCACTCACAAAGGTCGCCAGGTGAAATTCTGCAAAAACATCCATAAAACGGATCGGAAGAGAAGATTGGTGGTGAAAAGTCTGATTTCCTGATTCCAGCCTTCAGCGATTAGAAAACGTTTACATAATTGTGACGATTCAGATGGTTATAGTGATTTCTGGAATGATTTCAGAAAGTAAACAATTCGTTATTCTCGACGTGTCTTCGAAACTGGAGTATATATGGCGGATGCTGACAACAATGCCAACTATCAGGCGGGCGGATCGGAGTACACCCGGCCCTGCTACCATTTATTCGATAAACCCGATCGAGATATCGCACGTAACATATTCTAAGAAAACTGTTGGAAAGTTGCTGCCTCATTTCCAGCCACACAATGAATAGCAACTTGCGAAAATTCTGCAGACACGGTGGAAAGTTGCTGTTTGTTTGCTGAATAAACATCAGAATGCGTCCTGCTTTCTAGGGGGACGCACCGTGAAAGCCAGAAAGCTGTCGTCAAAATCCGCATGTTGCTGTGCAATTGTCCGAAAATGCTCTGAGTGGTTGCTGTGAAACAACATGTCGCAGCACACGTTTCCCAATCATGTGTAGTCGTCCAGTTCTAGGTTTGACAGCTTGCTCTCAGGAAATAAGTATCATCGATCTCGTTTGGGGGATTCATGGCAGGGCAACAAGAGGTCCGACAGTATGTATCAATGCTCTTAAACAAGCGGTGTTCTACTGGTGGATTAACAATTAATACAAATTCTAGTATTATTGATGTAACCTGTGGTAATGGAATCCACAATCATTTTGTCCAAATTTTTTGAAAGGGCGGCGTATAATTATTTATATGTAGTAGTTTATACGTGTAGACATATTTGATTTCTATCTAAATTCCATTGAAATGAATAGAGAGCAAGCAGCTCTCACATTGAGCTTCTCAATGTTGTACACACGTTCAACACAATTTGGTTCACATTGTTAGACTGCTTTTATAATTTAGAATGACAGAATCTTCCTGGCCAAAGAAGAAATTCTTTTGAATCTTGAATGCTTCCGGCATTCAAGATTCAAAAAGCAGTGCAGGGCGGCTCAAAAATGGCATCGGCTTCTTTGGAACTTTAAAACAAATTTTATCACCTAATTTTTCATCATCCATCCTGCATTCGCGGAAATTACAGCCAGAAGACGGCATTGGTGGCCAGTGTGTCGTTTCGAAAAATGCGTTTTTCGAAAAATTTCCGAAAAATTTTCGAGAAATTTTTCTCGTTGATTTCTCGAGAATTTTTCGAGCATTTTCGAAATTTTTCGATAATTTTTCGGAAAAATTTCTCGAAATGCTTTCGAAACGGCACACTGTTGGTGGCACTGTGGTATTCGAATTCAAGGCAATTCAATTCTTTCTTTAAGCAAGGGCTTCTTCAGCGCCTTCAAAACAGAACTGAGGTTTTTATTAATTTTGCTCCGCAAACTGCGGTTTTTGATATAATTTATTAACAATTATTAACAATGCGTACCAATATTTCCACCAGCAGTGCTACGGGAGCTTGGCAAACAGCACGCCACCTTTCTAGAAACCCCCGTGGAAGAGATTTTAGCTGAAGGGAAGCAAAAAGTCCTTTTTTAATGATGTCTCTTCGCTGATTTTAATTCATTGTTCAATTATGCTAAATGAAAGTCCATGCTGAACTGCCGAATACCATGACACTTGTCGGACGAAAAAGCTTCCCAATTCAATCGCAAGTGCTCTACAGGGTGGCTCCTAAATATGGAGACATTTGTTTTCGAATAAAATTTGGAAACGACAATCATTAAAACAAAATCAACTTTATTTTCTGATAGAGTAGACAAAAAGCTACAATTATTTGAGAAGATATTCGAAATTTGATCTTTTTGCACGTCTTCAGGCGGGTCGGAAAAAATTCTAATAGGTAGTTCTGGTCAATTTCTTCCCATGCCTTGAGCAACGCTTTCAGAGACTTCAGATTTGGATGGGAGTGACCTTTTGCCCCAAGAATCCCCAGACGGAATAATCCAGCGGATTGAGATCTGGCGACGAAGCTGGCCACAACTCCTTTCCCTAATATCCCGGAAAATAAGAGTCGAGTACCTTTTTGGTGGATTTGGAGCCGTGGGAATATTTGAAAGCTTTCGAAAATACCCCTTGCCACCGTGCCAGCAGCTCTCGGAAAAAAGACTCCATACTAAGGAGCCACCCTGTATAGGCGAGCGAGTTGAATTCGGATCGGACCATGAACAACCTTACGTAGCTTATATTAAACCGTTCGGTACTTTTTTTAATGCATTTCTTCTTGGTAGTTAGTAAATAATACCTGAAATTTCCTTACAAGACCACTGAGCACAAAGCACGATTCAGTCATTATTTTGAAAGAAAATTGCATTTGCCATTTTTTGTGCGCCATTTTCAGTTTTATTATATTCGATGCTCCTTGATTTGTATTTTTTTTTCTTCAAAGCTCAAATGTTCAGTAGAAAATATACGTTCTCTAATTGATAAGAGAGATGAAGCCTTAAAAAGGTGAAGGATTTATTTGCTTACAGGGCAATAGCAGTTACTTCTGAAATTAAAGCTTATACACCTAATCGTTTATCACACTGAACTCGAGGATTAGTGCAGTTGACATTCAAAAGCTTTTCAGAAGTTTTTGTTTGCCGAAAGAATTTAAAATACCTGAAACGATGGTCAATAAATTATAAGCTATTTAACATGTTTCCTCAATTTTTTTCCATTTATTTGATGACTTCAATAATAAAGTTGGTTTTTTTTTCGTTGAAATAATTCAAATCGGAAAATTTCTTTTTCCAGATGCCTTTGCTTAGAAAATTTAGTTATTCATATAGAAATATTTCGGTTTTTTTTAGTTCAAGAGCTTGCAGATTTTTGAAAGAATTATTCTAATTTGTGCATTGGTGCCTTGATTCATAATTAGCAGCTCTATTCTACATTGTCCAATTCAATTCGCTTTGAGGAGAAAAAAAGCTCTTTTCACCTACCGAAAACTCTTAATAGCCTCGTTTCCCAGTGGTCATTTTCTTCTATTCGTCACCTTGTCCTTCCCATTCTCTCTTCATCAATTTGGGAGCTGCAGATTTTAACGAGTGTGGCTCATTTTGAACGATGTGAATTCAGTAATCGCATTAGACGAACCACCGCCCACCAAAAAGCAATTAAACGCTCGTGCCAGTGAATGCTCATTGAACAACTTAGATCCCCGGGAGGGAAGGCGTCATTTCTATTTCCCTTTGCTCGATTTTCTGAAAAAAATAAGAGTAACTCGAAAAGCTTTGCACTGTCTTAAAAGTTATTTGCTCAAGATGAGCTAGAATATCTTCTTAGGGGGGGGGGGACTTACGAAACTAGTAGAATTAGAGCAGTAAAACATCGCATAGACTTACTATCAATGAATATCCTCCGGGAGCTTGACCACCGTAGATCGATCGCCTCTCGCAACCAAACAGCTACCGCATCAGACAACGCAGACTATGGTCTACACTTGTCTCCCGAATTATTAGAGGAACCTTCTAGTTTCAAACACAAATCATTTGTCATCCTCTGGATCCGTTAGAGGGCCAAGAGCCCGCATACTTGATTGATTTGGCGGCGGTGGGTACTCTAGCTTGCTCTTTCGAGAAATATTTTACGAAATTAATGTCGTCATTCATTTCTATATAAAGTAAACCCTTTCTGAAAGAAATTCGCATTTATCATATAAAATAAGAAGGTTCATAGTGCATTTTTAGGCGTTTAGTAGATTATCATAAAAGCTCCAGAACAAGTGAAAACGTGTTATCTCGATCGAATCAGGCATAGAAACCGCTGACGTCAGCCAAAATCAGATTTTAAAAAACGCTAGAAATATCTGGTTATCATTCGATTTTCTTTTAATTTAACCAGTTTTCTTCGGCAGAATTTCTCCGAGCACATTTCAGAGTGGCTTGCTCTGTCACTTTCAGAGGCGCTTAATCGTTTTTTGCAATTCGCGCGTTCCTCAACATGAAACACTGAATTGCACAATCTGCAACGTTATTTTGTTTTTGTTAAAGCCAAAAAAAAAGGTGTATTCAAGATGTAAGCCGACCGCTCTCTCCTCGAATGCTTCTCCATCTTGTTTCCTGTATTCCACGAGGCATTTCTTATTCATTCAGAAGCATTTTCTTCAGTCTTCTGATGTTTTTTTTTGCCATTTGTCTTTTATTTTAAATTCTTCTACATTTTATATCACTTCCTCATGTTTTCCAATTTTCTTTTCAAAGCGTCATCTTATTGTTTGAGTAAGAATGAGTCAGATTGATTCAGAGTCGTTTTTTTCGGCGACTGATCAATTTGATTTCTGACCTTTGTTTTTGAAAAAGCTGAAAGAGATATAGTGACTTCATTTTCAAAAAACGCAATGACTACGACCCGTACATGCTACTTAATCTTAAAATATAAGCACCTGACGATGATCGCATTTTTCTGAAAACAGAATGCTCACATATACACGAAAGACATTGACTTACCGCATTTATTTTGAATTTTTAAATTATTCACATTGCGTATAATGCTTGCTATTTTTTAGGTAAAAACCATTGTGCATTCTGCTTATTTAGGAATTAGCAAAGAGCAAATCTGAGGAGGGCTCTTCAATCCAACCGCCTGTGAACAAAATGACAATTCAAAAAACGTAAGTGACTTTTTTAATCGATTTCAACCATTCGAAGCATTCCTGCGAGTCGTTCCAACCGGGTCGACGGGGCCGAGAGGGCCATGGCTTGGGTCATAGCATTCAATAAGGCTATTGGATGAAAGAGAACGAAGGCTATAGATTTTAACGTAGTTTATACAATAAAATTTGTGCTGTAACTGAGACTTCCACGAAGGACGAAGACAAAAAGTAGTATTTTATCTCGTTTTTCGTTTCCTCGTCTTCGTTCGTCTTTTAGTTCGTCTTGCATTCGTCTTACACAATAAAAAAGTTGTGCAGGTGTACCAACACAATGCTTATCTTTGCGTCAGACGGATTCAAACGAAGACGAAGACGAAGACGGGACGGCTGAAATTTCGCCTAAATGGAAGCCTTAGCTGTACCTATGGACTAAAAGTGAATCAGATTGGAAGCTTTTAAGCAATAACTCACGGCTACATGCAAAAAGCATGCGCGAAGAAGCGCTGGGTATCCGTTTAGCATACATCTTCGCATCTTCCGTATTTTTGCTAATTCTTCTCATTTTAAGGTCATTTCATGCGCGCTGAATTAGGTGAACAAAATTGTTAGCACGTGTTGGCAGTCCAGCTCAATCAATAGGCTCTTTTTCAAAAATATAGTTAACTATTTATAATTTTATAAAACTAACCAATACCAACAATTCCCAGTCATTTTCGAGCAATAATTTCGATGGTGAAGGGTGTAGTGTATCGGGCAGCGATCCGCCTCAATTACACGAATGATTCCGTGTTGACATTAGCCGGTTAGTGTTTTCCAGATAGTCTTCAAGCTCTTGATCCCGGATATTTTCGTTTTCAAAAATGAGTACCCTGCGAAACAGAAAACAAAAAAAAGGAACGCCACATAACCCTTCTTTTTGAAATAGAGCAGGACCTCCGAGCCGTATAATCATTCTTTTCGTTTTGCTCAAGGGACATTGCTTCTTTTTTTTCAATGTCAGTTTTCTTTTCGCTTGATGTTCCATTCTTGTTTATTTAACAGTTTTCACTGACTAAACGTTCAGTGGAAACAAGGAAAATAAGGGGTTTGGCTCAGATCGGCCCGAATTAGTGCATCCTTTTTGGATTCCGTATTGCAGCGCGATTCTGAAAATAGAAATTCATGTTAACTCTGCATTTTTATCATTCTATTCGTTCTATTTCTTATTCATATGCCACGTTATCGCCCCTCCATTCTGTTTTTTTTTTGTGAGCAGCCACCACTGTATTCGCTGTTCGCCTTCGAATTTATGAAAATCATTTAAAATTGGCTTGCCGCTAACGAAATGTAGGCATCAAGAAAGAAAATCAACTAGCATTCATCAAGTGTGACCTTTTCTTCCGGATTAATTTTTGTACAAATGCATTCAGCCACATTGGCTATTCAAAAATGGCTTCCTTATGAGATTTTTGCGTGCGCGTCATCAATTGAAATTTCGATGTTTGAAGTCATTCCATTTCTTTTTCGAGACCTTCCACAAGAAAATGCATGACATTTATAATTTTGCAAGATTGTGCTTAAGCGGAGAATCGTCCAGTTTTCTATTTGTGTCTTTTTGTTGCTGAATATTTATGCATAGATCAAAAAAGAAGAACAAATAGGAAGCACTTCTGTAGTTCTTTGCAATTGTTTATTTCCAGCGATGAAAGAATGATATCATGCTGATTAGACGCTGCAGAAAGACATTTTTTCCACTAAACTAATTAATGGAATTGAAATTAAATGGTAAATAATTACTATTTGAAAACTTACTGGGACAGCTTCTAATAGACAGCAGACTAAAGATCTTAAGAAGAAGGCTTAATGGATCACTGATATAAACGTTTACTTTCTTTTTTTTTTGATTTTCATCTCAAAATTGGCAAATTTCTTTTTAGTTTTTGAGCATTGAAACGTGTGCAACCTGGAATTAATCGAAAGGGATTGCTAGCCAACGTTTTTAATTGAATAGTACACTTTCTTAATATTTCCGCATTCCAACCTACGTTTTTTTTTTTATTTTTTTTCATTTCTAATTCCATTTCAGCTTCTTCTCAATCTCAACTCAATTTTTTTTTGAAGAGCTCTAAATCATTGTGCAATTCAATTTTTTTAAACCGTTTCAGGTTTTCTTTTTTTGTTAGTATTTTATTATTGATTCATCTTTTAAAATAATTCACGAACAGAGAGTTGACGGATTTTTCTTTTGAAAAATACTTGAAAGGCTAAGAGAGAATCACATTTGCTCAATCTGCTTATGCTCAATATATAATTATTTGAACTTGATCAAAGTGATTAAGTTTTTTTTCTTTTTCTTTCTTTATTTAAAATTGTTACAAATGTACCTTTTCGCGCAAAATGGTGTACGAGCTCTTAGTATTGTGAATTGGTGTGATATACAGTTTTCTACACTCTTCTGTTTCGCGAAGCCATTTGGACGAGCACTATCATTGTACAACTGAGCAACTGCTGCTTGATGTGGACTTGGCGATACTATTTTGCATAACGGACTGATCTGAAAATAGGCAAAATAGTAAACAACTTTATAAGATATGAATATTAATCATAGGCGTGCAAAGAAAGAGTACCTTGGTATATGGTGGCAAGCTTTTGAACGAATAACGTTGGAATCCTGCAGTGCTGCTCCTTCAAATGCTCTAATGAGCTTTTTAAGAAAATTTATCGCCAAAATCTTTGAAAAAATGGCAGTGTTCAAAAAAAGTAATTTATCAGTGCACTGTACTTTTAAAGGCACATAAGAAATTTCTTATGTATTTCTTGCAACGAAAATCTCATAACATTAAATTCTAAAGGACTTTATTGTATCGTATTTTCGAAATTTTTTAAATATTTTAGTGAGCTTTCGAGGCACTGCCAGACTGTTTTTATTTCTTATAAATACTCTTTTTTTTCTATTTTTGACTGTTAATTATCTCGCAAATATGTTGTCATGTGGCTCCATAATTGCTTATAACTTCCTTTCTTCCCACATTATACCTCAATATAAATACATACTCCATTTTTCTAGCCATTTGAGTGAACTTTGAAAAATGGAAGAAAAAGAAAAGAATTCGCATTCGGTCTAAAAATAGCAGAATACAATAAAATAATTGCATCTTTTCTATTTCCAATTTCCATTTCCATTCAATTTTTCCCTTTCTTATTTGATTGTCTCTTCTCTTTTCTCGGTGTCCTAAGTCCTAAGATCTTAACGTATGAAGCAACATTTAATATACTGTCAATAATACTTTTTCAAATTATGTCGAATATAGAAGAAAATTTCGATGGGTCGAAGCACCCAACAACGAGAGAATGCGGGATATCTCGTGTAAAACAAAAGGCTGGCCGACGAAAGAAAAGATATTCAGGAGAATCTTACTTGGATACTTGAATACTTGGACGCCCGGTAGTCGGCTGGGAATGTTCTCAGCGCCGGGCACACATCTGTTTCCATATGCTTCGGTCCTGTGCGGCTTGGGACCAGTTGCCGTCGGGAGTGTTTAAGGAGTGCACCGGCCCAAGATCGGCATCGGAAACCTCAGAAAATTAAATTCAAAAAAGGCATTTTCTGAAATTTCAGCCGTTCAAATTCCTTTTTTCAAATTTTTATTTATTTTTGAAATTTATATAATCGAAGGAATCAAACCGAGGAGGGTAGCCGTATACGATTGGATTTTATCTAATTTCCTGGCTTGCAGCTTTCTTTTTGCCGTTGTCCAAAACATTTTATTTACATATTCCATTTTTAGAAGTGAATTTAATGATGTGGTGTTTACTCCGCTTTCTAATATGTTAGAAGCAATTTTTCTGCCCCACACCACCTGGTTTTCTTTAAGATTTAGTCAATTACAATGTGGCAAAGCTGCCATTGTTAGATATGCTATTTTTTTTCTGAATCACAACAAATCCGGTTTATTTTTAAAGAATACAAATTCAGGAAATTGAAGTTTTATATTAAAATGAATAATTTTGACACGCCAGACTATTTTAAATCGTAGATTTTCTTTTTCCTAGTATTATTATTATTTTAAAATTATAAAATGTATTCAGAATTAAAAAAAAACAATTTTAAAAAATTTAAAAAACGCATTTTAAGTCCTTTTCCCCATTACTTTTAATGAACAGCTCGCAGACTTTGGGGCGGTTGTTCAATGTCGTGGATGAGAGCGCGCGCCCATTTCAGCTGGGCAATCTGGCAACCCGCTCATTTTCTGCCCACCTCCGCCCATATCCCATTGCGACTGTGAAATTAGCGCGTGGTTTGCCCACGCAATGAGCCTCACCCTTCGCTGTCTGCGCAAATGTTGCTCAGCGTTTTATCAGGACAGAAAATGCTATTACATTAGGGATTTCTGGGTCCAAGTTTTCCTTTCTTTTTTCTTTCAAATTCGGATCTCCATCGCCTTCAGAAACCAATAATATATTTAGAATAGAAATAGAAATTTTTGTACATAAAATTGTAAGAGAAATCATTTTAATACAAATTTAAAATGTCATTTTTCAGATTTTTCAGCTCTTTAGAAATTCTAAAATTTGAGATCTAAAGTTTTTATGGGATCAATAGAACCACACCGCTTAGTTAAAAACAAAAAAAAAGATAATATGGCTATGTTCATATAATTCATATAATTTAACTCAAATAAGTTCTCGACTCTCTTCACAAATTCTAGCAGTAACACTGGTGTTCCAGTTTTACGTTTATGGTCACCGTTAAGGCTCCCACGAAAGACGAGAACAAAAAGTCGCCTCTCGTCTCGTCTTCGTTCGTCTTTCAGTTCGTCTTACGCAATAAAAAAGTAAGTAACAAATAGTAAGGCTTCAACGAAAGACGAAACAGATCAGTCGTATTTCGGGAAATCTTTTCATCTCGTCTTGCGTTTGTCTTACGTCGTCAATTAAAATACATGTGTGCCAAAACAATTTCTGCGTCAGACGAATGCAAGATAAAGACGAGACGAGACGGTCTTATTTCTTGTTTCGTGGAAGCCTAAATTACCGTTAAAACATTATTTTTTCCTCAAAAAAAACACATTAAGACGCTTTTTTTTTCTGCGATTGGACGGCAATGATTTTTTTTCGTTCAGCAGTTCAATAAAATAAATAAAAAAATGATACCGGCAACGCGTTGCCGCTCGACCCCAAGTTGGGAACAAATTCCGAGAATTTTTGGCAAGCATGCGGCAAAACACGGAGGAAGTCGGCTAAACTATACAAAACCAAACAATTATGTTCGTCCGGCGAGTTCACATTTTGCGAAAATGCGAAAAAATTTCAAGGTTTTCTCGTTCAGTTTTTTGACGAAACCAACTATTAACTATTATGAATCTCGCGTCCTCCACCCGGTTCGGTTGGGCCTTAATAGATTTTTTAGGATTTTTGATTATTTTGTACGGGGCATGCATATTCTGTGTCAAATATCGAAGTTGATTGGGCAAACCAAGGCTTTACCAAAGACGAAGACGAAAAGTCGAGGCGTCTCCGTTCGTCTTTCATTTTGTCTTGCATTCGTCTTACGCATTAAAAAAGTTGTCAGCACACTGCGTCAGACGAATTCAAGACGAAGAAGAAGGCGAGACAGCCGAAATTTCGCCCAAATGGAAGCCTTAAGAAAAACAATAGAAAAGATGGACTCTAGAGACCTACACCTTCCATAAAATGCGTTCAAAGGCGGTAACGATCGTGCAATCAGTTCAATACGCGACGCACACGCGTCGCATGCAATGAGATCTCGCTGTTGCTTTGTTCTAGAATATTTCGCAATACGTTTCTACAGTGAGAGTATTCTCATTTTTGTTCTTTAAGTTCCTCTGTTTAACTTCATTTTTTCCATTTTTTAAAGGCTTCTTCTCTCTGTTTTGCTTGCTCCTGCTCCACCAAGTTCTTTGCTCGCGAAAGTTTCCACGTTATTTTAGGCTCGGCTCCCCTTAATTAATTCGTATTCTTCTGTTCCTTAGTTTTTTTGAATGCTTTCTCTCTCTCTCGGATTCATAGCTCATTGCGGGGAGCAGCGTTCTTCAAAATAATCGATCCATAAGTTTGTATTCCTCTACTCTAGACGGACAACCGACGATCAGCATTTCTCCATGTATTATACATTTGTATGCGACAAATTTCTGAAAAAAAAGGTACGATTCTCTGAAAATTACCATACTGGCGACTAAGGCGTCCACTAAAGACGAAATAAGATCGTCTCGTCTTCGTTTTTGTCTTGAATTCGTCTGACGCAGAGAGAGACATTGTGTACAAAGTACGCAACTTTTTTATTGTGGAAGACGAAAGAAAGACGAGCTGAAAGACGAAGGATGACTTTTTGTTTTCGTCTTTCGTGGAAGCCTTACCGGCGACTGAATCTATTGATAAATTTTAGGATTATTCCACATAAAATTGCGAATTTCCCGCCCCTCCCCTTTGGCTGAAAATGAATTTCTGAGGTTCGGCCCTTTATAGTCACGCAAATCTGAATTTTATGGAGTGTATCCCTTTTAAATAATGGGTTATGACGGAACACGTTTTGATCATTTCGCATAGCTTTGAATGATAGAAATACATCTTTCCGTGGCCTAGGAGGAGATGTTTTAATGCTTTAAAATGTGTATTTTCACTACGGCAATGCTATTCTGCACGATCAAACGATGTGAATATGCCGTCAAAGACGTTGAAAGTCAAGCGGAGAGTTCAGAACTTCCATTTCAGCCAAATGCAGGTGTACTCTCTTAGGCAAGCTCGTAGACAGGTACACCTTCTGTCAGATTATAATACGAGTTGGGCGGCGTCACAGGCGCCCAACTCGTATTATGATTAAGCCAATGACGTAGAGTATAATTTAAAGTACAATTTGAAACACTTCCGACCCGTGTGTGTGCTTTTCTATTAGGAGCCACCATTCTGAGCACTTTCTCTCTTTTTACATTCAAAATGACTCATTTCTAAATGCGTTTCTACTATGCATTGAAATGCCGCTGAACATATCTCAATTTGAAATTCTTCGAGTGCCCGAATAGACTTTTCTTCATTAAAATTTCATTCACTTCTTCCAGTTTTTAAGAACTTTCTTTCCTTATTCCTGTTTCGCCCTTTGTTATTCCCCCTCCCCCCCCCCATTTCCTATATTCTTAATGACTGTGAGCCGGCCGAATGATGGACGGCTCCAACAAACCTGAGTTGTTCTCGGCGGTATTGTTTTGCTGAAAATTAGACGAAAAACGAGTTTGATTCGCATGGAGCTCATGAAGTGACGCATTTGTCTTCTAAGGGCTCGAAATTTTGATCACAGTTTGGAAAAGGCGAAAAACTATTCGAAGGGAAATTTCCATAATCATAAAAATTTATTAATACGCTTCATGGGCGCTGCATTTGCAAACTTGACTTTTGATTTCCAATATTCAAATTGTTTTCATCAACAGATAGATCTGATTATAGACATCTCTTATTGAATGATTCCTGCCAACTTGTTGACTTCGGTTATTCTGAAAATTGCAGTTCTTCAGTTTTACTAGGGAACTACCAACGTGCGCTTCTGAAGCCTAGCTCTCAGGCTTCCACGAAAGACGAAATAAGACTGTCTCGTTTCGTCTTGGATTCGTCTAACGCAGAGATAGACATTGTGTTGGTACATGTGCATAACTTTTTTATTGCGTAAGATGAATTCAAGACGAATTGAAAAATGAATGAAGACGAAGAGACGAAAGACAGATTTTCGTTTTCGTCTTTCGCGGAAGCCTTAAAGTCGGCTTGGTTCGTTTATCAGTTCGTCTTTAATTCGTCTTACACAATAAAAAAGTTGTCGACACACTGCGTCAGACGAAGAGGAAGACGAGACGAAGACGAAGATGAGACGAGACGGCCGAAATTGCACGCCGGTGGTTCACTGTGAGAAGAAACGCGATTTCTCTACCCACATCGGTCTGTAATATTTCAGTATCAGATCCTCTTGATTTCCACTTTATACTGCATGAACTATTCTTTAAAGGTAACCTAGCATGGCCTGGAAAACCGGTTTCGCCTCACCAGAACCACCCAAAACTTACGCAAATCAGACAAATTCAAGACGAAGACGTGCGGACGGCCGAAATTTCGCCCAAATGGAAGCCTTACTTGCGCGCTTGACGACAATAGCAGTAGATCAATAAGCGGGTCTCTTTGCTTGGTGTAGATCAAAACTAAGTAGATCAAAATGCATGAATTCACCATAAGTCAACAATTTTTATTATAAAACAAAGATTTTTACAATCAGTAGTCAATACAGTTTCCTTTAGATTAAATTAGGACAAAAACTCGCTTGGGCATACTATCCACAAACTTCTGGAGGTGTTGATAGCTCATATTGTTCCACTCTCTTTCGATGGCATTTTTCAAACTCTGAACGGAGTTGTATTGGGTCGCATTCGCGTAAACTGCTCGGGCAAGGATGGCCCAGAGGTTTTCGATGGGATTGACATCCGGTGAGCATGGTTGCAAGTCGAAAACATCGATGTATTTGCTCTGGAGCCATGTGAACCAATTTGCTGGGTGAGATCCGCCATTGCCTTTGCCTGATCGCCAGTTGTGTGGAGCCTTTCGACATGTTGATACTCGGTGAATAATAGATAAATAAGTTTATTATCAGAATAAACAGGAAAGAATACAAGAAAGAAATCAGCCGTCGGAATCAGAGAATTGCAATCTTAAATAGTGGTGATGACTCAATCTAGCACTAGATATGCGCGCGTGATGACAATAGCAATAGATCAATAAGCGGGCCTCTTGGCTTCGGGTAGATCAAAACTAAGTAGATCAACTAATTTTAGATGTGCACGAAGAATCACTTTGAATCTCTTTTTTTTCTTCAAACTCCTCTCACAGCAGTCTGATGTTCAATTTAGAAAAGGTGCATTTCATTTTTACAGAACTTCAACTTCGTGTCTTCTGGAAGTTTCTAGATGCTTTTTGTGAAAACATAATAAGTCTGCACAAGTCTCCAACAAGTTTTGCTTATAAATTGCTCCCCCCCCCCCCCGAAAATTTTGATAAACTTGAGATAGCGTTGTGGAAGACTTGGCCTAGATTTGTGAAGCTAAATACCAACTTTGGCCACTCCACCGTAGTTATGCCTAGAGTTGCGATCTTGATGAGTATCGCACTGGCTGTAAATCTCAAAAATAACTAATTTCCTATAGGGAAAGTAGGAATCTCGTTAATCCATTAATGTGCGTCAACAATTAAATGACGAGGCATTTAGCTATCTTAAGAGAACCATAGTTAGTCCCGCCGATTACCCGCGCTCAGAGCACTGGGCAGAAATAAGTGACCGTCAACGTCCGCAAGAACCATATGTCACCTATCTTTTAATTAGACAGTCCTTCCCTTATTCACTTAGTCCGTACCGGTACCAGTACGATTGTTTGGAAAATCGGTGAGGGTATTAGAACGAAGGTTCAAACAAGCGACATCAGAAAGCATCCGCAAGCAAGCACTATCACCAATCCGCCATCCGCTCCGAAGAGCATCAAGCAGACAGAATAGCTCACACCTGTATTCCTGTATTAGCTTTTTTCTTCGCTGATGCGAAAATGATAATTCTCTGTGATTCCCAATCTCACACATAGGAAGGATCAGATGCCGAAACGCTGGGCATCTGGCCCATTATCTGCCCAGCTCGGCGCATGCGCTACTTACTGCAGTGCAGCGCATTCTGCTCATTCCGAACTTCATGGAAGTTCGGGCGATTCGTGAAAGAAATTCTATAAGCATCGTGCGTTCAGATCAATGTTTAGACGAGATCTGTGAAGTTATGTCTTGATGACAGCTATCAAAGGAAATAGTTATTGATTACTTCAGTTCAATTGAATCAAATTTTGAAACTTTTAGAATAAAATTCACACTTTCATCGACAACATTTTCGAAATTTATTGAGCTGTAACTTTGATTTTCAAAGAAGTTGTGAGCTCTTTCCCTGTCTGGTACCTTTTCAGTGCGGATTGCTAGAATGGTGGTGCAGATAAATGCAAACTTTAAATAGATAATTATACATAAAATTGAGTTTGAAAAATAATTTCCATTTTATAATATTCCGATATACACGATATTTTCAATCCTGTGCTCTTTTGGCTCCAATCAGAATCAGGAGACCCTGGAAGCCACTTACTCAGGGCCGCTTCTTGATATCGAGATCCCTTCCCCCTGTTTCCCATCTCACACTTCCCATCTCTTCGCTAGTTTTTTTCCCCATTTCATTAATGAAACGTGCTTTATTGGAGGTCCACCGGAGAGCAAAAAAAGTGGAAAAGATGGACAAGTTATTCCAGTTGTAAACTTTCGTTTCACGGAAAACGAAAGAAGAGCTAAACCAATTAAAAGTCAGTCTCGTCTGCAATGAAACTTGGTTCTTTGGCTCACGTCTTCAACTTTCGACGCTTCCTTCTTAGTAATTTCGTTTTTTAGTTTCTTTGCAAATGTTTGAATTCCATTCCTTTTCGTATCATCGGGAAACTGAAGAGCAAACCTCAAATACATGCTTCCGTTTTCGCGACAAACGCCATTTGTCTTTTTTCGAATTCCGCAAGTTTTCAGTATGCAACCGCCTAACTCGACTGGACAATGGACCGAAATACACTGCGATTGGTTTGCAGAAATGCAGAATTATCAGGTACTTTGAGTAGTGTCCCTTCAGACTCAAATGCAAACTCATTTTTGCAGAACAGTCTGTACAAAATCAACTTCGATGGCTTCCCAATAGTTCCGATGTATGGGCTTGTTTGCTCGTTTGGAGCAGTTGCCAATTTCATTGTTTTGCTCGCCTTTGCTCGCACTGCCAACTTGCGAAATTTGCGGAACAGTTTTATTGTAAATTTGGCGTTTTCCGATCTTATACTTTGCGTTGTAACTGCTCCGGTGACACTGTACACGAGTTTGAATTTATTTTGGCCATTTGGAGACTGGTCGTGCAAGTTTGTGAGTGCTTGTTCAATTTACACCTGGACTATTGGCTTTTTTGCTCCTTTCAGCTCGCAGGCGTTCAAGCAGTTAACACATTCGTCTCTTCTTTAACACTCGCCTTCATTGCTATGGATCGTGTCCTCCTGACACTGTGCCCGGTTAGATGGAGGCTGGCTGCCACTGCTCCATTACTGTGCTACGGCGTTGTGTGGATAATTTCAATTTTGGTAGCTCTGCCATATGCTCTGGCAGTCAGTTCAAAACTTGCACCTTTCGATCCATGGAGTGATAGAGCAACACCGAAAATGGTAAGATTCGGAAAGGATACGTGTCATGAAAATGTTTGAAAGCTATTACAGCTGACCTATTGCAATCGCAAAATTCCTGAAATCTGTGCTGAAATGCAAGAAGCCTGGGACAACGCGATCATCTCGAAAACGACGTACACGTTCGTTGTGCTTGCCATTCAGTACATCCTTCCACTTGTTGCGCTGGCGTTCGCCTATTTTCAAATCGGATCCACAATTCAAAAGCGATCGAAAGTGTCTCGTACCGTGGACACGACGCGAAGAATGCAAATGCAAAATCGAAACAGAAGAGCTCTTCTGTTGCTCTTCTTGCTGGTGCTCACCTACGCCGTATGCTGGGCTCCGATGAACATTTATCACGTGTTGAATGGCTTAGAGATCATCAATTATTCGCAAAATATGTAAGTAGAACGCTGCTTCGCAAATCCGATCGAATCATTTCACCTTCAGGTACATTTTCTGCCATTTGGTTGGAATCTCTTCCACGTGCGTCAACCCGATTGTATATGCTCTTGTGAATGAGTCATTCCGAAACGCGTTGCAGTCGATGGTGAGTGTGAAATTTTACTATTTAAAGTTTATTTAAAATAAATTTGTTTTTTTTTCCAGATTCTGCAGTTCCGCCCTTGTTATGTGACCACCGCAGGTACCGCTGCAACCAACGTCTATGCATATTCAGCCTCCTCAAAAGCAGACAATATAACATTGGTTAGTATTCACCGTTTGTTATTTGAAGATGTGAAGCTCCCAAAGATTCTAAGACTTCTTTTGACATCGCCCGGCATACCCAAATAAAGTGAGGGAGGGGGGGGGGAGAGGTGGCTGTTTTTAAAAGAGCCTCTCCAAACAATGAACTCCCTCCCACCCACTCATGAATCCAGAAAAATGGGAGACGCAGTTTCCAACTCTGAATGGGTTTTTGTGGTGCGCTTTTTGGGGGAAAGATTTACTTTGGACTATTTTGGGTGTGGGTTGGGGGTTATTTTTGCGTTATTTTGTGATATTTTCAGATGCGGGATCCATTTTCAGTCACTCCACGGGAAAACGAGCCTACTAACAGCGTCTGAGACATTTTGATTATGTTAACGTTGCGAATAATATGAATGTGATTCTTAAACTTTCAAATGTTAATTTCCATAATTTTTAGTCTTTATTGTACATTTCTCGGGTGACATCAATTTTCAGACAAGTGCCAGTAATTTTTTATTTTTTAATTCAAACCTTTTCTTCCAATTAATGAATTAATCAAGTCGTCCTATATAAAATGCAAGTCTACTAAAGGCCAACAAACACAATGGTAATGAGGTTATTATGAATATGGGAAATATGTGATGAGAGCCAAGTGGGTCGGCCACGGGTCTTTCTTCAATATCACATTAATTATTCAAAAATAATTTCAGATTGTAGCTCATTCCTGCGTGCGATCGGTTTTTTAATGGCTTTATTTAGACGCATTCAATAGTTTGCGATCTTTTTCGAGCAAAGAATGCAATTTTAAGAAAGACATTATGCCACTGGTGAACGCCCTGGCTCAGCCCAGATCAGTAGAATTGCAAGGAATAAGAAAATACATAGAAAAAATACACTTTGCCATAAATACTCATTACTGGCAACGCTAACATATTGAGCTATGATGCGTTTGAGAAATAGCACAAAAATTGTCCTATTTGCGCGGATTGTTTCACAGAATTCGCCTTAAAAACATTGACATTTTCTGTCTCAACGGAAACGTCAAAATCTGATGATATTTGGCACCGATATAGGGACGTGCGGGAAGGATTTCGAGATTCCGAAATTTTTTGGAATGATTCCGAAAAAATAATTCGCTATGATCTCTAAAGAATATTTTAGAATGGATATTTAGATGGGATTCAATTATGGGAATACTTGGAAAAAATGTCAGGATAAAAGATTACGGTATTTCAAAGGTGCACTCTTAAAAACTTAGCTTTGCGTCTCGTTTCGATTCATTTTGCGTTTTTAATACTAACGCTTTCACGGTGTGATATCTTACCAGTTTTTCAGTCGCGCTCCATTGACACAAATCTCTGTGTCTCTCAGCGAGAGATTATTGGCTCGTGCAGCCCTCTCGTTTTAATGCTTAAGCATTAAAATTTTGAAATTAATTTCGTTTCTTTTGTGATTTGAAATGCGATTTTCACCGATTTTCTTCGTTCTTTTTCTCAAATATATATAAATAATACATTTTTTCACGATTTCCTTTGATTTCAGGTAGAATGTCCAGCGGAGAGACAGCGATCGATCACACCAAGGAGGACACGAATATGTTCAGGTCACCTTTTCCTCTTTATTTCTCCGTTTTTTCAAATTAATGCCGTGGTTAGAGTTCACTCTTTCAGAAATCGTTCATGAACTTGTATCAGCACAACACGTACAACAGCAATGATCGGCTATAATCGGAAGCAACATCAAGAAGTGGAATAGCGAAAAGCAATCGAAAAATTTATTGAGTTTTTATTCATAAATTGTTTATTGCCTTTGAAACTGAATCTTTTTTCAATGTTTGTTAAGATTATTAATTAATAAAAATTTATTATTCAAAATAAACAGGAAAATAAAAAAAGTTTTTATAAGCATGATGACTGATGATACTTCGTGAGTTCCACGTTCCAGTGTTCTCTGAAAAAAAGGTAATGCCCACGGGAGATAAGTAAAGAAGAAGAGAGACTGAAGATCCTATGGGGCATCTATTAGAAATTCGATCAAAGACGATATCAAGAAGCACTCTCTTATCTTCCGCGCTCTTTTCTATCGCAACCATTTCTCAGACTTCTCATAAGTAATTCTTCCTTATTTCAATAAATTTCAATTATTTTTCCTTCACCAACCTTTTGACAATCTTCTTTCTCGGTTTTCCAAATCTGCTCGTTGCATTCCTCATCCTGTATTGCTGACTATGAACGATTTCTGAAAGAGTGAACTCTAACCACGGCATTAATTTGAAAAAACGGAGAAATAAAGAGGAAAAAGTGACCTGAACATATTCGTGTCCTCCTTGGTGTGATCGATCGCTGTCTCTCCGCTGGACATTCTACCTGAAATCAAAGGAAATCGTGAAAAAATGTATTATTTATTTATATTTGAGAAAAAGAACGAAGAAAATCGGTGAAAATCGCATTTCAAATCACAAAAGAAACGAAATTAATTTCAAAATTTTAATGCTAAGCATTAAAACGAGAGGGCTGCACGAGCCAATAATCTCTCGCTGAGAGACACAGAGATTTGTGTCAATGGAGCGCGACTGAAAAACTGGTAAGATATCACACCGTGCGCTTTCTCATAGAACTTTTTTTGTTTGGAAAACGCAGTTTCATAAGAGGAATATAGATAAATGGAATATTTAATTTTAAACAATTAAAATTAATCGAATGATTGATCGATACAATGATAGCGAATACTGCTACTTGTTATTCTTTTAATTAGCAGAAGCAAGTGAGCACAATTTTTTACATCATTCACTTCAAAAAATGTTATTGAAAAGAATATATAATTTTTTCTATTTCAATTTACATGTTTCTGTACATAAAAATAAAAAATAAACAAAAATCATTTTTAAAAAATCGAAATTGATTTTTTGCTATCGATAATTATGCGATTTTTTGATTTCTGCCAACTTTGGTAGCGAATAAGCGCGGATCACAGCTAACCATCATCTTGGCGTACACCGTTTTTTTATCGAAATAATATATTTTTTAAAGGTTTATTCACTAACAAATTTAGGAGAAATCAGAAAACCGCATCATTATCGATGAAATTAGAAAGTGCAGCAAAAATAAAAGAAAAAATAAATGTCGTCTTTCCAAATGTTTTTTTTTGTTTTTTTTTAACCACATGAGTGCTATCAGTCAGCAGATAGCAATCGTACAAAAATGATGTTCTATTCATGTATAATTCATTAGTCAAATAGATTTCGAGTAATCGCGATGGTTTTGGCTTTATGCCAGGAACCAAAATTCAGCACTTTTTTGCTCTGGAAAACGAACTGCTCATATTTCCTTGACCGCTACTGCAAGCCGTTTAATTTCAAGAGCGCACTGAAAATTCTTGGTATTCATGCCGACACATTATTGAGTAAATAAACACTCCACACGAACAAATGCCACAATGAACTATCTTATCTTTCTGTTTCTCCATTACTCTTTCGTTTTGATTCTTTGATTCCACCTAGAACAGTCAATTCATCATGATTTTTTGTGGAATCTATGTACTTTCAAATTAGAACTGTTTAGCTCTTTCGCAAATTCATAATTTCTAAGACGAACTTTTCGCTGCGTGGCTACTGAATATATAGTTAATGCATTCGACGGCGATACGGAGGAAATTTTAGAGAGAATTAAAGATGAGCTGCTGCAAATGCCATTTTGTATTTCGCGAATTTTCTTAAAACCGCATGGCGTGTGAATAAAAGTTAGATCTATGTATAATTCAGCGTTACGAAATATTGGCCGTTAATCAGAATATTTCAGTTATTTTATTTTTCAGATGAGATATTCGATGATTATAATCTGTATATTTTATGCGTTTTTTCATGTGACCAGCTGCTTTATAATAACGACATCTTTTGGAACTATAGAAGGAAAACAAATTGGAGAATTTCATTCTTTCAAGAAGGTTCCTTTTGCACAACCACCTCTAGGAAGGTTGAGGTTTCAAAAGCCAAAAAGGGTTGAAAAATGGAAAGGAATTCTGAACGCGAAAGGTGAAAATTATTTTCTAGCCATGAAAGGTGGGGGAATAAATATAGCGCCGCATTCAAGACGGTGTAATAGCTTCAAATCGAAAGATTTTTTCTGTTAATTCTATGATTTTTTTTGTTGTTAAATAAAAATTTTGTCTGATTTCCAGAAAAAAATCTTTCGATTTGAATATATTACACCGCCTTGAATGCGGCGCTATATTTATTCCCCACCCAAAGATATTTCAGAGCCCCGAAATTAAATAGACTTGGCTTTGATTTCTTTTCGCTTTTTTCTTATCTCACATTCAAATCGAAAAAGTTTTAAATTTGATCCAAGCCTAATTCGAGTCAGAAATTCGTCCACTTTATCTTTTCCCCACGCGTTGTACTCATTTGACATTCTGTGTCTGTGCAGTCAGTAAAAAAGTCGAAAAATGGCTTCCCAGTCTGTCATTTTTCATAAAAAGCCATATTTACCAAAAAGAACATAAGAGTTATTGAAAAACGCAGAATACGGACCGGCATGCATGTCAAACTCATCTTCGACGTCAAGCCCGCAGAAGTGGGTGGATGAAGATTGTCTTCACATTAATATTTTCACATCGACTAAATGTTTGGTGGGTTTTACCACCATTTATATCAATATAACGTATTAAGAGACGCTTTCAGAAATCAAACGATTGTGCCGTGGCATTCTATATTCATGGAGGAGAATTGTTGTACGACTCAGCAGTCATGTTCAATGAAACTGTCCTCTTCGATACTTTTGCTAGTCGTGGTACGCTTCATTTCCATACGGGAGTTTTTTTTAATCTAAAACTTAAATTTAAATTTAATTTGATTTAAAGTTTCAAATTTAAAATGAAATAAGGAGAAGTTTTCTCGAATATACTATTATCGCCGTAAAAAAGTTCCGACATTTTTTCGAGCCCGCGAAAATCGGGATTTGAATTTAGAGACTCGGCCCATTTCATCATCAGAGCGCATTTGCTATGCGCGATATATTTTTATCAGAAGAAACGAAAAAAAAGTAATTAACGCAAATTGATATATTTAAACATTCGAAGAAACGTGTAAAAAAATTCACGATTAATACAATTTCGTTCTTTTAATCCAGTTTAATTCTGAAAATTCAGAAGAAAAAATAAGGAGCCTCTAAATTCAAATCCCGATTTTCGCGGGCTCGAAAAAATGTCGGAACTTTTTTACGGCGATAATAAATTGGCCTAAAAATTTAAAAAAATTGAAGAGGTCGCAGTGGCTCGAATTTCGGAAGCTCGCCATACTCATTCAACAGACTGCTATAGTTGCCGGGCAAAAATGGTTGATTGCTGCGGAAAATCGACAACTAAGGCTTCGTTTTTCGTCTCCTCGTCTTTGTTCGTCTTTCAGTTCGTCTTGCATTCGTCCTACGCAATAAAGAAGTGTGCATGTGTACCAACACAATGCTTATCTCTGCGTCAGACGACTTCAAAACGAAGACGAAAAGGGACGAAGACGAGACGAGACGGCCGAAATTTCGCCCAAATAGAAGCCTTATCGGCAATTCAGACTATGAGTAATATAGCGCAGAGAAGGAGTGAGATCGGGCGAAATGGAAACATGAAATGGGGCGGAATATGCCGCAGTTCCGCTGTGGTGCAAATTTCATGGCTAGAAGATCTGAGATTGGGCAATTTTCGACTGTTGAATTAGTGACCACGGTCGTTTCACTCACTACAAATTAAAATTCAGAAAGAGTAGACAATGCTTGCAATAAAAGGCTTTTTCAGCATTTTATAAATTTCTCAAAACACATATTTTTTACTAAATAAAATGGACAATCGACGTGGTCGCCAGTATTTCTGAAACTTTCGCGCCACAACCCTCGTGACAATCTGCATCGCATACCGCTAATGGGTGGCTTTATAAGCGCATCGACATTCTGAACTGAATTCTTTCGATAGGAAACAAAAAATATGTCGTTTTAACAATTACAAATATTAGTAAAGTAATTTCACAACAATGTGAATAAGCTTACCAAGTTTTTAAATGTTAGCCAATTTAGAATATTTTATTATTGGCTGTATACGCCTTCAAAACTGCACGTTCGGAAAGCTGCTAAATTGGATAAAATATTTTTTGTAACTTATCGTACACAGACAGTGTTATCTGCTTCAGCCTTTTTGAATAAAGCGGGAGAGCGAAGAATAATGAATTAATCGCTGTCTACGGCTGCAAGGAACTACGAAGATTCCACCGCTCATTTTATCGAATATCGGCTTATGCATCACGAAGAATTCGGGTTATTTAAGAAGAAAATCGTAAAACTTACTACACGAACAGCGGCTTACGAGCTGAAAAGCTTTTCAGCCAAATCCGTCTAGATAGAGTCGGAGAAATAGAAAAATAAGCTTCGCAAAAGTACTTAATTCTTAAAATTGAATTGCGGTGTACTAACATCGAACATGAAAGGGAATCTTCACGACACTTTTACGAGTAATTCGGAGAAAACAGGCTGAAAATGAGTATTTTTGAGCAGGTATGCTATTTAAGCGAGAGAGCGCGATATGAGCAACGAACTTGCTTGCGCTTTTCCGGTTCAGGAGGCTATTTGTATTTTAAAATTCTTTATTTTATAAAGAAAATCCGAAAATTTTGGAAGTCGGATTGACTTTTATCAAAGTATTACAATTCTTAATTTTATTTTTAATAATTAAGTTAATTTTAAAAAAAACTACGAATTGTGAAACTATTTTTAAAGCCGACAATAATTATTTTTTCTGATAAATAATCTTTAAAAATATTCCAAAAGCCTCAAAAAATTCTCTAAAATTTTCACGTTCCACGAAAACAAACATATTTTTAATATTAAAACATGTTGGAATTTTAGAGGTTAGTTGAAATTTTCCCGTAGTGTGAAACTTTTCTCGAAGCATATTCATTAAAGTTTTCTCGATTATGTGTTTACCCAAAACAATTTTAAGCAGTTACAATTCTTTTCACCAATGTTGAATGTCAAGATTTTTCAATTTTTCCTTAGTTCTATTATAAAAATAATTGCATTTAATGATGCAATTATTTTTGTAATACTGTGATCATGCACAGCTTTTGTTGCTTTTATGAATATTTTCAGATGTAGTACTGGTAATCCCCGCCTTTCGTCTCGGTTTCTTTTCTCATTTTGTTGTCCAAGATCAAAGTGTTGCTCCGAATAATCTAGCACTTTTTGGTAAGTGTATTTACAACTATATGCAATGAAGTGAATTGTCGTTACAGATATTCTGAGTGCCCTCGAATTTGTTAAGGAAGAAATAAAGAATTTCGGAGGTGACTGTAATAAAGTGACAGTTCTCGGACATTCCTTTGGTGGGCAAGTGGTCTCGGTTATGACCTTCAGTCCAAAAATAAATAAAGATTTGAGGTTTTTTGAATATTTCAAGCTATTTTGAACCATGTAGTGTAGCTCGCATTTTTCAGTTCCTTTCAGCGTGCCGTGATTATGTCAGACGCTAATGTTTTTGAAACACTGGATTTTCAAATAGAGAAAACTTTGCGTTTTGCTGAGCACGCAAATTGCTCAGTTTCTACCGAAACGGGTGAAAAACTGACAAGAAAACAGAGCCAGTATATGATGGAATGCCTGCAAAAAATTGATGGAATCGTTTTACTGAGGTTAGCGAAAATGTGCATTTTGTTGCGACCTTATCGTACAAAGTCACATCCTGGGAGTTTTATATGATCCAGCGTCCCATCCCCTAATGAATTTTAACTCACTTGAATGCTTAAATTTGTCGTTTTTCCAGAATTCAACGAAGTCTGGAAGATGCTGGCTACCCTCTTTACGAAGGGATAATTATGCGTGAACCGCTTTTTGAAATTGTTAAAAATCAAGAGTTTTTTGATAAACCAAAAAACATACCTACCCTCTCTGGCTGTACGTATGTTGAATTGGATAAATTCCAAGCGTACCACGACATAGTTCGAACAATTGGATACGAAAACTATGAAGAATGCGATGCAAAGTACAGAAAAGATAAAGAAGAAAATGAGAATCGTGAGTCTTATTCTTCACTTATTGTTGATAAGTCTCAGTCCGACAATGAATAAAATGCCCCATTACAGTTTTCAACGGGCATGCCGATGAAACTCTTGCAATATTTGCCATGACTGGACTACGGGCTCGAAAATTATTGGCAAAAGGGATTAAGGCAAGTGTTTTCAATGAATTATGAGCATGCTTACTGCAAAAATTGCGTTATAACGCTACTTGTAATATATAAGATTGGTTCATAAGTCCCGTCATTATTCAGGTAAAAAGATATATTATATCATTTTAAAAAATGAGTATGGCATGATAAACTAAACATAATAGTCATTCTTCTCGATGACTGTCCGCTAACGTGTTACCAACTTTTCGATGCCTTATTGCCAGAACGACGAAGGCTGGGAGTTGAATAACACTGTCAATTCGCTGCTGACGCCTTGTCGAAAGTTTAATTGGTCTTCATTGATATAACGTTGCAGATGGCGAATGGGGTTATTCATGAAAAGCACAAAATAACACAAAATTTAATGCAAAAAATGCCTTTTTTTGCATTAAAATTCAATCGTGAATAACATTAAAGTGGCATTTTTTGCATTAAAATGCAATTGTGCTTTTCATAAATAACCCCATAAGAATATGATAACTAGGAGCTGGCGTACGGGCAGAATAGTCCATCCACATACAACAAGTTGGTCCTTTGTCTCCGTTGTAACGTGTAGCATTGTCTTGTTGTAAATAAGCTTCATCATTCTTTACTCGATCAATTTCGACATTAAGTCTAAAATTTCGTAGTCCGCGCCCGGCGCACGCAGTGATTTTTATTTATTTTAATTACCCATCTTTGTTTATGTTTTTCAAGTTTTCCCTTAATTTTTTCCTCTCTCGATCCTGGATTACAAGAGAATGGGTTTGTCCAATTCTGAAATTGCAAGAAACCAAAAAGTGCATCATTCTTTGGTCTATCTGATTGTGACTCGTTACCAACGTATGGGAAGATTGGAAGACATGCTAATGAGATAGATATGAGTGAAAAGTCCATGAGAATAATCGTCAAAAACAAGCTGAAGATGATACCGTATCGTATCCAAAAGGATGATTTCTTGACGTGCAAAAAGCACATCACATCCTGACTGGCTCTCGCACCGGCACGCACCTCCGCACTGTCTTCATAGATGAAAGTTGTTCACGGTGGAGGCTAACAAAAGTGCCCAAAATCATCGGATCATCGCCACAGAATTTCAGTCGGCTTGTCAGAATGGGAAATTCCTCAATACCACTTCTCAGCCGGCCTCCGCGATTGTTGTTTGCGGAATCTGTGCAAACTGCAAAAACTCCGCTCATTTCTGTAGATCCAGGAGTCAAAGTGAACTAAATTTATTACAGAGAACGCATTTTGGAGGCTTGTGTACTTCTCTGGGCCAGAAATCACTTTGGTTTAAATTCTTGAATCTTCCAACGGGACTCAGCTCCGTGGTGCAAGGACAATTTCCCCGAGTTCATCACTTCTGCAGAATCCCTGCTTCTTCGCCGGATTTGAATCCAATGGATTTTGCCGTTTAGCGATACTTGATCCAGATGGTTTCCACTAAAAATACTACAGTTTAGGTGACCTGAAGATAGCGATTCTGAAGGCTTGGGACGATCTTGACGTGAAATACCTGCGTGGCGTGGTCGACTCCTACCCGAAGAGATTGAGAGCTGTGGTGAAGATGAAAGGAGGAAGATTCGAAAAGTGTTAATTTTTCTTGTTTTTATATACAGTACCGGCCATAAAGATATCATATTATGGTTTTTCGACCAGAACTACCTGAAACGTGGATCAATCTTCCTGAAACTTTCAGGGAAGTTGTAGTGCTAGCTGATACGGTAGCACAACAATTATGACGCAATTTGGAAAAAGGCGCCCTAATGCACACCGCATTTTGTAGTCATCAATTTTTTCCGATTTTTTTCATTTTTTTTTCGAATATTGTTTCTGTCGAATTTTTCTATGATTATATAGTTTTAAGTGATGGGACGCAATCAGGGAAATAGTAATCTTGACGTTAGAGTCCAAACTGCAATTCTCGCTGGCCGAGTACAAGGCCGTACCCAAGTACAACTACCGAGACAATTCGGTGTTACTCAAGGGTCAATCTCACGTATTCTGAAGCGCTGTCGAACTCAGGTAAGCTGTGAAAAATGGTTCTCAATACAACAACGTGTCCAGGGCGCTGTAATCGCGAAGAAATCCCCTGGAAGACCACGCACAACTTCGAGAAACATGGATAGATGTGTTGTTCGCGCGAGCAGAGAAGACCCCCGACGCACTGCCACAGACATCTACAACATCGTATCATCCCCAACTGACCCCGCACCTTCTCACCGAACCATTCGGCGTCGTTTGCAAGCAGCTGGATTGAATGGAAGGAGACCAGCGAAGAAGCCTTTCATCTCGGAGAAGAATCGCAAGTTGCGTGTGAACTGGGCTAAAAGTCATCTTCATTGGACCCGCCAGGACTGGGCCAATATCGTCTGGTCGGACGAAAGTAAGTACAACTTGTTCGGAAGTGACGGTGTGAAGTGGATTCGTCGTCCTATGGGCTCTCGCTACGTCCCCAAGTATCAACTACCAACCATCAAGCACGGTGGGGGTTCCTGCATGGTTTGGGGTTGCTTCTCCGCCACAGGAATGGGTCCTCTCAAACGCATCGTCGGTAATCTCGACCGCTACAGATATGAGGATATTTTGGAGAACACCATGAGACCCTGGGCACTTTCTAGCGTAGGCCGTGCCTTTGTGTATCAGCAGGATAACGATCCCAAACATCGTTCTCATCACGTGCGCGACTGGTTCAACCGCCGCCGTATCACCCTTTTGGATTGGCCGAGTCAAAGCCCGGACCTAAACATCATTGAGCACCTATGGGAGGAATTGGAGAGGAGATTGACCGGAAAAACTGCTTCAAACATCGACGAGAAGTTCAAACTTCTCCAGGAGGAGTGGAAGAAGATTCCCCAATCAACCATCGACACTTTGATCGATTCCATGCCCCGTAGGTGCCAGGCAGTAATTGATGCAAATGGTTTTCCCACAAAATATTGAAATCTAGCAGATAGAACAATTTTTAAGAGCACGAAGTTTCATTTAAGAAAAATGGGTTTTTTGCTGTTTTCATTCTTTTTCAAATTACTCCTGTATGCATTAGTTTCGCAAATCCAAATGTTGTTAGCTGATGAATTGTTGCTTCATGAACAAACTGTGAAAAAATCAGATTTATTCGTTTTATATCGAATGAGATACGGTCGAAAAACCATAATATGATACCTTTATGGCCGGTACTGTAGTTTGAGTAAGATTTTGTTCAGGTTATATTTCGATTCTACTTTTTTTGAAAAAGTTATGGCGTTTGAAACCCATCCGATTATTTATGCCGCACCGTGTACTAGACCTATTGATGAAATAAGAGCTGACTCCTGTTTTTTTTCAAGAAAAAAACTAGTATCCGAAAAAGATGCAAAAGAAACGACCGCAATTTATAAATCAACACCACTTCTTTTCTCCGAGAAAATATAAAGTCATCCTCTAATAAAACACAACTTTGAAAAATATGCCGACATGGCGTAGTAATACAGTTCTCCACATAATTTTACGTTCACCGCTAAAAATGTTCGAAATCTCGAAAACTGGCTTTTCAACCAAAATGCTTCCTATTGAAGAAATATGGCCTTTTAGTAGGTATTTCATGATATAAACTTAAAATAGAATTAAAATTCACACGTCAGAAAAAAAACCAAAATTTTATGAAAAAAGGATGAAAATTTTTCCACAAAATCATACGCTTACTTGCTCAAAACTTAAAAAAAAAGAAAATGTACAACTTTCATGGTAGTTGCAGGTAAATTGAAAATTCACTTTAATATGAAATATTTCAGACGTACCTCTATGAATACAGCTACCCTAACCACGCGGTTCACACCGATGATCTCTCATATATAATGGGAATTCATACGTTTGACAAAGACGAAAATGAGAGGAATTTGGCCACATTCTACAAAGACATTTTCACGAACTTCGTGAAGTATGGAGAGCCCGGGAATGGATTTGAAGAGACACGTGCAGAGGACATGGGTTATATGAATATTTATTGGAATGCGACTTCTGGTGAAAGGCCTGCCATGAAAAAAAATTTCGAAGCGAAGGTAAGATCTTTCGGATTTATTCTCCATGTTTCTAGTTTTGGGCTTTCTGCAGGTCTCCAAATACTGGTTAGAAGACATGTTCGAGTACGACAGGAACGTAACTGCATGTAAGAAGGCACGAATAACCAAATACCCTAATGTGAGATCTCTCTCGAATAGTCCTGATGGGCAGCAATTTTATATTTATATCTGTTCATTAATTGTGTTATTGGTATTTGTAGCTGGATGTATTTTTGGAAAAATGTGTGGCCCTCAAGCGCAAAATAGGCGTTTGTACATCAAATTAGATGGAACGGACCATTATTTTAGTAACGATAAAAGCTATTAGTTCCTACTTTTCGAAATAAACAAGTTCAAACAAAAGTCGAAAGAGCTGAGAAACTTGCGGGAGGGAAGAAATTTCTATATTTTCTTGTTTTTTATTCTTTGTTTCTCAATTTTCTCAGTTTCTCAATCTTAAAAACGCAAGAATCAGAGTTTGACTGAACTGCAATTAATTCCGGCGCATACTGTCCTGGAAAGTCCATTTAGAGACGTTTCGCAGATGAGCTCATGTTTGAGCAAGCAGAAGTTCACGTGAGGTAATATACTAGAGAACGAAAACTGGCTAGAGAGCGGGGAGCTTCTTCCAGAACTCAGATAAAATCGGATCGACTTGAAAATTCATGTTCCAGTAGAGTAATTAAATAAAATGAAGTAAACCGTAGTTGAAAATTATTAACTTTCAAAAGAAACAATATCAATGTCACTCATTGCCACATTTTTTTCTCATAGTGAAATGTTTTTCACGCCTTTCTTTTAGGGATAATGAGAAAATGTAGCGGCTTTTTTTATTGTGTAAGACGAATGCAAGACGAACTGAAAGGCAAACGAATAACAAATAAAATACGACCTTGTGCTTTCGTCTTTCGTGGAAGCCTTAGCAGCGGATATAAGTCCTTAAAGGGAGATGTGCTCTCGCAGCGTGTCTCAATTATAATTGCGACATCGGCGTGATTCAAATCTTTCTACTTTGAATTTTTTGGTTACCGTCCGTATTTTTCATCAATTTCGGCTTCTTTTCGAATCCGATATGTTTTTTTTAATTAAAACATTATAAATACGATTTATAAAAACTTTTTCATGTTCCTTGATTCATTCTTGAATCATATAAATACAAAAGATATATGCATTGTGCTTGCTCGGTTTTCTTGGATGACATGTTTTCCTCAATGAAAACTGATTACTGTATTTTTAAAGAATGCAAAGATTCCTCGTATTAGTTCCTTATCATCTGTTTCGTATGCCTATTTAGGATTGGTTACGTAATTTTATTAATACAATACACCTGGTCAGCGAATAAAAACTGTTTTCTACGTTATCTTGGGGCAAATCACTTTTAAAAAAACATAATGAACTCTGAAACCATCTGCCAACAATCAAGTAACTGTTTTTTTCATTCCGTTTTCCGGATTCCAGTTTCCGTGAAAAATTTTTTTTCCGTTTTCCGGATTCCGGATTCCGAGTTCCCAAAATCCAATTCCGCCCTAATCTGCAAGTAACCACTTATCGATGTCATTTTTAAAAAAAAAAATTATTTCCAAAGCTGGCTCCGTCTTCATACAACTTTTTTTTCATGAAGAAATTCAGGAGTTTCACGGTAAGCTATATTGAATAGAACTTTAGCAGAAAAAAATTTCAGAGACTTCACAAAAAGTACGTGCATCTATTGCTTGAAACTCGTAGCATATCAAGGAATTCAAAGAAGGCAACGATGATTTATCGAACAACTGATTGAACTAGCAAACCTCGTTCATTTTTTTCTGAAAAAAACAACGGGGAAAGGCATCGATGAAAACTTGAAGCTATTTTCAAAGAGTGAAAAAAGAAAAGTGAAAATGATGAAGTGTTGAATGAGGGCACAGCTGAAATCGTTAATAAACTGCTTCATTAGATTAGAGCCAAAATTAGAAAAATAAATGGGTCAATTCACCGTGCGCGAAACAAAAAGAAAGGTTCATAACTCAGAGGAAAATTTAAAAAGAAAACGAATCACATGCTCACAAGGAAAAGGAAATTGTCGGCTTTTCGGAAAATGCATTCAAGATACTGTGCATCTTGAGCTCTTCTTCTTTTTTGCCATTCTGACGCCGCCACCCGACATCATCATCGGCTCATTCTTCTTCGATTTTCGAGACGCTGATTTGACTGGAGCCTGAAAAATATGTTTCAATTATTCTCATTCTTTCAGATTTGGTTGAAAAAACTAACCCTGCTCAGCGACGCGGCTGCCATTATATTCGATATATAAAGCTGCTCGTCTTCTGAGTCGGATTCTGAAGACGAACTGTATCCGTCGATGTCAGGATAGCCAGATGAAAATTTGTTTGGAGTTTTTGAATAGTAATTTCGATGGGATGGAGAATTCGACATCTAAAAAATATTGGATTGTGATATTATTCTGAACGTTGCTCAGATTTGCTCACCTCATGATGATGCTTCGTATCAAAAAGTGGGCTGTTATTTGATGAACAAGGCAGGACAGTTTCATAAATATTTTCAGATGGAGGTGGCGGTGGAGCCCTTTGAGGTGGTTTCGGGCGCTGGCTCTGGCTGTCCACTACTGTTGGTTTATGAATTTGCATCAAGCCCGACGTCGCCAATTTATGAGGTTGTTGCTGCTGTTGTACAATTTGCGGATGTCGTGATGTCACCCTTGGTGAAGCCGGTATTCGAACGACTTTTGTGAATTTTTGAGCCAATTTTCTGGGCGGCGAGCCTAGACGATCCTCATCGAGCAGTTCTTCGTCTTCACCGCCACACGTCTGATATCCGCAAAACAGGCACTCTCCGACCCTTGAGTATTTCACTCCGAGCAAGTTTTTCGAGCAGACACAGCAGCAGAAGCACTCTGCCGAAGCATGCCAATGGAGATCTCCTTGCGACATATGAGGTGTGTCCGAAGAGAAAGAAAGCCGGCAAGTGGTGCAGGAGAGAGTTGACGAAGATGAATGGAAGCATTTCAAGCACACCGGCTTGTTGGCCCTGCAAAAACGAATTTAACGGGGAAGCGCTCTTGTGACGGTTTGATACCTCTGCATATACTTCTGCTCGGCCAGAACGTCGTTGCATTGCGCACACTGGAAGTGGTGGAAATGCCACGAGCGTCCCTCCGCTTCCAAGCACTCGTCGCCAAAGATAACCTGGAAAATGAGTGATTGTTTCGATGATTTTAAGAAAATTAAAGGTACATATTATCCATCCGCGAGTACATGATTTTTCGTTTAAAGGCGCTGTTTGGGTCTCGTTAGGAGATAGCGCGTTTTAACGCGCTAATTTAAAAATTGTAAGAAAGCGCACACACTGCGTTTGTGATTTCTTTTCGAAAATTGAAGCAAATATTGGAATTTTTTTAATATTTTGCTTCGAAAATCATGTTTTTAAAATTAATATTTATTGTCCAATTTCTTAAACTGTTTGTTAAACTGAATAAATCACAAACGCAGTGTGTGCGCTTTCTTACAATTTTTAAATTAGCGGATGGTCTAACCAGATTTCGTTTCAGGTGATGTAAAGGGGTATCACCATCATTTTAATGGAAAACTATTCTAACACCTGGCATAATTTCAAAAAAGTATTTCATTATTCCAACATTTTCTCAATTAATTTCCAACAGAGCATTCGCGGCGTCTAGTCTCCAGAATACTACTGCTCATTTAAGTGAGCACTCTGCTAAATTCTATGCGGCAAGTGAGGGGATGGAACTCCAAAAAAGTAAACTGCAAACATTTAATTCAATTTTTGTGAAATAATCACAAATATTCTAATAACCATTATGACAAGTACCTACACGATGGCTGATAAATAGTGTTACGCTACTTTGTGCGGATTCTGGCGCATGAACACAAATCATATATTTATTACTATGTTTTTCAATTTTGAAAACTATTGTAAAAACTTGTTTTCGCATCATTTCAATACATTTTTGTCTAATTCTGGTGAAAATTGAACTTGTTTGAAGACATTTATAATGTTTCAAACATGTAACACTATTTATCAGCCACTCGGTAACGTACATTTTTTCCATTGAAATGTTCAAAGTTCTAAATTTCAGAGGGATTTATTGAGCTTAAATTGTGCAAATATTGCAAATTCTTAATAGATTTCCTTGTTTTATCTTTAAATTACAATAGTAGATGCATTCAATACGCTCACCACGATTCCTGCAATCCGTGAGGGAAAAGTGCTCGCGCGAGCCCTAGAATAACTTTTTTTCAAATTCAAATATTTCAAATTAAACCTAATGATCTAAAAAGTTCATCAATTGCAGATCTCGATGTGTTTTGCAGGTTAGCTTCTCACCCCTCACCCCCCCCCCCCCTTTCCTCCTTCAGTTAAACTCTAGCGAGCCGCTAGCCCTCCTTTTAACTTGATTTTTATTGGCAACTTTGGAATTGTAATTCGATATCAAACACAATGATTTGGAACATCTGGAACTGAACCGGCAAGACTCGGAGGTAAGATTTACGAGTCATTGAGTGGAATCCGAGAAGCGAAATGGATGGTCGGCGGAGCCGAGAAATATAGAAGGAAAGGAGTGATTCAATGAAGACGTGTCATGCCATAAACTTCAAAGGGCCACCAACATTTTCTGCCTATTCTTAATGGCTGGAATTGGAAATTGCTGGAACTTTCTAGTTCCCTTCTCTAATCGCTTTCAGTATTTTCAGGTAGCTAGCCGGACTGCTTTTCAAGTTGCTAAGGCAGTTCTCAAAGATGGGAAGTGCATTTACAGCACATCAACGAGCTTTAAGAGAGTGGAAGGGAAGGGGAGGAGTCGGCTGTTTCACAGAGCCATCACAGATCTATTATACCAGAAAAACTGTTTTTTAAGCATTTTGTAGAGTGTTAGCATAAGCAGGTATCCTGCAATATTCAAGTATTCTAATTAAAGGATCAGGAAACCGACGTCTTCAGTGGGGCGGGGGATGGGTAAAGGGATCCCTCTAAAGATATTTGGGGCTCTCCGCATTTGTTTTCCTCCGTCAATTATTTCAATTTTAGAGTTAGCTTGCTCCCCTCAAAATTCTTGTTGCACTAAATCGCCTATCATAAAATGTTGGGCCACCAGATGTAAGGAATACTCAAACAAACAGTGTAAGGATCCGTAAAAAAGTGGACTTTGGGCATCAAAATAGAGAATGAAACGGCTGCTCACCTCGTCACACTTGGCACACCTCGGCTTGATCTGCTCTGCATGATGGCGACCGCAGTAGATCTGAGATAAGAAACTCGTTTTTCAGTGTCTCTTATATAAAAGTGTGCGGCGAGAATGCAACGTGCCTACCTCATTTTCGTGGGCGAAATAAATCAAATCAACGAGAAGAGCATCGCAAGTTTGGCATCTGAAGCACGCCGGATGGTACCGCTTCCCAGTTCTCGCAGCCATCACACTGACTTCCCCCTCTTCCAGACGTTTTGGGCACTGAAAATCGTTATATTAGGCTATAGATACTGAGCTCTTAAGAGAGCTCCAACCCCGTACGTGAAGTTGTCAAAATAATTTTTTTTCTTCGCAGAAACAACCAAATATTGATTTTTTATTGATCGTTACTAGATATATATAATTCTCGCTAATGGGGTTTGTCGGTCCATTGTAACCACACCTGGAGGGCTTCCGGTCCAAACTAATTTTCAGCAAACGCCGACTAAAAAAAGAGCAATTTTGCCTTAATTATGTATGTCTCTTTAGTTTTTAAAATTCATAGAAACATTGATTTGTAATTGGGAAAATACAAAACATGTTTGTGAAAACCGCATTAAACATCGGTATTTCTCTAGCACTCTCTTTCTATTACTATTCTAAATAATAATAATTTTGAAAATTATTCCGAAATTTGATTTTTAGAGAGGAGCTGCTCTGCTCAGAGCTGAAGTTTGCGTGGGAGGTTAGACAAAGCCTAAAAACTGGCCAATCTTCCAACAAAAGTGACCGTTGCTGTATTGGAATAGCCATTCTAAATTAATGAAACTTTGAATGCAGTTCGGCCAATCAAGCTACAGTACCGACCAGTGTGTCGTTTCGAAAGCATTTTGAGAAATTTTTCCGAAAAAATTTCGAAAGTTTTCCGAAAAATCAACAATTTCTCGAGAAATTTCCAAAAAAATTTTCGAAAAAAAATTTCGATAAAAAATAATAATAAACTATTATCGCCGTAAAAAAGTTCCGACATTTTTTCGAGTCGGGATTTGAATTTAGAGGCTCCGCCCATTCATCATCATTTGAGCGCATTTGCTATGCGCGATATGTTTGTTGAATTTTTATTTTTTCTTCTTCTTTTTCTTCGAAAATTGATATATTTAAGAAATTGTATTAATCGTGAATTTTTTAAACGTTTCTTCGAATGTTTAAATATATCAATTTGCGAAGAAAAAGAAGAAGAAAAAATAAAAATTCAACAAACATATCGTGCATAGCAAATGCGCTCAAATGATGATGAATGGGCGGAGCCTTTAAATTCAAATCCCGATTTCCGCGGGCTCGAAAAAATGTCGGAACTTTTTTAAGGCGATAATAGTTCGAACGACACTCCGAAATAACGCAAAGCGCGTTGTTTATCGTTTTTCCATTCAAATCATTTTTCGCGATTTCTCGAGAAATTTCCGAAAATTTTTTTGAGAAATTCTCAAAAAATTTCGAAAAACGAATTTTTCGTACTGTAATTAACTTTTTGCATGCTTAACGCTACGCCAAATTCTTTACACTTTTGCAATTTTCACTGCAGTCTTCCTTGCTCCAGCTCCAGCATTTTCAGCTCTTTCTGATTACATTTCCTAAAAATCCCCATCCCGCTATGCTCTTTCTGCCGGTGCTCATTCTACATACAGGTACCGGCCATAAAGGTATTATATTATGGTTTTTCGACAATATAATACCTTTATGGCCAGTACTGTAGCTGTAATTGTCTTTCTTGGAAAAAATTCCGGAGAGCAAAAAAAAATGAAACCGTGAGCCGGAAGGAACTGCACTGCATTCTAAAAAAGCAGGCATTTGAGAGCCGGAGCCTTTGTCAAACCTAGAAAAAACGACTCAAGGCGCGCCAGTCGTTGAGCAGAATCCTTTGTCAATACTAATTAACTTTAGGCAGATACGATCAGTTCCCAAATTTCTGTTTTCTTCGCCCTATTCGTCTTTTTGTATTTATTTCAATTTTTGTTCCGAATGAAAATGAAGGCGATAAAGATCGCGACTCTCGCATTTTCCTAATGTGATGTCTCATTGAAATTCATCGTCGAATCTCAATCTGCCACATACATTTTGCTCATTTCTTGCTGCGCTCTCTTGCATGCTCTTATAAAGAAGCCCCCGGGATAAAGTCATTGTCCAAAAAAAAATGAATTCGAGTATCTTTGCTCTTTTCTCCGGCTCTTTCATTCGCATTTTTTCGTTGGCAGGTGTCTTCATCTAGATGTGTAAAGAAAAGGGACTAGATTACAAGATAAGTAGCAACACTATATGGTCAAGTATCCTCTCCAGACGGTGCTTTCGTTTCTCCATGTGTTTCCATAGTTATGTAAATACAAGATGGGGTCTCCAACTGTCTTCTGCCATCCTCTTGACCGTTTTCGACGGCATTTTACGAATTCATGTCGAATAAAAGCGCTAAACTCGTGGCTGGTGCATTTATTAGTGTTCGGAACACCAGCGTTCGCCTTCCAAATGTTTGCTTTAACCCTCTGTTCATAGTTGAGTAATCTCTGACAAGAACATTGACAGGTACAATAAGACACGGCCTCTTGTCTCATCTGGCGACAATGCAACAGAAGTTTCGCTGATTAGCTGACAAAGGAAAGAGGAGCTCGTCGAATTTGCAAAAGAATTGCTTTTGTGTCTGGCCAAATTCTATTTCACGAATCTTCGTGCCTTTCCGTCAATAGAAGAGGAGGGGGACAGTTTCAGCAAGCCTCAGAAATAATTACAGACGTTGAATATCTTTCTTAAGATGGAGAAGACATCGTCTCAGGCAGTGTGTCGTTTCGAAAGCATTTCGAGAAATTTTTCCGAAAAATTCTCGAGAAATGTTTCTCGTTGATTTCTCGAGAATTTTTCCGAAAAATTTCAAAAAAGAAATAATAAACTAGTTCGAACGACACTCCGAAATAACGCAAAGCGCGTTGTTTATCGTGTTTCCATTCAAATCATTTTTCGCGATTTCTCGAGAAATTTTTCGAGAAATTTCCGTAAAATTTTTCGAGAAATCAATGTTAAAAATTTCTCGAGAATTCTTCGGAAATTTTTCGAAAAACGCATTTTTCGAGAAATAATTTTTTGAAACGGCACACTGGTCTCAGGTGGGGGGGACCCCTGCTCAAATTTCAGAAAAATCGGCCCAAATTGAGGGCCGCTACGAGGCTAGCTTTTTTGAAAAGAATGCGGCACTTTGCCACTGGAAAGCTATTATGAGACACACCAAGTACCTGTGGAAAACGGCGATTTGCCGGCAAACCACAAGAAAACAGTTGCGACTCGAAACGGCAAGATGGCTGCCGCTGACAATGAGCAAGTTGGCTTCTTTGAACCGAAACTTGATTGACAAAAAGTCGCAGAGTGGCGATCGACAAACACCCAAGGGCACACAAGAATCTGCCAATAATCATAAAGATATAAAGGTCAGTTTGGTAGACAAAGGTGTTTGTCGACAAGTTTTTTGCCGACAAGGCCCACTGATAAGGCGGTCATCCGTTTGGAGACCCGTCATTATCAGGCTGCCAACCTCGCCTCCGCCTCCTTAATAAGTGTCGTTTGTACCCAAACAACCCAAAAGATTAACAACCGGGATAAGTACTCAAAGTACCAAATACTCTTGACACGCACGATAATTTGCAAGTAACAATTGGAAGTGACACATTGAATCCAGAAAACAACGCGAACCGTCCACAAAAGGCAGATGTTCCTTCACTGCCAATCTTCCATTAATTTAGGTGTTCGATCCCGCGTACTTGCGGGGCAGCAAGGGTATCAAATGCGCGAAAACCACTGAAGGGAGCCTCTCAATAAAGTGATTGATGGCATGGTATCATGGTACTCCCCTCAAAGAAACGACCATCTGTTCGTCTTCTTCACTTATTCCAAAAAAAAGACGAAAAAAAGAGGAACGGTCTTTACCCTGTAATTGACTTCGTTCCTGCTCCTGCTAATCTTGTTATGACAGTGTGTTCATATCAAAAAGAGCCGCGCAGAAGCGAGTGGAGGGAGCTCTGTTTGATTTACTTACTATCCTACCCCCCATGACGGGATTAGATTAACACGAGGGTTAATCAGATTATAAGTCGGCTCAAAAGAGCAGACGGAAAACCGGAGTGCATTACAGTGCTCGACATCGGATGTTCAGCTCAATGCTCAGGTTCTTTTTAAGGTACGTGGTTCACGGATTGCAAAAAATCCTATGCAAATTTATATTGTAGAGATTCCGACAAAATCTTCAATTTATCTTTTGAAAATTCCATTTTTTATTGGAAATCTAATAGAATTTATTACAAATTGGATATATATAAGGATGAGCTTCTTTCAATAATGGTTGAGATGCGGGCCGAACTGAGCCGATGAGCCGAGCCGGTGTCCGAATTATAACCTTCTTCGAAATATAAATTCTTGATCGGAAAAGGTTGAAAATGCATTTCATAAAGAGAGGCCCGAAGCAGAACTGAGCACATCAAGTCTCCCATAAGTCTTTGATGAAAATTGTTCTTAACTTGTGGTGAACTTGGTAAAGATTTGTGAGCCTTTAAAGTTTGGCCTAGATTTGTTGCAAAATTGGCCAAGACTTGTGAGCCTTCACAGTTTGGTCTAAATTTGTGAGAGGGTTGGCTAAAATTTGTGAACCTTCAAAGTTTGGCCTAGATTTGTTGGAAAATTGGTCAAGACTTGTGAGTCTTCAAAGTTTGGCCTAGTTTTGTTGAGAAATTGGCCAAGACTTGTGAGGCTTCAAAGTTTGGCCTAGATTTGTTGCAAAATTGGCCAAGACTTGTGAGCCTTCAAAGTTTGGCCTAGATTTGTTGCCAAATTGGCCAAGACTTGTGAGTCTTCAAAGTTTTGTCTAGATTTGTTGCAAAATTGGCCAAGACTTGTGAACCTTCAAAGTTTGGCCTAGATTTGTTGAAAAATTGGTCAAGACTTGTGAGCCTTCAAAGTTTGGCCTAAATTTGTGAAAGGGTTGGCTAAAATTTGGGAGCCTTCATTGTTTGGCCTAGATTTGTGAATAGCTTGGCTAAGATTTGTGAACCTTCAAAGATTGCGTTTTCACTGCATGTATCCCTTCAGATAATTTCGAATCAAGTCAAAAATTCTAAAATCTTCAATCCAGAATCCGAATTCATGGCACAACAATGGCGTCGTTCTACTATTTCCCTATTAATAAACATGTAACGATGCATAGGTAATTAGCAGTGACTGATGCTTGTGCTGCTCTGCTTCTCCTCTGCCAAACAGCCGGAGCTTCGTAGTAAACGAAAGATGGATGAACATTGACAATAATTGCATATTACCCTCCTCCAACACACTCGGGATGTTGCGAATGCGCTTGCAGACAGCCGGTAGGGGTGTGCGAAGATTGAAAGGGCTGAAAGCGCTTCTCAAAATGTCTCGCATTTGCGTGATCCTTTAAAATTTGACAGAAAATTACTTGAAAATTCTGATTTCAAGAAAAGCTTCACTGCTCCGAGCCTCCGCAGTTTCCCCATATTCTTTTCTATGCTTTATGTGATAGTGACACTAAAATTAGCAGCAGTCCAGCTGTATGTGCCCCCCCCCCCCGCCCGTCGCCTCTCTCACCCAACCTTCAGAGTTTGGAGGCCATCAGCCGTTCTCCCTTCACAACTTTTCTCCCGCACTCCACTGCTAAGTGGAACTATCCGCTTGCGAGCAGACGGTTCCTATAATGAGCATGACCTTTCTCCAATTTCCGTCATTGTTTATTCTCAAGTGTGGCACACTGCCTCTGTCGGCAGGAGAATGTAGCGGCACAAGAGCAAAAAGGCGACAAAAAAGAAGCCGAGAAGACGGTGATGAGAAGGAGCAGTTCTGGAGACGGAGGAAGATGATGCGCGGAATAAGAGCGCGCGCACCAAGATTTATGGTTTTTCGAGGGTGCGGAAAGACGAAAAAGACGTGGTTGTTTATGGATCTATATGCCAGAATTTGGCAAGATTTACGGTTAGGTTCAAGCCTGCAATAGAATCGGTCAAATATCATGAGAGCGTCTAGATTTCTAACCAACAAAGGAAGCCCGCAAGCTGACAATGAGAGAGCTTTTATTCATTCGAGAATCGCAAGAAATACCTTTTCGCACTTTGTATCGAACGGTGCGTACTGTACAACTCCACTGCCCAAGCACTCCGTCTTCCGAGTTCTCTCAAACATTCGAAGCGTATCGGCCTCTTCCGGATTCAGGTCTTCACAGTATCGCACGTCGGAGTCTTGTGGAGGAAGCTGATATCGTGATTGGCGTTGTCTCCATTTTTCCCCAGCGGATCCAATGAATGGCACCTTGTTTTCCGGAAGACAAGCAAAGTAGGCATGCACCTGAAATAATGTGAATTCAATTCAAAAAATGTGCGAGAAAAACAGCTGTCATCGGTATTTTGTATGGCCAACAGGTTTCGAACGCGATAATTGCTCTTGGTCTGGGTCCAAAGACGACAAAAAACCAGCATAGAGAATTTTAAAAACAACGAATAAGCTCTTCGATTTCCAATAACTCACCATATTAGGTTTCAGACCACTTGGCACCCAAGCGTATTCATCTAAAGCGCACCCGCTGTCATCGTCCGAAGTAGAATGCCTGTGAGCATCAGCTGCAATTCGGATTCGTGAAGCAGGCGAGAGGCCGCCTTGTGCACGACGGGAGGACATCAGTTGCGCAGAGCACTGCTCGGATGCTTCGAGACGACGCCGACGGACACGGTCGCTCATCTGAAAAGTGAAGCTAGAATTCGATTAGAGAAATTCAGACGAGTTACAGATTCTAGAAAACTTGAAACGAATAACGAATAGAATAATGGATAAAAGTACAAATATTCAGTGAAAAAAAAAGGAAAAAAGTTGGAAATTCACTTCAAAATGGGCGGGTTTTCAAATGCCAAATGGGAAAAAAAGACGAGTCTCTCTCTCTCTCTAACCTTCTTGTTCCTCCAAATAAAAATGTCAATCACTTTGCCGTAGCAATCATCACCTTCACCACAAAACTAGACCGGTCCTTCACAAATCTCCCTCGCTCCCCCCCCCCCGGCATCTGACCGTTTCATTTCACATTTCACAAAAAGGACGTCGTAATGTTGATTCAATTAGAGAAATCTTCCGAAATCTTCATCACTTCGCCCGCCCGCCCGTCCGCCTTAACGTCCATTCCACCACTTCAACTGGAAGACGTCCGTTTATTGGCGGGTATGGCAAAGATCGGGACGCGCGTGTTTATGCTAATTTTATGTAACCTTGTAATAGAGAGTGGACTGTACGCACCGGCCGCTTTGTCTCTCTCTCTCTCATTATGCCGGTAATGATGTAAAACTGATAGAATCGAATACTGTGGCTAATGGATTCGGATGGTCAGGAGTGATTCCTAAAAGGTGGTCAGTGGGGAGGGTACTCAGAAAATGAGATTCCGAACTTTTCCTTATAAAGGAACACTGCGCCGATCTCGGATTCTATAAGGAAGGGGGGAGGGGGGAGTTGCTCCTAGAAATGAAGCGGATCAGCTTACCTGTTAGCCAGTTAGCTTGATAGGTGGAAGTGCGAATCATTGGAGGAACGAATACATCTTCAAAAAAGTAATTTCCTAGAGTCTCCTAGGCCTAACCTTCAAAATTCATATGCAAAATGTGTACATCGTACGAAAAATGAGTCACGTGAGTCGCTAAGAATGAAGGTGAAATTGAAAAAAAAATAATGAAACAAAAGTGGAAACAGTCTGATGGCTGGGCGTTGGCCGGAACCGCTTGATACCACCATCAGAACCCATAAGCTACAAGGATCCTCTCTTGAATGAAGAGACACAGACAACAGTCGGAGGATGAACAACATGGGCGGAGTCACGTCTTACCGCATGTGTTTATGTACCCATCTCTGGTAAGGAAGAGTGTGTTGTGAGTGAGAGTGTGCATGTGTGTGTGCTTATGGGTGACAGGTGTTATGATACATCGGTACTAAAGATGTTATCGAAGGTTAGTAAGGTCCCATGAGGCTCCGCACCACTATGGCTCTAATCTAATAGAGGTAGGTAGATGGGGGGGACGCGGCAGATCAAAAGTCACCAGCGGTGAGCGCTTTTTGAAGTTCCTGATGGGGCTACTAGATAGATGATCAGAATAAGTAGTGAATAGTGCGAGGTTCGTGAGAAAAACACATTGAAATGGAGCATCCATGTGAAGTGAAGAGCTCTACAAGGACAGGGAGGAAGCAAATCGAATTTCGACGAATATTAAAACGATGATCGTTTCGAGAAACCTAAAATAGGAAACGAGAGAACAAAGAAAAAGAGGGCCGACCGAATGAGAGCGATAATAAATCGTTTTTGACACTTTTTTTGCGCCAGTGCCGTATGATGCGCATATGAGAGTGAAGCGAGCGACAGACACCTCGCATCACAGAAGACAGCCGGTGGTGCATGAGATAGGAGAACGAAGGACATCATGCAAATGGAAGAAAAAAAATCATTTCATTTTTGCTCAATAAAAGGCAAAAAAGCAGATCCATTAAAGATTTCAAGTACTGGATGCGCCAATGGATTTCGGGACAACCGGCAAAAAGCCGCATGAATTCCCACATCTGGAGTTATGCCACGGTTTTGACAAAATGATCAGAATTGCGGGATCCTGTGAAGGCTCATTTTCAGCCAGCAATATCGTATAGCTTCGCTTAAAAAGAGGAAGCAGAAATCCGCCAATTTTAACTATTTTTGTGAAAAGTGGTTTTGTGTAGTCCTCTCGAATGATTTAAGCTCTAATTTTAGTGAATTTACTTTCTAATTTCTCCCCTTTTTACCATTTTTTCCCAATCTTTGTGGGGGCTCACCCGATATCTAGTCTACTCAATGGGCGATAGGTGGTTAGTTCATTTATGTTAATCTAATTGATCGGTGAGCCGCACAAGATATCAGTGGTTTTAATTAAAGGTTATTATTGAATGCTGAAAAGATTTTCAGCGCTAAATAACTTTTAATCTCAAAATTTACAAAAAAAAGTGTTCCTCGAAGTAAGGCTTCCATTTGGGCGAAATTTCGGCCGTCTCGTCTTTTTCTTCGTCTTGAATTCGTCTGACACAGTGTGTTGACAACTTTTTTATTGCATAAGACGAATGCAAGACGAACGAAGGCGACTTTTTGTCATCGTCTTTCGTGGAAGCCTTAGTCGCAAATTGCAGATCTCAGAGGATTCTATAAAGAACACCTTGCATAAGACAAATGCAAGACGAACTGAAAGACGAACTAAGACGACTTTTTGTCATCGTCCTTCGTGGAAGCCTTACCGCGAAGACTACGAAAACACATTTGTATGACCCGAAAAGTTGAAAAGTCTCGTCGTTTTTTTTGTCTGCCGTTTTTGGTTCCCATCATCGTTTTCACCTCGTTCTTTTCTCGCGTGTTGCTGCTTCGTTCAAGCGAGGAGAAATGGAATGGCTGGGAAAAAAGCGTGTTGAGAGGCACGAGTGTTGCTGCGCGATGACCGTTAAAATGGATTTGGTGTGAACTTCAATTTGATATTACACTGCTACTTACCACTGTACATAGTGGGGCTGAACTGAAGGCCAACGGGTGAGAGACCTGAAGCCCACGGGTTGAAAACGCGAGAAATTGTAGAGGAGCTAGTCGAAAACTGAGTTTTCCCCACAGAGACACAGAGTTTTTTGTATAGAAAACTAAGGTTTCCATTTCGGCGAAATTTCGGCTCGTCTTCGTTTTCGTCTTGAATTCGTCTGACTTGAGTTTATTTCGTAAGACGAATGCAAGACGTGTCGCGGAAGATGAAAGCCCATTAATCGACAGTAACTCTCACGGGAACAAGCTCACACGGTCACACGGAAAGCAGGAAATTCTCTCAATTCAATCGGCGGAGGGTTCACCCGCCCGATCCGTCGAGACAAGACGAACTGAAAGACGAACGAAAAACGAGATGAAAGACGACTTTTTGTCTTCGTCTTTCGTGGAAGCCTTATAGAAAACAGTTAGCAAGAAGCTTTCAGAGCAATTTAACAACTATTCTGAAAAGCGAAGAGTCTTGAGACGTGCATTTCCAGCAAAAGAAGTAACGAAAACTGAAAAAAATATGCAGAACCTCACAGCAATGATGACACTCTGTTCCATCCGTGCACTGTCCTTTTGTATCAGTCAAAAGAAATAAAAGGTAGGTGGTATAGGTATACCTGCCTCCTCCTTCTTCTCCTCCTCATATACGTTCCGCCAAAACGGAACGAGAGGGAGAGAGAGAGAGAGAGAGAATCGCTGATTGTATGCCTACATTGGATTGGAAGAAAGGAGAGGAACACATAGTGATAGAGGGGAAGGTATGGGTGTCCGTACCTCACATTGCCATTATAAGTAGTTGATATAGTATATAAATAAACGGGAACGGGGGAGGGGGGAGGAAATGAAGAAAACGAACAGAGAGAGAGAGAGAGAGGGGCTGCTGGAGACAGTATGATGATCACCAGCTTTGGGGACTCAATCGCAATATCATTCATAGAAGAGAACTCAGCTGTTTCAATTCTTTTGCAAGTCAAGAAAATGTGAAATTCTACAAGAGAGTAGGCGCGGCTCCGCAGTGGTTAGGCTTGTAGAAAACGAAACGGGCTTCTAGCTGAAAATGCTCCAAGTAGAGCATTGCCGCGAGCAGCTTCAGACCTCATTCCGTTAATTTTGATATTTAGAAATTTGGGGAAGATTTCAGTTTTTTTTTCAAATAAAACGGCGAACTGTAGCACCTTAAACTTTCAGGGAGCTTTAAATGAGCTCTGGGCTCGGGGGGGGGGGGCTTAAATGAAAGTGATGGCTGCAGTCACAGAAATCGTCTTGCCTTAAAGTTCCTTTTTTTCAAGAAGAAATCCGCCATTCTTGCGGAAAATAACTCGATTCTAAGATTCAAAGATTCAAGGTATTCGACTGACACAGAGGCTCCAGTGAGGAGTCATTCCGTCTGGCCGAGCCGACATCACTTCTTTAAATGAAAATGAGCTCCGGGCTCGGGGGGGGGGGAGGCTTAAATGAAAAATGGTGGCTGCCCAGTCACAGAAGTCGTCTTGCCTTAAAGGTCCTTTTTTTCAAGAAGAAATCCGCTATTCTTGTGGCAAATAACTCGATTCTAAGATTCAAAGATTCAAGGTATTCGACTGGCACAGAGGCTCCAGTGTGGAGTCTTTCCATCTGGCCGAGCCGACATCACTTCCAGACTGAAACTTGTGGAAGCTTCTATCTGGAAGCTCTATCTGGAAGCGAGATCTTAAACTACTTTAAACTACAAAAAACTAGAAGTGTTGCATGATTAAAATTCATAAGAACAACGCCACAAAGAGGGCTTGAATAGAAATAGAAATCCGAATAGATTTGTTTGTAACAATTCTTCTCCCCCCCCCTCTTCGCCTCCTCCTCCTTCTTCTTCTTCTGCTGCTTCTTTTTCATTCTTCTTGTGCTCCTCCTACTCCTCCTCCTCCTCTTCTTCTTCTCATTTGAATGACACATTGATCACATCGCGGAGGAGGAATAGGAGGAGCCCTCTAAAGACCCACTTATTCCATTCACTCATTCCGAAATTTATATATTTTAAACTTTTCGGCTCTTGGTATCTTCGGCCTGTGTGCACGAATTTTGATGGGTTTTGACGAGAAATATGAAGGAGAGAAGAAGGAAACACCACGACGACGACGTGATAAGTGTCATTCAAACTTTGACATGCTCGTCAGGTGTTATCATAAGATTAGGCCTTATGGTTGCTGGCTGTTTGCCAAAGTCATGAATAAGAATCATACCGATGGTTGGGCGGACAGCTTATAAAGTTCTGAAATTGTTAATTCTTCCAAAAGTCGTAAAATTTGCTTCAAAGTTTGGCGTAGACTTGTGAACCTTCCAAGTTTGGCCTTGATTTGTTGCAAAATTGGTCAAGAATTCTGAGTCTTCAAAGTTTGGCCTAGATTTGTTGAAAAATCGATCAAGACTTGTGAGCCTTCAAAGTTTGGCCTTGATTTGTTGCAAAATTGGTCAAGACTTGTGAGCCTTCAAAGTTTGGCCTTGATTTGTTGCAAAATTGGTCAAAACTTATGATCCTTCAAAGTTTGGCCTTGATTTGTCGCAAAATTGGTCAAGACTTGTGAGCCTCCCAAGTTTGGCATTGATTTGTTGCAAAATTGGTCAAGACTTGTGTGCCTCCCAAGTTTGGCATTGATTTGTTGCAAAATTGGTCAAGACTTGTGAGCCTTCCAAGTTTGGCATTGATTTGTTGCAAAATTGGTCAAGACTTGTGAGCCTTCCAAGTTTGGCTTTGATTTGTTGCAAAGTTGGTCAAGACTTGTGAGCCTTCAAAAGATTGGCCTAGATTTGTGGAGTTTCGCTACGAATACAGTTTGGAAAACCAAGTCATTAATATTGTCAAGCCGACACCATTGAGTTGATGCTTAAGATCTTCAGCTTCGACGTCCAGTTGGTCCGATGGCTAATATTCAAGGTGTTCCTTATAGAACCCTCTGAGATCCACAATTTGCAACACGAAAGACGATGACAAAAAGTCGTATTCGTTCGTCTTTCTGCTCGTCTTGCATTCGTCCTACGCAATAAAAAAGTTGTCAACACATTGCGTCAGACGAATTCAAGACGAAGATAAGACGAGACAGCCGAAATTTCGCCCAAATGGAAGCCTTACATGCGACATTCCCCCAGTAGATTTTTTAGTTTTGAGAAAAGTTAGTTGTGGGTACCTGGGCCCGCCCGTTTGCCCGTTTTGCATCTCCACGAAAATACAGCAAAAATTGGAGAACCCAGATATTCAAAGGAAACCGAAATGATTCAAGATTCACTTTCAAAGACCCCCTAACAGAAAAGCATTTTCAGATTGAAGGGGGGGGGGGACTCATTTTGGAAAGGAAATTTAAGAGATGCAAATACGTTGTCACAATTTTCCAGCTTCGTATTCTAGCACACCCTTCTATTACAAGGTAGCAGATTGCAGTTATCAATTCCCCGTTATTCTGAAATGGATTACGTGGTTTCAGTGCACATAAGAAATGAAAATGAGCATCTGCTTTGTAAAAAGAAAGGAGAAACATCCTGCATCCATCAAACGAATCGTGGGAAATCAAATTCACACTTCAAACTCTATTATTCTCGTTTTCGAGAGCAAAAAACAACATGAGATGAGCGATATTACACAATTTAGCGGTCCTTTGATTGTCTGCTTTTCTTTCATCAAAAACGAGATTTTAAAAGAGTCCGAAAGACAAATGGACTATTCCAGCTATTAGTAGTTCATTGGCTTTTTCTTGCTGTCCGCTACTACCTACCGCTCACAGTGTTCAGATATTTCTGCGGGCGGCCCGGCGTGGGTAGAGTTTCAGCTCAAATAAAGCTCTTTATTTGCTCATTTATTGATTAAAACACACATGTAAGTTTGTGGTAAAAAGCTTAAAACATTGAGCTCAATTCAGTAAAGCGGCTTTTGAGAGAGCAAGAAAAATGCATACAGGTGGAAAGCGAAATATGAGTGACAAACACCCAAGAGCACCCAAGAGCCTTGGTACGACCCGTCTCGTCCCTAATCAGCTCATTTCGAGAAATGTGGCTATGGGATAAAAAAAAAAGCATTTCTCTGAGCATTTAGTGCTCGATCGAAGCATCTTCGGAACTTATGATGTATGCAGGACTCAATGAAAAGCTGTAATTCATATAGCTACTATTACAGAACAACTTTCAGCAAAGCATTATGTTGACTCGGATTCAGAAATCTCAGCAAAAATTTCAGCCTCTTTTGCCACACAAGCAGGGCTGGAAACATGATGAAACAGAGGCGAATAGCACTTAAATTTTGAAAAAATCGGTTGTTTCCTGCATCCTTTTACTCGAAAACTCTTCACTAAAGATGAGCTGCAAGATGAGCTTCTTTAGTACTGTAGAGACGCTGAGCTGCTATTTGGAAGCCGAGTCGTGATTGCTCAAAGCGCTCAAATAAAATGGAAAAGAAACCAATTTCAAAGTAATTCTTTTCAGAATTATTTTAAGATTAAAGATCGGTTTCGGCTCACATCTGATCCCTTCTTCTTTAAAAACCAGCTTACCCCTAGGACGTCTATCTCAGTGAAGGCTTCCATTTGGGCGAAATTTCGGGCGTCTCGTCTTATCTTCGTCTTTAATTCGTCTGACGCAATGTGTTGACAACGTTTTTATTGCGTAAGACGAATGCGAGACGAACTGAAAGATGACCGAAGATGACTCGACTTTTAAAGACGACTTTTTGTCATCGTCTTTCATGGAAGCCTTAGTCGCAAATTGTAGATCTCAGAGGGTTCTATAAGGAACATCTTGAATATTAGCCATCTGACCAACTTGACTTCGGAGCAGAAGATCTTAGAAGATCGGTTGCGTAATTGCGTAAGACGAATGCAAGACGAATTGAAAGACGAACGAAAACGACTTTTTGTCTTCGTCTTTTGTGGAAGTTTTAATTTTTAGTAAGCGGAGTGGAGGGGCACTTATTATGACTACAAAAATAGTCATTTTCTCAAATATTACGGTATGCATCTTGATTCGAATAACTCAGCCAAATGCGTGGAAGCGACACATGCCGTCAGGCCACAGGCAGCTTCGGTATTCCGCTCGAGTTGCTCCTCGGCACACAGACTCAGAGAGAAGAGAAAGATTTTCAGAAATTTTGAAATTGATGCGCTACCGTTTACTTTTCTTAAATGATCTACCAATGCTGAAACAACTGAAACAATCAAAATGAGTTTGAAGATAAATTGTACAGTTGGGCACAGAACAACTTGAGAAAAATGAAGTAAAAATCAAAATCGAGTGGTTGCTGTCCGCACCTTGACAAAATAATAAAAGTTCTTTGGTTTTTTTATTGCGCGCGCGCGCGAAGCGACCAGGAAACAAGAAAATGTGCAAGACGCGTCGAGGCAAGGAAAGCACTTTCATATTCAAATAAAAGGTATATTCGAGTTCGCCGAAAGCAACATTTTCAAGAAATTTCCACACATTTCTTTGCGTTTTTCTTCAGAAAATGTTCGAAGAGCATTCTGATTCTGCGAATTTTGAAATTCGTGAAAAGGACGAAAAAGACGACGGAAAACCTGAGAAGCGCAAAGATAAAAAACGAGACAAGATTAGCAAGGAAAGGAACCGCTAGAACTAAGACCCATCTCTACCCATCATCATCATTCTTGAAACGCAAAACAGCAATTCTCGAGTGTTTGATTGCTTTCAGTGACGGCAGCCGTCATCTTCGAGTCGGCTCTTTTTTCGGGTGGAAATTACCGTGCAGTAATAGTTACAAGGCACGGACTTTTTCGTTGTAAATGGCAGGCTATGAGGCGGTTCAACAGTTGCGGAAATGCATTTTTTGAATTTGGCCGTTCTTCCTCCAGGCTCGTCGCTGAAAATGTGTGCTTTTTAGTTTTTAGCAGACAACTTTCAGTACGTTCTTCCGTGCCATGATTATGATACAATATGATCACAGTTTTGAAAAAGATAGACTTAGTTGTGAACATTGCGAAAAATAAGGCTTTCACGAAAGACAAAATAAGACCGTCTCGTCTCGTCTTCGTCATTGTCTAGAATTCGTCTGACGCGGAGATAGACATTGTGTTAGTACACATGCAAGGCATCCACGAAAGACGACCGATTTGTTTGGTCTTTCGTGGAAGTCTCAGCGCAAAAAGTGTTATCAGCAGAACTCCGCACCTGTCCAACAAGTCTATGCCTAACTTTGAAAGCTCACAAATCTTGGCCAAGTCTCCTACAAGTCTAGACCAAACTTTGAAGGATCACAAGCCTTGACGAAGCCGCCTCTCACAAGTTTAGGCCACACTTTGACGGCTCACAAAACTTGACCAAGTCTCCTACAAGTCTAGACCAAACTTTGAAAGTTCACAAGCCTTGACCAAATTTGCAACAAATCTAGGTCAAACTTGAGATTGAGAGGCTCACCAATCTTGACCAATTTTGCAACAAATCTAGGTCAAACTTTGAAGGCTCACAAGTCTTGACCAATTTTTCAACAAATCAATGCCAAGCTTTGAAAGATTACAAATCTTGCCCAAGCCTCTCACACGTCTAGGCCAAACTTTGAAGAGTTGCAAACCTTGCCCAAGCTTTTCACAAGTTTAGGACAAGTTTTACCAAAGACTTGTGGGAGACTTGAGAAGTTTTTTTTTGAGAATTCATAACAAAATGTCAATTTCCGCAAACTTATTTACCCGAAAGTGGAAAGTAAAAAGTGTTCTGTCGAAGAGTCCTCTGATTGTACATCTCATTGTACCACTCATTTCATGAATATACCATCTGAGGCCATATTCATGAAATTTTGGATGTTTTGAAAATGATTCATTTCCAGAATGAAAGAGTTCATGATCATGGTTTCTGGAGGAAAAAAGTCAGATTTCCAATACTCGATATAACGTAAGAATAACGGATTGTGCATACTTTTACCTTTCCAGATAGATTTCGATAGTTAAGAAGAATGAAATTCCCGGAAAACTGTGAATAGGATGCTCTTAAAATGAGGTGAGAAACCATGAAAGGTCTGTGAAACATAACGAATAAAATGCATGCGCCACCACCCGCGTGGCCGTTCGTCCGTTCTTCACAAGAAGATTTTATCTCGAATGTTTTGGCTGGTCCTCTTTACTGCGCTTCCCTCCTCCCAGGCACGATTTATTACCGGCCACCCACACATATAGGCAGACGCATGTCCTCTTTCTTCAGTCTCCTACTCTGATTCAGAACGAAAAGGTCGAAAACTTTACAAATTGCTGTTTCCAAGTGGGAGGGCAGGTCTTTTGCAAGTTACTTGTTGGCCAGGGGTGCATAGAACGGCTGTATCTCCTATTCAATATATGTCAGAATTTGGAGCTGTGGTGCAACTGAATTCTGGCAAGTAACTTTGAGAAAATAGCATTATACATCATACTATTCCACTTTTGAAAAGCTAAAAATGAAAAAAAAATACATATAGAATGATTGCACTATGAAAGATTGAAATATACATAATTCCATGTTCCTAGAATGATCAATCGTGGAACGATGATCAATCATATAAATCAGAAACGGTGCGAGAAAAAAACGAATAAAATGTGAACGCGCCCCCCCCCCATTGGATACATACCGGAGCGAATGATTGATGTGGTTTGCAGCAGAAATTTACAGACATCTATGTCATCTATCTGTGAGAGAGAGAGAGAGAGAAAAGATGTTTCAAGAATTGTTAACCGGAGAATTCGAGAAGCGAAATTGCAGTCATCGAGTCCCTTTTCCCATTACGCAACGCAAACTTAGTCGATTCCTTATTCCTTTATCCGAGAATTCAATTTGGGTCCAACAGGAACCATACCGGAAATTGGAACGCGTTCTCCTTGGGAGACTGCGAAACGAATGTTTACAAATCATCACACCCTCCCGACAACGGTTCAAATGATTGTTCATAGTCAGAAGGATGAAGAGAGACGTTTACTCACTCACAAAACAAATGGCCATTCGTGCTCTTTGGGAGCATCTGTTGCTTGTTGCTCTCATGCTTATTCTAGTGCTGGTAGTACTCTCTTCTCTCACACATCTGGCAGCCGTAGTTTACTCAAGGCAACCATCATTTCAAGAATAATAGTTTTGGAAAAGTATTGGAAAAACTGAAGAAATATTACCATTAAAAGAGCTCTCTTTTGCACAGCTGAGCACTCTAAAACAAGTGCACAATTTGCACGGAAAGATGAAATTTCGACATTGGACATTTCTAGAAACTCTTAAAATATACAGATTCTAAATTTGAGAATTCTTTAAGATAGTTGTCAGTGAATTTCGCTGAAAATGGCGTCTTTTTTTACAAAGCGGAATAAGTAATAAGGCTTCCTCCAAAGACGAAATAAGACCGTCTCGTCTCGTCTTCGTCATCGTCTAGAATTCGTCTGACGCAGAGATAGACATTGTGTTGGTACACATGCATTTTAATTGACGATGCAAGACGAACTAAAAGACGAACGCTTCCACGAAAGACGACCGATTTGTTTCCTCTTTAGTGTAATGGGGTTATTCATGAAAAGCACAAAAAGCATTAAAGTGGCATTTTTTGCATTAAAATGCAATTGTGCTTTTCATGAATAACCCCATAAGCCTTAGCGAAAAAGTGTTACAAATCTTGACCAAGTCTTCTACAAGTATGCAGACATAAATATGAAACGCTTGCAAATAGACCATTTTCAGACTTTCAGGCGCTATACCAAATGGTTTTCAGATAGGGTCCTAAAATTTGACCCATATACGTAACTTTTTGTGGGGAATTCGATTTTCAAGTTGTCTTGTTGTGAAATCCCCTAATCAAGCTGTTACAGTCTTAAACAGGGGCGACCGTATAAATGTGAAACGCACTTTAGACATTGTGTTGGTACATATGTACGACGACGTAATAAAGACGAACGAAGACGAGACGAAAGGAATCCACGAAAGAAGACCGACTTGCTTCGTCTTTTGTGGAAGCCGTAGCTCGGAATATAGAGATTCCTGCTCCGAAGGGGAAATCCAGAAAATAGAATAGAAAATCTGGTGGAGGTAAAGTTTCACTTAACGCCTGCACCTGTTGCCCCTTTTGTTGTTTCATTGAACCAATATTAACAAGTCATGAGCGCACATTACGGGGTTGGTGGGGGGGGGGGCACTAATTAGCTCTTAAGTCTCTCGCTCATAACTTATTACGCGAAACACAATAAAATCTCCCGAAAAAGAGATCTAATCCAACTTCTTCAAGGTTTGCTAATTAGATTTCTCACAATGCTGAAGTTGACAACTGTCTCCCGATTGATGCTTAGCCAATGGATGAGATCCAAATCATTCATCTTCGCCCCATGAGTAACCGAATAGTAAATCCATCTGGTATGCCAACAATTTCAAAGGAATATGTGATATGCCTCTCTTCGTCTTCTCCTATTTCCGCGCGGATTTACCGCACGGAAGACCGACACCCTATTTTGCGGCTTTTGAAGAGACCGCCGGCCCGACTCTCGAGAAGGTCACTCTAATGGTACTCACTCTTGCCGCTTGCCGCCGATAGCTAAACGGATAAGAGATTTGATTTCAATTTCGTCATTTTCGAGAATGTAGGAGACAGACACTTCAGCTTCTTCCAAAATCCGGAATTTGCACATAAAATTTTGCGATTTCGTCGCGCACTGTGTAATCCGATACGCCATTTATTGAATCGAATTAGGGTGAGAGGTGAGGAATTTCAACACTTTGTGACAAAACGTATAGTTTTGGAACTACGCGGAAGAGAGACCGCTTGCGCATGGAAATTCTTGAAAGGTTTGCTTAGTAGTTGTCATCAAAAACAAACAGGCGCACCCAGGCCATATTTACAGCTCAGAGGAAGCGGGCTTCTAGCTGAAAATGCTCCAAGTAGAGCGTTGCCACGAGCAGGTTCAATGCGAGTGGCTCTTATCAAGAGCGTTCTCTTCCAGAGTGCAGATAGATCTTTATCCGTTAATTTTGATATTTAGAAATTCGGAGAAAATTTCAGTTTTCTTTCAAATAAAATTCAATTACTTCATGCTTTAAAGAAATGAAACGATGAAAAATGAAAGACGGGAAACAACCTCGGCAGAGCGGGTTACGGTCGCACGGAGGTAACGAACACATCGGACCGTTCCTCACGAAGCATGAGTCTTTGCATACGAACTATGCAAACCTCATCGACTCATTTGCATTGGAATTCCGCATGCCCCCCCCCTCCCTTCCTCACCCAGAAATTATAAACAAATAAACACATTCTGTCAGAGAACGCACGCCCACGCGCGAAACCGCACACTCGTTTCAAGCCTTTCGGTAAGAAAGATGTGCACAATGTGCGCGACCATCCAAACAACGGATCGTATTTCATAGGCGGCTCCTCGAAAGCGTGATGAATTGTGGCTGCTGGCATGGTGATGATGAGCATCAAGTCCGAAGAATTTTTGAAAATTCAACATGAAATGATGTAATTTTTCAAATCGAAGCCACTTTTCTAAGGGAATCTAAGCATTTCAAAATGAAAGTGTAATCACAAAAGTAAAAGAGTAATTCCAGACAAGCAGCAATGTGCAATTTTTAATTGCTCCAATGCTGAAATTATTTCAGATTTTGTCTACTTGAAATATTGAAAGAAATGTGCTCATTTTCGATGTTTCCTCTTCAATTCTATATACTAGAAATTGAAAAACTGTTCAGTTTTGATTTCTATTCGTCCCCTAAAAACTTTATAGAAATTTTAGAGCTACATATTTGCCAAAATTCAGTTGCAAAGCTCCAAATTCTAACGGATATTAAAGAGGAGATATCGCCGTTCAATGAACCCCTGGCCAACAGGCAACAAGAAAAAAAAAGAAAAATTTTAAAAAAATGAAAATTTTCGGTTAAAGTTTACTCTCACCCCCCATGCCCGTATGATATTTCCCCCCACCTGTAGGGTAGGAAATCTACCCCCCTCAGCATCTGAACTTATGGGGGCCTGATCTGAACATATGGGGGACTGATCTGAATTTATTGTGGGACTGATCTGAACTTATGGGGGGGGGTCAGTTCACTATTGGCCCCCATTAAGTCTGTGGGGGGGGGCCATAGTATGCTCCACAACTAAAAAAAAACAAAAGTACCATTTTCGCGATTGAAATACAGGGCAGTGGTGTGGGGGGTTCCTTGGGGGGCCCTTCCCCACTTTGGGGGGTGATACTGTAAGGGGGGGGGTGATTCCATACTTATACCAAATTTTCTAAAGAATATTGACAATTCGTTTTCTTTTCCGGTCCACCTTAATCATATAAGGATGGTTTCGAGATAGTTCTCCTGCCTTTACGATCGCCCACATCTTGAGAACGGCTGGCTTTAGCCTGACACTCCGGACTTATAAAGCTTTTCTTATTGATCTTTTATGATATCTACAGTCAGGCACAAAAGTCCGTGGACAATTTTGTTTTACTTATTAAAAATATTTAAAATTAATTAAAAGTTTTAAAATTTTTATATTATTTACTATTAGAGAATAGTTTAAAATTTTTAAATCAATATTTATTTTTTTTAATAATTTTAAAAATTCACATAAATTTAAATTGAAAAAAAACCTCTAAAAAAGTGAGACAAAAGTCCGTGGACAAGTTTGTTTTACTTATTAAAAATATTTAAACTTAATTAAAAGCTTTAAAATTCTTATATCAATATTTATTTTCTAAAAAAATTTATATAAATTTAAAGTGAAAAAAACTCTTTAAAAGTGACATAAAAGTCCGGGGACAAACATTTAAAAATTTCTTAATTATTAATTTTTTGCCTTTTTTTGGATAAACGAAGTATAAAAATTTTAAAACTTTTAATTAATTTTAAATGTATTTAATAAGTGAAACAAACTTGTCCACGGATTTTTGTGTCTGACTGTATAATTAAGGATCGCTGTCATTGGAACATATATATGCACATCTAATAAAAGGAAGAGCAGAAATGATGGCTGAAAAACTTGTTACGGTCTTCTGGGCGAAACTAATCAGATATATTGTTCATGTGTTTATGGGGTGCCAGGTTCCTATAATTTACCAAAGAAGAAACTTTATTCCAACAAAAAATTGGAACTAAAAATCGGTAGGGACAAAAAAAACGAAAACAAGAACAATCCCAGCCAAAATAGTTAAAATTAGCGAGATCTCTCTTCTAGCCGAGAGCAACTCTCTTAAAAAATATATATCTCAAAGCCCCGCCCCGTTAATATTTAATAGGAAAAAACACTTCTTTACATAAAAGGGTTTTTTCCTATTAAATATTAATTATTCATACTTATTATCTATCCGCGAGTACGTGATTTTTCGTTTAGAGGCGGTGTTTGGGTCTCGTTAGGGGAAAGCGCGTTTTAACGCGCTAATTTAAAAATTGTAAGAAAGCGCACACATTGCGTTTGTGATTTATTCAGTTTAATAAACAGTTTAAGAAATTTGACAATAAAAATTAATTTAAAAAAAACATGCTTTTCGAAGCAAAATATAGAAAAAATTCCAATATTCGCGTCAATTTTCGAAAAGAAATCACAAACGCAGTGTGTGCGCTTTCTTACAATTTTTAAATTAGCGCGTTAAAACGAGCTATCCCCTAACGAGACCAAAACACCGCCTCTAAACGAAAAATCACGTACTCGCGGATAGATAATATATTAATGCAAGTGAACTTTGGCGCTTGGTGGAGCACTTCACAGTATTTTCACAGCACTTTTACCATAGCAAAAGGTATAATTCTATCCGTGGTGCAATGTTTCAGAGCCTCAGAATCATAACGTTATAGGCACCTCGCTAACTAATTATTAGTACAGACTAATCACCGCGTTTTGCTCAATTCCCATCAAATTTCATCCCATCAGATGTAATACTAACAATAAAATAATAAATTCATTGCCAGAAGCTTGATGCTATATCAAATATATATCCCAATGCACAGTTCGATTAGGCTTGCTATGCAGACTTGACAGCGGCGTAACATTGGTGAAAATCAAGAAATTGTGATTTGAATCTACGTGAAGCCTTCGGCGAGTCCTACACTTAGTGATGGTCAGGTAATAGTTAACGGGTGATACAGCCATATTATTAATAAAGAAGACGGAAAGCTCATGTTCAGATTACAAAGTATTTAATGAATTTGCATTTTCATTTAGTTAATAAAATGATCCAAGATCTACAATTTCTTACACTTTTGGAGCATTAACTTTCATCTCGAAAACGGGTAATTTACAGGCCCGAGTTTGTCCGGTTTTGCTCAGATTTCAAATATGATTTTTCCTGTTGTCCTATAAATTTTCAGTGGCAATAACATTTATAAGAGTGCGTTTACAATAGCTTACAGTTAAATTTCAACAATTTGAATCGTGCGACACTGAAATACAAAGGTGGTAATCAGGGTGCCCTATGACGTCACAGAGATAAGTGCAATATGGTTTGGGAGGTTAAACAAAAATATTACTCACTGTTGCGGCTTTTCAAAATGCTATAATAAACTGTACGGTGTACGGTATAAGTTGAATACGGTAAGTGGTGGTAATTATTTTTGTCAAAACCAAAACGAATGCTTGGAAAACAAAAGCACTTCCCGCCAGTGAAATGTATGGTTTCAGACGTCAGGAAACATAGGGGCCGGGCTCATTACTATAGCTCCAGCTTCCTTTTTTAATATTTTTTTTCAAAAAAAACTTTTCGATCATTTTCCAGTTTTCTATTTGTGAATTCCAGTTCATCAACGCCCCACGGAGCCGTCTTTCTTGGCAGGGCTGTTATGAAAACGGAAATTCACTTTTGCATTGGCACAGCAACTGATAAATAATAGCAGGCTTCACCTTGCAGCTAATCAACCAATAAAAGCTATGATGCGGGAAGCTTCCCCCCCCCCACTAGTTTCGAAGTGTCACCAAACGACAACGAGCACGCGGAAACAATTGGCAAGAGGGAAGGAAGCGGAAAGGGAATTTCAAATTTAAACTCATTTTTGTCAAATGGGGAAACACTAAACCGAAAAAGGCGGAGAAATGGAAGCACGATGAAGGGCAAAGAAAGAAGAGACATTTGATGGGGCGGAGCGGAATGATGCGAAGAAATTCGAATAGAGAGAAGGTGGAAAAGTTTGAATATGTTTGTATAAACTGTCGTCGAAAATGAGGATGTGCAAATTGGTTTGAAATTGATTTCCAGATTTTTTGCTCAATTTTTCGGCTGGGTCTCTCCAAGAGAGAAAGTTATCTTTTTATTGATATGGGAGAGGATTGCTCTGAGGCTTTTCGTGAGTTATTGTGTAAAGGTGCATGCACACGAAGCGCTACACTTGACGACAGTTCAGTGAAGATAAACTCCTCCAAATAAACATAGGTTCACACACATTTTTCGAGTTATCTCGTTTTATGTTAATCTTGAAAAAGGCTTTTACATTGAAAAAAGTCGCATTTTAAATACATTTACGGATAAGTGAACTTCAGAAAAAAAAATCGGTTTTTACATACAATATTTGAAAAAATCGTGTTGAAAAAAATTCCAAAAAAAGATAGGTTCATCTCGATTTTTTCTTATTTTTTCCTATTTTTCAATAATTTTTTCTTGTAATAAACAGCTGCTTACAACGTTTCATGGAAATGTATTTAAAATGCAACCATTTTTCAAAGGCAAAACCCTTTTCAAACCTAAAAACCTGAAAAGAGATGATTCAAAAAATTTGGGTGAGCCTATGTTTGTTTGGAAGAATATACATGTATATTCTATGCTTGAGAACATCGAATAAATTTTAATATATCTCCAATCTTATATGCCAGTGAAAAATGAATAGTAAAATATATCAAAGACAAAAGAAAAGTCAAAAAAGCCCAAAGAATAATGAAAAATTCAATTTCAGTCAAGTTGAGGGGGGGGAGGCTTCTAGTAAAAGGTTCAAGAGTAAATATTCACAAACCTATTGCTAAAGTGTGCTTCAAATCTTGGAAATACACAAACACACATGTGTTCGTCTTCTCCGTCATCGCCCTACTGCTGCAGATGTCCACAGGTGTCCAAGATTTTATGAAAAAAGTGGCGGCACAGATCATAAAAATCGAGTGGAGCGGTCGAGAAATGAACAAAACGAACTTAGTGTAAAAGCATTCAAACATTTTAATTATCTTTCTCAGGTGATGGCGTTTTGTTTGCCAAATCCACCAGCATTCGCTTTCAGACTTGACGGTAAGTGTATCGCGTCACAAGCACAAACATGAATTGAGAAATGCAAGTGCTCATTCGCATTTTTATTATCGCGGAGCAATCTTCGTATCATTTTTAAAGGAACGCATAAAGATACATTACGCAACTACACTTTATTCTCCATCATCATTCTCGTCCTCCTAATCAGATTGCTCCAATGGAAAATCGTCGTCGTAAGAATGCGATGGGGCTAACGAGATGTGTACATACAAAGTTGCGAAACAAATTTATCCAATTGAAGCTCTCTTTAAGAAACTATAGAAGCGCTTTCAAAGAAGCTAACTTGCGTTGAATTTGAGTTTGCAGATAGAGAGAAATTCTGGAAATACAGGTAGTAACGACGGCGCTATCTTTGTTCGGGTTTGGGGGGGTGGATGGTTTTTAGACTTTTTTTCTTTTGAAGAATATGAAGAAAATTTTCCGGGTCGGAAAAGGTAGAGCAAAAACATTTTGTTGTAACTTTTTTTTGTCATGATCCAATTAAACTTTAAAAAAAGCAAAATCAGAAATGCAATGAAATTTGCAGTGGAGCGGGCAAGAACCCTCGCTTCCCAAATTCACATCCCTCCCTCTTCCCGCCTCTACCACCGCTCCTTGTTTTTCCAATGTGGAGAATGCATATATGAAAGATAGAGAAGGAAGGGAGCAAGAAAAGGGCGCGGAGTTCCGGATTATCTAAATATCTCGATTTCAAGAAATTTCTGCAAATTAAATTTTTGTAAAAATCACAGTGTTACTCGAGTATGTCTAATAACATTTTCAGAAACAGAAGCAATCCAAAAAAGTCGAAAAATCATTGACCCCACCCCCCCCCCCCAAACGAAGATAGCGCCGTAACCACTGGGTTTTAAATGGGACAATGATGAAAAAAAAGAGCAAATCCTTCCAATAAATTAGAGCAAAATTTCATGTATTTGATTCAGAAAATAAGCGGGAAACATTGAATACAAAAATGTATTGAACGTTGCCTGGAGCTCAATTAATTTTCTGAATCTCAACACCCCAAAAATGATGTAGCAATTCCGATCCTTTACCGATTAATGCACCAAATGCAGCTGCTGCAAAATGACATAAATAACTCTCGTTGGCCATTATAGCAATGTCACATTTAGAGAAAATGGGAATCTCACAATGTTAAGAAAAAGTGCATTGTGAATGAGAAATAACGAACATTTCACTAATTAACATTTCTTTTTGGAGGAAATGGTAGAAATCGCGCCATCCATCACATTGTTACATTTCTTCTTGTCTTGCATCATTCCGAAAACCTCTGTGGGCACGCAAAACGTACCGCTGCACTTCCCCCCCCCCCTCCCCAGCCAACTATCAAGTCCCAACGGATCCCCGTTGCGCGACCAAACTCAAAAATGATTTTAATTCTAAAAGAAAGATTGAGTGGCACAGAAAACTGGCTTGTGAGGCGGCGGTAAAAATGACGAATTATATTCGCTTCCTGTCTAGGGACGCCAGAAAAAGTAAAAACGCGGCGGCGGCGGCGACGACGACAACGACGACGAAAGTGTTTCTTGTCAGGAAGGGGAGGGGGGAAGGGTTTGTCAACATACGGAATACTGAAAAATTGGTCCCCGGAGAGCCTATATTGAATAGAGAAGGTTAACAGAAAGATGCTGCGGTTATGAAATGTGGAAATCCAGCAGGCAGCAAGGGAGAGAATGTGCGGTGGGAGCTTCTAAAATGTAGCTTTTAAGAAATGTAAAAACAGACATTTTCAAGATGCAAAGGAGAGGATTACGGTAGTTCTTTCAATTGAACGCTGATCTGAATCGGAAATCGAAAAGGAAACTTTCTCTCTTTCTTGCTCACTGGCTCGGCTTCACACGAGCACACGGTGTTTGATCTAGGATCACAGGACACAGTCCATTGCGATGGTGGTCCAAGAGTTAATGAGGTGGCTTTCATGCTTTATTTTGTAAAGAATCCGGCCACCTCATCGGCGGCACGTCAACAGGTCGTTTTCCATTTCTTGGTAACCATCCTTGTTCCATGATGGATTGACTTCCAATTTCTCAAACAATCTTACCAACCATCGCATTCGTGATGATCCAATGGTGCTAATTCTTACATCAGCGTCGTCCATCCCATCCAGAGCTTCCTTCTCTTTATGAAAGGGTGCCTAACTCTTGATAGTTTTCTCGGTGTCTTCACGGTGAATGTCTTCTCGATGAAGGTTATCATCGCCATAGTTCCACCGAGCATGGAAACTATCGTAGAATTTCTGAAAGTTTCAATGCGAAAAATTGCAAAATTGTTGTGTTGTTACGAAGTCGTAGAGAGGTCGAGGGTTTATGTTGTATCATTGCCAACGCGGAAGGTCACATGCCTTCCAGAGAAGGGCGGAATTCCGGATTCCGCCGTTTTTTCATTCCGTTTTCTGGATTCCAGATTCCGTGAAAAATTGTTTTCCATTTTCCGGATTCCGAGTTCCCAAAATCCAATTCCGCCCTACTCTGGTGCCTTCCCAACACCTCCCACCCCCCTTGACGAAGATCAACGTTGACCTTGGCAAGAGGCTGATTAACGGTTTTCAGAAGTGGAGGGTTTTTTGATGCGAGTAACGGCTTGATCGGTAGAGTGGTTTCCCGATCTTCACAAAGCTCCTTGATCTGTAGAGGCACACGAATCGCTCATCGAAATCTGCGGCTTCGTCGCGGAGAATGGCTCAGGAGAGTACTAGGTTGAACGCGTAAACCATCCTGTCACGTCGGGTGGACCATTGGCTGTGGTTCTGTAGTTGTCTGTAGATCTGATGCATTGTTCTCCGGATTCCCCTGGACCATCTTCTCTCTTTTTAGCATCGTAGTTCTATTCAAGCCTGTGGTTTCTTGCGGACCAACGACATCGCGCATATCCTGACACCACCGCTGCTTCCGGAAACGGATGCTATGGATGCATAGAGTAGAGTAAGGTCACGAGATGGGGGGTGAGGGGGAAAACTTCAGATGCGAATATTCAGCTTCTCGGGAGTTTGGGGCACTAGAAAAGTTTACCATGGTTTTCAGCATGCTCGAAAGTGTCTGTGTACCAATTTTCATAAAATTCTCAACCATCATCTAAAAACAGTTCCCTTGTGAGAAGAACTGAATGGTGAGGACTGGTTGTTCACAAAATCCCAGATTATTTCCAGAAAATTTCAATGATTGATAAAAAGATTGACACTTGCTGGAATCCCGCTCTATGTACGCGCTCATGAACATCTTTCTCCTATACATCAACCGTTTCATAAGGATCAATTGAAAAATCCAATCATTGGAGGTAAGCCAGCCTGCTAAAGAATCTTCCGCCCACAGTTTTTATCGGCGAAACTCCATTCAGATATTGACATTCTCACAGATTTTGCTCAATGAAAACATTTAAAACAGATACATTCTGAGTGTTCATTCATTTCTTCCAATGCTTAGATTTTCAGATTCTTTTTCCAGCGCTTTCTAAGACTTTTTTTTCAGAAATGGGTGCTAAAACTCTCTTATTGATATCACTGCTAACTATAGGTGGTAACTGTCAGACGGAGCAAAACGATGAGCCGGTGCACTACTGCTTTGTGAAACCGCCAGTGGTATGTTGCCCCCCCCCCAACAATGATTTGTTGTAAAACAGATTGCAAGATGATTTCCAGAAAACTCGTCTTGCTCCAAATCTCCTTGAGAACATCACGACTTGCACTCACTTAGTTTACGGTAGAATTCCCATTGATCGCGACACTGGCTACCCTGAATACAGTTTGTCGGATGTGGAATCAGGATATGAAATTGACAACATCCGAACATTCTTGAAAATGAGATCACAACATCCAAATGCAAAGTTCCTGATGGGAGTGCAAAGAACAAAACCATTTGATGATTCGTTAAGCTCTATCAAAGTGGCGAATGGCCTCAAAAAGCATGTGAAGAGCAAGTGAGCTGCTACATATTTTCCAAATCGTTTTCTTGAAATCGGTTTCAGAAGATTTGATGGTCTGTTTGTCACATTTAACGGCATTCATTTGGAGTACCAATCATCAACAGCATTCTTGGAGGCTCTCTCCAAAGACAAGAACTTAATGCTGACCTTCGGAGTCACTGGCCGACGTGTGTTTGCATTTGAGGCTGTAAAACGACTTCAGGAAATCAATTTGCTGGTTGAACACATTTATTTGGATATGGGAGAATTGCCGGTATGTTCCTAATACTGTAAAAACTCAAATAGATTTGCAAGCAACGCTATTGTTCGTAGAGTCTTTTTGAGAGCAATACTATTAGGGGTGCAATACTATTTTCCAAGCTTGTCTCAGCGGGGCAATACTATTAGGGGTGCAAATCTATTAAAAGTTTTACGGTAACTGAAATCAGTCGATTTCCTCGACATGCTTCTTGTAGTCGAACGGGGAGCCGTCAAAAATTACACAAATCAATCCTCTCTCCCCAAATACGGAATTCCCATTCGAAGAAACAATTCAAGGGACTGTTGAAGAGTGAGTGAAACTTTTTTTGGCGAAACACAATGTTTTTAGGCTTGCAAGAGAAGGAATCCTTCCAAACCGAATTGTCGTTGGCTTGACATCAGGAGGATGGCGATACGAGATCAAGGACTCGCAGGATCCATTAAGAATGACTCATGGTCTATTTGCAAAAGAAGCTGGTCGCAGAGTGTCTTACCAGGAGGCTTGCAGATCGAGAGGCGCCGTTATTTATGACTGGAAATCGATGAATGAGATTACAGTCTATCGACAAACATGGATGAGCGTCAACTTGCCAACAATGAAGGCAATGGGGGAGAAGGTCGGTTGTCTAATAGATCTCAGCTCATCTTTATTTTCAGATTAAATGGATTCTTGGCCAGAAGTTTGCAGGAGTTGGAATTTTCTATGCTGAATCTGACGATCCTCATGGTGAATGCGGCACAGATCCCCTTCCAGCGCACCGGCTCGCAATGCAACTGATCCGCAACACAATTCCAGCCAACCCAGCAAGATGCACAAGACTGTGCTACTTGGATCCACAAGAAGTCGACGAAACGTTCCCAATTAATAACCTGAAATCTCATTTCTGCAGTCATTTAGTAGTGCATTATTTCGAATTGGATTTGAAAAACAACGTTATTGTAACGGAGGCAGCCGAGAATTTGGTGAAGAAAATTGATCAATGGAGAACGAAAATACTGGAAGTAGCTCCAAAGGTTTCCAACTATTTTTCAGATTATATGAAAAGGACGCAATGAATTTCAGCTTATCCTCTCACTTGGCTCAAAACAGACAACTAGTATTTGGCAGTTCGTTCTTGGGAATGATTTTCGTCGCAAAGAACTGGCCGAAGACCTTGTCAAAATGATCAACTCATCAACTGCCGACGGACTTGAAGTTTCATGGTCTCTGGAGCCAATGGCTAGTGAATTCGACAAGAATAATCTGAAGGCGTTCATTGATGATGTTGTATTGGCCGACGTTGATAGGAATTTGGAAATTATGGTAGCTACAACTGCACAAAATAGCTATTCCGACTTCTACGATTACGAGCACTTGAATAAGTGAGCCCAGATTTGCTCCCTCTTATCGGAGAATTATGATTTCAGAACTGCTTCCTTAATTGTACTCTATTCGCATCGGCTGCATTCCGAGTCGGTTCCATTCACGGGACATCCATCGCCACTCCATGCTACGACATCGATGAAAGATGTCAAAATGACTTGGGATTCCTTGTACGCTCATTGGATTGAAAGAAGGGTTTCACCTTCGAAGCTTGTTCTTTCTCTCAGTGCTTCGACCCTTTCCATGCAAGCACTGGCCGATTTGAGAAAGTCGGCATCTGCACCATTTGGACAGCCAGCGTTTGTCTCGTTGTTGAGATCTAAGAAGGCAGATATTCATAGTCAACAAGAGATTTGTGAAAGCTTGGAGACTGGAACAGGTATCACACATTGGGTTGACGGAGCCGAAGTTCCGTACTTGAGGTTTTGTAAAATCCATTTAGATATCTGCAAAATTTAGAAACACTTCTTTCAGACGCTACGACCAGATGGTTGCCTATGAAAACGCTCGTAGCTCGCATATCAAAGCAGTGTGGGCCTCAATGGAAGAAGCCGGTGGGCTGGCTCTTCACCACATCCATCAAGATGATCCGAACGCCGTCTGTAATAACCTCACCGCTTTTCCACTTTTAGACTCGCTTTCAAGAGCTCAAGTGTGCCGGCGTTGTCTCAAACAACAAGACTTCAGAAAGTGCAAACAATCTGAAATGGTCGTCAGCTGCATCTTTGAATTGAAAAAAGGAACTCGTTAGTTATTACAATGAGCAATGTCAGCAGGTGTCAGAATGAATTTCTCTTCAGCACTCTTCGAAACGAAAAATGTGCCATATGAAAAATGCTCCGAAGTAGTTGTAGAGCAGGCCACACTTACTCTCGGTGGAAATGTCGCATTTAAAGATTCCGAACATGAGCAAACTCTGAAAAATCTCGTAAGTTTGTTGAAAATACTCCAGCGAATGCGCTTTTACTCACAGAACTTTGGTGGAGTTTCAGACGGACATGAGGCCGAAGATGTTGAAATGTGGAATGGTTCTATCACTGTCATGCGGAGATTCAGAGAGGCATCTCAACTATATTCTTGCAGGTTTGTTCTGCTTATTCCCTTGTTCAATAATCAGTTCAAACCAACAGACAACATGACGGCTGCAATTAAAAATGTTGTGAAAATCGTAAAGAAATTCAAATTTTCCGGAGTTCAATTGGACTGCGAAAAGGCGATACGCAGAGGAAATCATGTAAATATCTGTAGAAAAAGAAGCTAAAGAAGCATCGTTGTTTTCAGATTTATTTCCACACATTCGTCAGAAAATTGGCTGATACATTTGAAAATATCAAAGCTTCGAATGGATGCAACACAACTTTATCTGCCAGGCTAGTTTCTCAGATGTAGAAGCCGTGAGCATCTGAAATTCCATTTAGAATACCTTTTCGTCAAGCCATAAGATATATTTCTCCAGATTCTCGCACTTTACTCGATCTCCATCCAGCTACTACAGTGTCTCTTTGCTCAATCGTTTGTCACATATCTCAATTCGAATGACTGACAAGGATCACGTCGATCTTCCGTTCTTCGCGAACAGCTCGGATCATCAGTTCCCTTCCACTGAGAAATTTGTCAAGTTATGGAAGAATATGGGACTGAAATCCGAGAAGATTATTATGGAAGTGTCGCCGTTTGGATATCAAGAAGGAAGCAAAGCTGGAGTGAAGAAGGTCTTAAGCCAGGGAGACGCCTGCTTGACTCTGGGCAACCGAGCAAACTTCCACCATGACTATGAATCTCTGACAGGGGTCGCAGGGCATGTAGATGGCACTGTGATTATTCCAACGGCAGAAGACTTCAGCTACAAAGTGGGTAATATTCCTGGTGAGCAAGCTGCAATCAGAGTTTTCAGATTGGCTACATTCAACGTGAAAAGCTGGGCGGTATTGCAATGAGCACATTGAATGGAGATGACTACATTGGAATCTGCGGAAGGGGCTCTTTCCCAATTCTAAAATCGCTGTTCAACTCCCATAAATGTCGTTAACTTCATTCAAATTTTTAAAGTTAACAACTCACTCTTTTCAGTTTATTTTCAGAGTTTTATTAAAATAAAGAAATTCTGGCAGATCTTACTTACTTAGCTCTTCAATCACATTGCGCGGATCATTGCGCACCCGTCCTTTCGGTCTTCTGCGATAGTGCTACAAGTTCAGTCCTTTACAGGAAGCCTGCAATGTTATAATATTCTCCTCATTACCTCGCTAGTCGTCAAAATCGCCATCATTCCTGGAGGCGCCGACGTTTTGTGGTAAAATCATTTTCATTACTAACCGGCGATATTTCCAATGAATGACTAACTATAAGAACAAGAAAAATCTTTAAAAAACAGAAAGAATGAAGGAGGATTCATTGAATATCACCCTGATGTGAGTAGTAAGCAGATCATGTGGAGTGGAGTAGAACAAAAATTCAAAATTGAAGCAAAATTCAAAAGATAAAATCAATGTGGAGCACGAAATTAGAAGATTTTGACATTTTTCAGTTAATCTATCAGTTAGGAAAGGACATCCATTGCGTAGCTTTTCGTAAAATTTCCGATTGCACGGAGGCATCGCCACTAAATAATTTTTAAATCAGACTGTTTCCTTTCTTAATGATTTCTGTTGGTATTGAAAAAATATGCGTTTTGAGGGCTAAATTTAGAAGAGAATAAAACCGTTCTAATACTCTTTGGAAGGCACAAATCGCGCTCTAAATACTGTGTGCCATTCAGGTAGAATTTTTCGCATAGCAAATGTATTACTCGAGTTCTTTCAATTGACTTCTACGTTGTCTTCTCTCCAATTCCTGAGCATTTCCGGTAGTCCAAGCTTTCCACAAGTCTTGGCCTATATTTTCACAAGTCCATGACAAGTTTCACCTAACTTGTTGGAAATTTGTGAAGATTTTCTGAAAACAATGAAATTCGACGGTATTTCTGGAGTTCTTGTTCAATTCCTTGTACAAAAAATGGTGAAGATTTATTATTTTTGCAAAAGAAACTTCAACAGAACCGAAGGAAATCAACTACATTTCTACTGATCGAAAGAGAAAAAGTGGAGTGTCGTTGCGACAGCACAGAGGGATTTAAAAATAAAGTATGCCGGCTTATTTGTCTTTTTTTAAATATAAATTTCTAACAATGAAAGCATTTTGATTTAAAAATTATTTAGTGGCCATGCCTAAATCGGAAACTCTTAAAACATCTACGCAATGGGTACCCTTTCCTAACTGATAGATCTACAGAAAAATGTCAAAATCTTCTTATTTCGTGCTCCACATTGATTTTATCTTCAGAATTTCCTCAGCGCGGCTGCCGTGATGCCGATTACAGTAGGTTGCTTCAATTTTGAATACGTTTTTCTTGATGAATCAGGTTTACAATCTCAAGCGCTTTTTCTCTAGTTCCCCTCTTTTCTCTATTTGCTATTCACCTCAAAGGTGGCGTTCAATAAATTCGTCACCTCTCTTTTATTACTTTATTGATTTTTCTCATTCTTATTTAAAAACTATACGGAATATCATATGGAATGAAATCACTGACTGATATATTCGGATGTTTCAAAAGGCGCCCTATGCAACGAAATGGTAGATTTTAAACATTCTAATTTAATAGCTTCCAAATGATTTTGCCACCTGATTAACCGGTATAAAGAAATAGCCACCACGCATCTGTTATTAACATTTAATGCACCGAATGGCCTTTAGCACGGAAAAGACACTCGTAATCGCTGGTCCATTAGTACAGTCCTACGTCTCCTCGAGAAAAATATTTTAAAAATTCAAAAGAAAATCTGTAAACATCTTGATAATCAACGGCAAAATCCGCTAAAAATACAAATTAACGTTTCCAGGAATTAGCAATTTTCGAACAATTGCAATTTTGCCTCCGAACTTGAAAAAAAACATTATTTCAGTTTTTGAAGGGCTGTTTTTTTCCAAATCTTTAAGTTGGTTGAACCACTTTCCACATTTTTTCAGAATTTTTGAAAAATATTTAGTAGATTCCAGTGTTGTATCGAGGAAACTAGTGTTTTCTGCATCTACGAGTTTCGAACCATCCATTTTGGCGACGTCTTCACATACCACATTGCGGATATTTCTCCCGTCTGAAGCGCAAGAGAAAATCCGGTTATTGAGCGATCTGACGAGGGTGTTGTTGTCTGTTGTCATTTCATTGAGCAGTTTGGGGATATCCATAAATTTAGGCTGTTGTTGCTTGATGAGCTCCATCTGCGTTGCCACTTGCTCCTGTTTAGTTTTCCTTTGTTTCTGGAGAAATGGGTTCTTTAAGTACTTCCATTTCATCGCATCGCCAGTTGTTACTTTTTTGCGATAGACGTTTATTTTGAGTGAACATGGAATAAGAAAATTGGAAGACTAAAAAACTAATATAATTATTTGAAGGACTAATATGGTTGGAGAAGGGGAATGATAGGAGCCAGCTTGTTTTATGGGGGGAATCAAATAATAACTATAGATCCGGAGCATACATACTGCTAACGTTGTTACAGAATATAAAACAATTTTTATAGCCCAATCAACTCTAAACTAACAATATTGAAACGCTATCTATTCTTAAATTGACAAGTTGTCTAGCTTAAATCGTTTAATACCTGACTCAGTCCAGTTGAACAAGAAAGCTTTTGATGAAAAGCATATATTTATGACAAGAAAGAGAGGGACGGGAGCATTATTCGAAAAAAAAATTAGGAATTCGTGCGAATTTTAAGACAATTTTGTATTGACAGAAAAAAACAAAAAATATGTATTTATGACAAAGCAAATTTCTTTTCCGACAATTCCAACATTACAAATATTATATCGCTGCGAAACCCAACAAACACCTTTAAATAAAACAAACAACAGTAAAAATGCCAAAATCAGTGGTGTCCCAACTAGGATCGCGAGAAAATGACCAAAAATGACTAAAAGTAAGAAATATTTGTTTGATACTTTGAAAAATACTTACAATTAGTGAATATTTTTCAAAACAGTGTTTCATTCTGGGTACCACGATTCTAAACTGAGCGGCCCGCTTTGGAATTTAGTGCTGAGTAAAACGGCTCCCTAGTGGAAAAAACCAAAATTGAGCTGCCTTTTTTGGAATCGGCGATGAGAAAACTCACTTTTTTGCTAGAACGAGGTTTTTCTTCTTAATTTTTATATTTTCTTTAATTTTAAATTGTTTGAAATTCACGTAATAGAAAGCTCTATATTTATCAAATTGCAGTAAAATTCGTAACTAACCCTGCACAGTTAGTATGAAAAACTGCGTAATTTGAACATATTATCTAATTCACCTAACTCTACTAACACGGAAATACGTGACTTTAGTATGTTGATTCTAATTAATTGGGATTTAATTTGCTATTTTGTCTAATTTAACACGTGATTTCTAATTATAAAAAGGAACTCGATAATAATCTAATTACAAATCATGTGTTAAATTAGACTTAATTACTTTGAAACACATGATTTGTAATTAGATTATTACCGAGTTCCGTTTCTCGAAAACTTAAGAATTTTTTAATTCGCCCTGGCGTATTTTATTGTTATCAAATGAAAATTTTTCGCCTGAGTAGGGCCATGGCCGAGAAACCCATGTTCCTGGCACAGACTTCCACAGCATTGTATGTTTTTTTAAATATCAATTACGTTGCTGACTAGTGTAATCATATGCTTGCATCATTCGTTTTAGATAAAAAGTTGAAAATAAATTTACGGTACAGCGAAATTTTCGTATTGATTTTTAAAATTTTTTTTATTTCCGAAAAAAGAAACTTATTTAAAAAATTGCTTTTCATTCTTCATTCAGTTAATTTTTTCTATCTTCAGCTTCGACTTCCACAAATCAAACAGCTGCCGATTCCCCTTCTATGGGGATAGTGGCGAGTGGAATGCCACCGCCGAAGCGGCCGGCCCCTGCGGATAATCCAAGTCCAGTTGAGAACACCAATGACCTTACTGGAATTCCACTAAAAGAAGCGTTGAAAGAAGCGACCAACTCAAAGATTGCCATTTTTTATTCAAATATTAAGGAAGAAAAACAAATACACGATATCGAATCTATTTTCATTGCCCTCAAAGATCCAGAAAACTCCATCGAAATACCTGATATTCGAAAGATACAAGTCTCTGAAGCATCGAAGAAATCGATTCAACACCTCACTCTTCATACATCTTGGCCTCTGGTTTATATCAAGGGAAACGCTGTAGGGGGACTCAAAGAGATTCAATCCATAGAACAAGGCTATCTGAAAGAATGGCTTCGTGATCACAAATACGATTTAATTGTAATTGGAGGAGGATCTGGCGGTCTGGCAGCTGCTAAGGAAGCGGCAAGACTGGGAAAGAAAGTTGCTTGCTTAGATTTCGTAAAACCTTCTCCACAAGGAACAACTTGGGGCTTAGGAGGAACTTGTGTAAATGTCGGATGTATTCCGAAGAAGTTGATGCATCAAGCTAGTTTACTCGGCCATTCTATTCGTAAGTTTTTCAAATGAAGCGTTGCAATTGCTTATTTATAATAGTATATACTTTAAAAACTAGTATACGCCTCTTTTCCAGACGATGCTAAAAAATTCGGATGGAAACTGCCAGAAGGAAAAATTGAGCATAAGTGGGGGCATTTACGTGATTCTGTTCAAGACCACATCTCATCGTTGAACTGGGGCTATCGAGTACAATTACGAGAAAAAGCTGTAAGTATACTTCCAGCTATATCTTTTTTTTAAGTTTCATATTTTAGGTAACCTACATCAATTCTTATGGAGAGTTTACCGGACCGTTTGAAATTTCTGCTACTAATAAAAAGAAGAAAGTAGAAAAAATCACTGCCGATCGTTTCTTAATTTCCACCGGACTTCGTCCAAAATATCCAGATATTCCTGGTGTGAAAGAGTATACTATTACCAGCGATGATCTATTCCAACTACCATATTCACCAGAAAAAACATTGTGCGTTGGAGCATCATATGTTTCACTTGAGTGTGCTGGATTTCTACATGGCATTGGATTCGATGTTACGGTAAGTTTCCTTATTCATTCTAGAATAATGAAAGAAGAATAAGAAGGAGTAAGAATTTTAGAAGTTCTGCTGCCCATTTTATAAATTATAGGTGATGGTCCGGTCCATTCTTCTTCGTGGTTTTGATCAAGATATGGCAGAACGAATTCGCAAACACATGATTGCTTATGGTCTAAAATTTGAGTCTGGAGTACCTACAAAAATCGAGCAAATCGAAGAGAAAACAGATGAGAAAGCTGGAAAATATCGTGTGTTTTGGCAGAAAAGGAATGAAGAAACCGGTGAAATGAAAGAAGTTTCCGAAGAGTTCAACACAATTTTGATGGCCATAGGAAGAGAAGCAGTGACAGACGATATTGGACTTACAACGATTGGCGTCGAAAGAGCGAAGAGTAAAAAGGTACTTGGGAGACGCGAACAATCAACCACCATTCCATGGGTCTATGCTATTGGGGATGTTTTAGAAGGAACACCAGAACTGACACCGGTAGCTATTCAAGCTGGACGAGTTCTAATGAGACGTATTTTCGATGGTGCGAATGAATTAGTAAGTATATTCAAGCAAATTCTTCTAAAATTATTTATTTTCAGACGGAATACGACCAAATCCCAACCACCGTGTTTACACCACTTGAATACGGATGCTGCGGACTATCAGAAGAAGACGCAATAACAAAATATGGAAAAGACAACATCGTCGTCTATCACAATGTATTCAATCCACTGGAGTACACGATTTCTGAAAGAATGGATAAAGATCATTGTTACCTGAAGTTGATTTGCTTGAAAAATGAGGAGGTGGCAATAAAAACTACATTATTCATAACAAAACCAAAATTTGCAGGAAAAAGTTGTCGGATTCCACATTCTCACTCCAAATGCCGGAGAAATCACACAAGGATTTGGAATTGCTCTCAAATTGGCTGCGAAGAAAGTTGACTTTGATCGTCTCATTGGAATTCATCCGACCGTCGCAGAGGTAAGAGAAATTAGTTTGAACGTTTTTTTAACCTAGCAAATTCGTTTCCAGAGTTTCACCACGTTGACATTGGAGAAAAAGGATGGAGACGAGGAAATGAAAGCTTCTGGTTGCTGAGGTTAAGGTAGGTCCAATTTAAGAGGGAATAATGTGAGAAAATAAGTTTTCTTTGGTTTAATCTGCCGGATTACTGAAATCAGTTTAAAACCGTTTCCGACAGAAAATCAACCTCAACTTTTTTAATCCTACTCCCTCATAAATTGGACCGCCAGGTGGTCGCTAGTAGTGGCAGCTTTGTGACGACTCTCGGCTAAACTCAATCGTGAGCGCCGTTGGTCTGATGCGCCACCAAAACGATCACCACCAACTGAAGATAAACTATACGGTTGAGTTCATAATTTTAACTAGAGGTTTTTCTTGAACTCAACTTTACAGATCTTCAGGTCGTGTTGATTCTGATAACTGTCACGCTATATAATATAAAGAATTTAATTAGCCTGGCAGTTTTCAGAATTACACTTTATTCCTTCTTTTAATCTTTTCCGGCAAAATTTATATGCGCATCTAACAAACTATTCGAAGTTTTAAATATAAAATAATCTTCTTCACTAGTTTTCTCTATTTCTTTGTTATATCGTGCCTTTTTTATCATCATGGGAAGCAATAAATTTTCAAATTAATTTTGCTCAGTTTTCGTGAATAATCACAGTGTTACTATATAGATGAGCCCAAGCAAGAAACAACTCGTAAACGTTAATCAGCTATAGAAGTTAAATAGCGCTTCATGGAATTTTCCACGCTCCATGAAACCCTAGCTTTTTCCAAAATGTGAATTTTTAGTCGAGTAATTATTACGCCAGATTCATGGAAGTATGTGTTTTCCGGTTACAAAAATGTACAAGAGGTAAAAATAAATAGCGTCGGAAACTTTCTGAGAAACAACGATTTTTGTGAAAAATGGCCTTTTGACGTTCCACAAAAGTATAACATCACTCGATAGAAATTATTAAATGTTAGCAAAAATGAAAAAAATAAAAGCTGAAAACATGAGTTAATAATAAGTGGGGCCTCCGCTATTCCTTCCTACTTGAAAAATGCGAGAATACGTTTATAGGTACATGTCGTCAAGGTTCGCCCAGGCATCGACAATCGCCTTTTTTAATCCAGGAACATTGCTGTACGTCTTGTTTCCGTCGTAGATCTTTCTCACAAGATGACCACAAACGTTCTTAATGAAGTTTATGCCCGGTGACCATGCCGGTTATTCGATGTTTCTGGCTCCTATCCAAGCTATAGTTCTCTTGGTTCGGTGAATCGGAGCTCCATCTTGTCGATAAATCAAGTTCTTGGAACGATTTCGACGCGAAAATGGGAGAACTACTCTTCGTAGAAGATAACGGTAATCTGAGCCATCCATCTTTTTCGAGACGAAGCATAATTTCAAACGGCCGAAAAAATGGCAACCCAAACTATGACTTCCTCCTTTAAAGTTTCTGCGAGAAAATCGCAATATTCCTTTCGAAGTTCATCGCAGTGATAAATTTTTGCTCATCACTGAGCACAATTTTTAATGTTTGTTGCTGAACGCTAACCGTTTTTCCCTGTGATTTTTGGTGAGATATTTGGATTTTCACATTTTACGTATTTTGATGAATGTGCTCTTCGAAATCACTCTTCGAACAGTTTCAGAAAACACTTTCAAATCGAGCTCCGCTTTGATATTGGAATACGAATCCGCGCTGTTGGACGCTTCACGGAGAACCATTCGTTTTTCACGGCCTGAGAAGATTGAAGGACGTCCGGATCTTGTTTTAGTACCACAATTGGTGAGGTTCTTTGAATAATTATAGATGAAGGTTAATTTCTCGGGATTTCTGGAATTTCACAATGCAAATGCGCATTAGTTAATATCCGATTTTGTCTAAAATTTACTGGTTCATTATTTTTATTGAATTTGGTAAAAAAATTTTTGTCGTTTTTATATTTTTTTTCCTAATTTTTTAGTATTTACATCATTTCGATTTATATAAAATTCTTTATTAAATATTTTATTTCGAAAAAAGTATTTGCAGGAAATAAACCGGCAAATAAGCGAATGTTTCAAATTCTTTTTTTTAATTTATTTTCGGCTGTCAAATTTTCGAGAATTTTGAAATCTTTGTAGTTATTCGAATAGAAAATATGCGAAGTTTTCAAGCAGAAAGTACATCACATTTCAAATGGCATAAAAACAGTAAAAAGTAAAAATGTGCTGCTCTTCCAGTTATTATCAGAGAATATAATTACGTCTTTTTGCGCTCCACTCTGATAATTGAAAATCAAAAAATTGAAAAACCGTCGCGGGAGAATCGGCCCGACTCGTCATATTCAACTCGACTGTTTGCTGTTTTTTTTAAATAAAATAGTAATTTTAGTATATTTTAACGTTTTTTTTTCGCTTCCATTCTGAACAGTGCTTTTCGTATTTTATGATGAGCCGTTTATAATGTGATGGTTTTGAAGAGATCATCTTTTTCAAACCTTTAAGAGTAATTTCTGTCAAATATTCAATATTCACACTAACTCAAATCAATACGAATTCCAATAATGTCGCTTTTTAAAATATAATATAATTAAGCTCGGTACCTATAAAAAAAGTGATGCGGAAAATCAAAAAGGGAGAGAAACAGGAGATGACTAAATGACTAAATGCCAAGAAAACGGGAGCGGTGTCACTAAGGCTTCCACGAAAGACAAAGACAAAAAGTCGTCTTTCCTCTCGTCGTTCGTCTCCTCGTCTTCATTCGTCTTTCTTGCATTCGTCTTACGCAAGTCAGTCGAAGACGAGACGAGACTGTCAAATGGAAGCCTTAGGTGTCACTTAAAATTAGGCAGACCTAAACAGATAAGTCTTTAAAAAAAATTTGAAATTCGCTAGGGAAAGAAATTAGGCCAACGCGCAATGGAAATATCGGACAATAGTTTGATCAAAATGGGCGATACTTTCCAATAAACCTGATTTTCAGAAAGATTTCCATGTTCGTTGAATGCTAAGGCTTCCACGAAACACGTCTCGTCTCGTCTTCGTCTTGATTTCGTCTGACGCAGAGATAAACATTGTGTTGGTCAAGTAAAACACAGTGCACAACTTTTTTATTGCGTAAGACTAGAATGAGATTCTTAAGACCAAAACCTTTTTTCGTAAGTCAAAAACCGAGTGTGTGTTGAACATACTGGGCGCTCTATGGTCTCACCGCGCCATTAATTATCATATGGAAACTGTATATAAGGTTCTCTCGATTAATTGCAAGTACAGAAATTAAGATTTCGGGAAATTAAATATTAGCAAATGTTAACCTTTGATTTCTTCATAATTTTAGATAGTTGTCAATATATTAAACCGATTACTTGCAAGGCGTATTTTATTTTTCGCTCCTATATGTCATGTGGGTTTGCCATGCTGATATGGTGAATGTATGAACGTCATTCACCCGCTTTCGTTTTAACTAAATTGACATCTTCCGATTTATAGCTCACACGACCATGTGAGTGATTTGCTCATTCTTATTCGTCTACGTGGTCACTCCTTGCTGTTTAGTGAAGTTGAGAGGATTCTGAACTTCTTCTTCTTCGGAGTCTTCGGAGTTTTTCTCGTTGAAGATCACGTCGCCATTGTTCCTCGAAAGCTATTCCGACTAGCTCTCTCTTTCTCGAGCTATGTATGAGCTACGGATTCTTTCGCCGAGAGCCTTCGCAAATGTTCGAATCCTTCTGGCCCGTAAAGTGAGAGCATGAGTTATACGCTGTCCCGACTGCTCTTCCTCTGCCATGACACTCGGGCTCGTGCTCCTTTTGTTAGTTGAGTAGTCTTCAAAGTAGAAGGTGGTGGTGCTTCTTCTGATGACCACCGGATGGTCGGGGCTAGTGTGCTTCACCGTTAAAATTTCCACGGTTAAATGAGTTTTCGGTTAATTAATCGGTGAATTAACCGTTAAAAATTCACCGCTTTTCACGGGTAATTAACCGAGTAAAAAAATTTTAACTGGTTAATTAGCTCGAAATTAGCCGGTTAACCGCAGGTGAAACGGTTAACCGATGAGAAGTTTTGCTAAACAACGCGCGCGCGTATAATTGGAGTGTCGTTGTTGAGTTTTTTTTTCCTTTTTCAATATTTTTGTTGGTTTTCCCGGAATTCACTTTTATGGCCTAAAATTTGATTTTAGATGATGTGCTTTCTCGGTTAACCGAAGGTGAATTTCCCGGTTAATTACCCGGTTAATTCACCGGTTAATTGACCGGTTAACCGTGGGTTAATTTAACCGATTAATTGTTCGATTAAAAAATAAAATTCACCGGTTAACCGTCGGTTAATTAACCGGTCAATTAGCCTTTAGCTTTCACCCCTTATTCGCGAATTTTTTAGCCGGTGAAGCACACTGGTCGGGGCCTATATGTTTCGTAGCGTTTTTGTCAATACTAGTCTAGAACCACCTTTATCGCACGAGCCTACTAGCTTCTGAATCTTAAGATTGCACTCTCGTTGCAGACTGTATGATGCCGTCCGCGAATCTTAAATGTGTAATGTTTCCGGTATATGAGACTAGTTGCCCAACTTTCAAAGTTTCCATCTGTGTAATAGCATCCCCAAATATGCTTTCACATTATCTTGTGATATCTCGGTCCCACCTGCACCCTGTTCTTCCTGTTGGCCACGAAGAAGCATATGCAAAAACAAAAGAAACTCGTGCGCCTTCCCATATGCAATTATCGTTGAGGAAAAGAGTGAAGAATGAAATAAATGCATTATATACATAAACGACACGAAGAACAACGGGTTGGTGCTTCTTTCAGCATTGCACGTTTGCAGTGCTGAATAAGCGGTTGAGTGATTTTTAGAAGACGCGGCATTCTTTGCCATGAACTAGGTATATCAATTTTGATAAAGTTTATTCATAACTGTATAACGATTTTTGATCTTCTATTTATCATCTTCTATGCATTAGAGATGAAGCCGCTAAAGTTATGATAAACCGGAACAGCCTGTAAACAGTGGTGGTGATAAACTGCGAAAACTATAATATAACGTCAGACCAGAAATCGGGGTTCTTGATAAACGTTTCCAGAGTATAACAGTCAACCATCACGACCCAGCAAGTGCCTGAGTTCCTTTAAATAGCTGAAACGAGAAATACCTTCAGTTAGCCGCCAAAGTACTCGGGAACCGGCACTTTTAAGGGTGAGCAAATTGTAGTTTTTGCGCAATGCAACTTTCAGCTTTTTTGTGCTTTTGATTTCAGATGCCTCTCATTTTATTCGACGGTTTTTGTTAATCAATGGGTTCTCCCATGTTTCTGCAATCCTTTCTAGACCTTTCCATGATTTCTTAGTGGTTATTTGCAAAATTTGCGTTGGAACTATAGTCTCCGCCGACATCAAGTTCATCACTCCGCCGTTTCAACTATGCCTTATAATAATTCTGCTACCAGGGGAGGAGTCTCCGTTTAAAATTCTATTTGAAAACGTTTTTGCTTCGCTACTCAAGTTAAAAGAAGATCTTTCGTGATCTCTCTCCGGGCTCTGGCATAAGGATCCGCGTAGGATATGGGCAAAATCGGCTATCCACTCTAACAAGGGAACTTCGAATAGAAAACCTCCTAACATTTTTTTTTTAATTCGTCCACAGGTACTTTCGACTACGGAGAACTCAGTACACCTAGTCGAGATATTTCCATCTGAAAATCCGGAGGTCCGCGCCCTTTCCTCGCCCCTTCCTTCCCCCTATTTCCCTTTCCCTTGTAAGCGGAAGGTTTGAGGTAGTTCCGTGCAACTCTTGTTTTTACACTTGCAATCCGCGGTAGGGCATTTGTCGATGTATATATCACTTTGTTCAAAATGAAAGTTAGTGATTGAAAAAAGTCACAAATTGAACGCGTCGCCTAGTTCTTCAAGTCTATTTTCTAGGGTTTCCACGAAAGACGAAGACAAAAAGTCGTCATCGTTCGTCTTTCAGTTCGTCTTGCATTCGTCTTACGCAATAAAAAAGTTGTCAGCACACTGCGTCAGACGAATGCAAGACGAAATTTCGCAAACATGGAAGCTTTACTATTTTCTGATGAAAGCTTTAAAATGAAAGAATATTGAAATAGGGTAGATAAAGCAGCTGGCCCGAAATCTGGCCGGCCAGCTCATTTGCTCAATGGATCTGAATTTCGGCTTTAATTATCAAACAGACGAATGGTTACAATCTGTGATCTTTGTTATTATGCTACAGCTCACGTGCGGCACCTACTTTCGTCCAAATTGCATGTAGTATGCTTAAGAACTGATTATTCGAGTTGGCCCATTCCCCAATCGGCCAAGTATAAGGCAACGGTCTAAAAATGGCTATCATGTGCTCGTTCCAGCTTGCACGAATATGTGTTTGCGTGTTATGGAGTGTAATCGATGAATGAATCTTTGACTTTTTGTTGCAAAGACTCGAGGTGCTCATAGCATGGACCTCCCCCCCCCTCCACCCAATTTTCATCATCGCGACTATTTGTGGACATGGGTAATCTGAATAGGACAAACAAGCTCATGGAATCTAATTCGATTACCAGACCAACCAAAAGACTAATTCGGGATGTGGGCGTTGTAGTATTTAATGCGGTTTTCAGATGTATTCTCATTCTGAAAATCTTATATTTGCAGTATTCGCTGTTTCATTAATATTGGGTTGAGGAGTAAGTTCGTAGAGTTTTTTCACAAAGATTTATTTGAACATGATTGTCTTTTGGTCACAGTTCATTTTTCCGGCCAATTCACGACTTGTTTGGCGACCATCTTCCTTCGATAGTGCCTTCAGATGCTCTTCGTCTAATTCTGCAGGCGTGCCATTTTTAAAACTCTACTAACTTATTCCTCAACCCAATACTACCAGCGCGCGTTTCTCCCGTAGTCATTATCTTTTAATACTACGCTAAGGCAACTGAAAATAAGAAAAAGCCAGGCGTCGTCGTTATTCTCTAATGTTCACTGAAACTAATCCACGAGTTTCTTCAATTCTCCTTGTTTCCTCCCTCTTTTGCCTATTTCTTCATCTTTTCACTCTTCCGCGTTGTCTTCTCAGCCATTTCCTGTATTCAAGGGTAACAACGCAGCTTGTTGGCTTGCTTCAATGCAACTTTCAGATCCAGTTTTTTTTAAAAGAAAATGATACTGTAGGGAAATGAAATCTGAATAGTATTATCGATTGCGAAAAACAAAATTGATGGAAATTTCTTGCTTCGGTTTTCAATTCATGAGCTCCTCATTTCCCAGCTTCCTCATATTTCTCGCACCCTTGGTATCTGTCATCTATGCATAAATTGCGCTGCGCTTATTTGACAAGTCATGTATTAGTTCTTTGGACGGTTAGAACCTTCTCGGCCAGCCATCAATTATTCATAATATAAACCTCCCCCCCCCCCTTCTCCCCCGCTAGCAGTCTTCTCCAATCTACACATACATGCAGTCTCACAATTTCGGTCATCTCTCCGGTCACGAGGGAAGATGACCATCTGCTCCTCTTGGCCCATTTTCCTTTAGGTTTTTTCGTTTTTGTGTCTGCGTTTCACGTGATTTCGTAAACTATTTCTCATTCGTTTGGAAGTTTTTGTTTGTATCTCTAATTCTGGTATGCGCCGCGCTTGAATGCCTTTGGGTCTGGCGTTGGTTTTTGCGGTGGGCCTCCATTATTTATTTTATGATGACGGGACACTTCTCGCTTTTCATTACCACTTCACCATATTTTCAATGACGTGAGCCTCACTCCTTAGCTAAATAGTTAATTGTGTCTTTGCGCTGGTAGGATACCAACGCGAGCCATCACAGCATCCAAAATGTCACACATTTTTTCTTCTCAGAGAATTTATTTTGACAAGCGCGCTGAAAATTGTGAGCCCACTGACCGCTAAAAGCCTCAGCGCTTATCACAGCAGTATCTTCAAAATCAACCGATTTAAAACGAATTAAAGAGGAAAAGAAGGGCAAATCACTTTGTGTAATGCTTAGGTTTCAAGCAAATAATTCATTTAAATAATTGTTTTTCTTTTTGGTTTTCATACGCTTAGTTTTCTCTTTCTTTTCCTTCGTTTTTTAGCCCTATACATTTTACAAACTCATGCCGGGATTTCAGATAAAAGAATTTTCGTCCTTTGCTTTTACTTTTTCTCAGTCGCGGCCAAAAAATTGTGTTCAAGATTCTTTAATCCACAATTCATCTGACTTCCACTTCTAACATGGCACTTGACTTTCCGATCCGTTTCCACTTTTTCTACGAATTTGTACATTGATTCTTTTGGTTCTGTTAGTGAATTCCTCAAATTCCAGGTGACTAAGTGAGTTGAAAAAGAAGCTGAGAAGTTTTGTCTGAAAATCTTAGTTAAATTTAATGTGTTTTGAGGTAGAAGCCTGTTCTCTTCAAGCTCTCATGATCATGAGAGTAGACTTCCAAGTGCCTATTTGTTCCATTTTCATAATATTGCAAGGCGGGTACAAAAAATTATAAAGGCGGGCAAACTCAGGACGATTGTGCGCACCAGGAGTTGGCGATCGCTAGCCGGTAATAGCAAAAAGAACCGGCAAAATGAGCAAGAAGAAACGCAAAATTAAATCTTAGAAAACAGCAGGAGAACTGAAGTTGGAAAAAAAGCAAAAGTGTAAGACCACGAAGAGAGATTAAAATGGTAGCCAAAAAGAGCAAGAATCTTAAGTTTTGAAGTGAAGATGTTCATTGATGCTTTGGAAATCGTTCCATTTATACTCATTTCTTGGACCACCAATTCAAAGAGCCATCAATGATCAGCTATTCACCCGCTGAACCCCCGCTATCACTTCAATGTCAGGCAGTGAGTCGCCTTTCCTACTTACCGACCTACCTGTAGCAGATATCAGCACGTGTTTTAACACCTATTTAAGGAAGTGAGGAGCGTGGACCTTCTTAAGAGGCGCACCATGATGAAATATCACTCAGATTTTCAGACAATATTATTTAATTTCGCGGAATCAAAATAACCATCGTTGATGTGTTATTAATTAATAAAGGTTTCATATATTAAAACAAATGTTAAGGATCCGGCAAAAAAAATTTCGCAAGTTTTTGAAATATTCCAAAAATAAAAGGTTTTTTAAAGCCCAATGAGGTGGAATCCCTCAAATTAGATTTTCGCAATTCGACAAAACAAAATTTCGAATTGCGGCGAATTTTTAAAAGATTTTTAGCCATATTCGTTTATGAATCTTCTAGTTCTTATTAGATCTGAAATCCATTTTACAGATTGCAAGATCACGGCCTAATTTTTTGCAAAGCTTCCACCACATTGTCAGAATTACATGAATTTTTGCGCACTCTCCAAGTCGCTTTCGCCACTTTTGTTTGTTTTCTGAATGATCTGGGATCTGGAAATCTATAAATTTATATCGATTGAAGATATCTCTGTGTTATGTTCCGTTGAGCGTCTAGCGTGGGAGAGGCGGTTGAAGAATATAGTTTATTAAAGAAGTGAAGACAAAATATAGAAGTGACTAAAACAGTAGAATTACACGGTTATATACTGGTAGAGAGAGAGAGAGTATGAGACACAGACATAGAAGATCCAAGAGTTGGCACGACACGTGTTACGTGATCACGTAACACGCGCGTAGATCAAAACATCGTAACACCTCCCCGCTAAGATGTGAAACATATGATATTAAAATAAATTAGCGATATGATTTCTTGGTGGGGTCCATGTTCAGCTTAGTTGGTTGCTTTCGGATTCGGGTTGAATGTCTTGTTGCAATTGCACTTGGAGAAGGACGAGGTGAAATTTTACGAGTTGGAGTCACGATGGTCCCGGTGGTGTCCCTCGTCGGTGGGGTTGGTAGAAACGGTGGCGGTGAACTTGGTGGCAGCGACGTAGTTGTAGCAGTAGGAAGTGGCATGTCGAAGACATCACAAAGAAGTTCAATTTGCTTCGATTCATCGCGGATTTTCAATTGGTTAGCATGACGTCTCCACAGTTCATTGTTGCATTTGACTAAGTACATGACCTCTCCCAAACGGCGAATAATGATACCTGGTATCCATGAGTGTTTTGTTCGGTAGTCCTTGACAAAGACAGCATCGTTGATGTTGAAATCCCGTTGTTTGGCACCATGATGACGATTAAACTGTGATTCCATTTTCTCGTTCCGTTGCGAGGAAGACGGCGGCATTGATGGAAGAATCAAATCGAGTGAATTTCGAATTTTCCGACCAAGGAATCTTTCTGCAGGTGTCATTTGATTTGGTGCATTTGATGAAGGTGTCGTCCGATAAGCTAGAAGAAACGTTTGCAGGGCATCCGATGACGTTTCCTCTCCTCTCAATTTCAAAATTCCTCTTTTGAACGTATCGACGAATCTTTCAGCTTGGCCATTGCTTTGTGGGTGATACGGCGGTGAGCGTAAGTGATTTATACCTCGAGCTGTGCAAAAATCATTGAAGTTTGATGAGGTAAATTGCGTTCCATTATCTGTGACCAGAGTCCTTGGGTTTCCAAACTGAGCAAAAATTTTGGTGAACAACTTGATCGTTGCGCTCGCAGAGATGCTTGGAGTTGGGACGATTTCTGGCCATTTGGAGTACGCATCTACGACAACCAGGTAGTACATTCCATCAATTGGGCCGGCATAATCAGCGTGAATTCGACTCCATGGTTCGGTTTCTGTTCTCCATGAGTGAAGTTCTTCTTTAATCGGATTTTTTGCGGCGTTTGCACAGTTTTGGCAATTCTTAACGATCCTCTCGATATCGTCGTCGATTGAGGGCCAATAGCAGTAACTTCGTGCCAGTCCTTTCATTCGATTAATACCTGGGTGTGCGGTGTGCAGCATTTTTAGAATTCGGCTTCGGAGTTTTGTTGGAATGACGATGCGGTGAGCCGACATCAAGCAATTGTTGACGATGCTCAGTGATTCGCGGCGATTGAAGAAAGCAAACATTGGTGAGTTCCTATCGAGTTTTGGCCATTTCCCTGATTTCACATAATCCAATATTTTTTTCAGAATTTCATCGCTCTCGGTTGTCGCTCGAATAATGTCGCAGTTTATTGGCAAATTTCTGGCTTTTTCGTTGAATTCTGCGACGACGTCGGCATCGACTGTGGCGATTACCTTGTCTTCGATTTCCAATTTTTCGCTTTGGTGAGAGATCAGTCTGGAGAGTGCATCAGCTTGTCCGAAATCTTTTGTGTTGATGTACTCAATTTGGAAGTTGTAGTTCAGTAGTGTCGTGGCCCACCGTTGAAGACGATTTGCGGAGTAGACTGGTATTCCTTTCTTGTTACCGAATATTGCCAGAAGTGGTTGGTGATCCGTTCGTAGGGTGAATTTTCGGCCATGAATAAAACGGTGGAACTTTTGAACAGCAAAAATCAAACCAAGACCTTCCTTCTCGATTTGACTGTAGTTCTTCTGGGTTGTTGTCAAGGACCGGCTCACGTGGTAGATAGTTTTCTCGGTTCCATCTGACATCCGATGCGACAAAACAGCTCCAATACCATCATTCGATGCATCTGCGGCAACAATTATTGGCAACTTTGGATTGAAGTGTGTGAGCAGTAGATCGGATTTCAGCACATTTTTGATGGATTCGAACGATTTTTGGCAGTCTGCTGTCCAGTTGTATGAGACATCCTTTTTGGTCAATGCGTCCAACGGTGCTCGAAGTTTGTGTAAGTTTTTAACAAAAGTACCATAAAATTGAACCATTCCCAGAAATGATTTCAGCTTGGTGATATCCGACGGCGGCGGCATATTGTCAATGGCGGCAACTTTTGCAGGGTCCGGTCGACGTCCTTGAGCATTGATGATGAATCCCAAATAGTGTACTTCATTCATGAGGAATGTGCATTTCTCGATTTTGACGCGGAGACCAAACTCGTTGAGACGTTGGAAGATTTTGTTGACACGGCCATGATGTTCTTCAATTGTTCTTCCTGTGATGATGATGTCATCCAAATAAGCGGCGGTTCCCGGTAAACCAGAGATCAGTGAGTCCATGATTTGTTGGAAGATTGCTGGTGCCACTTTGACTCCGAACGGCAGACGGTTGTACTGATAGAGTCCTTGGTGTGTGTTGATTGTCAGCAACTTACGGGAATTTTCATCGGTTTCGATTTGCAAGTATGCTTCCGCGAGATCGATTTGAGAAAAGTACTGTCCTCCATTCAAGATTGTGAAGATGTCGTCGGCAGTGGGCAATGGGTGTTGGTGCTGGTCGAGGTTGTCATTGAGGCCAGTGGAGTAATCAGCACACAATCGGAGAGTTCCATTTTTCTTGTTGACGACCACAATTGGTGCAGCCCATTCGGAATGATCCACAGGTGTAATGACTCCTTCCGCGACAAGGCGATTGATCTCGGCTGTGACTCGAGGAAGAGCAGCATACGGCACTGGACGAGCTTTTCGGAAGATTGGATGGGCATTTGGCTTGAGCTGAAGACGAGCCTTGGAGTTGATGCAACGTCCCAATCCTTTTTTGAAAACATCCGGATAATCTCTAAGCAAATTTGAGGTGATTTGGCTTCTGATAGATTCTAATTCTGATGATTTGACAACATTAATTTGGCCACTTAGAGCTTTATATAATACTCTATTTTCAGAAATCCAGTCCATACCTAACAATGTGGCAGTGTCGGTGACGTAGCAAATTCCAGATGCTGGTTGATCGTCGAGAATGAACTGGCAATTGAAGGCTCCATGAACTTTGATTGGCTTGTTGTTGGCAGAACGGAGGCTGCCATGGACACCATGAAGAGTCGGTTTGTTCAACTTGATCCAGTCCTGGCGATTCATCAGAGTGACGTCCGCACCAGTATCCAATTGCATACGAATCGGTTGACCATTGACAGTGACAATCCGGAACACTCGTTTCGACTGTTGTGGTGTTGTGGTTTGGTTGATGACGACGGTGTTGGCCTTTTTGAACTTCAATGAGGATTTGTGTGACTTACAAGCTTTCGCGATATGACCTATCTTTTGACACTTTTGACAAATAGCATCCTTGAAACGGCAATCTCGTGCCCAGTGGTTTTCGTGACATCGCGGACAAGGAGATGGTGGTGAAGGCTTGGCTGGCTTACTCGGCTTTCTCGATTGTACGGCACAAATGTCCTTCTGGGAGCTGATCTGGTTGGTGGGCAATTTGGAGTCGCTGCGGGATCCAATTAATTTTTTCAAGTCACATACCATATCCATCAATGAAATGTTCGGGTCCGCTTCCAGTGTACGCAACGCTCTGGTCCTCAAATCGTCATATTCGGGAGCTCGTAGTCCGCAGATAAACGTCAAACATTGTACTTGCTCATCGTCCATCGATTTCCATTCTGAGTGGTTGAAGCGGCGTTTGATTTGTCCCATGAACTCATCCAATCCATCTCCGTGGTACTCGGAGTTGATGAACTCAAATCGACGACGGAATACTGAAGATTCGTCTCCGAAATGGTTTTTCAGCGTTCTTATGACTTCTTCGAATTCCAGATCGGCTGGCTTCTTCGGTAGAATGATGTCGGAGAAAAGGGCGTAGCAGTGTGCGTCCAATTTCAGCAAAACGAGTCGTCTTTTTGCTGCATCATCCAACTGTCCTCCTTCTTGATCTATAATTTCCTCATACCTTCTATACCAGGAGTCGAAGGTGCAATGATTCTCCCTGTCGTAGACGAACATCGGCAGTCGCGAAGACAACGAATCGATTATTGGAATGGTGGGCATTGCTGCGTGAACGGTGGAAGATGGGGACGGTTGGCCAGTCGGGATGAGCTGTGTGACCATTTTCATCATTTGCTCCATCATTTCTCTGTTAGCCTGCATCTGCATTTGCATCAGTTGCTGTAGTTGTTCGGCATCCATTGTTCTTGAGTTCTGCTTGGACTTGATCGCCAGTTGTTATGTTTCGTTGAGCGTCTAGCGTGGGAGAGGCGGTTGAAGAATATAGTTTATTAAAGAAGTGAAGACAAAATATAGAAGTGACTAAAACAGTAGAATTACACGGTTATATACTGGTAGAGAGAGAGAGAGTATGAGACACAGACATAGAAGATCCAAGAGTTGGCACGACACGTGTTACGTGATCACGTAACACGCGCGTAGATCAAAACATCGTAACACTCTGAATATACAGTTTGAAAAAAAAAACATAAAACAACTGTCCTTGATCCATAGTTTTAAGTCAAAAGTTCACTTGTAAAGTTCAGAGATCTGAGTTCACTAATTTGTGATTTTTTTCGAGCTATCATTTCCACACTGATAGAAATTAAGAGGCGGTTCGGATCACAACATGTGATGCTAAATTCTCTTATTTCGCTTTTTCCAATGTCGCACTCTGGCTCTGCGTTTATTAATTCCGCTTTTCCCTATCTCTCCTCTCATCACAATCCGACATCAATTGACATCATTTATCACCTCGGCTCATTTCTATTACACGGTTATTAATCGATTAATTGCTAGTTTTGCGATTCAAGAATCACATTTAAAGGATAAACGCGTTTTCAGATCGCTGAAAAACAGTCTCGACATCTGCAATAATGGGTGGAGTGCTATCAGGAGGTAGAGTGTTCAATGACACTAAGGCAATTCACAATGTGGACAGGCAAATGATTCATAATCAGTGAGTCCTCGTGATCATAAAAATGTAAAACTGTAAAAAATTTGAAGAAAAAAAAAACGAGAAACCTGGTAATGGAGCACATGTCCTGCGATTTCTTTAAATTCCTAATGATTAATTTCAAAAGATAAGGTATTGTCCTGCTTTTGATTTTGATCGCAAGCGTTTCGGCAAACAGAATAGCAACAGAGAACCAACCAGAGGGTAAGATGTATGCGGTAGTCACGTGTGAAGTCGAGTAAACTGAATGAGCAAATATTAGTTTTTCATCATTATTACAACCGGCGTCTGAACGATAAAGCTCGAGAAATATGGTGTTTTGTTTCTTTTCAGACCTCTCACGTTTTCCATTTTTTGAGATAATACGGGAGTAGTTGGTTAGTCAGTGGCACGATGAAGTTTCCACTACCATTTCAGCATCGCTCGCATTGAAACTAAAGTTTTCCGATATCTATCATTTTTGAAGCAGTCGGTAAGCGTCTAAAGCCCTGATTCGGTGTGCTTTGCCTACATTCTCTTCAAGCTCGAATGCTCATTTTTCGAAGGATTCGAACGCGTCCGGCCGTTTCAAAACTAAGCTTCCGGGAAACGGGTCATTTCTAAAGCGACCGGCACACGCGAAAGGGTGAACCCATCTCTATCATCGCTGACCTCGGAATTACGGGAGTCGCGAAAGTTGATTGCAGTGGATCACGGCATTCCCGGAGAATTTCAGCACTCGGTACCTCAAGATCGCGTGGAATAGCAACTGAAAAGCTACTTTTTGCACAGTTTACTGCTTTCTACTGTTTCGAAATATTTTGAAACGTTTTCCAAAAGAGTTCCAATTTTTGAGCAATATGATGGTCACTCGTGAAATTTCAGTATAGACGGCCCTAGCAGCTGATGAGGGTTCCCTCTAAAACATTTTAACGCTCATAGCTAAAGACTAGCTTCCTACAATGATCGCTCTGATTGTGAAAAAGGCTGCAGCAAATAGGAAAACTAATGAAGCTCCTCGAAAATTTTAGAAATGCTGAAAAGTGTAATTTGAGGACATTTTTTCACTATGTTTTCTGAAGCTTTAATGAAGAAAAATGCATCCCTTCAAGTTTCTACACTTGACATATACATTTCGTCCACTAGACAGTAGTTAGAACTCTTGCTTTTTTTGTTTTTTTTTTGATGCGGTAACATCATAAGGTGTCAAAATAAGCAAATATATAAATAAATCTCGGCACCTTTCCGATAGTGAAGGGCAAATAAATTCAATTAGATGAAAAGAGAGATCAAAGGTTAGAATCTTTGAATTCTGTTTGTTTCGATTCTGTCTTGTCGGTTTTGCAATTTAGTTTTCACTTTTCTAAAATAATTATTCACTTGAATGCTTTTGCATCACTTTAAAATTAGCAATAGTTGCTATCAGTGTCTGCTCAATGCGTCTGACTAACCTGAACAGCCACCAATGTGCTCCTGCTAACCACACATGTTACTTCTTTCACAATGTTCATCGAAAATTTAAGGGAATTCATTTAACGTGTGACAGCTTCCTGTATCTCCACATGACTTCATTTGAAAAAACGTGCTGCGGTACGTGACTCATTTCATTAGCCGGAATATGTTTTACAGTGAATGCTGAAGTTTTGAAAACTAGAAGTTTGGAATAGATTATATTTTGAAATGCATTCTGCATTGAAATAATTCCTTGGTGGAGTTCATGAAGAACGGGAGAGTCCCTTGGATTCATAGATTTAAATACAAATAGAATAGTTCGCACAACACTGATATTCAAAGGAAGTATTCTTTCTCTTTCTTCATTTCTCGAATTTTCGTGCATTTTTTGGCCAATCCTACTCAGAAATTGATAAGAACAGCTCATTTCATATCATATCATATTGAATTTATTATCATAAGCTCCGACGGTGCTTTAACTTTTCGTCTTGCTATAAAACTGAAATATGGAAAGTTGGAAACCAATCGAACAAACGACGTCTTTAATTAAATAATGTCATGTCGAGTTGCAAGTCTCTTATCTAGAAGTTTCAGATATTTCAGCAAAATTTAAAGTTAACGTTTTGGGGGAACTGACAACTTTTACGAGATAGTTACTTTATGCTTTTTATTAAAACAATAGGTTTCCCTGCTGTTCGTTTCCTTATTAGCTTCAAAAATAACCATTTTTCATTAAAAAAAAATTAATACTTAAAGTGTTTTGAAAATAGAGCACCCGGAACAATCAAATTCGATTTTTAGGAAACTTCGCGTGATCCCCGGTATATTTTGCATTTGAAGTTTTTAACCTCATCTTCTTTGATGCTCTTTAAAAAGGAATTTTGTCAACGAAGAAGCCCGTCAATCTTTCTCTTATCAGACAGGCGACTTTAAAATGTTTCAAGAAATTTCGACCCTTTGCTATCAGGAATTCAAAACTTTGAATTAGGGTTATCATTCTCATTTTTCCCTTTAGATTCCAACACAATTTCTGGCTAATTCTCTCTTATAAAAATTTAAAATTGCGTGTATTGCCAAATTCTTAATCGTTCAAAGTGCAATACAACTAAAAATCATTTTGAGAATCTGATATGATCTGAAAGTTTCATCTCGAAAAAGCTTACAGTGATCCGACTTTGTCAGTGAGCACTCCGGAAGTCACCACCGAAATGCATGAGCGCCTCAACTTTCCAAAAGTCGAACTTCATTTGCATCTTGATGGAGCTGCCCGATTTGACACACTGCTAGAGCTTTCTCAGTGAGTTATTTTTGCAATAACTTTTCAGTCAGAACTCAAAATTCCATTCTTATGTTCAGGCGAAAAGGGATTTCCTTAGCAGGAGCTAAAACTGTCGAAGAGCTCAAGAAGGTGTTGGTGACTCATGAACCAGCTAATCTCTCTAAAGTACTCGAGGCGTTTGAAATCTTTCTGCCAGCAATTCGTGGAGATTTGGCTGCAATTGAGCGAGTCGCCTATGAGCTTTGTGAAGACCAGCATAATAATGGAGTAATCTATTTTGAAGGGAGATATTCGCCACATTTGCTACTTTGCAATGATTACCCGGTGAGCCAAGCTGATCTACCTATAAAATTGATATGCTGTTTTTATTCAGGAAGTTACCGCAGCTCACGTTATTGCCGCCGTCAAAAAGGGATTTGATCGTGGCGAAAAGCAATTTGGGATCAAGGCTCGTTCCATTCTTTGTTGCATCCGTGGTCTTGACAAGAAGTTCCCACAATTAATCCTCGATTTGGGCGAGTTTCATATTATTTAATTTTCTCTGAATATTAGAGTATTGGAAAATGAGTTATATTCTATTTAGAAATATTTTCAACTATACTCAACCTTATAGTTTCTTATATAGTTATAGTTCAAATATTTCCATTTCAAGACAGATGAAGCGCTAGATACTCCTATATGCAAGAAGTGGTTTAACATTAAAAAGAGCAGCGAGATCGTTTTTACTCAAATTTTTATTGCTGCGAAATTGCATCCGCATCACGGCCTAGTGCACGAAGAAGCTTTGCGAGAGACACGCAGCCAGAAATGCGTTTCTATCATTTAAAATATAACTATTTAAAAATACAAAGAAAGATCAATTATATCACGAATAGATCACCGTGAGAATCATATGGCATCGTCATAGGCCCATCTACTCACCGACGTTTAGCGAGAATTTTCGGGGGTATGTGAAATCGGAACAAAATGAAAATAGAACTCGTAGGAAATCGGAACTTGATGAAAATAGAAATGTTATAAAATAAAACTGTATTGAATTGGAACTGATAGGGAATTAGAACTGTTTTAAAGTAAAACCGCATGGAAGCGGAACTGTATGGAATTGGAACTCTGTCCAATGGAGCGCGTTTGCTTTACAATAGTATTTTTAGTTGATTTAACGCTGAGAAAAATACTCTGTGTAAAGCAAACGCGCTCCATTGAACAGAGTTCCAATTCCAAACAGTTCCGCTTCCATGCGGTTTTACTTTAAAACAGTTCTGATTCCCTATCAGTTCCAATTCAATACAGTTTTATTTTATAACATTTCTATTTTCATCAAGTTCCGATTTCCTACGAGTTCTATTTTCATTTTGTTCCGATTTCACATACCCCCGAATTTTCCAATTTTTGAATGTGTGTGGTTCATTAGAGCGTACATACAACCGGCGAAATTTCGATAAATTTCTTTCACCAAAAATCGAGTTTTCACAAGTTGCAAATCTATTTAGAGTTTTCCCTACGTTTTTATAATACGAAAAAAATCAACTATTTTAAACTACGCTTAAATGTCTAGAAGATAAGATTAGTTGGCACAAAGAAACGCTATAATTAGTTCTGTATTTGGCTTAACGACTCATATTTTGACGATTTTCATATTTTTCTTAAATATATTGAGGCATATATCACATAAAAGTAAAATATACATATAGACCGTCATTTTAAGCTCAATTACTGACCTGCAAGCATAGGTCGGTATAGTTCTTCAAAGCTGCACCAACGAGAATTTATTTCCGAAAAAATAAACTATTTGGTTTCAGCAAAAGCCTTCTTGTATATTCGGAATTTTGGTTATAAGTCGAGAAAAGCGCGAGCGGTTAAGGCCAACAGCAAGAAACGCGTCGGCGTAAAGTCCAACGGAAGTTTCAAACACAATGTTATTGAATACGCAAACTGAATCTATAACGAAGAAATATAATAATTAAAAATAAAACTTCCATTTGGGCGAAATTTCGGTCGTCTCGTCTCATCTTCGTCTTCGCCTCGTCTTCTTCTTCGTCTTGAATTCGTCTGACGCATTGTGTTAACAACTTTTTTATTGCGTACGACGAATGCAAGACGAACTGAAAGACGAACGAAGACGACTTTTTGCCTTCGTCTTTCGTGAAGCCTTAATTAAAAATAGCTTAAAAGCAAGGTGTTCAAAAAGTGTCTCACTCACCTCTAAATAACGTAAATTGTTTTTCAGCTACGGATTTGAAACAACTTGGAGTTGTTGCCATCGATGTGGCCGGTTCAGCACATGGAGCCGACGAGCAATACGAGCCAGAAGTCGTAGCAGCATTCAAGGAAGCTTACAAAAGAGGAATTCATCGAACAGTTCATGCTGGAGAATCGGGTGGCCCGAAAGAAGTTCTCCGAGCAATTGAGGATATGCACGCAGAGAGAATCGGGCACGGGTACCGCGTTATGAGAGACGAGGAGATGTACACTGAGCACTTTATAACCTCAAAACGCGTTCATTTAGAAGCATGCCCATATTCTTCTGTGATGACTGGAGCAGTTCCATTAGACTGGAAAAATCACCCGATTGCCAGATGGGCTCGTGATGATGTCAATTTCTCAGTTTCTCGTGACGATCCAACATGTTTTGATAACTCAATGCTCAGCGAATTGACATTGGCTCACAAGCAGATAGGACTAGATGTTCATCAACTATGGAAAGCGGTACGTTTTCCCACAAGCATTTAAGAATCGCCTAGCCTTTTAAAATTACTGCATCTGCAGATATTATTCGAATTTTGGAAAAAAAAAACACCTTTTTTTAGCAACTGAATGCTGCGCATTCCTGTTTCCTTCCCGATGATGAGAAAGCTGAACTGGTGAAACGAGTAGAGGCAGGAGAACCGCTACATTCATAATCGCATTTCCAGTCATAAAAATAATTATTTTCCCTTTTTCAAGCACATTCCTTCTTAAAAATTGTTTCTAGATTCCTTCTTTGAATAAACAACTATATTGATTGGCTAGAATCTTCGATGAAACTGAACATCACTTAAATTTCCGAGTTTTCAACCCGAATGCTCTCATTCTGTGCTGATAACTATTTTGCTTAGCATTGTTTTTTTTTGCGGAATTTTTTTGAAACAATTCAAGATAAAATATAAATTTCATATTTTAATTAATAAATTTTATAATCAGAATGTTTGAAAAAACAACAAAAAATCTAACAAGAACAACTGAATATGAATACCGTCGATTATCATCACATGGCTGCCCCGTTGGCTTGAGCGTTCAGCATTTGATGTTCCTGGAACCTTTGGGAAACCCGCTGTGTCATCTGAAAAAAATAAAACTTAAAAACTTGTCGCCATATTAGGGAAAAGCGGCACAAATCTGCCTATTTGTGCCTGAGACCATCGTGTGAGCTTAACGGACCGAAAATCCTAAGGCCACAAGGCCCCAAAATGTTGATTTGAAAATCATAAAGAAATAAATGATTGTTTCTTTTTATTTTTATTTATTCAAGCGTCTTTTCTTACGTTAGTTTTTCAGGGCGTATTGTAAACTTTTTAGTTAAATGATAGTCACTTTCCCAGCGTAAAAAACCTGACAACTGGAGCAAATATTCTCTTCGCGCTTTCTTACGTGTCGAAATTAAATTCTTCCATTCTGCCTTGAAAATTCACCAGTCATCCGATCATAAAATTTAGCAATTTTTAAATTCCACTAGGAAAACATATTTTAATCAAGTAATAACGTTTTATAATAAAGAAAGCTATTAGGTATTTCATTATTATTTTTATCAAATGGGGTTGATTACCAAAACGACCAAAAATGAAAAATGGAAGCAAACTCGATTCAACGACGGTCAACAAGTTTGAAATGGTGAGGAATATAGTCAAAAATTTAAATTAACGATGTTTGGAAAGGATTTAGGTATTTCCAACCAACTTTTGAAAATTTATGTTTTGGCATAGAACGTGCACTAGCATGCTCACTGGAATCTTTTACTACTTTGACCAAGTTTTTCCATCGGGTTGCACTTTCAACATTTTTACAGAGTTGCTTTTTTATTTTTCCAGTTTTCATTATTAACCGATTACAGTGAATAACATTGATTGTTTCCACTTAATTTTTCATTTATAACAAAATTACTTATTTAATCATTTATAAAATATAAGAAAAGGTTGCATTTCTAAATAATAGCACATTTAAAATTTGCAATATTTTTCAAGAATTTCTGAAGCAGCCACTTTGCAGAATTTTTAATGAAATTTGAAGGTTTTGAAATAGCAGAATGATATTGAAGATTATAAGAAACGCCATATTTTGGTATTCAGAATAAGAATTAATATCTAAAAAATTATGGCTACGGCAACAGACTTAACAGCCATCTTGGCCGGGTCGGCTCGCGACAAAACCGATTTTACAAAAATTACCTTGAGAAATTTATCGAGGCAATTGTTTGCACATGACTCCTCTTTTGCATTGACTGTCCGACTACCAAATTCGTTCACGCACGAAGTGAAGCAATGCTCGGCAACTAAGTTGTATTGAGTGAGAAAGTCGCGAAAAGTCTGGATGTTCTGTTCACTGGCCATCTGAAAAAGGTTGATTTCACAATAATTGAGATATAAGAAGAATGTGAGATGAGAAGCAAATCTGTAGACCTACTATGCATATGAGGCTGATTAAATTCAGAAGCTGAGCATATGTAATTTTTAACAAAAAACTAGGTTCAAACTAAAAAAAGGAAATGAACAATTAGCGATTTGGATGAAACAATGCTACTTAAGTATGGAGTTATATTGCACGAGACCGAAAAATGAAAGAATCGAAAGATATCTACGTGTGTTTATGCAGAAAATTTGTTACGCAAGAAAGATTTTTTTTTAGAATAATATTAAAATATGGTTTTAAAAATTATATGAAGCTGAAATTTATGCATTGTAATAAAGAAGAAAATTTTAAAATTTACAAGAAAAAATAACAAAAAAAACAAAAAATTAATTGCGGGTCAACAAAAGCTGTTGACGCTTTTCTTGTTCAGGATCTGCGTCTCCGCTGCAAACACACTCTATCGTGTTCACCCTTTCTGTGATTCTCCATTAGAAATTTTTTATTTGAAAGCAACAGGATTAAAAAAAATGCGCCGTTAGACTGATTTGGAAAAATCGGTAATTTGTCGAAAAAGGTCATTAACTTTTATTTTAGAAAAATGGAATTTCAACTCACTCATTTCGCATTTCATTTAAACGCGCGAAAATAAATCCGAGTATTTCTACAAATGTTTATAGTCGTCTTCTCGAAATTTTTTGAAGTGTTTTCGGATTGTTTGAAAATTCTTGCTATGCTGATTTAATTCTCTATATGGTCAATGTATTTTTTAAAATTATTTTTGTAAGCTTCGTCGTTTGTAGTTTTTGCGCTTGAAATTTTAGATCTGAAATCTAAAATTTGCATCTGAAATCTGAAATCTTTTTCCAAATATCAATCAGCCGAAAAGCGCGTTATTTTTCAAAATTCTGCTCAAATAAAATGTTTTTAATAGATAATCACGTAAAAGGCGGACATGATAATGTACTTGCTGTTTTTTAAGGACGTTGAATGCACGTGATTTTAATGGAAAGTCTCGCAGCGAGCGTTGCAGCGTTGCTCTCAAATATTTTTATTCGATTCGATGCTCTTCTTTCAAAATAGTGGCTGAATCCGGGCGCAGAGCTACTATCGTCACATGCTGTCGAAAAGGACGGTCCGCAAACTCCTTGGAATCCATCGGAACACTTCAGCCGTGTGCAAGGCTAATTTCAAGGATTTCATTAGCATGGCTTGATTCGTGTCCTGAACTCAATTCATTTGTGCGGCAGTTTGTTCTCGATAAGATCTATTCATGACTAATAGTAAGACAGGCTTATCATGACTTTCCCATGTCATCAGATTTTAAAAATTTTTTAGTTAAAAAAATCCTTCAAGCCGCAATGAAATTAGACGATTTGAAATCAGACGGAGAAGGTTTATTAGTCGTAAATCACAATTTTATTACAAAATTGAGAGCACACGAGAATTATAGACCGTGGTAAGATGCCGAAAAAGGAAGCGGGGGAAAAATACAAGAAATGTGCGTAGTTACTGGATAAAATGCACAAATTCTTCTGAAACTTGAGAAAAATATCACTAATAAACACCAGCGGAAAGTTCGCGGCTACGCCGCGACTTCCACTGGCTTTCGTTTAGAAATAATTGTAGGCGTTCTGTTTTTCCACTTGTTAGTAAAACAATTTATTAGCAGATGGTCAAAAACCAAGTAAGATTTACATCCCGTGCCGTATCCCTACAACCTCCTAAATAAATGAATGTGAAGCGCTCGGGTGGTCATGACTCCATCCCGAATATCAAAGTAAAAGATCCACGATCTTTTGAGTTATTCAAAAAAAACGTCTTGGACAGAGTCACGGACAGACAGAACTATTCGCTTAATAATAAGTAGATAATTAAAACGGTTTGATTCGACTTCCTTGATTTATCACGGGTTTCAATCGTTCCGGTTAAGTATCAATAGCGTTACACATGTATTCAGATGATAGCTTCCGCCATGTCCTCAACCACGATTTCTTCAATGCTGCTATGTTTTAGCCTTCCACCAGGCCTGGATTGTATCTGGCTGGAACGTCAAATGATTGGTTAACATAGTGAGATTGAGGGCAACAAAGGTTGTTTTAATATATTTGGTTGACAAAGACATCCACGATGTTTTTCCAATTGAACAGATTTCGTCGAAGGTCATGATTTGCTTTACATAGATGATGAATCCGCAGATCTTTCTTATTAGTTTTCTTGGTTGCATTAGCAATCACTCGTTAATTTTAGGAATTGAATTCTCCTTGTGCAGAATATAATTTTTCATCCGTAAACAGTGCTTAAATCTTCTGAAATGATCTTAGTTACGTGTGGAATCCCCAATAGAAGAATCTTAATCTTTACCGGCGTAATCGCTAAACGTGGAAGACATCTTTCGTGGCAGTCCAACAAAGACCTGATCCGCTCCATTGTGTATAAGCATTAGCAACAGTTTTTCGATGGATTCCAAGGAGCTTGAAGGTCTAATTGAGGAACGTCTTTTACGACAGCAGGATGATATTTTTGTAAAAAGAGCATCGAATCGAATAAAACTTTGAGAGCTACGAGAAAATATATAGCTGCCGCAAAACTAACGGATTAGGCGGAGAAACGATAAAACATGAGAAAACCGCATTTATACTGTATTCGCTGCGAGAGTTGTCATTAAAATCGCATGCATTCAACGCTCTTAAAAATGTATAGCGCTTCCAAGCTTCCTCACGCAACACCTAATTAGAAATCTGGATTCTAATAAGAAAATGCGGTATTCGAATTAAAATTAAAATAAATATATAAATTTAGAATTTATAATAACGCCGGTTTAGATCTTTAATTACTCTGGTAGCCTAATATTATTCTAATTGTAGTAAAATTCATAACTAACGCAATCCAGTTAGATTAACAAATCGTCTAATTAGACTCTTGGATTTACATTTTGCCTAAGTAGTCTGGTATTTTCCATAATTACACTTTGTTTCGATGCATTTTGATTGACATCTTGCCTAATTAGACGCGTGATTTCTTCACACGATTAATATCGATTTGCCTGGCTGAGTATCCCGTATGCATCGCAATAAATTAAAAAAATAATTTTCCGGGGTCGTTTCCCAGTTTTCACATCAATAAGCCGAGGCTGACCTGATACTCTGCGACGAATAGAGAGTAAGATAGCTTGTGCCGATAGCCGGGATGCGCATTCTCGTTTTCTTTAAATCTCTGCTCGCTTTTCATCTGTAACTTTAAAATAGCCACCCGTAAACATACTTTCTCTGATTCTTCACGTGAAAACCTTCGTAATCAACAATAATAACTCGCGTTTCCGTTAAGCGGGTTACAACTTGCGTGTAGTGTTTGTCAAGGCACGTTGGCTTTTATAGACCCGACTAGCAGTGTGAATTTATGAAGGGCGCACTTTTTTACGGGTTTTTTTGATCGAAGAATATTAAAAAAATTTAAGCTTTTCATTCAGTAACTCTTCCTCTTTTCCTCTTTTCGTATTCTTCCTTTCTATCTTCTTTCCAATGATCTATCACTCGACAAAAGAATGGCATTGCAAACAAAGTACGTGACATTTTTCATTGGCAAGTTTCTGAGATCATCATACTTTCTGCTTGATGTTGACAACATTGGAACAACCTCTACTTTAAAAAAATGTTTTATTTATAAAATGTATAAAAATTTCGGCGAAAAATTTTAAAATGAGATGTCAGAATATCACTTTAAAATCACAATTCGCGAAAAACGGAAGAGTGGTAAGCTAAAGGTTTACTGAAACGGAAATCTTTTCCCACTTCATTCTTGGAGCCCACAGTGATCTACTCTAAATTGACGATGTCGAGAATTTTTCCAGGATTCCAGGATTCATTTTCCGGGAATTTTTAGATTTCTAAACTTCAGAATCAGAAGGAAGTTTTTAATTCTAAATTCACTTTCTTTTTTCAAATTAGAATCTTAAGTTTCCTTCTTAGAAAACGGATTTATAGTCTTATATTTGTCAAGGGTCAGATGCCTAAGGCAGGAGCAAGTTGCCGAAGCATTGGGCATCTAGCCGCTAGCCTTTTCACTGCGTAATCTGTGCATTTCATAATATTTCATGTGCTCACTTTTAAATTTGGCCAAAAACGGATTGTCTGATACTGCATATGTAGAGAGGGGGCGCTAATGCAGTATGACAGTTTAAGGATTCACGGTTAAGCGTCCAGGTAACAAATGGACGCAGTGGATTTGGCCATGTCACTTCCACGGTTATCTATGAAAACAGACAAACGGCAGAATGTTGCGCCGAGCGGGCAAAACGAGGGTGTTTCGTCCGTCGCGTGTACCTATTCAATGATTCTTATAACGCGGACGCTTCTACAATGGCGCAACACAACCAATTGTCATATCTATTTGAAAAAAAAAGATTCCTCGCTTTCGAATTTCTCTCTAATTATTTGTCCTACATGCAATATTAATTGCATTCATTATTCGCTACCCACTGAGCCATGTTTCATTTGTTTCGTTTTTCTTGGTTCTTTTCCAACTTGGAAGCTTTTTATCGGGTCGCTTCCACTAACGGCGAGAACAAAAAGCCGTCTTTCGTCTCGTTTTGCATTCGTCTTACCCAATAAAAAAGTTGTGCATGTGTACCAACAATGTCTATCTCTGCGTCAGACGAATTCAAGACGAAGACGAGACAAGACGATCTTATTTCGTCATTCCTTTTTCTTCACTGAACAGCGGGCAAGCTAAAGCTTCTCTCCGTATGTGGCCCTCCAAAAGTGCGTCAATACCGTTACGTCTGACGGCGAAAACTGGCGGCAGTCATTCACCAAAGTATGCCCCAACCAATGTCAAATTGAAAGAGCAAAGTGGAGCGCGCTTACTTACTGCCAAGAATCGAAAATAAATTAAAATTTCATTGTCCCGCAGTTAAAAGTATTTTGTTATGCATACGGCAGCTTGCCGCAGAAAACAGTAATTAGAGGTAGAATTCGGCCAGACAACGATGACTTTTCTGACAATATCCGTAAAAAATTTTGCTTGCCGCTTCCAACCGGCATGCCACTGTTTTCCCGGCAACTTGCCAAGAACGTTCTAGGCAACAGCAGTGAGGCAATGAGCTCACTCATTCTACTCTATGCTTCAAGATTTGTATGTATTTAAAACTTTGAAATGCCCATGTCAGATCAATTCTAGGCTACGACTCCGAAATACTACATAGACCAAAACTCAGTGAAGCAGGCTACAATATAAATTCTTGACGGGCAGGTTGACTTCAAATAGTGCTCTACTTATTACCGTATGCCTAAAATGTGTACCCCGATTTCCGTAAACGTAAACGCCAGTTCGCAAAGAATCACTGAAATTTCTAAGTCTGTCCTAAAAGCGAAACTGTACCCATCTATGTGGATACCAGAGAAGGACGGAATTCCGGATTCCGCCGTTTTTTTCATTCCGTCTTCCGGGTTCCAGATTCCGTGAAAAAATTTTTTTTCCGTTTTCCGTTTTCCGGATTCCGAATTCCCAAAATCCAATTCCGCCCTACTCTGGTAGATACAAATAAAACGAGTTTGGCGGCTTTTGCTCTGCTCTGTTGCAGCTCATCTCCTTCGTTAGCTGAGTGTCGACGCGGTAAACCGTGAGTGATACGAACAACCCTGCTAGAAAATAACTTCACGTGTACTTTAATGAAACTGTCATTGTGATTTGTCGCAATTATTTGTTTGTCCGCAGAAAAGAAATCAACGAAACAAGAAAATAATCAAAGAGAACAATCAGCTTCCCATGGAATTTCTCTGAAGAGATTATCTCTTCATTGTTTCCATTAAATAATAAGAATCGGCATTGATTTTGTACGCATTTTAATAATTATTCATTTCTCCAATAAATGGAAAATAATCGAGAAAAATTGAGAGCATCGCGCCGCATTTTGCAAGTACAGTAGGGCAGCTATGATTCTTTGAATACCACGTCGTCTTACATTTAATTATTGTCCCTGTCCCTGCAACTAAAAAATGATAACTTCCAGAGTACGGCGGAAATGGATTACGGGAACTCGAAATCCGGAAAACGGAAAACATTTTTTTCACGGAATCTGGAATTCGGAGTTCCGCCCTTCTCTGATAAAAACGCCATATCGCGTAACCCGGAATGCGGGAAACGGAAAAACATTTTTTTCACGGAATCTGGAATCCGGAAGACGGATTGAACAAAACGGCGGAATCCGGAGTTCCGCCCTTCTCTGATAACTTCCGCTGCTTGATAGTACTGTAGGAACGAGATGGCCTAGAGACCCCAGAATAAATCTATCCGACGGCCACAGTTCTTTCCCAAGGCATACAGAGAATTGGTCTATTAAAGCAGGACTAGTGTCTGGAAACAATGGAGGAGCGGAGCATATCTGTCTATTCATTAGTTTGTACGTTTGCCCGGGTATTCCAAGAAATATCTATGAAGTAACGTGACGCCAATGGTAGGGGAATTGATGAGAAATTGGCTGACAACTTGTGTTTTCATTCCAACCGTTTCGAAAAGGCTGCTGATGATCGTTGACAGTTGACCAAGTTTCAAGGACCATAATAGTATTCACAATTGTGTTCCACCGGGATTCGATGTGACCGTAAGGAATATTCCACCACATAGTAGTAGCGCCCTTGCCGCGATCTCACAAAAGTTTCGTGGTGGTGAAGGGAAACCAAAACTTAATCAAATACATTAAATTTTGTACTTCCAATAATGCAAAACTTAGTTTGATTATTTTATTATCAATAATTTCTTATGTGCCGAGGTCCTAGTACGGTCGCAGAAAAAGCTATTTCCCTCCTTGAATCGGTGTGATAAGGCCTTTATGAGTGATACGGAAAGCAATACAGAGTCGTCTAAAGATCATTAATTCCGGGGCAGTCCGAGCGCCAAACGAAATAAAGCGGAATGAGTGAAGAAGATTCACGAGAAAACGGTGCCGCGCGGGCAATTCGAGGAAAACCGCATCAAAACTGCTCCTGGATCGGGTACAGGTTTGATCATGGTAGCTCGTCAAGCGCATCCAGGTGGCGTCGACGGCGTTCCGCGATCTGTCGACACGTCTCGCAACGGCTCGAAGATTTCCAGCTCTCACTAGAGAACTGATCGGCAATTCCTTGTCGATCCAACATTCCTCTGTGTGGGCGCGGATCACGGCTGGTCTTGCCTTGCGATCCGATCCTGGGAGATCGTAAAAGTCAGTCGATTTCCTCGATATATTGAGCCTTCCTTTGGTAGTGAGTCGGACCATCTCATGGGGGCTCGTCAGATAGGTCGTTTCTGGTCTCGAGGAATCCATTGCAGTGAATTCAATGACACTTCTCTTGCAATGTCCGCTCAAAAATGTGGTCAACTACTAGAAAAATGACCTTCGATTCTTGTATCATCACAAATGCCGAGAGTGAGTGTTTTTAAGCGGAAAATATCAAATAGTTTCTTTGTTTCATGTTTCATTGGCCGTAGGCACTTCCCTCATTTTGCTTCTCTTTCATAGTTAGACGCCCCTCTGCTCCTTCTTTTAAAATGAAATGTGGTCAGACTCTAGTTCACATTTCAACTATTTATTCAAGGATTCCATAACTAAGGCTTCCACGAAAAACGAAATAAGACCGCCTCGTCTCGTCTTCGCCTTCGTCTTGGTACACATTTACAACTTTTCATATTGCGTAAGACGAATGCAAGACGAACTGAAAAACGACGACTTTTTGTTTTCGTCTTCCGTGGAAGCCTGCCTATTCGGCATTTGCTTCTCACTTTCAATCACCTTCCCTCGGTTTCATTGCAGTCTTCTTCGTAGTGACTCACTATCAGGTAAGGCTTCCATTTGGGCGAAATTTCGGTCGTCTTTATCCCGTCTTTTTCTTCGTCTTGAATTCGTGACATCTTTTTTATTGCGTAAGACGAATGCAAGACGAACTGAAAGACGACGACTTTTTGTTTTCGTCTTTCGTGGAAGCCTTATCCATAACAACAAGACAGCCACTAAAAGCCGCTCGCTGTCACTGCTAAAGCTTATTTCATGCTGAAAACTGAAGAATTTTTCTGAACTTTCTGAAATGGCTCACGCTTTTCTTGTTCTCATTGCTTTAATTTTCGCATGCATTCACATGCCCTCCACATGCTCTTCACACATTGCCAACTGATAGAAAAACCATCAGTTTATTGCCGAAAACGGCATTCAAATTGAGAGGGGGGTGGAACCTAACCTATGACCTTTTCATTGCAAATTTTCACAAAAGAAAGCAATAGAAGTGCATAGAGACACCCGAATATCAAAAAGTGAGTGGGGCAAGGGAGACAGTGCGGCAGATGAAGAGACTCCGATGCAAAGATAGATAAGCGCATCTCTTCGCCCGTGTCTCACTGATTTACCAGCTCTCTCGTCTTGGTTTTGATGTTTCTATTTATTGACGTAGATGATCGAGGCAACCTCGCAATATTTCTCGCAGGACTATTACTGTGATTTAGTACAGTATCACTCTCATCATTGAAGTCTCGAAAAACAACTGTTTCATCTGAATGCAATTTCCCACTGTCTTCAATTGACTAGTGCTTTCGCAGTTTCATCATGTGATAGTTACTTTGAAAGAGCTGAACAATTGCTCAAAATGAAGCTCAGATCAGCTAACTGGAGACTGCTCGTGCACTTTGCAATGTCTGCACACTTAATATGGCTCTTACATGGGCGAACTTCATCACACCGCAACTAGCTTAGGGTTGACGGTGATCTATTGCATCAATTCACAGTTTCATACAGCAGCAAGTTGCTGTTTCTCACGGCAATATGCCAATTGCACGACAGGGTTGCCGTATGTATTGTCTCTCTGACTGTCAGAGTGCACTCTTCTATTCTTTAGTCACGCCCAACCTGAATATTAGTTGTATGTGCTCTTTTCCTCTCATAGTCAGGACGAATGAAGTTGGCACGTGTACACGTGCACACATAATATTTGCCATGCGAAGCGGCGGAAGTCTCTAAAATATTTCATTTTCGTTGAAACACTATTTCTTTTCCGACGAATTCAATAAAGTGTTTAAAAATTGCAAAAAGTATGGTATGTGCTCTTGTTCAGTATTCCTATAACCTTGAGAAATGTTCGAAACAAGACCATTTTTGGCGCTATCTTAGTTGGGGGGGGTCCAATGGGTTTTCGACTTTTCATGATATTTAAATTAAATTCAAATGTAACTTATCCTTATTTGTCATGATCCAATTAAACTTTTAAAAAAAGTAAAATCAGAAAAACAAAACAAAGAATTCCATAAAGGCGGAACCGAACCCGCATGTCCCCGACTCCCATCCATCCCTCTTCCCGACTCGGCCACCGCCGCTAATTTTTTCAATATGAAGAACGCATATAGGAAAAATGGGGAATGAAGGGGGCAAGTAAAGGGCACGGTGCTCAGGAATTTCAGATCGAATCGTGAAAAAAAAAACTCACACATATTTTAACAGTAACAACAAATAATTGTACCGAAAAAAATTAGAAAAACCTCCAAAAATGACTAAAAACTATTGGACCCCCCGCCACCCCAACTAAGATAGCGCCCATGCTTCTGAAATTCTACCATATGCCCTGTTGACTGATTAGAGAGAATCCGCGAATCTAATGAAATGGAGGTTAGCAATGGGTCAAACGGTTCGCAACCGTAACGCTTCAGAACCGGTGTTTTGAAACAAGAATCTTCGGAGACGCACGTGAATACCACCCCCACCCCCAGCCCCCTCTTTCCAGAGATTCACGGGGGTCCTGAATTTTGATTTCCGGAATTTCTGAAGCCTCCATTGTGTTTTTTTCGGTCCCCAAAAATCTCGCTGCACTTTTCCTGTTCTCATATCTTCGATTCAGAATCTGAAATTATTATGAAATTTTGTTAGCAAACACTTTGCCGTGATGCTAAAACCCATTTCCCTGTTGTATGTCTCCGTAGTTTTGGCAAAGAAGACATTTTTGATGGTCATTCGGAAATATTTCTTCACGAGTGAAATCATCATTTGAAGAAAACAACAGCGCATCACCATCACTTTTTTGTTGATTTTTCAAAGATTCTTCTCAATGATCTCAGACAACTTCAGATGGGACAGCAACGAAATGGTGACAGGTCGATGGAACTGTATTTGGAATAATACCGCAGCACGCTTCTTTTATTAGTGCGTTTTACAAATGAAGCACACGCTGATAAGGCATTTTGTGATGGACAATAAGTACAATATTTTATTTAGAAACCGAAATGTTTTTTTTCTGTTTGTTTAATAGTTCACCTCGATCAAATTCAACCTTTGGTTCCGTGCCGTGGAAATGATCTCAAAGAGAAATTAACTACTTCCCCCCCCCCTCCCTCATCGCAACATTTGATTGTCCGAAAAGAGCAATTTACTTAGATCTTGCTTATGGAGCCGAGCTAAGGCTTCCACGAAAGACGAAACAAGACCATCTCGTCTCGTCTTCGTCTTCTTTTCCAATTCATCTGACGCAGAGATAGGCATTGTGTTGATACACATCCACAATTTTTTATTGCGTAAGACGACTTTTTGTTTTCGTCTTTCGTGGAAGCCTGGAAAATTTCAGCGCATCTGAAAATACTACGCTTTTAGCGAAGAATGCAAGACGAGACGAAAGACGACTTTTTGTTTTCCTCTTTCATGGAAACCTGAATTTCAGCGCATCTTGAAAGGGTTTTACTCTTAGAAATTGTTTTCTGATTTCGCATTTCTCCGCTGTGTTTCCTGGTGAAATCAGTGGTTTCGTGAGATCTGAAAACCCACAGATCCACTCTTTGCAACTACATCTCATCTCGTGTTGCCCTGTAAATGATCATAGCTACACTGCGATCACTGGTCTTTGACCTGCCTCCTCTTCTTTTCGTACTTCTCCAGCGTCGTCTTATCAATTTGATTCTCACCTGCCTGTTTCAACAGTTTGCACTAGTCCATTTGCGAATTTGTTTATGCGCTTCTGTTTTCCGATTTTGATCTCGCCGTGAACTGTGTCGCGGGAACTGTATAGCGCTTATTCGCGTCATGGTCGTTGTTTCCTCTTTTTTGTCAAAAAGAATGACGAGAAAGCTCGCCGGCATCTGCAATTTTACGAATTTTTGAAAGAAAGCAATACCTTTCGCTTTGACTGTAATCCGCTTGAACATTTCCAAGCGTCCTGGTCTATCAAATTTCTCTTTTTCCTATCCATGAATAAACGACGTCTAGCCACGAACTTCGTACTTCTCTAAGTGACGTCATTGTTTTCTGCTTCGCATTTCAATTCAGATCACGCCAGACTGATAGTCAGAGATAGAAGGATATCGTTTAAATATAGAGAACGATAGAGATCAGAGAAAACATGACATTGGGTAAGAAAACAATGAGATTGGCGAACTTTAAAAGTGTAGTTGATTTTCGACTTTGGGCACAAAGGGCGTGCACAAAGAAGCACCAAAATATCAATGATTCAGTTGAGAAATCAGAAGAAAAAGGAGAAGAAGAAGAAGAAGAAGAAAGAAACTGAGGAAGACTAATCTGTTTTCAGAGAATAATTCGTAGCCTCGCCTGCCAAAACTCCGCGCTCATTCACTCGGATATTTGTTCCATTTACATATGACACCCCCCCCCACCTCCTTCCCGTTCCTTACGCTATTCTCACGCGACACCATCGACAAGTTACCAATTGTTCCTTTTTTCAGAGAACCTATGACATTTAGTGATTCAATGGATCTTCCAGCACCACTATTCCGGAATCATGAAGGAGAAGGTTGGTTCCTTGTTGAGAGTAGAGATAAATGCGCTTCTGAAGATTCTGAAGCTCCGTCTAGTTTGCTCAGAACATTTTAATGATTAATTTACGATAAGCAGAGTGCTGAAGCTCACACATTTGTATTGGCGGTTGCTCCTTTTTAATTGCTTTCGTATTAGTTTACCATTGTGCACATGTGGATGGCCGGCGTCCGAGAATACTGGGATGCTTCAGTTGGAAATAGGGAAAATCGCCCGTGCACCAGAGAAGACCGGAATTCCGGATTCCGGATTCCGCCTTTTTTTCATTCCGTTTTCCGGATTCCAGATTCCGTGAAAAAATTTTTTCTCCGTTTTCCGTTTTCCGGATTCCGAGTTCCCAAAATCCAATTCCGCCCTACTCTGCCGTGCACCCTCCTCTATAGGAATCAGATATTCCCCCACGCCCCTCCTCCCAATTAGTTCAAAATCACAAAAAGAATACATTTGCAAAAGTGCAATCGCAGATTAATCGTGCTTTTTTACATTAGTACGAAGTTATTGGCTGCTGAAGGGGGGGGGGTGGCTCTTGGCTGTTCCGGTGGGGGGCAAATGTTGACTTTCATGGGGGTCGATTGTAGGAGCACACCTAGTGTCGTACAATCGCCTCCCCCATCCCCCCCCCCCTCTCTCCAAACAACAGATCGGAGACTATTATTGCATATTTTCATCCGACGTTTTATCCCCCTTCAACAACTACTCCCAACCGCTTCGGGAACGTGACAATGTACAGCTACGGGAGCGGGGGGTGATGTGTGATGTGTGTGGGGGGGGGAATGCTGTGTTAATTATCAAACCATGTTCTTCAAAATCTTCGAAATAGAACACGGGAAATTCAGAAAAAAAGTGAATTTTCCCATGCACTGACAGTGCTCTCTCTCTCTCTCTCCCGCCCTTAAATTTGTTATTTCTGTATTTCCAAAATTCTGAAAACATGAAAGAATCTGCATCTGCGTCGTCGTTGCATCGGCTCCAGACGTACTTGCTGTTGTGTCGTACACAAAGAAGTGCACATTTAAGAGTATTGGCTACTTTTCCTTTTTCCGAAAAAGGAACACAACAAAACAACAGGCAATGCCTGGATAGCTAAGTGCTCACGTCTTCTGAGCACAGATTGAAAGGATTTTTCTTTGTTTTTTGGAAAGAAGAACACACAAATGCGCTTTCACTTTTAGAGCCGACAAGCAATTTTGGTAATGGGTTGTAGAATTGAATCTGCTGATCTCAGTTGGCGGGATTCCCCAGAATATGAAAAGCAATGAAAAATATACTGTAGAAATGAGCAATTACCGGAAATTTACAGTGCTGGCCATAAAGATATTAATAATCGTTTTTTCGAGATTACTCACAGGCTCACAGGGGAAGTGCAGTCATGAAATCTTTTTTGCATGTTTTTGAAGGTAAATCACGTTAGCTGAAATTTTAACTGAAATTAACTGAAATCTTTTCAAGTCTGATGAGATATTTTTGGTCCCAGAAGCTTTAACCATCTTTAAAAAAAACATGAATAGTTGTAGCCGATCACAGAAAAATATTATCGCCGTAAAAAAGTTCCGACATTTTTTCGAGCCCGCGAAAATCGGGATTTGAATTTAGAGGCTCCGCCCATTTCATCATCAGAGCGCATTTGCTATGCGCGATATATTTTTTGAATTTTTATTTTTTTTTCTGAATTTTCGGAATTAAACTGGATTAAAAGAACGAAATTGTATTAATCGTGAATTTTTTTACACGTTTCTTCGAATGTTTAAATATATCAATTTGCGTCATTTATTTTTTTTTTCGTTTCTTCTGATAAAAATATATCGCGCATAGCAAATGCGCTCTGATGATGAAATGGGCGGAGCCTCTAAATTCAAATCCCGATTTTCGCGGGCTCGAAAAAATGTCGGAACTTTTTTACGGCGATAATATTTACATCAAAATTACAAAAAATCATGAAAAAATGAAATACGAAAAAAATAAACATTTCAAACATTTTTCAAAAATGATGCAATTTTTTAGTCTGCATATTTGCGTAACTGTGTTTTACACATTCCGTAGAATGACCGCACTTCACCTGTGAGCCATGTAATCTCGAAAAAACTGATTATTTTTACCTTTTCCGCCAGCACTGTAATCAATTAAATAACACTATAATGTCTTGCAGAAGCTGGTCCCAGCACAGATACAAAACCAGAAGAGGAGGATGAGCCGTCTTGTCTTGTTTGCGGTCGAGTTGCAAACACTGGACACCATTATGGAGTCACTGCATGTCTCGGGTGCAAAACGTTCTTTAGAAGAGTCGTTCTTCAGAAAAATGCGCCAAAATGCAAGCACAAAAACCAATGTCGATTAGAGAAAAGCGTAAATGCGAAACGGCTTTGTAGAAGCTGCCGTTATCGAAAGTGTCTGGAAGTCGGGATGACAGAAGATGGTTAGTTTTCGTGGCTCCATAGGTGATATCTACATGACGTCTTTCAGCTCTTCATCCTTGCCGTGACGTCATTGGCCGTCGAGTCCGCCATAACTCCATCGACTCTTCACCAATTTCCAGTCCTCCGTCGATACCTGCTCAATCGTCGGTAAGTGATTTTTCTCTGTTTGGCTCTCCGAGTTTGAATGTTGCAGGTTTCCAAGGTGACAGCATTGTACGATGGCGACCATGAGCTTCTGCAGACAATCACTGATATAGACACCGACATTCGGACACGCACCGCTCATATTTTGGGGGAGCCCGCCAATGGAGATCAGCAGATTAATTTCTACAGTCCAGTTCGTTTTCGTCACATTTCTTTTCTGTGCTGAAACGGGCCGACTCAGAACTTTTTTTGGAACTTAAAATATAGCTCCTAGAGTGCCCGAAATTGTAGGTCTCAATCAGTGTGTCGTTTCGAAAGCATTTCGAGAAATTTCGAAAAATTCTCGAGAAACTTTTCGTAAAAATTTTTCGAAAAACGCATTTTTCGAGAAATAATTTTTGGAAACGACACACTGGTCTCAATGTATTTTATATGGAATACTTTGAATGACAACTATAGCAAAAGTGGACACAGCCGTAACAGCCGACCCAACAGATTTTGGGGTGACGTGCCAGGACCGGCCACATTATTGATTTTGTTTTAAAACTGTCTCTTCTGAATGATTCTTTATTTGAATAGATTCATAGAAATTACCAAAGAGATCTACAATTTGCGACCATTTTCGAGAGATAATTTCACTTTTAAAACAAGTTGCAAGACGGCTCGTGGCTGGCATTCCCCAACCACAAGTATAGATTTTAGAATCCAGAATGGAACGCTCATTCTTATTTTAAGGCACCTGACTACACGAATGTATCCGTTAACCATGGAATTGGACCTTCATTGAAAGTTGACATTATTCTTCTTCGGGAATGGGTTAGCAGGATTCCTGGGTTTCCGGAACTCAGTGAGAGATATCAGGTAGTGATTGCATTTTTTGGAATGCATTGAAAGCAATCATTTTCAGCAACATTTGATGCATCGGTTTTGTTTAAGATATACGGTCATCGAGCACGGCCTATTTACAGCTCAAATGCCGTATCATAAAAATGTTTGGTGGGATTTATTGAAAACAGAAAGGTTTTCAATGCATGCTATTTCGTTACAGGTTTCTCTCGGACCGCACTTGCCTTGTAAGTGAATTCGACAACTTGCCGCCAGAAATCAAACGACATCTCACACCCAAAGTGATTAAAGAGCAAAAGCTGCTGGCGCCTTTCACAGAGATGCTCATACACGAAGTCGCGGATCCTCTCAGAAGACTGAAGCCAGATTCTACAGAGGTAGCCACTGTGAAGACCTTGATGCTGCTAAGTGAGTTTCGATGTTTTTTTGTTTTGGTAAATGAGAACGTTACTCAGAGCCAACTTGTTTACGAGAAATAGAAGGTGATTATCTATCCACTGAGCCAGATATAAAGGTCGTAAATGAAGTGAGGAATCGTGTGATCAGTGGCCTTTACACCCATTATATCAAGTCTGGCATAAATCCTGAGCAGCTTCCAATTAGGATCAGTGAAGTGGGTTGCAATTATTATTTGTTAATATGTGATGTCTGTTATAGAAATTAAAGATCTTAAAAAAAAGCAAAATTACAGATTCTTCACCTGACTGGTGGTGTGGAGGTGTGCGCCGCCCGTGCTCTAGAGGAAATGCATCTTCTTCGTGTCTTCAATTTGTCATCGTTCGATCAATACAGTTCTGGTGTCATCTTCGGATTCTATCGAGATTTTTAAATTCCGTATCTGCGATTACTCATTGATAAAAGAAAAACAAATGTTCAAGCGTAAACAACCCTCATGATTGTGATTATAGAAATATTTAAATCGAATATGAAATATTTCATTTTTCTTGCGATACAAGTATATAAAATCTTCACTTTATTTACAGTTTAAACATTAACAAAAACGTTTTTTAAATAATTGCAGCTCTCATTCGGCTCCGGTAAAAAGGACACTTAAGAAGACAAAAGAAAAATTGTTTTATCTGCATTTTTCTACCAATTCTGAATAAGAAAAAAATTGTTTAAAAACACACAAAAATAAAAAAAATGAAAATAGACCCATTACGAAGCAGATAAAAACCAAGTAACGAACCATTTTCCAGAAGCGGCAGTCAATTTACTGGCGACAGGGTCCCGTAGCGACATAGAAAAGGAGGCTTCGTTTCAACTTTTTTCGTCATTCTATGAGGGTGCCTGTGATTGATTGCTTGTTTTTAGTGAATGCGCTCGTTAAATTTTCGGCATATATTCAAATTTCTAGAGATGTTGACGGATGACGTACTTGAAGGTGAAGGCGATCTTTAAAATGACCGGAACTTGACTGCTGTGTTAAAAGGAACGGAGCGCTAGCCCTTCTGGGCAGGGAACGCGAAAATGTGCGCACACATGTGACAAAGGATTCTAAGAGCACACCCAAAGGGCCGCCACAGAAGGTATAGTGAATCCCTGAACTCAGATAATTAAAGGTAGGTATTTCGATTATAGCTAAAGACGAACACAATATTATAAGACCCGGACACTGTAAGTTGAAGAGGGCAGGTGTAGTCGTGAAGACTAGCACATCTGTAGTCGTATCACCCGTATTTGTTACTGCGCGCGCATCGCAGCCACTTTCGGTTTTCCAACTGTCCCCGTCCGTAATCTCCGCAATAGCAATGATTGCGGAAAATAGGAATAATAGTTTCTTCGCCGAGGAGCGGCCAATTCAAATGCAAGCGAATACATTCGAGGTGATAAAACCCAGAGGATGATGAAGGTCAAACAACGGATTTGCTCGGTATTTGACGGGCGCACCCCAAGATTAAGCATTGCCAAAGGTACAGCAACTAGATCAAGAAAAATTTACAGACGAAAACGAAAAGGATCGAATGTCAGCGCCTATCGACGCGAGCACTTCGTTTGTGAATTTTGAAATTGAGAGACTAATTTTGGTACATGATTTTATCGCTTATCTTAATTATCCCTGCAATTTATTTAGATTTTTGGTAATCCTTATGGGGTTATTCATGATGCATTTTTATGAAAAAAATGCCACTTTAATCTTATTCACGATACCATTTTAATTGAAAAAAATGCATCTTAGTTCAGTGCTATTTTCAGTTAAAATGAAAATTATGGCGGTGTCGGGTATCGCCACCGAGAAAGTCTATGCGCCTTTAATTTGTTTTTGGCTTTCAAATAAATAATTTTACTATTTTCTCACCATTGCCATAGTTTCGCCTCTTTATCGTTCATTTTTGGCTGTAAAATATTATTTTTATCAAATTAATTTAAATTTTTTCCGAAAATGTGAGTTTTTCGCACAATAGGAGTTCTTCTCCGAAAAATTGAGGGCCTCGTAAATCGACACATTAAAGGCGCATAGACTTTCTCGGTGACGGTATCCGACATTACCTTGCATTTTAACTGAGCATAGCACTGAACTAAAATTCATTTTTTTTCAATTAAAATGCTATCGTGAATAAGATTAAAGTGGCATTTTTTGCATAAAAACGCATCATGAATAACCCCATTAAAGAATCATGATAACTAAATTATCTTTTCCGGTTTATGCGACCTCTTTACTCCTGCATCTGGGCCATTCATATTCATGTCAATACCTCAATATATTGCAATATTTTCAATTGTTCTTTGTTCAATTAGTCCAATATCTCGACTGATTCAAAGCGAAAATCGGGAAAATTATTTCACACGAGGTTAACCCATTTTTAGAGTTAGAAGACAATAATAAAAAGAAATGTAGAGATGTACGTACATTCAGAAGCGGGCGATCGGTTTTCCTAGAAGTCGCGAAAATTTGCTTACTTGCCGAAAGCCGCAAAATTCGCATATGGAAAATACCGAAAAAATTGTTAATAAGTGAAAAAGAAATTTACTCGTAACAAAGAAAGCAATTATCTGCGAAATTATATTTTACAGGTGGATTATTTGCTTTCTTGTAGCTCAACTTTTGGATATCGTATGTAGTTTTAACAGACTAAAATACGGGCGCTTTGGTAGTTGGGGGGGGACAATAGCTTTTCGAGATTTCGGTAAACGATCAATCTTTTTTTTTAGTTTTCAACATGTTTTACGGAAAGTTGGAGAAAGAACATTATACTTGACGAAGATAATCCAAAAAAGTTATGGTAGATACGTCATTTCTAAAAAAAAACATTACAGCCAAGTCAAGTTTTACGTGTAGCTTTTCTATTTTGTTCATGAAAATTGTTAAAAATGCAAACGTTAGTGTTTATTCAACAGTTTCGGAGAAAGAACAATGAAATCGAGATGCTCAGCAGCAAAAACATCTTATGGCTCAGAATTTGCAGCTCGTTCAAGCTCGTGATCACAGCGTCCGAAATGTATTTTGTATAAAACTGAACTGAACTAACTGAAAGAACTGAAAGTGCTCCAAATATCTTTGAAATTCACAATAAATCGCGCCACAGTAATCCTTAGATGCGCGAGAGCCTCTCCCCGACTGACAAGAAAATGGAAACAGCGTAGCAATTTTTGAATGCTTTTAATGAAGCCATAAATACTTTTTTTGAAAGATAACACGAATTGTTCTATTCAATAACTTCATTTATCTAGGAGACGATTATTCTCATAAACGATCATTTTTCAGTGCCATTCGCAAGTTGTCATCAAAGAAAAGGAGAATATAGGTCATCGAGAAACTCATCTGCAAATATAATAATACATATTCATAAAAAGACGTCTTTTCCATACGCAGTCAAAGACAGTGAACAAAAAATTGACGGTGAAGTTTTCAATTTGCATAAAAAAGAAAGCGAACAACAATGATAAGCAGACCACACGAAAGAATGTGTAGGCTAAAGTGACCAGCGATGAGGTCTTATGACTTCGTCCGGTTTTCTCGTGATGCTTTCTGATTTTACAAGCAGTTATGAGGCCAATGGCAAGAGTGAGCAGTATATAAAAGCCCAAGAAAGCGGCGATGAAGAGGATATTGAGAATTGCATCGCCCTGAAATGGTTTCTTCTTAAATCACAAATGCCTTATGGGGTTATTCATGATGCATTTTTATGCAAAAAATGCCACTTTAATCTTATTCACGATAGCATTTTAATGCAAAAAAATGTATTTTAGTTCAGTGCTATGTTCAGTTAAAATGCAAGGTGGTGTCGGAAATCGTCGCCGAGAAAGTCTATGCGCCTTCAATTTATTTTTGGCTTTCAAATAAATAATTTTACTATTTTCTCACCATTGCCATAGTAATTTTACGCTTTTTCGCCTCTTTATCGTTCATTTTTGGCTGTAAAATATTATTTTTATCAAATTAATTAAAATTTTTTCCGAAAATGTGAGTTTTTCGCACAATAGGAGTTCTTCTCCGAAAAATTGAGGGCCTCGTAAATCGACACATTAAAGGCGCATAGACTTTCTCGGTAACGATATCCGACACCACCTTGCATTTTAACTGAGCATAGCACTGAACTAAAATGCATTTTTTTCAATTAAAATGCTATCGTGAATAAGATTAAAGTGGCATTTTTTGCATAAAAATGCATCATGAATAACCCCATTATTCTTATTCCGGCTGGGTTTACCAGGTTCAAGATGTCAAACCGGAAAGTGTTAGTTTCCTTAACAAATAAGACAAATGGAGGAATAGCCAAATAATTTGAAGCCAGCAAGGAGAAAATCACAACCAAGGTGTAAAACACAATGCACCAACGATTCCAGAATTGATTTCGCTTCTCGGATTTTTCCGGATTCGCAGTTGTCATCTTGTTGACGCAAATGAGAATGGAGCTCCATGACTGAATATGAATAAATGCGATTCCGAGAAACATGAAGGCGCCAAACACCTTAGGGAAATGATCGTAGAGAGATTTGGCGAAGAACGAGGAATCTTCGGTATAAACAATTCGGCTCATCCAAGAGTTTATCCAGCCGAAAATAACGATGAGCAGATGAATAACAACTAATCGATAGAAAGATTTCTGAAACAGTTCACTGCTTGATATAACCACAATTAGAAATGCGGATAGAAATATGGATAGCAGGCCGCCGGCTAACCAGATTTCGGAAAGCGCACGCATATGAAACAATAAGTTTTGAAAGCGATAAACATTGCTCATTATATACAAAACTTTCGAGCAAAAACAGCTGAAAATGTTAATTTTTGCCTATTTTTCAATTGTCATGATCTTTAGCTTTGGCTGAATAGTTGAAATGCATAAAGAAATTCGTACGTGGTTTGATCCTGCATATTCTTGAAGGAAGTTGCTAAATAATTAAATAAAAAAGTCAACATTTCGAAATAAAGTTTTATTTTTACAGTTTACGTTGAAACATTTATTAATATCAATGACATCATGAAAAGATAGAATCAATAACAACAACAGGAACAACAGAAGTTCAGAGGAAAATGCTGCTTTACAGGATTCTATAAGCTTTATTATCGCCGTAAAAAAGTTCCGACATTTTTTCGAGCCCGCGAAAATCGGGATTTGAATTTAGAGGCTCTGCCCATTTCATCATCAGAGCGCATTTGCTATGCGCGATATATTTTTATCAGAAGAAACGAAAAAAAAAATAAATTACGCAAATTGATATATTCAAACATTCGAAGAAACGTGTAAAAAAATTCACGATCAATACAATTTCGTTCTTTTAATCCAGTTTAATTCTGAAAATTCAGAAGAAAAAATAAGGAGCCTCTAATTCAAATCCCGATTTTCGCGGGCTCAAAAAAATGTCGGAACTTTTTTACGGCGATAATAGATGCTTTAAAGGAATATATGGTAAATCAGGAATGTGCCCACATGCAACATGCATTTTGAAGATTTCGTCACAGGATTCATTAATACCGAAAATTTTCGAAACTTATATACATATTTGTGTGGCGTATGATTATGTGGAGAGCTGTAGTACTGACTTTTTGCGCAACTTTTTGATCGTTTACCTAAATCTCGAAAATCTATTGTCCCCCCCCCAACTACCAAAGCGCCCGTATTTTAGTCTGTTAAGACTACACACGATATCCAAAAGTTGAGCTACAAGAAAGCAAATAATCCACCTGTAAAATATAATTTCGCAGATAATTGCTTTTTTTGTTACGAATAAATTTCTTTTTCACTTATTAATAATTTTTTCGGTATTTTCCATATGCGAATTTTGCGGCTTTCGGCAAGTAATCAAATTTTCGCGGCTTCTAGGAAAACCGATCGCCCGCTTCTGAATGTACGTGCATCTCTAAATTTATTGTTATTAACTCTGAAAATGGGTTAACCCGATTTTCATTATTTATTTCACACACAAACTCCGGTTTGAACAGACCTGGAAATATGAATAGCAAGCCGCCGTCCAACTATATTTCGGAGAGCGCACGCATATAAAATGTAAGTTGTGAAAGCGATAAAAGTTGCTCATTGTATACAAAGCCTTCTAACAAGAACAGCTGAAAATGTTAATTTTTGTCTATTTTTCAATTGCCACGATCTTTAGCTTTGCCTTAGCACCAGTGTGTCGTTTCGAAAAATTATTTCTCGAAAAACGCGTTTTTCGAAAAGTTTTCGAAAAATTCTCGAAGAATTTTTCTCGTTGATTTTTCGAAAATTTTTCGGAAATTTCTCGAAAAATCTTCGAAGAATTTTTCGAGAAATCACGAAAAATTATTTGAATGGAAATACGATAAACACCGCGCTTTGCGTTATTTCGGAGTGTCGTTCGAACTAGTTTATTATTATTTTTTGTCGAAATGTTCTTTTTTTTCGAGAATTTTTCGGAAAATTTTTAGGAAATTTCTCGAAAAATCCTCGAAAAATTTTTCTCGTTAATTTTTCGGAAATTTTTCGAGAAATTTTTCGAAAAATTCTCGAAAAATTTTTCGAGAAATCAATGAGAAACATTTCTCGAGAATTTTTCGAAGAAATTTCTCGAAAAATTTCTCGAAATGCTTTCGAAACGACACACTGCTTACAGCACATAGTTTTAGTCAATTCTAGACAAAATAAAAAATGGGATTCCCATTGCAAACCGCCGACTTGACACTAGTGTTGTCACAAGTGAATTTATTCAATAAATATGACAAATAATAATTAAAACGAAAACGCAGAGTTCTAAATTCAGCATACTACCGACATTTTCCTCATCTGAATTAAGCAGGAGTAGTAGTAGGCCATTTCTTATAGCATATCCCAAGCAAAGAACACAGGGATTCAAAGGGGATGAGTTGAGCGTTGACCATTATTTTAGGGACATCTAAAAATGAGGTCAATGCCAAGTGTGCTTCGAGAGATTCATTGAAAAACTCACTAATACTTCGTAGTACTCCGATTGCAGTTTCTCGATAATGGAAATCTGCGATAATAGGTCCACTATTTACTATTTCAGACATTTCGATATCAATTGAGTACTCGCTAACGTTCAATACCTGGAAAAAACAGGCTTTCGATGCTCTCCCGCAATTTCAGTTTTATTTGTTTAAAAAAAGAACCCAATTTTGTGAAAAAACAAAATTCATTCATTCAGTTGAGTTCGTCAATTCAGAGTGATTCAGAATGGCTCAATAATACTCGACTTCCTAGACGTCCGTGCAGGACCTCAATTCCTTCAACTACTCCATCTGGAGAATTTTCTAGAATAAGGAGCCTATTTAAGAGTTATTTTTTCTTCTAAGCTTGTAATCACTCAAGCGCTTCACCTCGTTTCATCGCCGTAAATTAATAGAAAACTTACCCTCCCCGGAACACGATACTTTGACTCGTCGCCGAATAAATATGTATAAACTGATTTGGGTATTTTTGTATTTTCTGAAAAAATAAGAATATAAATGAGAGTCTGGCTTCGATGTGTTCAACAGGGCGGCAATTCAGGCCGGCCATAGATTGGCTGATAGCCCTAGGTTATCCCTAGCGGCCCCAGTTGCTGCAACCGAATAAAACAAGCCAGGGCAGATCATAATCTTCGGTTTTCGGATTATAATTAATAATTTTCTTTTCGAAGGAAACTACTACGCGCCAGCCAGAGTAGGGCGGAATTGCATTTTGGGAACTCGGAATCCGGAATCCGGAAAACGGAAAAAAAAAATTTTCACGGAATCTGGAATCCGGAAGACGGAATGAAAAAAACGGCGGAATCCGGAATGCGGAATTCCGCACTTCTCTGATGTGTATGCTCATTTTACAGTACTCTATCTCTCTTTCTCTGTCTCCATCTCTCTCTTTCTCTCTCTCTCTCTGCCTCAGAATATGGAATCCGGAATACGGAATGTAAAAAAGGTGGATTCCGGAATGCGGAATGCGGAAAACGGAATTTTAACCATTAATGAGGGAATCAAATGATGTAAATGCGCTCTGTTCGCAGAAATATTCGCGGGAGTTCAAAAAAGTATAATTTTGGGAACTCGGAATCCGGAAAACGGAAAACAATGTTTTCACGGAATCTGGAATCCGGAAAACGGAAAAAAAATTTTTCACGAAATCTGGAATCCGGAAAACGGAAAAAATATTTTTTTCACGGAATCTGGAATCCGGAATACGGAATGTAAAAAACGGTGGAATCCGGAATGCGGAATGCGGAAAACGGAATTTTAACCATTAATGAGGAAATCAAATGATGTCAATGCGCTCTGTTCGCAAAAATTTTTGCGGGAGTTCAAAAAAGTATAATTTTGGGAACTCGGAATCCGGAAAACGGAAAACGGAAAAAAAAAATTTTTTCACGGAATCCGGAATTCCGCGCTTCTCTGGCGCCAGCTAATTCAACATACTGTCGGCTATACAAACGAAGGATTTAAAAGGTTCAGAAAATGCTAAAATCATTGGGTAATGCGAAGCATTATGATCGCAAATTCCTAGAATGTAGCCTTGTAGCACGCGATTTCGTTCAATCCTTCCAATTCTACGTATTAGATTCACTGGCAATTCCAAATAGCTGAAAGTGGTTTGGCTCAGTTGATCATCAGTGACAATTAAGGCAAACCTCATTCCACTTTTGCAGTATGCTTCACGGTCGAACACGGAATCATTGTGTCCCCACTGGTAACTACCGTCATTATAAAACAACACGCTGTGCGAAGAGGCCAAAACGTGTTTCTGGTTTATGACGGAGACGGCAGTGAGACTTCTTCCCGTTGTTAATATAAAAAGTTGATAGAGCCACGTTTCCTCCGATTCGTCTGCAAAATTGCCCATTTCTGATCACCGTTTTGTATTTATTCATCTATCAGCTCCTGTCTTCCTGTGACAGGAACGGATCAGATTCGTAAATCACTAAAACCGATCGCATAATTTTGGAAAACAATGTGTAGCTTCTGCTACTCATGAAACGATTAAGAGTTAAATCAGTTAAATATAACGCGCTAATTTAAAAATTGTAATGGGGTTATTCATGAAAAGCACGAAAAGCATTTTAATGCAAAAAAATGCATTTTTTAATTGAAAAATTGAAGCGAATATTGGAATTTTTTCTATTTATATTTTGCTTCGAAAATCATGTTTTTTAAATTCTAATATTGAAAAAAAACCATTTAAATTCCGGTAAATAATACTTTAATCAGTTTAATAGACAGTTTAAGAAATTTGACAATAAAAATTAATTTTTAAAAAAACATGATTTTCGAAGCAAAATATAAATAGAAAAAATTCCAATATTCGCTTCAATTTTCGAAAAGAAATCACAAACGCAGTGTGTGCGCTTTCTTATGGGGTTATCCATGAAAAGCATTTTAATGCAAAAAATGCCACTTTAATCTTATTCACGATAGCATTTTAATACAAAAAAAGGCATTTTTTGCATTAAAATGCTTTTCATGAATAACCCCATTACAATTTTTAAATTGGCGCGTTAAAACGCGCTATCCCCTAACAAGACCCAAACACCGCCTCTACACGCAAAATCACGTACTTGCGGATGGATAATATCATATTTAGGAGTAGTGTGTCGTGTCGATTTTGGAATCAATCGATTGAATCGAATTAAATCGACAATTTTCGAATCGATTCAATCGATTCAACATGATTCGAATCGCGATTGAGTAAAAATCAAATCGTTCGATTCGATTCAATTTTATAATTGAATCGATTCGATTCAATTTGATTTGAAAATCGAATCGAATCAATTCGATTTGATTCGAATTGGAATCGATTCGATTCGATTCAATTCGATTCATTTCGATTCAGTTCGATTCGATTCGATAAAATCGAATCAACAAAAATAGTGCAAATGCGCTCTACCGATCAATGCCTTCAGCGGCAGCTTAAAATCGTATTTCTTAACTGTTTTTTAGTAAATTGCATTTTTTAAAGGAAAATACGATTTCAAACCGCCGCCGAAGGCATTGATCGGTAGAGCGCATTTGTACTATTTTTTGATTCAATTTTATCGAATCGATGCAAGTCGATTCATTCGCGAAATCGAATCGATTTACATCGATTTGCCCGTTCAACAAATCGAATCAAAATTGATCGATTTTTGAATCGACACGACACACTATTTAGGAGGAGAATAAAATGTGAATTACTTGGTGAGAATCTACCGCATTGCTCTAATCTTTCATCATTTTCTTGGGAGGTTAAGGCGTATTGGCTTATATCCGATTCGACGCCATTCAGCATGGGGAGCAGTAACAACCATTGAATGATCATTTTTGCTTTAGGCGTTGCAGGCCAACGTGCTGTTGCTAAAAAGCAAGAGTGAATAGATCCTTCTGATTCGAAGAAAGATAAGAAATTGCGGTTTTGGGGAGGTGTCACGGGGAAAATGTAGTTGGATGCGAATGTCACGCTGGTTGTAGTTGAGATATTGCAGAGATTTCTTATGGGGTTATTCATGAAAAGCACAATTGAATTTTAATGCAAAAAAATGCAACTTTAATGTTATTCACGATTGCATTTTAATGCAAAAAAAGCATTTTTTGCATTAAAATGTTTTTCGTGCTTTTCATGAATAACCCCATTAGGCTTTTGTTCTTCTCAGACAGATTTAGTTTGGTGGTCCATAAAGCATTCAGTCACAATTTTATTCTTTTTGATATAAAAGTCAGACACAAAAGTCCGTGGACAAGCTTGTTTTACTTATTAAAAATATTTAAAATTAATTCAAAGTTTTAAAATTTTATATTATTTAGAAAATACTTTAAAATTTAAAATTCCATATTTTTTGTTTTTTTTATTGATTAATAAAAAAAATTTGTATGCTAAATAACTACTAACAACTACTACTAAAGCTTACTATGTAGAATATATTCGTACATTACAGAGTTATACTTTTTATTTTTTTCCTCCTGATTTCGTACTTTTTTCGAAATTTGTGAAAAACTCGCTAATTTCGAAAAGATGCTTGAAATTAAACATTTTCAGCAGAGAAATGAGGCGACTTGTGTGTTTGTGGCAATGCCTGAACGAATGCGTCTTTGTGTGCATATTTCTTGATGTTTCATTATTTTTTTTGGTCAGTTTTCACCGATGTTCACCGATTTTCTTCAAAAATCTGATTTAATTCCTACAATTTTAAACTAGAATTCAGAATTAAAAAAAAAGATTTTCCGTCGTATAGGAAGGATGAATGAGCGCTCTAATTATAAAATTATGCGGATATGAATTTGGCAGTCGTTCTCAATTCAAATGCCAAATTTTTCTATTGTAGATTTTTAGATTCTTGAATTCTAAAATTGACAGTTTTTTTTGAATTTACGATTGAAAACCAATCACTCATTTATTAGATTCCAAAATCTTCTTAAAATGTTCGGTTCTCAATAGAGTATGATTCATTTTCGCTTCATTTTTATCCTGTCTTGCGGCCTTTAGTATGGCTTCAACCGATACCATTATACATTTCTCTTCACTTCTAGAAAATGGTGTTCCAGATTCAATTTGTGCTCTTGATTGATTTGATTAAAGCTTAATTCTTAGTTCCCAAAATTCCTAAAAAGGTATTTGCTACAATTGTAACCGTTTTTCAGTTAATTTTTAACGAATTCCTACTAGCTTTTCACTCCTTTCTATCGTTCTTTTCATTAATCTTTGTTCCAGCAAAAATGGCCATTATCGTGACGCAACGTCAAGAACGGCGAAAGGAAATATGGCTGAAATAAAACAAGAATGCAATCGATTCTGTTGGTCATTTGGATCTCTAAAACAAGCAAATGAGCCAATTTTATTAGTCGTGCAGATTTTCGATACCAAATTGATGGACGCCAATAATATGGATGAGGTGGTGTGGTAACTTAAAATCATAATTTTTGATTTAAATTTGTTTAGTATTTGCAGCTATGTTCAGTGCCAGCATATTCCAGCGTAAAATCAGAATTCCTGCTGTAATTTCCTTCAAACAATGACCATTTTTAGCTGAAAGTTATCATTTTCATAGTTTTTTAAGAATTGGTAATTGCTTCCGCTTTAAACCGCAACTTTTAAAGTAAGTCGAAAAGAAATACGATATTTTCAGCCCCATTTTGAAATTTTCAAATAAATCTTTTCGATTTTCTCTGTCAGAAAGCCGATTTCAGAAGCGTCTCATCATAGAATTGAACACATCGATTCCAATAGAGTGTCTAATCGAGAAATTCTCAAATGTGGCCAGGCTTTTGGGGTATGCCGACAACGCAAGAGTGTGACAGAAAAATGTCAAAAGGCTTCTGGAGTTATGTGAATGATACAAAGAACAACGTTTTCAGCAAATTTACTCATAATACTCATAAAAATACAAATAACTGGTTCTACAATAAGTTTTTTTTGACAATTTCCAAATCCTTCAGCTGTATCATCCTTCTTCTGTTGGCTTTGGTGCTCTACCGCTTTCTTATAGCTTGACGCATTTCCAGTGTCTTGACGCAATTGTTGAATTTGACTAACTAACCTGCACTTCCGGAGATTATTATATTATCGGATCGCGAGTACGTGGTTTGTCGTATAGAGGCGGGGTTTGGGTCTCGTTAGGGGATAGCGCGTTTTAACGCGCCAATTTAAAACTTGTAAGGAAGCGCACACACTGCGTTTGTGATTTCTTTTCGAAAATTGAAGCGAAATTTGACAATAAAAATTAATTTAAAAAACATGATTTTCGAAGCAAAATATAAATAAAAAAATTCCAATATTCGCTTCAATTTTCGAAAAGAAATCACAAACGCAGTGTGTGCGCTTTCTTACAATTTTTAAATTGGCGCGTAAAACGCGCTATCCCCTAACGAGACCCAAACAGCGCCTCTATACGACAAACCACGCACTCGCGATCCGATAATAACTCATCGAAATAATCTCGCTAGGAATCTCAAAATCCGACTGACACGTATCAAACCAGTTTTGCACAAGGCTATGCGACGGATCCCTCTCCTCTGCCCGAATAATGGAGACGACGAGCTCCGGCTGATAAATCATTTTATTGAACATTTTTTCGAAGACGGACGGTAGGATGGTGAGCCCTAAATGATTCAGCGTTGTTGGGCGTCGACTCAGCTTAAAAACGTCGGCTTCTTCTATGGCAAGGGAGCATAGGAACTCGGGTTTCTTTCACAAGCTAGAACATCAAGCGGAGGCCAGACATTCTTATACAGGGTGCGCCAAAAGGTAATTGAAACATACGGAAAACAATGGAAATAAGATAATTGCACGAAAGTTGCGCCAGCGTCCACCACAATACTTTTGGCGCACCTTACACTATTTCAAACTGCTATCTAACACTGTTTTTAGAGTTTTAAAAACGCGAGAGCCCGGTTCTTACCGTTTTCCTCTGGCAATTTCGGTTTCTTCAGAGAATCCTTCTTCATTGACTTCTTTTTCTCCTTTATTTCATTTTTCGTGTTAACGATCACATCGACGTCCGTGAAGGTGTTTCGTCGTACGAGAAACTCTCCTTCTCCCAATTCGTCAATATCTTTATCCTCATCATCGCATTCTTTTTGTCTTTTCTAACCAAAAAACCATGTTACTTTTTGAATATTTTACTTTTTCTTAGCGTTTTTCAGCTCATTTTGATGAGACACTTAAACTACAAAAATGGTTTCTCGTGTGCCAATACGGTTTAATCAAGAATAAACGCGAAACTTCGAGAATGAAAGTGGAGAGAAATCAAATTGAAAAGATTTGGACAAGTAAGGCTTCCACGAAACAAAAAATAAGACCGTCTCGTCTCTTCTTCATCATCGTCTAGAATTCGTCTGAAGCAGAGATAGACACGTAAGACGAACTGAAAGACGAACGAAAACAAGACGACTGATTTTGTTTCGTCTTTCTTGAAAGCCTTATGGAAAGTTGCCCACGTATATTACGGGGTATTGGGTTCACAGATAAAGAAGAAGAAAATACACAAATGAAGGAAGAACTTTATTCCAAGATAACTTTGGAATTAAACTTTAAAAATTAAAATTACAGAAACGAAAGAAAAAACCACAACCAAAACTCAAGCAAACCTAGCCGGAGATCTATTAAAAAAAAAAGTGTTCCGCCACGCTTTAGCTGAAGAATGTGTGTCCCGTTCGGTGGAGTGTCGTGGCGAAGTACACGTGATTATTGTGGGAGCGTGTAGGACGGTAGGGAGTTCTGCCACCGGCAACTGGAAAAGTACAATCACATTCTATTTTGGCGCTCCTTGAAACTCAGTGGAGGCCTAAAATCTATCTACCAGCAGCTGTTTGCGGACGACCACAGATCTGAATTTCATGAATCCGAATTTCAATCCGCGCCACAGGCCCGCCAGCCATTTCTCCATACCTCTAATTCCAAAAGCACGGCGTCGATACTTTTCAGCGGAAGTCCTTTGCAATTCTTCTCCTCCTTGATTGTTCCTCTGTCCTCTTCTCTTTGTCTCGGCGGGGTCGGGTGGCGAACCCGCCGAGTTGTTCGGTGGAAGCTTTTACTCAAAACATTTTATTTATGGGAAAGACGGAAGGGGTTCGATTTCCTCACACTGACCGGAATGGCCGTCGTCGGTCGCGGTCCCTTGAATCCCGGGCGGCATTGTTGGTACTGTAGACTTGACGCCGGCTGGGGCCGCCTTGATGAGCGATGCTGTGGACGGTGTTGGTGTTGTAGAGACATTGGTCGTGGGAGGAAGTGGACGAGAGTCCGAGAGTCTGCCTTCCTTCTGATCGGCCGTTCCTTTATAGTGCTGATCCACGTGGATTGGCAGATGGTCATCAGTTGGCCTGGTCACCGGGGTCAGAGGCGTGGCCATTGACTAGAATGGGGGATATTCTAGTTGATTCCCGTGTGGATAATTGACGTGTGAGTTTCTTTATTTGAGTTCCCTTGGAAGATCTTCTTGGTTGTGGAGACTTCCACGACACTCTTCCTATCCGCTTTAATATTCTCGGACCTCTGGCTTTTTCAGCTCCTTCGTTTCTATTAAAGCTATTCGGCTTTCTTTTCGATTTCTGACATTTCCACACGGCTGCATTGATGCCATAAAAGGCCACAAAAATGCACAAATGACGAGAAGAACAAGGCATCTAGATGGAGGACATTGAGTTTTTGAAGAAACTGGTGCGCGTTTGACGCGTTTCCACTTACGTGAAATTCCGAATATTGAGATTAAATGGAGAACTTGAACTCGACATTTTCAGTTATTCGTAAATATCTGTAAATTCTTAATTGAATAAAGAATTGAAGTTTTTCAAAAGATATTTAACGGAGGGGGGGGGTAACCCCTTGGAATCAGGATGAGCCACGCTCACGCTTATTTCACGCTTATTAAATAATGAACTAAATTTTGAATTATTTTTCAATATTGATTATCAATCCTTCATATTCACTCGGCTTGAAATAAGTGGAACCATAAACACTCGAGTGCAATCAGTGTGTCCTTACCGGTACGATTCGGTTAATTTACCGGTAAAGTACCGGTACTTCACCGGTAGATTTTTTTAATTTTTATTAGAAAACATTATTAATCTGCTGAATTTACCGAAATCTTTTCTGTTAATTTTAATATTACTATTTCAAAACAGCTTTGTTTGCGAATTAACCACGAAATAACAAGAAAAAAACAAGAAAATTCGAAAAAATAGCAAGAATTTTGAGATGACCTAAAAAAAACTAGGTCGTGTAGTCCTCGTGGACTTAAAATTTTAACCGGTACTTTTCCAGTAATTTCAAAAATTACCGGTACAGTACCGGTATTTTTTCAGTAAAATTTACCGGTAAAGTACCGGTAAAAATAGCGCAACGAGCCTTTACCGGTAACTTTTATCGGTAAGGACACACTGAGTGCAACCTAAATTTATTTAGTTTTAAGAGAAATAGAAGAGCCAAAAAATTCTAACTAAAAATAAATATAAAGGAAAATCTACTACAATATATAAAACAACTGTGCAATTAAACATAAACTGAAAAAGCTTACTGTTCGGCGGTTGTAAAGTATTCCTTCATCTATAATGCTATTCCGACGTTTTGAACGGCACAGATGATCGCGAAATCGCACAAGTAAGTCAAAGATTTATGCGACCTGATGTCGATACCTGAAACCTTCAGATAAAAACATCCAATAGATAGAAAAGTTTATTTCTTTTGGGAGATCCCCGCTAGGTTCTTGGTTCTTGGTACTTGGTACTCCAAAAAAAAGAGCCCAAAAGGCTGTTGCTAACCCACAGCAATGCTGCATAAGCAATAAATATTACCTCCGGACAATAGGAACAGCTTCTTCACAGCATAAACCGCAGCAAACCACAACTTCTCGGCTGCTTGAATGATTTCTGGCGGTTATTGACTGTTATAGAACCGAGCCTTCTCGATAAACGTTTTCGCGTAGTATTCCTTCATTTCTTTTTGAAAAACAAAATGATTTTTTAAAAAAGTGTTTGTTAACTCGTAGTTTATTTTCAGAAAACTTATTAGCACCCATTAGGAAAAATTAAAATAAATCATACCTTAGACTCATAGCCACGATCTTCAACAAGCACGTTTTCTCTTGGTCATCGCAAGTCAAACGATCGCCATTTACGAAAAACTCCTTAGGCATGTCTGAAAACAAAATTAAAGTTATTATCCATCCGCGAGTACGTGATTTTTCGTTTAAGGGCGCTGTTTGGGTCTCGTTGGGGGATAGCGCGTTTTAACGCGCCAATTTAAAAATTGTAAGAAAGCGCACACACTGCGTTTGTGGTTTCGAAAATTGAAGCGAATATTGGAATTTTTTCTATATCAGTTCAATAATGCCATGCAAGGACGAATTTAATTTTTCTAAAACAATGTTCAAGTCACTTTTCTCTTCTTCATTAAACAAGCTTCTTCTCATCAGCTGAACTCAAACTTAGGCTCCAGCGGCGAGGACGACATAACTGAGAAACAACAAGTGTTTATTCTTTTCTATATTGAACACGTTAACGCATGGCTTTCAGTTCCATATTCTTTCAATCAATTCTCCAAAGTTTTACATTTTGGCGCAGAGGACACATCATTAAACAGTTGAACATATAAAATACAAATTATTTATTGACTTTTCTAATTTTTCAAATAAAAAAAGTATATTCACTAACTGACGTGAAGAAGACGTTCGTTTCATCGAAGAAAAAATTATTTGAAAGAGAAGATGATTTGAAAAAAGAAAAAAAGGAGAAGATTCAATTACCTTCGATGACTTTCTCTCCAGAATCCTCTCCCGATCGTTCCCCGAATGGTGCACCAGCTGATTCTCCAGATTCTAAATCGTCCGGAGCAGTGTGCTTCACCGGCTAAAAATTTCGCAATTAAGGGGTGAAAGCTAAACCTAATTGATCGGTTAATTAACCGACGGTTAACCGGTTTATTTATTTTTTAATCGAACAATTAATCGGTTAAATTAACCCACGGTTAACCGGGGCATTAACCGGTGAATTAACCGGTGAAAAGTGCTTTGACCGGTTAATCAACCGGTTAATTCCCCGGTTAATTGACCGGGTAATTAACCGGGAAATTCACTTTCGGTTAACCGAGAGAGCACATCATCCAAAATCAAATTTTAGGCTATAAAAGTGAATTCTGGGAAAACCAACAAAAATATTGAAAAAGGAAAAAAATCAACAACGACACTCCAATTATACGCGCGCGCGTTGTTTAGCAAACCTTCTCATCGGTTAACCGTTTCACCTGCGGTTAACCGGTTAATTTCGAGCTAATTAACCGGTTAAAATTTTTTTACTCGGTTAATTACCCGTGAAAAGCGGTGAATTTTTAACGGTTAATTCACCGATTAATTAACCGAAAACTCATTTAACCGTGGAAATTTTAACGGTGAAGCACACTAGTCCGGAGCATTCAGCGACATCGCGTGTCTAACCATAAAAAACCTCTTCTCACGAAAAACCTGAAAATTGATTTTTATAAATTTTATTTGACAGGTATTCCTTACCATAAGCTTCATCACTTTTGTTGAAACAATTAAGCTGCAAGTGAAAAGATACTAATTTGAAGAATATAAACTTCTAATATTGAAAAAAAAAACATTTAAATTCCGGTAAATAATACTTTATTCAGTTTAATAAACAGTTTAGGAAATTTGACAATAAAAATTAATTAAAAAAAAACATGATTTTCAAAGCAAAATATAGAAAAAATTTCAATATTCGCCTCAATTTTCGAAAAGAAATCACAAACGCAGTGTGTGCGCTTTCTTACAATTTTTAAATTGGCGCGTTAAAACGCGCTATCCCCTAACGAGATCCAAACACCGCCTCTACACGCAAAATCACGTACTCGCGGATGGATAATATTGAGGGTGAAAGAAAAATACAAATAAAATATTTGGTTTGAAGCGACTAGAGAGTAAAACATTTTGAGAGAGGAAATCAAGGATAAATAAAATAGCAAAAATAGTTAGGGCTAACATTTCCTCTAAAAAGAGCTCTAATGGAAGAATCACGGTGAAATATTTTGTTACTTTTACAATCGCGCTCCATTGACACGAAAACTCTGCGTCTCTCAGCGAGAGAGTATTGGCTCGTGTAGTCCTCTCGGACAAGAGGGAAGTTTTTAAAATTTTGAAATGAATTTCGATTTTTTGTGATTTGAAAAGCGATTTTCACCGATTTTCTTCGTTCTTTTTCTCAAATATAAATAAATAATACATTTTTTCATGATTTCCTTTGATTTCAAGTAGAATGTCCAGCGGAGAAACAGCGATCGATCACACCAAGGAGGACACGAACATGTTCAGGTCACTTTTTCCTCTTTATTTCTCCGTTTTTCCAAATTAACGCCGTAGTTAGAGTGCACTCTTTCAGAAATCGTTCACGTTCTGACGGAACTCCTCACTCTTCACGATCATCTGCATGTCCGTAGAACTCGTCTGAGGATCCTCTCTTGAAGCTCGGGCGATGTTCCGATCCATGTTCTTCGATGTGATATGAGGTCTTCCAGGCGATTTTCGCTCCACCAAGGCTCCCTACACATTTTTCTCAATAACTATATTATTTCTGAATATTACCTCATCCCGAAACTATTAGGTTGAACACAAGGTTATGTCGTTTTTTAACCTTCAAATTTAAATGACCATAACTTTTTTTAAAATCAAATTTATTAATCGAAATAAAAACCATTAGAATCAATACATTTTTGCCAACGAGAAACAAGTTTCCTTATGCCGGTAGCGTAAAAGTTCGGGTCTCTGGAAGCGACGAACTCATTGAAGGCATTTTCGGCATCGTCTTGGCTTTTGAAGCATTTCTCGCGAAGGAAGTTGTCGAGGTGCTTGAAAAAGTGGTAATCGGTGGGCGAGAGGTTCGGTGAGTATGGTGGATGAGGCAGAGTCCCATAGCCTAATTCGTTCAGCTTTTGCAGGGTCGGTTGTGCAACATGTGGCCGAGCATTATCGTGGAGAAGAATTGGTCCCTTTCTGTTGATCAATGCCGGGCACATACGTCGTAACTTCTGATGCATTTCGTCAATTTGCTGGCAGTACTTCTCTGCTGTAATTGTTTCGCCCGGATTTAGGAAGCTGTAGTGAATGAGACCGGCTGCAGACCACCAAACAGTCACCATAACCTTTTTTGGTGGAGTTTCGGCTTCGGAAAGTGTTTAGGAGCCTCATCACGATCCAACCACTGCGCAGAACGTTGTCGGTTGTCGTAGAGGATCCACATTTCATCACAAGTTACGATCCGGTCAAGAAACGGCTCATTTTTGTTGCGTAAAAGAAGAGCGGACGACACCTCAAAACGACGATTTTTTTGATTTTCGTTTAATTCGTGTGGCACCCATTTGTCGAGCTTTTTTGATTTGCCTATTTGCTTCAGATGAACGACGACTGTTGTTTGGCAAACGTCGAGTTCTTCGGCAACTACTCGTGTCGATTTGAGAGGATCGGCTTCGATTAAGGCTCTCAATTGATCGTTATCAATCACAGATTGCCGGCCGTCACGATCTTCATCTTCGAGGCTCTCGTCACCGCTACGGAATTTTTTGAACCACCGTTGTGCCGTACGTTTATTAGTGGTTTCTTGGCCAAATGCATCGTTGATATCGCGAGTTGTCTCGACAGCGTTTCGGCCTAGTTTGAACTGGAACAAGAAAATCGTTCGAATTTGCCTTTTATCCATGCTTTTTTGAAATGCTATAAAAAGTGACATAATTATTTCAAGGAAAAATAAATAAGACGAGTAGATAGAGCGAATTACGCTCTTCAAAATGATATATAACACGACCACAGATAACCAAACATTTTATTCAAAAATCTTTCACAAAAGTAAACAACATAAAAACGACATAACTTTGTGTTCAACCTAATACTTCAAAATTTTCTCGATGGCACGTTCACTACAGTTGAACTGCTGCGCAGAGGTGAGGTCCTTGGAGCATCCACTTCTGAAGCCGATGACGATGGCTTTACGGATGTCCTGAGAGATGTTTTTCCTTCCGAGGCGTCTGACCATGTCTGTAAACAGTTTTAAATACATAGGACCCAAAACCAACATTTTTAGAAACTATAATATCCAAAAATATAAAAATATGAAAAAAGAGAAAAAACTAAAAAATTGAAAAAAAAATTTTATCTGGAAATTATGCAATTTCCTTGTACGTAATTTGTCGTCACCGTGTACGACATGTACAGGAAAATTTTCAGATCGATCTCTCAAATATCAGCAAAGTTACTCTCAAAAAACCGTTTGAAAATACCTTTTTGGCCAGTACAGTATATTCGTATTGAGGACATATTGAGACTCTGTTCGCAAAAATTTTTGCGGGAGTTCAAAAAAATATACTTTTCACAACAATTGAGAATAAACAATTGAAACGGAATAACAACGCCATATCGCGGAATCCGGAATGCGGAAAACGGAAAAAATTTTTTTCACGGAATCTGGAATCCGGAAGACGGAATGAAAAAAACGGCGGAATCCGGAATGCGGAATTCCGCACTTCTCTGATGTGTATGCTCCTTTTACAGTACTCTATCTCTCTTTCTCTGTGTCTATCTCCCCCTTCTTTTATCGGTCTCTCCCTATCTCTCTTTCCCTGTCCCTCTGTCTCTCTCTGCCTCTCTATCTCTCTCTTTTTCTCTCTTCCTCTATCTCTCTTACTTTCTCGCGCTGTCTCTATCTCCCTCTTTTTCCCTCTCTCTGCGTCTCTCATCCTCTTACTTCTCTCGCTCTCTCTGTCTCTCCAGAATATGCACCTTTTTAATGAGAAACCAAAAAAAAAAACGCAAATGCTAAGCGATGAAAAATCGGTATCCAATTTCAAGTGATTTCCGTGGAAATATTCCGCTTCCAGTTGCATTGTGAGCAGAAAAAGAAGAAAGAAGAATAGTAGATCATATTCCGCCGTTTTTCGCTGCTCTCTTATTCGGCCCATTCTTGATAAAACGACTCAAACACGAGAGAAGGGCGGAATTCCGGATTCCGCCGTTTTTTTTATTCCGTTTTCCGTATTCCAGATTCCGTGAAAAAAATTGTTTTCCGTGTTCCGTTTTCCGAATTCCGAGTTCTCAAAATCCAATTCCGCCCAACTATGAGTTCTAATACTTTATTCGCAATTGTTATGAAAAGTATACTTTTTGAACTCCCGCAATAATTTTTGCGAACAGAGCGCATTTACATAATTTGATTCCCTCATTAATGGTTAAAATTCCGTTTACTGCATTCCGCATTCCGGATTCCGCCGTTTTTAACATTCCGTATTCCGGATTCCAGATTCCATGAAAATTTTTTTTCCGGATTCCGGATTCCGAGTTCCCATAATCCAATTCCGCCCTACTCTGTCAAACACCCAATTCCCATGAAAAACAATGCGTCGCGCCTAGAGTCGTCGAGCATACCGATGGGATACGCTGCTCGAAAACGAGTCTCCCTGAAACAATTATCCAGAATCCCCAAATTTGCGTAGTCGTTTTTACTTTTACTGCTCAACGACCTTTAAGAAACCGAAAAAGGGGCGAAGTAAGGAAGCTGTATTAAATATAGAGCTCTTCTGAAATTTCAGCATTTTATGCATTCGCTAATACCATGATTGGATGGAGCCGTCCCTATCAGAAAATTTTGCGTTCGAGAAAAATGCGGAAAAATGCAGAATTTGGTGCGTTTTAGTCGAAAACCATTGGATTGTAACTGTGGACCAAATGGACGCCAAACCTTGACCCAAGTAACAATGTTTTGTATTTCCCGAACTTTCTGAACTTACATACTTCCCGAACTTCCCAAAGACAGCCGAAGGATCTCTCAAGTTACGGATCCACTTCACTACATCAAATGGAAAAGGGTGGAGCACGTTATGCGAAGAACTGACGGAAGAAGGGATTCCTCCACGTCGGACGACACCCACCATCAGATGGTCGGACTCCCTGGAGTGTCAATGCTTTACTCGCTTCAGACAGTTCGGTTTTTCGGTATTGGCGCAAACACAACGGTTAGACTTCAAAGAGCAATAGGCTTAATATATCGGGAAATCGACTGTGCACCTCATGGACCCCCCAGGACCACAAGGCATGGCCAGCTGTGGTCCACGCTCAAAAGAGAGCAATACGGGTCCACAAAGTAAGAAAGTAAGTTCAGAATGTTCGGAAAATCATCTTGGCTATAATTGATAGAATCAAAAATTGAAGCTGACAATTTTTGAAGTTAACGTATTCCAATTTAAGCTTCCGGAAAAGCGTAGGACGAATGCAAAACGAACTGAAAGACGAATTCTTGTCTTCGCCTTTCTTGGAAGACTTAGGCTCAGGCGAAAAAAAACTTCAGAAAACACAAATTCAGGAAAGAATACTGTAAGTACCTCGTCTTGTTTTCTTGCAGTGTTTTTCCCTGACACCGTACGCCTGCTGCATTCCAGCTGAGACCACTCCTCTCGTTCGCTATCATACTGATGGCTCGAACCATCATCTCCTATTAACACTACTTCCATTGGACAGACTTACGATCTCAGAGTTACCGATAACCGTTAAAAATGGAAAAAAGGTCGCTATAGACCAGAGAAGGGCGGAATTCCGGATACCGGATTCCGCATTCCGGATTTTGCTGTTTTTTTTTCATTCCGTCTTCCGGATTCCAGATTCCGTGAAAAATTTTTTTTCCGTTTTCCGCATTCCGGATTCCGCGATATGGCGTTGTTATTCCGTTTCAATTGTTTATTCTCAATTGTTGTGAAAAGTATATTTTTTTGAACTCCCGCAAAAATTTCTGCGAACAGAGTCTCAATATGTCCTCAATACGAATATACTGTACTGGCCAAAAAGGTATTTTCAAACGGTTTTTTTGAGAGTAACTTTGCTGATTTTTGAGAGATCGATCTGAAAATTTTCCTGTACATGTCGTACACGGTGACGACAAATTGCGTACAAGGAAATTGCATAATTTCCAGATAAAATTGTTTTTTTCAATTTTTTAGTTTTTTCTCTTTTTTCATATTTTTATATTTTTGGATATAGTTTCTAAAAATGTTGGTTTTGGGTCCTATGTATTTAAAACTGTTTACAGACATGGTCAGACGCCTCGGAAGGAAAAACATCTCTCAGGACATCCGTAAAGCCATCGTCGGCTTCAGAAGTGGATGTTCCAAGGACCTCTTTGCGCAGCAGTTCAACTGTAGTGAACGTGCCATCGAGAAAATTTTGAAGTAGTTTCGGGATGAGGTAATATTCAGAAATAATATAGTTATTGAGAAAAATGTGTAGGGAGCCTTGGTGGAGCGAAAATCGCCTGGAAGACCTCATATCACATCGAAGAACATGGATCGGAACATCGCCCGAGCTTCAAGAGAGGATCCTCAGAGGAGTTCTACGGACATGCAGATGATCGATTTTTTTGAGAACTTGGAATTCGGAAAACGGAAAATGGAAAAAAAAAATTTTATGGAATCTGGAATCCGGGGGACGGAATGAAAAAAACGGCGGAATCCGGAATGCGGAATTCCGCTCTTCTCTGTAGAGTAGGGCGGAATCCGGAATTCTGCCCTTTTCCGATTGTTACACTGTCATTCTAAAAACATTTTTTTGATTGTATCACTCGCATGAATAATCTGCGAACCGATATTACCAGAATTGTAATCCAAGCTGACTCGGGCCGACCACGGGCCGACAACAGGTCAGTTCCCAGCTTTCTTCAAAGTGAAAAGCAATGTTCGGGAAAGGAAAGTCTTGTGAATGGATTTTGATTCATTCTTTTCATATAAAATGCTCCAATATCTGCGATTTCCGATCTTTCTTGAGCATATTATTAATAATTATTCGTCTGTTATTTTCTCTTTTTTTAAGTTTTGAGCAAGTGAACGTATGATTTTGTGGAAAACCTTTTTTCATAAAATTTTGGTTTATTCCTGATTTGTGAATTTTAAGACTTTTAAAGTTTCTATCATGAAACACCTACTAAAAGCCCATATTTCGGCGATAGTGAACATAAGCCCCCCACAAACATTTAACCCCCCACAAGTGTAATTGATCCCCCCCAAGGTGGAGTTGAGCTCCCCAAAGATAATGTTTGGTCCCCCACCGTAGTAGATTTTTCTGTGGGGGATTTAAATTCACGGTTTGTCGTGGGGGAGCAATTTCCCTATGTGGGGGGCTGAAGTCAGTGAACATAAACTCCCCTCAGTTTATTTTTGGGGGGTGTAAGTTCACAGGAGGGGCTTGTGAACAAAAGAACCCCACCAGAAGCAGATGAACCCCCCGCTCAGGAACTTTAGCCCCCCCCCCCAAAACTACTACCTCGGATACCAGGTTCAAAATTATTCCGACCGATACAGTGTGATACAATTTCAATAATGCTAAACACATTAATTTGATATAGCAGTTCGTTCTTTATAAAAATCATTTCATCCAGTACAACATTACTTGCATAGGAAGCGGGAACATATATGGAAATGTTGCATCACTTGTGCGACGTGGCAGGCATTGCGTGGCGGTGGCGGTCACGCGAGATACGGGGGTTCATATTCCATGAAAAGGCGGGGGATTATCTTTTTCGATTGGGGGGGCTACTTTTCTATATGGGGGGTTATTTTTCCAATTGAGGGGGGCTAATGTTCACTCTGCCCCATATTTATTCAATAGGAAGCATTTTGGTTGAAAAGCCAGTTTTCGACTTTTCGAAACTTTTTGGGGTGAACGTAAGATTGTGTGGAGCACTGTATAATCAAAATGAATGAAGTGCCCGCGCTATCCCGCTTCATCCAGAATTGCAAGTAAGTAATAATATAAGTTCACTTTGTTTTCGCATTCATTTTTTTCTTTCAATTTTTCAATTTTTATTATCCTCAACGTTACCTTTTTTCTTTTTCATAGGAATTGTGTCGCCTTATCCGATTCATCTCATGTTTTTTATTTCGTTTCATTTGAATGCACATCTTCAACATTGCTAGAATAATGTATTTTGAATAAAACGAACGAGCTCCAAGAAAATTGAAAAAAATTAGCGCCCAGGACCGCATGGCATGGTTAGCTGTGATCCGCGCCCACTCAGGCGATTGGAGGATCAGCTAAATAACTAACTAAGTCAGTAAGTAGCTTTGTTGCCGCAGTCTCTGGCCTTTCTCATGGGGGATTGAGAGTATTGAGAGTATCTGAATTGAGTGAGTGAGAGCAAATAAACGAACCGAAGAAAGAATAAGAGGGTTGTCGAAGAAATCTGACAAAGAATTCGGCAAAATGATATTCCATTGGCAAGCTGCCGTGAAAAAGAGCAAGTTGCTCTTGAATTCGGCAACATGGTGTTTCATTGGCAAATTGCCGTTGAAAAGAGCAAGTTGCTCTTGAATTCGGCAAAATGATGTTCCATTGGCAAGCTGCCGTTGAAAAGAGCAAGTTGCTGTTGAATTCGGCAAAATAGTGTTCCATTGGCAAATTGCCGTCGAAAAGAGCATGTTGCTGGTTAGACTATTCTCGGGTCCGTCCTATTGTGACGAGTTCGAGACACAAATCTCTCCATACACCCCATACTTCAGCTCTACTATCATTCCATTTCGTCTATCACAATCTGCACATGCCAACAGGTGCTCCCTTCGCTCATCTGCTGATCTTCTTATGCATAATGCTTCGCAACATGAATATGAATGCATAATGTTTTCGGCTGTTCGTCAAGATGGGCGGAGACAAACATAGAATATCCAATTGGATGTATGGCATCTGAATTATGGAGCAAAGAGCATTCCCATTTCGTTTTCTTCCTCACGCCGACAAATTTTTAGACGAAATTGTCAGATGGTTGGGTTTTTGGGCTACGACTTTTTTGAAAGAGAAGTGGTGAATCATTTTTGAAAGATCTCCCAAAGTAATGGACTTTTCGGGTTTGTAGCTCGAATAAGATGCGTCAGATTTCCTCAAAACAGAATCTGTTTCAGCCTAAGATACTTGACAATGCATCAATGCAGTGTTGGAGCTCGGGTAATTTTCCAGAATCGCCCCCCCACCCATAACCGGAATCACCCCCCACACAGTTATGTTTTCGATTACTTTTGGATGTGGAAGTGATTGTGTGTGGGGGACTATTCTGTGAGGTATAAATATCCGAATTGCCACCCCCACCTCTTGATGTGGGGGGGGGGGGTGATTCCGGAAAAGAGGTAATCTTTCACAATGACCCCCACATTATATCTTTGTTCTCCACCACTGGAATGAACCGGAATCACCCCCCCACGATTCCAGAATCACCCCCCCCCACGATTCCAGAATCACACCCCCCCCCCTCTATTCTTCTAAGCCCCCTCGTGATTCCACCTAAACAACAGCGCCATTCATACTTTATTAAAAATCACTCTCTCTCTCTCTCTCTTGGATCAATGAATGAATGGATGAATAAAATAAAAAGGGGGGGGGCGATTCCGGTTCATTCCAGTGGGGGGTAATACCGAGGTTTGTGGGGGAAATACGGTTATAATACCGGAGCTCGCCTGTACAGAAATGAACTATAACAGGCTTCTTTTCCCTTGTTTCCATCGCTATTATGAACGGAATTAAACGCAGGTCTACCTCGCTCCACTGAGCGAATTTAAAAAGATCGGGAGGACCAACTACGGCCACGGCCACCTCGCGGATTTCCGGAAGCATCGCAGTAACCGCTATCCCGCAGTTGTTTAATTTGTGCAGTAGAGCGCGTTTTGCTTCACAAATATTGTCCTAATGAACTTGTGCACTTTCAGATTCTTCAGATTGAGCACATTTTCAGAGATTTTCAGGCGGAAACCGTCTCTCCGAATCACTTGAAAATGCACGTTTTCATATTTGTTTCCATGCTACTTTGTCAACCGCTTTCACTTTTTTTCTCGAAATTTTCTTGCTTTTTCTAACCAATTTTTGGGTGGGTTTCTTCTTTTTACCGTTTCATTCATTCTGCTACTTTTGGCTGAAAGAAAAGAAAAAGGTGCAAGGTCTCCAGAATTTTCAGCTATTCATCTATAATGCATTTTCTCTGACGAACATTTCCCGAAGCTATGGCTGCAATTAAAGAAATCGAGAGAAAGCTGCCTCATTGTTTTCAGACTACACTGCAACGAGCGCGTCTTTCTAAATGTGGAAAACGGAAGCGCAGGAAAAATGGGCGGAGCGGTGGGTGGTTGCAAGCTCCTGCTCCTGCGCTGCCTATTCTGCATTTGCTTCTCACTTTCAATCACCTTCCCTCAGTTTCATTGCACTCTGGTAAGGCTTCCATTTGGGCGAAATTTCGGCCGTCTTCATCTCGTCTTGAATTCGTGACATATTTTTTATTGCGTAAGACAAATTCTTGTATTCGTCTTTCTTGGAAGCCTTAGGCTCAGGCGAAAAAAAAAACTTCAGAAAACACAAATTCAAGAAAGAATACTGTAAGTACCTCGTCTTGTTTTCTTGCAGTGTTTTTCTCTGACACCGTACGCCTGCTGCATTCCAGCTGAGACCACTCCTCTCGTTCGCTATCATACTGATGGCTCGAACCATCATCTCCTATTAACACTACTTTCATTTGACAGACTTACGATCTCAGAGTTACCGATAACCAGAGAAGGGCGGAATTCCGGATTCCGCCGTTTTTTTTCATTCCGTTTTCCGGATTCCGAGTTCCCAAAATCCAATTCCGCCCAACTATGAGTTTTAATACTTTATTCTCAATTGTTGTGAAAAGTTTTAGACTTTTCTACTTTTTTGAACTCCCGCAAAATTTTTGCGAACAGAGCGCATTTACATCATTTCATTCCTTAATGGTTAAATGGTTAAAATTCCGGATTCCGCATTCCGGATTCCGCCGTTTTTTACATTCCGTTTTCCGGATTCCAGATTCCGTGAAAACATATTTTTTCCGTTTTCCGAATTCCGGATTCCGTGAAAAATTTGTTTTCCGTTTTCCGAATTCCGGATTCCTAGTTCCCAAAATCCAATTCCGCCCTACTCTGCTATAGACCTTCTTATTCGAATAGCCTCTCCAATCCTATAGACTGGCGGGAATTTTGAAAAATCCAGAAAAAAAACCATGAATTTTGAAAAATCCTTGTCTTAAGAAATCAAGTCGCCTACATCGTTACTTCTTCTAAAAGAGATTTCTAAGCGCTTCAAAAGCTGCCAAACCGCGCCGAAGGTGTGCCAGCCCAGAGTAAGGGTTCGTTGATTAATAAAGGAATTCCATTTAGAGACAACGGGACAATGAATTATCGAAAATCAGCCACAACCCCCTCTCCTTCTTCATTCATGTAGATAATTGAAAATATTTCAATTTTGCTGTTTTTCGAAATTTCCAACAGCCTAGCCCCGCCCCCTGCATCATTTTTATCGATAAAAATATGTTTTTCAAATTTCTCTATTTTAACTATTCAATTTTGTTTCTCTTTTTCAAGACTTTTCTTTCTTCATTTTGAAAAGCTCTGCCATATTTGTCACATTCCGTTGAAAGTTTTTATTGAAGCTATTGAAGGGACAACACGTGATCATTCAAAAGACGTTTAATTCTATTGAAAGCCGTTTTTGATAACACTCCATCTCTAGATTCTTTCAAATTTATATATATATATATATATATAGAGCTTATGAATCATCAGCCGTATATCATTGACTCTATTTTCTGTAGAGATCGATTCCTTCGTTGGATAATACTGCTAACACCCTGTTTTCGTTAAGTGCAACCTGCTTTTCTAGCCAAAATAAATAAATAAATAATTCTTGGCGCGACACCTACAGAATTTCTGCATAACACTTCTAGATGTATAGATTATTACAATACTATTCGGACGCTGTGCATTGAATCAAATCACCGCTGACGAAGAGCATCCTTCTTGAGGTGTTTGCAGCTTCGTATTTTCTGAAATAATAAAATAAAATTTCCAATTCAAGTTGGCCAGAATTCATTTTCAAAGATGAGTTCAATCAAATGTTGATTTGGCTCATTTTTTCGTTTATTTCCCGCATTGATCGGCATTTTTAAATAACGAATACTTCGTTGCATCTGTTGAAACATTCAAGGAGATCGCAACGGTGTCCCGAAAAAATGATTCGACTAGCGCCGACTAATGAGTCTCCTATAAAATAATATAATTTTGCGAAGTAATTTGTAATTTCTATATGGCAGCCTCGGAATAAATTTGTAAAGTGACACATTTCTTAAAAATTCATGGACTGCATTTTTCTGGAAATTCAACCACTTGCATATTGGTATCCATTGTTCCTTCATGTGCATTTTGATTATAGCTTCTTTTATTATTTTCGCAACCCTTAATAATGAATATTGGCTGAACAGCCCCTTGAAAAGACCTGGGAAGAGACAAAAGCCGCTCAATATCCAATGAACAAGTGAAATTCGCGCGGCGTGGTCCACATGTCAGTTTTTCCTGTATACGGTTCATATAGGATCCGTATTCCGTATTCGAGCAACACACGGACTGCATGCGGGGTGCATCCATTAAGGCTTCCATTTGGGCGAAATTTCGTTCGTCTCGCTTCATCTTCGTCTTGAATTCGTCTGACGCAGAGGCAAACATTGTGTTGCACAACTTTTTTGTTGCGTAAGACGAATGCAAGACGACTTTTTGTCTTCGTCTTTCGTGAAAGCCTTACACCCGAATATGGACGGACCAAACACGCAAATTTCACCTGCGAAGGGCTGTGGTTCATTTTTCATAAATCGAATTTCAATGCAATTTCTTTAGACATCCGTAGAAATCAGTCCTCAAACCTGAAGCTATAATATTTCATAGAGCATTAGCATTTAATTGAACGAAATCAGTGTTCTGAAGATTTCGAGTTTGTGGGTGTGGGTGTGGATTCGAGCGGTTGCTGTGCGAAGGGAATAAAATGGAATCATCGATAAAACGTACACGATTCAATATATCTATAAAACTGCTGCGGTTCGATGATATTGAACACCTCCCGATTCTTCTCACTTTCCCCCCTCCAACCCCCTCCCCCTCACCTCTTTTTTGTTCGCTCTTTTGTTGATCTTTTCGCGTTACCAAAAAAGCGAAGGAAAGACTTATTTCCATATTTCGTACCATTTCGTGGGAAAATTTACAGTCAATAAATATGTACATCATTGTCACTTGCAGACACGTTCGCCATTCACTCTCGTTTTCAGAAATATTGAAAACCGTCACCTCGGGCTTTCAGGTTCTCCTATAACAAGATGAGATTTGGAACATCCATGCTGTTCGTTGCCACTTTTTCGCTGTTGCTCATCGCTGCACACGGTAGGATATTCATATATATATTCATTTGAAGCAGTCGAGTTTCAGCCAATGAAACGATCGCTGAAATAACTGAGGCACCTGTAGAAGGCACTGCAAACGGGGGAACCGATCCGACGATGGAACCAGTTGAAGTAGTTACAACAGAAAACGCAGGAGGAGCTGATGTAGGAATATTATCTCTGAAGCATTAAACTTTCCTTATTAATAGATCTTAAAACCTATCTTATATCGATATCATTAAATTCCACGATTTCTCATTTTTCTTACAAAATATCAGCAAGACTTTTTTCGACATTTCATAAATTTCAGCAAGAGCCATCTTCGATTTCTATACCTGCTTCATCTGGAGGCCCAACCTCACCAACTGCAGCTCCAGCTATCGGAACAACACCAAATTCCTCTCCATCTCCTCTATCCCAATTATTCGCCGTCGGAATCCTTCTTATGGACTTCGCCAGAAACTAATTGATAACTTTATTCAATCTTGATTTTCACATCTCACACCACCCTCACCAGCCCACCATAAATTCATTTTTCAGCCACATTTAACTTTTGGAGTTGTTTTTTTCAAAATTATTCACATAATGCTTATTCGCATATTATCAAACCAACCTAAATAACTTATTTTTCATTTTTAAATGTAATAAAGACTAGAATATAATTAGTAATTTCTCGGCCAGGCCGGTCTCATGGCATCGTGTTCATCTAACATCGTCGATTCCTTCAATCCGTTACCATCGAAGATCTCACGGGTGTCGGTCGTTTTCAGTTCAGAACATTCCGTGATTATACGTTTATCAATACCGGCACTCGCGGATATGATTTGTCTGAAAAAATACCACTATTCATAGTAAGGATTTCATAGAATACGAGAAGGCAATTGACGTATTGAAAATATCTTTTTGTCATAATAATTTCATCGTCCCACTAACCTATTCAAATGAATATTTCGCACAATATTCTGCAAATTGATTTGTTTTCCGAGCAGTGCATTCTCACTTGAAAATGGGCCGAAGTTTTGCCTTTGAAGTCGAACTGTTGCTGAGCCGATTCCAAGGTTTACACCAATGTGTTCGATAAGCTGCCTAAATCACGGTTTTATAAATTTTATTTAAAAGAACGAAAATCAAATTTTTAGAAAAAATGAAGCTATGATCTATCTCAATTTAAGAGGCAATGTATAAGATACGGCCAAAGTATTCCAGTCTTATTTGCATGGTATGTAACTAGGGTTGTCTAAGTTAAGGTTTCCATTTGGGCGACGTTTCGGTCGCCTCGTCTCTTCCTTGTCTTGAAATCGTCTTACTTGCGTAAGTCTTGCGTAAGACGAATGCAAGACGAACTGAAATAAGAAGAGAGGAAAGACGACTTTTTTTCTTCGCCTTTCGTAGAAGCCTTGAAGGTACGATGTGTACAGTTTAAATTAAAAGGAATACTAGAAAACAGCTACTTATTTGGAAAAAAAAAGAATTGTGAAAAGCGGAAAAAGACATTAACTATTAACCGAGAACAATTAATTTTATCACAATATGGAGACTTTCACTGACCTCATCATTTCGTCATCTTCTCCACAGCATTGAACCGTTATCGAAAACCTTGGTGATCGAAACCAATTTAGCTCAATGGAGTAGACAATTTGAGCACCCGGTAGCTGGGCTCGGGGCACACCACGACGAGCTAATTCGAAGGCTTCAGAACTCTGCAATAATGACCTCGAATTCTTAAGAAATTCAGAATAAATAAACTTCTAAATCAACGTTTGCGTGGCGAAAAGAAGAGCCGCGGAATTCGGACCCCATTCGAGACAGAACTTTTTCAACTTTCATACGAGAAATCTTTGAAACATCAGAGCCATTTCCTGAAGTTTTGAGAATAGCGTCAATCTTATATGAATTGGTCCATGACTTAGACATTAGCTCCGGAATGAGCTCACAGCCATCGTTTACTCCGAATACTGCAAATCCTGAGGGTTTTACAACGTATTATAATGCTTGGCCAAGCTTGTGTCATACGCGCTCTATCAAGTTCAGCCAGAAAAGTTTTATTTCGTCTTTCATAGATCATAAAATTATTAAGTCAAAAGAACGGATTTAAAAACCACAACATGGCTTGAAATATTTGAAAAATGCTTTCTAGTATAGAATGCGAATGACAACATTTTAAATATACTCCTGGCTTACAACAAACTCCGGAGCTCTGGGCAGCCAGCGGTAGAGCGTCAACTAATTGAATGTCCTCAGCCCTGATTGATCTACCTGAGACCAATGGATGATATCTTAAATTAACACTTGTGAAAAATCTCAAACAGCAATGGTACAATATATTTTGATACACCGACGAAAATATTCATTTGCGGCACTTTTCGCAACCGTCTTACCTGTAATCAGCCATCTCGCTCGTACCAACCACAACAAGGGCACCCGATTTAGCATGTGGTTCAACGATAGGTAGGGATATCATTGGAAGTCGGACCCGCGAGAAGGATTCAGTTTCAGTTATTGATTCGGTGATTTTTCGCGTGATCAAATTTACTAAGGCAGACGAGGACACTCCACATTGCTTGTATACACACAAGGCGCCGGATAACGATTCCCATATTTGACGAACCATCTAACAATTTATCTCAGTTGCTTTCTCATATTACGATATATTCGCTCAAACAAACAAATTTTTAAAACAATATATTACGTTAACAATTTTTTATTTTCAAACAAAAAAATAACAGTTTAATGCTTTTGAGCAATACGCTTATCACGCTCCTCAGCGATCGAGAGACGTACTCCGTTACCAGATGGGAGAGAGACGAGGGCTTTTCCTCCCTTACCGATGACGAAAACGTTGGAGATGCTGGAAGGAAAATAATCTCTTGTTAGCAACCAACCTTAGCCGGACTTTTACGACCCTCGCGGCCCCCGACCTTCATGCTCCTTTAGCCTTTATTTGGCAAACTTACCGAGTAGCGAAGGAGTGTCCAGCAGCATCCTTGATGTGAATGATGTCAAAAGCTCCTGGAAGACGCTCACGATGTCCGATCACTCCAACACGTCCAACGTTACGACCGCCAGTAACGTAAGCCAAATTTCCTGGCTCGAACTTGACAAAGTCAGTGATCTTTTGAGTGTTGATGTTCAAGACGATAGTGTCGTTAACCTTGACATGTGGGTCTGGGTAGCGAATGGTGCGTCCGTCAGTGGTAGTGAGAACTGGAACTCCCTTGACGACGGTGCGGACAGACTTAACCTTGCAGAGCTTGAAGTCAGCTTCAGCAGCTTGGATTCTGTGCACGACATAACGTCCCTTGGTATCATAAAGCATACGGAAGTACTCATTAGTGCGGTCAATGGCGACAACATCTAAAATACAAAACATAATTTGATAGAATGAAGCATTGTCATACCCATGAATCCAGTTGGGAATTTGTGGCAGGTTCTGACTTTTCCGTCGACACGGACAATTCTTTGGGTGAGGATCTTCTTAGCTTCGGTGTAGTTGAGAGCGTACTTCAGACGGTTACGGAGGAACAAGCTGAGTGGAAGAGACTCGCGCAGCTTGTGTGGTCCTGGGTTCGGACGGACTGCAAAAACTCCTCCGAGTTTGTCGAGCATCCAATGTTTTGGAGCGGCAAGACGCTTAAGATGCTTCTTTGGTCCTCTCATTTTCAAGTGTGTACCTCAAGCTGAAAAAAAATCAGTAGTCTCTCAAAAATTAAGCGGAATAAGGCATGACATGACAATATCTCATTTCTGAATGAGAAACACTAGGATTTACAGTAAAATTAAATGTTTAAGCGAACGTTTAAGACAAACTTAAGAGAGAAACGACGTTTACGGGTAAAAAAAAGTAAGTAGGGGAGAAAATTTGAGAATACACACAACTTTTGGCCTAAATTCTTTCTATTCGCTGTGAGACCTGCTGGCGAATATAGCTGCGCCTTCAACATGAGAAAGAGCGCTCCACTGCAAATCGCCTGTGTACTCTTCTAAATGCTTGTTCATTTTCGCATTTCTTGAAGGAGATTTCGTGGATTTCGGGAAATTTTTGATTAAATGATAGTATTTTCTTTATTAGCAAATTGAAATGTGTCCATATTGTTTCCTTCAATCATTAAGGCAAGCGTTCACAGACAATAGAAAAATCAAGCTCTGCCATAATCGAGGTAATTGCTCGTTTCAGTGCTGCAACTGACGCAAATTTCTAAGTAAGGCTTTCGATTTAAAAGTTTACTGCTAATGAGAAGTGTAAGAAAAAAGCAAGAACGTGATATGCTGAATTGCATGGTTTCTTCGTTTTCCGGCTTTCGTATCTACCCGTAGTGGTGACTGTTTCTAAATTGTGGAATCAATTAATTAGCTGCGGTGCTTCTTGTTATTTGATAAACACTCGACCAAACCATCTAGGGAAGAAACGAATTTAAAAATATAAAATTCCTTAAAATAAAAGCGACGAAAACTAAGACAACATATCAAAATTTGTTAAAATTGAAATCTACGCTGTTCACAAATCCACTTGTTGATTCACTGATAATTTTTTTCCGTAATCTCTGTAGCTCCTCAAGGCAATCTAATTATATTTATTCAGAATTAAAACCAATATAAACTAACTGCAGGATTCGATAATGCCCCTCACGACACGAACCTGATGGATTGAAGGATAACGAATGGAAACCGGGAGACTTGAACGAAATATAAATCGGAGAAAGGGATAACAATGAATAAAAAAAAATGTCGGCATAAAAAATCAGAATTAATCCAATATTCCATTATATCCTTCGTATCCTTCAATAGTTTTGGAAATTTGTGAGGGGAGCAAATAAATTTGGAATTCCATAGGGCACAGCGGTTAAAAATAAATCATTTGATTGAGGGGTGACCACGACAAGGTTCATAAGCCGCCTAGAAGGAAACGGCGATGTCTAATGGAGTATTTATCGAGTAGCTCTAGGCGATTCTCATAATTATTTATATTTGTGATTAAATAATTTTGTATCGCTATTAATCTCACAATTATAATGAAACTTTTAATATTTTCCGTTAATTATTATTCCTTTCTTCAATATAAATTTGTTCCTACAGTAAAAACAATTCACAGTTGATTAATCCTTTATTAACAAAAATCGACGGTATTCAATATTTCAAAAGGAAATAATGTTGGTTATAAGAATGATAAATGAAGGTATGTGAATTACGAACTACATAAAATTGATGACTTTTTAGTCTTTTGAAAAAAAAACGGTATTTCATTTATAAAGGACAACTAATGTAAGGATAAAAATTGGGAATAAGGAAAACGTATTAATTTGCAATAAAAAGGCAGTTTTAAAGGATAGAAAACGGGTAAAAAAGACGTATTTTAGTTTGCGAAAAGGCACTTTTTAGATGGTTTTATAAAAAGGGAAGGGTGGAAAATTCAGAGTAATTTAAAACTGAAAATATAGAAGTAAGAAAAAATCATTATGCAGGACACTCATATGACTAGCTGGACAAAGATTACATAATTGGGTTATGCATGTAAATAAGGTTTGCATTATAACGTAATTTCGCGAAAATTTTTTTTTGTTATTTATGAAAGATATTCAGTGCAAAAAGAAACAAATTTAAATGAACCACGGAAATGAATTAAAATTAAATTTGTGGAAGTGTATTGTATGCTATTTATCACTTGCGCCTTTAAGGCTTTCGTGATTTTATGTACTCCTCGTGGACCAAACAATTTTATGTGATTAAGCATACAACATTTCCCCACGAATGACATTTTATAATTTTTGCGCTAAAAAAATGTTCTTTTTTTGCATTAAAACGCATTCAAGTAACAGAAAAGGCTGAAATTATATTTTAGGCGCACTTTAAATGCATTCAAAGTCCCCTAAAATATGCAAAATTGTTCGAAAATGGAGAATCAGTGGTAGAGGAGAATTAGAAGTTGGACCACATTGGCTTGCGCAGCCAGCGGAGGCGGAGTCCCGAGTTGGTACGAATTTTGATGGAGGCCGCTTCAGCCGCACGTACAACATCCTTTACTGATTGCATCAAGTTCTGAGCATTATGAACCAATTGCTGCATGGCTTCGTCATCTTCTTCGCTGCCTTAAATTCACTTTATTATTAACACGTTAATTTCTGATTTTGCTCATGTAATCAGCGGGATCGATGTTAGACACTGTGGCTCATCACACGTTATTTCAAGGGGACTCTTGAATGTTTTGAGGGGAAATACGTTTTCAATGCACACAGTTAGTTTCAGAAAACTCGGAAATCAAAATATTTACCCTCGACAGGCTGACCGTATGGTCCAATGACATCTGCAATGGTTTTTTATAGATTTTTTTTCATAGTTTCAATGGAAAATGTTTTAGTTTTTTCAGTGCTAACACTTACTGGCTGATCCGAGCATTGTTGCCTTGACTGTGGACAGGACCTTCAACTGTGTGGCTATCGTTGGAATTCTCTCCGAGACTTGGAGAAGGGCCTGAAGTAAATGTTAATAGGTCTATTTTTCGAGTTGTCAAAGCCTCCATACCGTTCTCATCTTAATATCTGTGCAAAGTCTTGCAAGTTGCACAGCCAATCTGGTGACCTCTTCGGAAGAATCCGCAATAGCCTTCGAGCAGTTAATGAGATCCTAAAAATTGATTATACTGAATGGATGAAAGACGAGCAACTACGCCACCTTCTTGTTTCCTCCTTCTCCTCGAACCAGCTGAGAGAGCCGAGCCATGAGAATAGCCATGCGCTTGGCGGCAGCCACAATGTCATTTTCCTGCGAACTCCACTGTTTCAGCTCGTTGTGCAGATTGTGAGCAGCAGCAAGCATTGGCTGATGAGAAGCCTGTGGCAATGGGTATCTCTCCCAGAAGGCGCGCGTCTCTTCCTCTTCATCGTACTCTGGAGGCGGAGGTGGTCGCGGTGGCGGAGAGAGCTCGACCGGTGGTGGCGGGCGTGGTGGAGCTGGAATATCTTCTCTGATGATCATCTTGTTATGTACGATTGGAGCCGACGGCGGAGAAGCATTGACACTGCGGATTACTTGTGAAGATGGTGGTGGCTGAAATATCAAATGTTCCGGAATTTTGGAATTGATCGATTGAATCGAATTGGATCGACAATTTTTGAATCGATTCGATTCGATTCGATTTTATAAGCGGCGGCTTAAAATCGTACAATCTGAATGAAAGCGAAAAAATACGATTTCAAACCGCCGCCGAAGGCATTGATCGGTAGAGCACATTTGCACTATTTTTGTTAATTCGATTATATCGAATCGAATCGCTTCAAATCGATTTGCCCGTTCAACAAATCGAATCAAAATTGATCGATTGTTGAATCGGAGATACCGACCAATATCAATATGTTGTCTTTCTTCTAACACTCAATTCGTGGATGTACTACCATGAATACTTTTTCAGGGCAATTCGACTTCATTGAAAAGAAATCAAGCTAGCTCACATTGTTTCATTACTTATATTTATCAAATATAAAGTAAGTGTTGGAAATCAGCCAGTTCTCCATGGTTTGAGATGCATTCGTGTGCTCTGCTGCCGCCAGAGAGCAGGAAGCAAACAAAAAGAAGAAGCTTATGTTTACTACACTAAGACTATAAATTGAGATCATAGACGATCTTTGAGAGCGCGACAGTTTCAATGAACATCAGTTTTCCAAGTGTCAAAATGAATGGAACAAAGTTCAATAGCAGTATCCTTCGACGCTGTCAGTAACTACTGTCGTAGTCTTTATATTTTTATCTAACTATAAGACTCACCGGATTGTATGGGGATGCTCTGGAGATGCTCTCCTGATAACTGGAGTGTCTTCCATTGCTCACTGGAACTCCAGTTATGGCATCTCCAACTGCTCGAACACTGTTCAATAAATGATCGTTAGTGCCACGCCAGTTCTGAGCCGCATATTGATCATGCGCGTTCTGGGCAATCTGCTTTGCGTTGTTCACCATTGGCGGGATGGCTGAATAATTGCAAATTATGTACATTCATTCAATCTCAATTCAATTGTTCACAAATTCTTTTAATTCACCGTTGCTCTCTATTCAAATAATTGGCTCGCGTGACGCTTCCCGCGCAGTTTACTTACTAATAAAGACCTGTGGATTGAAGGGCACCACACGAGTTTTATACACATATTCATAGTTCTGTTCGCTATAATTATCATACTCGTCTGATGAGTCGTAGTTATCGGAAACCGACGATGAGTACCGATTGAATGGCATCATGAACCCTGAGACACTTTGAATTAGAATAGGAGCTCCAGAAGACACGAAACGGATGAAAAGAACGCTGAGTTCAGAAGATCTCAGAGAAGAAGTCGAATTATAAGTTTAATTACAAAAGGAACCAAAAATGGTACTTCTCGAAACCAGTTGCATAGAAGTGAAATGAGAAATTGGTTTCTGGTAAATCTGAAGAGTACGAACGTTTTGTCGTCTCGTAGGTCTCTAAGGCAGGTGAAAAGCCCCCGCTTACCCCCGTCTCGTCGTCGATGAAAAATTACAAGGAGCACACAAACAAAAAACGGAAATAACCGAAAAGAAAATGAGAGAATGGAGGAGGAGTAAGACGAACGTCAAAGTCAACAATCATCCACAATTTTTCATTTTCTTTTCTTTTTCTCTTTATATTTTAACTGTTTGGCACTTGATGATGGCTGAGACAATCGGAGGGGGGAGGGGGATTAAGATGTGCCTGCTGGGTTTATCACAACAAATCGCCACTGAGAATCCAGCGATTTATTATTACATTTTTCAGCTACCTGTCAGCTGTATCTATTTTAAGAGCTATTGTTCAAGTTCGCTTTCTTTTGCTTTTCTATCTCTATATTTTATTATCCATTCCCATTGATTTCTGGTTTTTTTAATGCTCTTTTTTTTTAGCCTTCTCTTCCAGGGCTCATGAATAGGAGCTCAGCGCTGAAGTGGCTCACTGCATCATACTGTGAAATTCGGAATGCTGGCTGAGGTTGGAAACTGCAAATTGCTGCAAAACGGCAAGTTGGCGCGCAAAAAAAGTTTCCTTTCCGCTTGCAGAAAATTCTCAGAGCTATTGCCGTATTGAGCATGATGGAAGGCGTTGGAAGATGAAGCTACTCGGAAAATATGAACAGTCTCGAGAAGACAGGCAAGTTCCAAAGAAGGAACAACGTGCCCCAGAGCACGAAAGAAAGATTGGATGAAAGAAGCTATGTGGCTTTATCACGATTCTTTTGGGTAGTAGAAGAGCTCCAATTATTGCTGGGTTTCAGAAATTATGTATTGCCTTGAAAGAAATATCAGAAGGAATTAAATGGCGGAGCTCAATTAGAGCTCACTGTTTATCCTGGATTTCCAGAAAAAAAAAAACTATGACTTTTCAGGTCTTTCAAGCCTACTTCAGCTCTTGCCGAATCCTATATGTCGTTTCAGGACCCGAATACTGACAAATTTCAGTAACATTTCTTTTCCAGTTACTCCACTCACCATTGTGCAACTGATCGGCCGCGTTTCTCACTCTGGAAACGAACGACGGCTCTTCTGAATTATCAGCTTCATTCTGAGCAGTCATGAGCACACGGTTTCCGAGACGCGCGATTTGCGAACTATTGCTGACCAATCCATGAGCATCGGCTCCACTAATGGCACTCTCGCAGTTGTTGGTGTAACGGCGCATTGCCTAAAACTCAATCAATGAGTGCGAATAGTTAGTGGAAAGAAAACGAACAGATTCAGAAGCACGAACGAACTCTCCAGTGTCAATGGCGTCGTCCACATGAGAGCGAAGACGATGAAGAGCGTCAGCGTATTGTCTGCAAAACTCAATTTAATAAAAAGTGTGAAAGCCATTATGTGAACTTCAAGATTTTTCACGTTGCAGTCAAAAATTGTCACTTTTCAATCGATATATTTTACTATGAGCAAATTGAATTCGTCGAAGTACTAAAGCACTTCAAACCAATTGAATTTGTTTCCTTTTTCCCCTGCGCTTCTTCTGGAAAAAAGCTCACTTGTGAATGTTTTCAAAATGTTGCTCAGATCCTGGATTATGAAGTCTGACTCGTCCGGCATTAACGATTTGTGGTGTGAGTTGTTCAACCTTTTCAGCCGTGTCTAAAATGGCTTCTACTGTCTTTTTGCTCTTCGACGGACCGCACGAGGCAACGAGACGAGCCGTGGTGGTCATAGTTTCAGAGTGGTCCGTGAGACGCTGAGATTTATCGACGAAGTTCTGCTCGCGGTTCGGATCGTATGCGTCGGCGTGAACGGCCTCCACGAATTGCTTGAGTGGTGTCGTGATGTCGGCGAAATCGTCAACCTGAATGTAAGAAGTGGGGAATCAGGAGATTCAACAACCGGCAAGCCGAACTTTTCTAACTGAAGCTTGGCAACTTTAAGAGCACGTATTACCAAAGTGTCAATGTTATCTAAGAGCTCCAAGCAGGGATCGTAGCACTTTCCTGTGTTCCTGATCCCTGCTCCCTAATGTTCTTATATCTCAAATTCTCTGCATTTGGCTTTAGCATTCTTGAGGGAAATTTCATAAGACCTTGAAGATTTCACTGAAAATTGTATGGAACTCTTAAACGACTTTTTACACTGAGGTAGCCACTTAAAGCTGACAGATTTCCACTGGAATATGGAATAAATCTTGGAAAATCTTAAAGAATCAAAAACGAAAATTAATTTTTTTTCTTCCATTTTTTACTGCTTCTGTTGGAGGATAAGCCCGCATTAACAAAGGGTGGAAATGAAGGAAAACTGACAACACGGTCTGTGAGAACCCTTCTCATGAAGTCTCCCAAATCACGAAGAGCATTTCTGAGTTGGTTTCGGATCTGTTGAGCTTCTGGTGTGTTTCCAAGGCCGCGACGCTCAAGATCCGCTAATTGAGCAGCTAAACGGTCAATGTCAGAGCAAAGAGCAAGGAGGCGGTTTCTGAAAGTGAAGGGTTTCAAGGGAAGATGAACAACATAAGACACTCGGTGGATTGTGGTAAATTAAGCAGTTTGGTAGGCTAGATTCTTAAAAGACGGAAGCATACCTGTCTTGTGGATTCAAGCGATCGGCCAACTTGCGAGCATCTGAAGTGAGAAGACGAATAGCTTGGAGACCAAGACCACCATCGTCAATTCCTGGATTATCGAGCCATCTGCAAATAACGAATACATCAAAAATCACGGTCACGCTTTCGGCTACAAACTGTAGTGATCTTAAAGAAATAAAAGAATAACCTCAAAGCCTGCTCCAATCTTCCTGCAGCAGTGTGAGCTGGATTAGCTCCTCCGTGTCTTTGGGCATTTTGAAGAGCATCGCCCATCAAACCAGAGCTGTGCTGTGATCCAACAAGATCTTTGAGTCTTCTGGCAGTCTGAGCAGCCAAATTCTCACGATCGTGCTGCCCATTGTTTCGCAGGTTGCACAATTCATCGGTGAACGAGATAATCTCAAAAATGCTTCTCTTGATGCTATGCGAGTCTTCCGGAAGAGCACGAGCCGCAATTCTTTCCGCATACTCGCAGATACGACGAATCGCCTTCTCTCCAACTGCTCCTGGTCTTGCGTGTGGATCCGCCAACCAGTCGAGCGCAGCCGTGAGAAGCGATTTGGCAGCAGACAGGGCTTTTCTCATGACCGTGACATTGTCGGCATCCCACTCGTCTTCATCATATGTGGTTAGTTGAAGGACACGAATGATTTCATTCATTTCTTCGGTCATTCGTTGACTCATAAAGTTTCTGTTGGCCACGGCTTCAGCATGTCCTTGACGTGGATGCGGGTTGCCAAGCTCAATTGAGGTTTTCATGGAGCAAATTAGAACTGGAGCAATCGTCTTGATGGAGTCCAAGCAACGAATGAGAATTTCACGATGGACTTGGTGAGTGAGTTCTTGCTGCCGAAGGTTGACGTCGTTGGTGACATCATGGAGAACTGGACTTATATCCTGTAACACGAAAACTGATGAGATTCTCAACTGACTAGATGCTATACCTTGACAAATTGTTGAAGATCAGCCATCGATTCAATGACTTCAGAAACGGCGACGTAGTCATTCACCTTTCTACAGATTCTTATGATTTTTCTGACTTCAGATTCATCGAAGCATAGAAGAAGAGCAGACGTTCCCTGAAGAATTCCACGCGCTCCATCAATCAACTTTTTGCGCGCTGGCACAGAGTATGGATCATGCTGAAAAATAGGAAAATTTGGCTTACAAATTCTACAATTGAACCCACCTTGAGTGACAGCGAACTCTCTTCAAGAAGCCTTGAAGATCCCTCAACTCTCTGAAGAGCTGGCGGCATATCCTGCTGGAGGATACGGTCATCAGAATGATCGCATGTGTCGTATCCAACCTGAAAGTTGACAACGCCTTCTTAAAGTTTTTCTAGAAGCCGGATTCTATTTATCTAATGAGCACAAAAAGATGGTCAGTCAGAGGTGCAGTCTGCGTTATCTATTTACCGTATTTTGTCTTCTCTGACCATCCCCCCAAGACGACCGTTTAGGAATTGATCTTCGCGTTGAAAACCACCGATATTCTTCATTGGACCTAGTCAGCGAACTCATCGATCGGTGTTCATAATTTCTATTCATCGTGGAATAAAAGCACGCGCATCTATATCATTTTTTCGCATGCAAAAACAATAAAATAGAGAATGGAAAGTCAAAGGAAGCTCAGCAATATGGTCTCTTGCGTCTTTTTTGCCGCCTGCCTTGGGCTGATGCCCGATTATTTGTCGACTTGTTTGTCTATTGTTGTCTGTTGGCTCAACGAATTAGGAGCCGACACAGAAGAGGAAAAAACGAGGGCAGTTAGAAGAAAATGACAGGAAATTGGTGGACGATGGGAATTTAAGCAAAGCCGGAGTGAAACTGAAATTGCTCATTCCGATTCCCTACTTGATTCTAACGATTCTATCGCTGTTTTTTTCCAAATTGTATTACAGGAGAGTAAGGCAACAGAAATTCACCTGAATCAAGTTTCCGACGGCTCTGGATACCATTCCAACCGGTCCGGTCAAATCGGGCATCGCATTTCCATCGTTGGCTTCTTCATGAAGAATCACAAGTCGGGAGACCTGAAATAGAAGAAATTAGAAGAAATCTATTCTATGAATCTCTATGGAATTGGGGATTCGCCGTTTTTGAATCGATTTAAATAATGTTTGAGAATGAAACTACAAAAAAGAACACTGAAATAACAAAGACTCGCCCTACACTGAAAGTGGCTTTTATCTGAAAATATGATAAGCACTTTGAGCACTTTGCGGCTTCACTCACTGATTTGGAACAAAACACAAAAGAAACGAAGCACAAACTGATCGCTCAGAATTTTTTAAACACATACACATCCGTCTTTTCCACGTGGCATCATCAGTTGACACACTGGACAATCATCATCATTGACAACATGTCTAACGGTATCAGGAGTGATGTATTCTGGAATAGATCGTCGACTGGACGCCCGCGAAAGAGCCAGAGCAGAGCGAGAGGCGATTCTGTCCAGATTCGGCATGGAGGCGCCGAGATGACGGACTTCATCCACACTTGTAGCATTCTTCTCGGCCAAAGCCAATACATAATGAAGCTGGAAAACACGGAACGACAATTGAAATGAAGCAGACAAAGGAGGTGTCCAATTAACTGGTTGAAGAGGTTTTCCATTGGTGAGAATAACGGCTTGCAGGAAGGTTGCAGTTGCAGAGCAGTACTGGATTAGAAGGAGTCGGAAAGCTTCGAAGAAAGGACGGAGGTTTCAGATTCATGCACAGACACATTTCACATGCAAATTTCAATCTCTTGTTTCTAACAAAAAAAATGTTTAATTTCAATCAAATAACAAAATCACAAAACGGCTCGGTGGGCTTACGGATATGTTTTCAGAAAAAAATTGAGTTCCGGAAGTTATTTGGAAGTGGCATGCGCGGCTTCGAAAGGTATGATGGTGTCGGAAATTAAGTTGACGCGTTTTATTCGTTCTCACTTTAGTGTGGGTTTCAGAATTGTATTAGATTTTAATAATCAATAAGAGAAATTAATTGAAATACGAAGAATTGGAGAGAATCTAACCTGTTGAGCAACTGGTTCGAGAATGTTCTCGATGGTTTTTGTGTGGAAGACTGGCATTTTTGGTCCGTTTCAGTACAGCTTTCCTCTGTTGGCTATCAGTGACAATCTCTCAACCCACTCTGCCTCTCTTCTAGCACATCTGCAATCAAATCGTGAAACAACGTGTGTCGGCTACTCAACAATATTCTGACTGCAGTGGGCTGGCCATCATAGAGTGAAATAAATAACGAAAAGTTTTCAGCGTTTTATCATAATTAGTTCTGATAATCGAATGATACGTGGAATAGACGTGTTGGTATTTACAGGAGACGAATTGGATGCTGAAAGAAGGTGATAAGGAAAGAAGGCAACATGGAGTGATAAACAGATAAAAATGAAAGAGGAATATGTTTGCCGTTTCAAGTTTATGTTCCATTTTAATACAAACGTATTCAAAGGAGTTTTTGGAAAAGTAAATAGATTGTATCAAATGGTGGGAAGGTTGTTCAAAGTTTGAGAAACCAGAAGGTTTGGCGAAGAATGGTGGGAAGATTGTAAAAAATTTGAGAATCTTGGAGGTTTGGCAGAAAATGGTGAAAAGATTGTTCAAATTATGAGAATCTGGAAGTTTTGGCGAAGAATGATGGGAAGATTGTTCAAAGTTGAAGAATCTTGAAGTTTTGATGAAGAATGATGGGAAGATTGTTCAAATTTTGAAAATTGAGAAGGTTTGGCAGAAAATGGTGGGAAGGTTGCTCAAAATTTGAGAATCTTGAAGGTTTGGCGAAGAATGATGGGAAGATTGTTCAAAGTTTGAGAATCTTGAAGGTTTGGCGGAAAATGGTGGGAAGATTGTTCAAAGTTTGAGAATCTTGGAGGTTCGGCAGAAAATGGTGAAAAGATTGTTCAAATTTTGAAAATCGAGAAGGTTTGGCGATAAATGGTGGGAAGTTTGTTGCAAATTTTAATCCGTACTTCTATATTTATTCAGCCTCTCCGTGGTGTAGAAGATCAACAACTGACTATCTTCTATATATCCGGAAGACATCGGCACCCCGGCAAAGTCTCAGCTGGCTAATGGGTTCACGTGTCATATCGGAGCGGAGGTCGCGCCCAATACTCTGACCTGAAAACTTTAAATTCGGTTTAAGAAGCCAATAAAGAGTGAATAAGCACGCAAAATCGCTACAAACAGCAACCAATTCTGCCTTAGTCCTCCGCACTCGGCATCTGCTTCTGATACAGTGGAGTCAGAAGCAAGCCGAGAGAGACGATCTATTCTCAAAAACCCGGCGTGTACCACTCGGAAAAAAAGGCCAAAAACAAGAAGAATCGATTTCCGAGTGTGCACCTTTGCAGGTCTGTCGAAACAAACAGCAGAATTGCAGAGCTGCTTGAAGAAACAATGAGAAAAAAATTCGGTAATTCGCTAATCGGTCGGTTTTACCGTTAAGAAAGCCCTATCCTTATAGTCATAGAAACCAAATTTCTCAACCATAGGATCGACTGCCTTACCATACAAATTGGAAGGAAACTCAGCAGTACCATCTTCCAGGTGTACGCACCTGTCGCTGAGGCCGATCCAGAAGAGCTAGCTGATTTCTACGACAGCCTATAAGGTTTGGAATAAAACAGTGGAACGGTTGTTCAAGATTTAAGAAACGAAACGGTTTGGCGAAAAATGGTGGGAAGGTTGTTCAAAATTTGAGAAACGAGGAGGTTTGGCGAAAAATGGTGGGAAGGTTGTTCAAAATTTGAGAAACGAGAAGGTTTGGCGAAAAATGGTGGGAAGGTTGTTCAAAATTTGAGAAACGAGACGGTTTGGCGAAAAATGGTGGGAAGGTTGTTCAAAATTTGAGAAACGAGAAGGTTTGGCGAAAAATGGTGGGAAGGGTGTTCAAAATTTGAGAATCGAGACGGGTTGGCGGAAAATGGTGGGAAGGTAATTCAAAATTTGAGAAACGAGAAGGTTTGGCGAAAAATGGTGGGAAGGTTGTTCAAAATTTGAGAAACGAGGAGGTTTGGCGAAAAATGGTGGGAAAGTTGTTCAAAATTTGAGAAACGAGGAGGTTTGGCTGAAAATGGTGGGAAGGTAATTCAAAATTTGAGAAACGAGAAGGTTTGGCGAAAAATGGTGGGAAAGTTGTTCAAAATTTGAGAAACGAGGAGGTTTGGCTGAAAATGGTGGGAAGGTAATTCAAAATTTGAGAAACGAGAAGGTTTGGCGGAAAATGGTGGGAAAGTTGTTCAAAATTTGAGAAACGAGGAGGTTTGGCTGAAAATGGTGGGAAGGTAATTCAAAATTTGAGAAACGAGAAGGTTTGGCGAAAAATGGTGGGAAGGTTGTTCAAAATTTGAGAAACGAGGAGGTTTGGCTGAAAATGGTGGGAAGGTAATTCAAAATTTGAGAAACGAGAAGGTTTGGCGGAAAATGGTGGGAAAGTTGTTCAAAATTTGAGAAACGAGGAGGTTTGGCTGAAAATGGTGGGAAGGTAATTCAAAATTTGAGAAACGAGAAGGTTTGGCGAAAAATGGTGGGAAGGTTGTTCAAAATTTGAGAAACGAGGAGGTTTGGCTGAAAATGGTGGGAAGGTAATTCAAAATTTGAGAAACGAGAAGGTTTGGCGAAAAATGGTGGGAAGGTTGTTCAAAAATTGAGAAAGAGAAGGTTTGGCGAAAAATGGTGGGAAGGTTGTTCAAAATTTGAGAAACGAGAAGGTTTGGCAAAAAATGGTGGGAAGGTTGTTCAAAATTTGAGAAACGAGAAGGTTTGGCAAAAAATGGTGGGAAGGTTGTTCAAAATTTGAGAAACGAGAAGGTTTGGCGAAAAATGGTGGGAATGTTGTTCAAAGTTTGAGAAACGAGACGGTTTGGCGGAAAATGGTGGGAAGGTTGTTCAAAATTTGAGAAACGAAACGGTTTGGCGAAAAATGGTGGGAAGGTTGTTCAAAATTTGAGAAACGAGAAGGTTTGGCGAAAAATGGTGGGAATGTTGTTCAAAATTTGAGAAACGAGACGGTTTGGCGAAAAATGGTGGGAAGGTTGTTCAAAATTTGAGAAACGAGAAGGTTTGGCGGAAAATGGTGGGAAGGTTGTTCAAAATTTGAGAAACGAGAAGGTTTGGCGGAAAATGGTGGGAAAGGTTGTTCAAAATTTGAGAAACGAGAAGGTTTTGCGGAAAATGGTGGGAAGGTTGTTCAAAATTTGAGAAACGAGAAGGTTTGGCGGAAAATGGTGGGAAGGTTGCTCAAAGTTTGAGAAACGAGAAGGTTTGGCGGAAAATGGCGGGAAGGTTGTTCAAAATTTGAGAAACGAAACGGTTTGGCGGAAAATGGTGAGAAGGTTGTTCAAAATTTGAGAAACGAGAAGGTTTGGCGAAAAATGGTGGGAAGGTTGTTCAAAATTTGAGAAACGAAACGGTTTGGCGGAAAATGGTGGAAGGTTGTTCAAAATTTGAGAAACGAAACGGTTTGGCGGAAAATGGTGGGAAGGTTGTTCAAAATTTGAGAAACGAAACGGTTTGGCGGAAAATGGTGAGAAGGTTGTTCAAAATTTGAGAAACGAAACGGTTTGGCGGAAAATGGTGGGAAGGTTGTTCAAAATTTGAGAAACGAAACGGTTTGGCGAAAAATGGTGGGAAGGTTGTTCAAAATTTGAGAAACGAAACGGTTTGGCGGAAAATGGTGGGAAGGTTGTTCAAAATTTGAGAAACGAAACGGTTTGGCGAAAAATGGTGGGAAGGTTGTTCAAAATTTGAGAAACGAAACGGTTTGGCGAAAAATGGTGGGAAGGTTGTTCAAAATTTGAGAAACGAAACGGTTTGGCGGAAAATGGTGGGAAGGTTGTTCAAAATTTGAGAAACGAAACGGTTTGGCGGAAAATGGTGAGAAGGTTGTTCAAAATTTGAGAAACGAAACGGTTTGGCGAAAAATGGTGAGAAGGTTGTTCAAAATTTGAGAAACGAAACGGTTTGGCGGAAAATGGTGAGAAGGTTGTTCAAAATTTGAGAAACGAAACGGTTTGGCGAAAAATGGTGGGAAGGTTGTTCAAAATTTGAGAAACGAAACGGTTTGGCGGAAAATGGTGAGAAGGTTGTTCAAAATTTGAGAAACGAAACGGTTTGGCGAAAAATGGTGGGAAGGTTGTTAAAAATTTGAGAAACGAAACGGTTTGGCGGAAAATGGTGAGAAGGTTGTTCAAAATTTGAGAAACGAAACGGTTTGGCGGAAAATGGTGAGAAGGTTGTTCAAAATTTGAGAAACGAAACGGTTTGGCGAAAAATGGTGGGAAGGTTGTTCAAAATTTGAGAAACGAAACGGTTTGGCGGAAAATGGTGAGAAGGTTGTTCAAAATTTGAGAAACGAAACGGTTTGGCGAAAAATGGTGGGAAGGTTGTTCAAAATTTGAGAAACGAAACGGTTTGGCGAAAAATGGTGGGAAGGTTGTTCAAAATTTGAGAAACGAGAAGGTTCGGCGAAAAATGGTGGGAAGGTTGTTCAAAATTTGAGAAACCAGAAGGTTTGGCGGAAAATGGTGGGAAGGTTGCTCAAAGTTTGAGAAACGAGAAGGTTTGGCGGAAAATGGTGAGAAGGTTGTTCAAAATTTGAGAAACGAAACGGTTTGGCGGAAAATGGTGAGAAGGTTGTTCAAAATTTGAGAAACGAAACGGTTTGGCGAAAAATGGTGGGAAGGTTGTTCAAAATTTGAGAAACGAAACGGTTTGGCGGAAAATGGTGGGAAGGTTGTTCAAAATTTGAGAAACGAGAAGGTTTGGCGGAAAATGGTGGGAAGGTTGTTCAAAATTTGAGAAACGAGAAGGTTTGGCGGAAAATGGTGGGAAGGTTGCTCAAAATTTGAGAAACGAGAAGGTTTGGCGGAAAATGGTGGGAAGGTTGTTCAAAATTTGAGAAACGAAACGGTTTGGCGGAAAATGGTGAGAAGGTTGTTCAAAATTTGAGAAACGAAACGGTTTGGCGGAAAATGGTGAGAAGGTTGTTCAAAATTTGAGAAACGAAACGGTTTGGCGAAAAATGGTGGGAAGGTTGTTCAAAATTTGAGAAACGAGAAGGTTTGGCGGAAAATGGTGAGAAGGTTGTTCAAAATTTGAGAAACGAGAAGGTTTGGCGGAAAATGGTGAGAAGGTTGTTCAAAATTTGAGAAACGAAACGGTTTGGCGGAAAATGGTGAGAAGGTTGTTCAAAATTTGAGAAACGAGAAGGTTTGGCGGAAAATGGTGAGAAGGTTGTTCAAAATTTGAGAAACGAAACGGTTTGGCGGAAAATGGTGAGAAGGTTGTTCAAAATTTGAGAAACGAAACGGTTTGGCGGAAAATGGTGAGAAGGTTGTTCAAAATTTGAGAAACGAAACGGTTTGGCGAAAAATGGTGGGAAGGTTGTTCAAAATTTGAGAAACGAAACGGTTTGGCGGAAAATGGTGGGAAGGTTGCTCAAAATTTGAGAAACGAGAAGGTTTGGCGGAAAATGGTGGGAAGGTTGTTCAAAATTTGAGAAACGAAACGGTTTGGCGGAAAATGGTGAGAAGGTTGTTCAAAATTTGAGAAACGAGAAGGTTTGGCGGAAAATGGTGAGAAGGTTGTTCAAAATTTGAGAAACGAAACGGTTTGGCGGAAAATGGTGAGAAGGTTGTTCAAAATTTGAGAAACGAAACGGTTTGGCGAAAAATGGTGGGAAGGTTGTTCAAAATTTGAGAAACGAAACGGTTTGGCGGAAAATGGTGGGAAGGTTGTTCAAAATTTGAGAAACGAGAAGGTTTGGCGGAAAATGGTGGGAAGGTTGTTCAAAATTTGAGAAACGAGAAGGTTTGGCGGAAAATGGTGGGAAGGTTGCTCAAAATTTGAGAAACGAGAAGGTTTGGCTGAAAATGGTGGGAAGGTAATTCAAAATTTGAGAAACGAGAAGGTTTGGCGAAAAATGGTGGGAAGGTTGTTCAAAATTTGAGAAACGAAACGGTTTGGCGGAAAATGGTGAGAAGGTTGTTCAAAATTTGAGAAACGAAACGGTTTGGCGAAAAATGGTGGGAAGGTTGTTCAAAATTTGAGAAACGAAACGGTTTGGCGGAAAATGGTGGGAAGGTTGTTCAAAATTTGAGAAACGAAACGGTTTGGCGGAAAATGGTGAGAAGGTTGTTCAAAATTTGAGAAACGAAACGGTTTGGCGAAAAATGGTGGGAAGGTTGTTCAAAATTTGAGAAACGAAACGGTTTGGCGAAAAATGGTGGGAAGGTTGTTCAAAATTTGAGAAACGAGAAGGTTCGGCGAAAAATGGTGGGAAGGTTGTTCAAAATTTGAGAAACCAGAAGGTTTGGCGGAAAATGGTGGGAAGGTTGCTCAAAGTTTGAGAAACGAGAAGGTTTGGCGGAAAATGGTGAGAAGGTTGTTCAAAATTTGAGAAACCAGAAGGTTTGGCGGAAAATGGTGGGAAGGTTGCTCAAAGTTTGAGAAACGAGAAGGTTTGGCGGAAAATGGTGAGAAGGTTGTTCAAAATTTGAGAAACGAGAAGGTTTGGCGAAAAATGGTGGGAAGGTTGCTCAAAGTTTGAGAAACGAGAAGGTTTGGCGGAAAATGGCGGGAAGGTTGTTCAAAATTTGAGAAACGAGAAGGTTTGGCGAAAAATGGTGAGAAGGTTCTTCAAAATTTGAGAAACGAGAAGGTTTGGAGAAAAATTGTGGGAAGGTTGTTCAAAGTTTGAGAAACGAGAAGGTTTGGAGAAAAATTGTGGGAAGGTTGTTCAAAATTTGAGAAACGAGAAGGTTTGGAGAAAAATTGTGGGAAGGTTGTTCAAAGTTTGAGAAACGAGAAGGTTTGGAGAAAAATTGTGGGAAGGTTGTTCAAAGTTTGAGAAACGAGAAGGTTTGGCGAAAAATGGTGGGAATGTTGTTCAAAATTTGAGAAACGAGACGGTTTGGCGAAAAATGGTGGGAAGGTTGTTCAAAATTTGAGAAACGAGAAGGTTTGGCGGAAAATGGTGGGAATGTTGTTCAAAATTTGAGAAACGAGAAGGTTTGGCGAAAAATGGTGGGAATGTTGTTCAAAATTTGAGAAACGAGAAGGTTTGGCGAAAAATGGTGGGAATGTTGTTCAAAATTTGAGAAACGAGACGGTTTGGCGAAAAATGGTGGGAAGGTTGTTCAAAATTTGAGAAACGAGAAGGTTTGGCGGAAAATGGTGGGAAGGTTGCTCAAAGTTTGAGAAACGAGAAGGTTTGGCGGAAAATGGCGGGAAGGTTGTTCAAAATTTGAGAAACGAGAAGGTTTGGCGAAAAATGGTGGGAAGGTTGCTCAAAGTTTGAGAAACGAGAAGGTTTGGCGGAAAATGGCGGGAAGGTTGCTCAAAGTTTGAGAAACGAGAAGGTTTGGCGGAAAATGGCGGGAAGGTTGTTCAAAATTTGAGAAACGAGAAGGTTTGGCGGAAAATGGCGGGAAGGTTGTTCAAAATTTGAGAAACGAGAAGGTTTGGCGAAAAATGGTGGGAAGGTTGTTCAAAATTTGAGAAACGAAACGGTTTGGCGAAAAATGGTGGGAAGGTTGTTCAAAATTTGATAAACGAGAAGGTTTGGCGAAAAATGGTGGGAAGGTTGTTCAAAATTTGAGAAACCAGAAGGTTTGGCGGAAAATGGTGGGAAGGTTGCTCAAAGTTTGAGAAACGAGAAGGTTTGGCGGAAAATGGTGAGAAGGTTGTTCAAAATTTGAGAAACCAGAAGGTTTGGCGGAAAATGGTGGGAAGGTTGCTCAAAGTTTGAGAAACGAGAAGGTTTGGCGGAAAATGGTGAGAAGGTTGTTCAAAATTTGAGAAACGAGAAGGTTTGGCGGAAAATGGCGGGAAGGTTGTTCAAAATTTGAGAAACGAGAAGGTTTGGCGAAAAATGGTGGGAAGGTTGTTCAAAATTTGAGAAACGAGAAGGTTTGGCGAAAAATGGTGGGAAGGTTGTTCAAAATTTGAGAAACGAGAAGGTTTGGCGAAAAATGGTGGGAAGGTTGTTCAAAATTTGAGAAACGAGAAGGTTTGGCGAAAAATGGTGGGAAGGTTGTTCAAAATTTGAGAAACGAGAAGGTTTGGCGAAAAATGGTGGGAAGGTTGTTCAAAATTTGAGAAACGAGAAGGTTCGGCGAAAAATGGTGGGAAGGTTGCTCAAAATTTGAGAAACGAGAAGGTTTGGCGAAAAATGGTGGGAAGGTTGTTCAAAATTTGAGAAACGAGAAGGTTTGGCGAAAAATGGTGGGAAGGTTGTTCAAAATTTGAGAAACGAGAAGGTTTGGCGAAAAATGGTGGGAATGTTGTTCAAAATTTGAGAAACGAGAAGGTTTGGCGAAAAATGGTGGGAAGGTTGCTCAAAGTTTGAGAAACGAGAAGGTTTGGCGGAAAATGGCGGGAAGGTTGTTCAAAATTTGAGAAACGAGAAGGTTTGGCGAAAAATGGTGAGAAGGTTCTTCAAAATTTGAGAAACGAGAAGGTTTGGAGAAAAATTGTGGGAAGGTTGTTCAAAGTTTGAGAAACGAGAAGGTTTGGAGAAAAATTGTGGGAAGGTTGTTCAAAATTTGAGAAACGAGAAGGTTTGGAGAAAAATTGTGGGAAGGTTGTTCAAAGTTTGAGAAACGAGAAGGTTTGGAGAAAAATTGTGGGAAGGTTGTTCAAAGTTTGAGAAACGAGAAGGTTTGGCGAAAAATGGTGGGAATGTTGTTCAAAATTTGAGAAACGAGAAGGTTTGGCGAAAAATGGTGGGAATGTTGTTCAAAATTTGAGAAACGAGACGGTTTGGCGAAAAATGGTGGGAAGGTTGTTCAAAATTTGAGAAACGAGAAGGTTTGGCGGAAAATGGTGGGAAGGTTGTTCAAAATTTGAGAAACGAGAAGGTTCGGCGAAAAATGGTGGGAAGGTTGTTCAAAATTTGAGAAACGAAACGGTTTGGCAGAAAATGGTGGGAAGGTTGCTCAAAGTTTGAGAATCGAGACGGGTTGGCGGAAAATGGTGAGAAGGTTGTTCAAAATTTGAGAAACGAGAAGGTTTGGCGGAAAATGGTGGGAAGGTTGTTCAAAATTTGAGAAACGAGGAGGTTTGGCGGAAAATGGTGGGAAGGTTGTTCAAAATTTGAGAAACGAAACGGTTTGGCGGAAAATGGTGGTAAGGTTGTTCAAAATTTGAGAAACGAGAAGGTTTGGCGGAAAATGGTGAGAAGGTTGCTCAAAGTTTGAGAAACGAGAAGGTTTGGCGAAAAATGGTGGGAAGGTTGCTCAAAGTTTGAGAAACGAGAAGGTTTGGAGAAAAATTGTGGGAAGGTTGTTCAAAGTTTGAGAAACGAGAAGGTTTGGAGAAAAATTGTGGGAAGGTTGTTCAAAGTTTGAGAAACGAGAAGGTTTGGCGAAAAATGGTGGGAATGTTGTTCAAAATTTGAGAAACGAGACGGTTTGGCGAAAAATGGTGGGAAGGTTGTTCAAAATTTGAGAAACGAGAAGGTTTGGCGGAAAATGGTGGGAATGTTGTTCAAAATTTGAGAAACGAGAAGGTTTGGCGGAAAATGGTGAGAAGGTTGTTCAAAATTTGAGAAACGAGAAGGTTTGGAGAAAAATGGTGGGAATGTTGTTCAAAATTTGAGAAACGAGAAGGTTTGGCGGAAAATGGTGGGAATGTTGTTCAAAATTTGAGAAACGAGAAGGTTTGGCGGAAAATGGTGGGAAGGTTGTTCAAAATTTGAGAAACGAGACGGTTTGGCGGAAAATGAAGGGAAGGTTGTTCAAAATTTGAGAATCGAGACGGTTTGGCGGAAAATGGTGGGAAGGTTGTTCAAAATTTGAGAATCGAGACGGTTTGGCGGAAAATGGTGGGAAGGTTGTTCAAAATTTGAGAAACGAGACGGTTTGGCGGAAAATGAAGGGAAGGTTGTTCAAAATTTGAGAAACGAGAAGGTTTGGAGAAAAATGGTGGGAATGTTGTTCAAAATTTGAGAAACGAGAAGGTTTGGCGGAAAATGGTGGGAAGGTTGTTCAAAATTTGAGAAACGAGAAGGTTTGGCGAAAAATGGTGGGAAGGTTGTTCAAAATTTGAGAAACGAGAAGGTTTGGCGAAAAATGGTGGGAAGGTTGTTCAAAATTTGTGAAACGAGAAGGTTTGGCGAAAAATGGTGGGAAGTTTGTTCAAAATTTGAGAAACGAGAAGGTTTGGCGAAAAATGGTGGGAAGGTTGCTCAAAGTTTGATTTCGGAATTAATAGAAATTAAATTGCCTCTATTAGATGGATAACATTATCTCAATAAGCATTTTTAACAGTTTCACTTCTTTTTGTTCACTAGGACTACGTCGAGGTCTTAAAAGGCAGTTTGCAGAATGGGAAAGTGTATAAAAATAAAATTGGCAAAAAAAAAACGAAGAAGACAAAAAGACACCAATGAGAGTGAACAGCAAACAGAGAAACTAGAGAAGCATGTGCTGAAGAAGCTGAAGAAGGTCCGTCTCGCGCCCTTTTCTCTTTTTTCTCCAACGCAATGCCCTTCTACCACCTCAGCATACATATGTTTCAATTTGAATAGAATCAAATGGAAGCGAGATAGTATGCAAACCGAAAAGGCACAGGTAGACAAACGAAACCGTTCACTTCCGAATCGCGCCTTTTGTGGTATTGCAGGTTGGCTTACGCGGTCAAGTTTCGCTAGGATTCGACTAAAATCAGAACACAATAGATTATTGAAAAACGAGAGAGCGGTAGAGGGATAGAGAATTTTTCTCGGGAGATTGACCGGAATCATCAATGACAAAAGAGACGCAATGCTACGCATAGGGGACGGCCACGGTGCGTGGGTTGGATATAAAGTATAGTGCAGATAATCGAGAGATTCTAGCGATGGGATAGACGATCGGAGATCGAAGAAATCGGTGGGTTGAAGAAGTCTGATCTTGTGATATTGGAGGGGAGCAGCCAGCTCCAGGAGCCGTAAAATCGCGAAATGACAACAATACTATGATTCGCGTTTCTGGCAAAAGGTCTTAGGGGTCGTTATATTTAAAAGATCATGGGCCAGAAGAGCTTAGAAACAGGTGAATAATGCTGAAAATCAGAGTAGGGTGGAATTGGATTTTGGGAACTCGGAATCCGGAAAACGGAAAACGGAAAAAATTTTTTTCACGGAATCTGGAATTCGGAAGGCGGAATGAAAAAAACGGCGGAATTCCGCCCTTCTCTGCAGAGTAATGCGGGATTGGATTTTGGGAACTCGGAATCCGGAAAACGGAAAAAACGGCAGAATCCGGAATGCGGAATGCGGAATCCGGAATTCCGCCCTTCTCTGCTGAAACTAAAGATTTCTGTTACTACGTACAAGACCGGGAGCATCGCTCACATTCTCTTCATTGCTCATGGAATTCACTTGTTGCTAGTTAAGGTGATTCCTTCCTATAAATTAAAGATCCATCTTCATTATTCTTAAATTTCTCAAGTGTACCTAACTATAGGTTTCCTTACCAAAGTCCTAAGTTAACAAAGTAGAATCCTAGGCCGCTCTTACTCCTGAACAGTGTGTCGTTTCGAAAAATGATTTCTCGAAAAATGCGTTTTTCGAAAAATTTTCTCGTTGATTTCTCGAGAATTTTTTGAGAATTTTTCGAAAAGTTGTTCGGAAATTTCTCGAAAAATTTCTCGAAAAATCGCGAAAAATGATTTGAAGGGAAATACGATAAACAATGCGCTTTGCGTTATTTCGGAGTGTCGTTCGAAAATTTTCTCGAAAAATTTCTCGAGATGCTTTCGAAACGACACACTGCTCCTGAATCCCTGGGGGGGGGGGGTGACTCTCTAGGATTCATGAGCAACCATAGTCCCACGCATGCTTTACAGCGGTCCACATATAAATTGACGTGAAGAACAATCAAAGTGATGAAAAGAAAACAAAAGCGAGGCAATGCCGATCTTCAATTAACACCTGAGCAGAGCAGTGAGCTAATAATAGAAGCCCACAGGAAGAAGACTTTCAGATGAGGGAAGAGGAGTTGGATACAATGAAATAGTGGGGAACAATCTACTAATTAAATATTATGTGAATGACGGTAATCAACAACTGTAATAGGGTGGAATTCCGCATTCCGCATTCAGCATTCCGGATTCCGCCGTGTTTTTTATTCCGTTTCCCGTTTTCCGTTTTCCGGATTACGAGTTCCCAAAATCCAATTCCGCCCAACTATGAGTTTTAATACTTTATTCTCAATTGTTGTGAAAATTATACTTTTTTGAACTCCCGCAAAAATTTTTGCGAACAGAGCGCATTTACATCACTTGATTCCCTCATTAATGGTTAAAATTCCGTTTTCCGCATTCCGCATTCCGTATTCCGGATTCCAGATTCCGTGAAAAAATATTTTTTCCGTATTCCGGATTCCAGATTCCGTGAAAACAATTTCTTTTCCGTTTTCTGGATTCCAGATTCTGTGAAAAAAAATTTTTCCGTTTTCCGGATTCCGGATTCCGAATTCCGCCCTACTCTGATTCTTAGTGGTGCATCGGAGGTACGGTAGCTTTCGTTGTTAAACAATTAACTGAGATCAAGCCGAGAATAGCTCCAATAATCGCAATCAAAAAAAAATGTTCGGCAAAAACCAAAGCGGCTGATAGAACTTTTCTCACAAATTTGTCAGTTTACGGGGTCAAAAGTGTCCTCTCGGCTAGTGCACTCGATCCCGCGCACCTCTCTCCATTCTGTATTCTCTCTAAACATTGCACTACGTAATTGTGATGGGAATGAGAGGGGGGGGGAAGTGGCGAAAGGAGCTGAACCGACAACTCGTACTATGCCGTACTATACAGCAAACAATCGTAATAGAATGGAGTACAAGAGTACGACGAGAAACGAGCAACGAATTAAAGTGCAACAAGTGTTAAATGATCCATAAAGCAAGAAAAATGATGGTCAGAGGGATTCAAATTTAAAATTAATAAGCAACAATTGAGATTTTTGATTGTTTCCACTACCAAGCCACAAAAATCTGCAAGGTAGCCCCACCTAAATTAGGTTTTCATATCCTTAGCAATTTCGGTGATTAAGGCTTCCACTCTTCGTCTTGAATTCGTCTGAAGCAGAGATAGGCATTGTGCTGGTAGAGCGAAAGACGAGTGAAGACGAGACGAAAGACGGCTTTTTGCTTTCGTCTTTCGCGGAAGCCTTATGATATCCCGAATTTCCTTTTGACAGCTCCTTACCACATCTTTCCAAGACACTGCGTATTTCAAAACTACTATCTGCCGCCACCAACTATTAAAATGTTAAATAGCAGTTAGCGTCAACGGCCAGAAAGAAGAACAGTGGTTAAACACATGGTCACATTTCTGTTTCGCCACTTCGCACATTATAACGCTAATTTGTGAGTTCGTTGGCTGTCGGCGTCCTTGTAGACACATTGGAAAGAGACGTCGAAATCTGTGCGAACTTCCGGAAGTTGACCTCATCTGATTAATGAGACATGTGTTGAATTTTTCTTTCCGAACAATACATTTTTGAGATTGATTACGATTTGGTTGGTTCGCTTTCCACCAGACGTTTTCCGTAGAAACACAAGTGTGCTTGCTTGATGAATTTTCATTCTTCAGGCATCAGCTCAACGAATGTTTAAACATGAAAGCCAATCAATGTTGTTGCTTGATTATATCGAAGAAGATTCATGGAAACACTGTGATGCGGAAGTTCAGTGTGAGACTTTGTCTAGCAGAAGGAACTAATCGGAGATACTTCGATCTGAAATATCAGGAGCAAATCCTCATAATTTTCACTTTTTTTTCTTCAGAAACTATTTTGGGAAATTCAACGAATTCAGATTTGGTACTGACGGAATTTTAGAAGTTCCCGTTTTAGAAGGGTGACTAAGGAGAGTGGTCTGTCTATTACAGATAATGGGGTTCTTTTCGTGTCACTGGAACCACAGTTTTCCAGGCCAATATTCAATGGCTACCTAATCTTTGGCTACTTGATCAATGGCTACCTTTTCAATTTTTTGAATCTTTTGAATTTTTTGAAAATTTTGAAAATTAAATTAAATTTTGCTCATTTTCTGAATAGTTTTCGACTTTTAGATCATTTTTGCGTGGAAATCGTATTTACTAAATCAATGGCTACAAACTAGGTAGCCATTGAAACTAGGTAGCCATTGATGATCGAAGGCAAAAGTACCAAAAGAATATCAGGTAGCCATTGATCCCCAGATAGCCATTGAATATTGGCCAGTTTTCCATTAAACAAGGTCAAATAATACCGAACCTATATATGTGCAGTTGGTTGATGAAGAGACAGCGAAGTGTGATGAGCAGCTCCTTCGTTTTCCTTCTTCGTCCTTGTCAGCTTTCTTCTGAATAATGATTAATGACCACTGAAAATTGATATAGACATTATGTAGTTTATCTTTCATCCAATTCATCACTACTTTCCGAGATTTTCCTTTGCTCATGCACAAAACCGGCCCCTATCCACTAAGCCAACCACCAAGGGTATCAATAAACACAGCTTGTCGCTGGTTGGTTGCTTCTGGCTGCTCAGTAAAAGTGGAAACGCGCCCACCCCACCGAGCACATTCTTCTCCTCCTCGGGATCTCCGAGAGAGGGGGTGGGCGGATTTGTGAAGGAGATGAAGAAGAAGAAGAAGAATCTCCTGCGGGGAGGGGATCTTTAGAGGGAAGCAGAGGCACAGTGTGTAAAGTTGAATGGTGGCGGAAAACAGTGAGCGTGGAAAGAAGGAAAGTTGTTGAGTTTTACACATTTTTCTGAAGACGAGTTCGTGTCTGGCACCGAGCCAAGACACCGACGCTAGCAGAGAGGGAGCGAGAGAAAGAGAGAGAGAGGGAGAGAGAGAATATGGGAAAAGAAATAAAGAATATTGATCAATTGGACCATCATAAAATATTACGTATTTTTCCATTTCCTTGATTTCATATAAGGAAAGTAACATCATATTACCGTCGAGTTACTGGCAGAATTCATTTCAAAATTTTAGAAAACAAACCTCAGAAGCAATATATCCTATAGCGATCTTCTATCTATTGTCTGTCGATACCGTATATTTTCGGATTTCCTGTAACGGGAGGGTACGAAAAAAAAAACAGGAAAACAGCATTTTATGGGAAACTAAATGATGAAAAAGAAAATCGCACAGAAAAAAAAAACCGTAGAAATAGATAAAACTATTGAGAACGGTACTGTATAGATATCGTACGGATAAGACAGACAGAGAGAATAGAGAGAAGCGACAAAGAGAAGACGAGGATGAATAGCTAGGATGCTTCACCTTCTTCTTCTTCTTCTTCCATCTCCGCCGACGTTTCTCTCCCACTCGATCGCTCCGATCATTAGGAGATTTAGACAGAGGAGGCGAGAGAGTACTTAGATCGATTCGAAGCAGAGTGGATAACTGTGTGTGTGTAATGCACTTGGAGAGAAAATGGAGCAGAAGGAAAGGAGCACACACACACACACACACATACACACACAGTTTGTTGTTTAGAAGTGAAGCAGGAGGGGACAAGTGGCACTGTGTTGTAAGAAAACTCTATTGAAACACACGGCTGTTCGCTTCACAACTGGTCAGTGACAAGGATTTTCTGATAAACAAAGTTGTTTTCAATTTTTTCAGCTTTATGAACTGAAATAGCTTAAAACACCCTGTTTGTTCAATGTAGCCGGCAGATTATTAAGTCAGCTGTCGGAGGTTAAAAATTCTTAAAATATGTGAAATACTATAAAAAGGGGTGCATCTGTTGAAACCCTTTTATCATATCAAGAATCCTATCAGCCAATTTGAAATTTCTGAAGTATCGGCCGAACGCAGAATTTTGTAGCGCATATTTACATTAGCTATACTTCAACTACAAATCTCGCTGGTTAAATAGATAAAAATTGTTTTAGGATTAGCGAAAATGCAGTTAAGATAAAATAAGCATGTACGGAGTGCCCAGAAGAATCCGGTCAGAACGTAGAATGTTTGGGTGATCGCAGCGAAACGAGATAGATGAGTGGGTGATGATGAACACACGAAGAAATACGATAGAAAAGCATTGAAGCATGCGCATGTATAAATAAGCGGATGATCGGATACATCAGTTGCATTTTCAAAGAATGTCAAAGTCAGAATAAAATAATTCAGAAGTCATTTATTGAAAAAAGCAGTTTTATGCGACGACAATGTTGATATATTATTTTCCGCAAAAAATTTCGAAAAACCATGTAATCAGTTCTTTAAAAAAGACGAGATATGGGGGTTTTTTTTGTATTTTTCATTTTATTTTTTAAAAGTATTTTTCATATAACAATAATAAGAATACAAAGGAAATATTGATTGATAAAGTTATATGAAAAATACAAAAGGAATCCCCATATCTCGTTTTTTTTAAAGAAAAGATTACATGGTTTTTCGAAATTTCTTGCGGAAAATACTATTTTTGAACTTTAAAATTTCCTTTTCAACTTTTTACAAGGTTTTTGGCCTGAACTCAGTATATCCGAGTGCTAAAATGATATAGGATGAGCTCATGGAGGCAGCATTTGATGGCCGTTTTATTATCCAGATGCGCTCTTTTTATTTTATTTTTTTTCGAATTGAAAATCAAAAATTCCGATACGCCCACTCCAATCATTGTGCGAAAATAGAAAATAACATTGAACACCGATTTCAAAACTTCCGTGACTCGAACAGATAGCAGAAATAATCGCTTTTCGGATGGCACATTTCTTGAAAAATGTGTAATATTATATAACGGTAAGCCATGGAAAATATTATGTTTGCATTGCATGCGCTTCAAATTTCTTATTTTTTTTTATTCATTGCGTATACTCTATTGGTATGTATAAATTTTTATCTGAGCATTAAAAATATTTTCTCGTTGTCTTCACAGATAACGCAATTATAAACAACAATACATGGGAAGAATGCAACAAGAGCTTAAAAAGCATTCTCATTACCACCCGTCTATTTCTGTTGGTTCCTCTATGTAGTTTGCTTGAACATCGCGAGGGATATTTCGAAGCGGCCCTACTGGAATTGGTTGATGTGCAACTGGTAAGGGAGGATGTCTGAAAAGAAAACTGTTTTCAATATTTGATACATTTTTCTGGGGCAATAAGGTTTGATATTCTTTGATTGGGCTCCCCGTATCTAAATTAATCGCAGGAAATGCATCACCCGCTTGTGGCATCTTACATATCCTCTTCGCCACTTCTACCTCCATTATCCCTCGCCTTGCTTTGCGACACGATTAGCAATTTTTCAGACCTTTACCACTTTTAAAGTCATTTTTATCTAACACCGATTTTAGTACACTATTTAAGCCATCAATGCATAGAATATCTATAAGATTTGGCTAAGTTGCCGTTGAGGAACTTTTTTTGAATTTTATTAAATGTTTTCTGTACAATTTTAGCGCTTGAAAATTAATTTTAAACTGAATTCAAATGAAAGGGGATGTGTTAAAAGTTGGGCGCGTTGGGGGGTCCAATGGTTTTTAGTCATTTTTGGATTATTTTTGTTTCTGAAAATGTTATTAGACATACTCGACTACCACTAGCAATTTTTACAGAAATTTTATTGACAGATAACAGAAATATGCGAAAAAAAAGACTAAAAAAGGAGAAATGACTCGGTGACCGGATATTTCTTTGCGATTTCGGTCCATAAATCGTAAAATTTCGCATCATCATGATATTTAAAATGCCATAGCGCTACCCTTATTCAAATGTAACTTATCCTTTTTTGTCATGATCCAATTAAACTTAAAAAAAGCAAAATCAGAAAAGCAAAAAAAATCTGCTATGAAGGCGGAATCGAACCCACATATCCCAGACTCCCATCCCTTCCTCCTCCCCTCTCAACCACCACTGCTTGATTATTCGAATGCATAGAGGAAAGATAGGGAATGAAGGGGGCGAGTGAAGGGTGCGGTGCTCAGGATCGGTGTGTGCATCCGGGAAACTCTCCCGGGTAATTACCCGGGTAACTCCCGGGAAAGTTCCGGATCTCCCGGGTATTTCCCGGGAATGTTCAATTTATTCCAAAATAAATTTGGAATCACATTTTAAAAATTAAATCGATGAGAACAAAACTAAAGATAATGAAAAAACCAAAACAACACCAAATTCTTCAAGCCAAAACAAGTTTAAACACCAAAACCTAGCCGGGATCTCCTAAAAATATTCTCAAAAATTTCCCGTTTCGCTTTAGCTGAAGAGCGCGCCCTCCCGCTCGGTGGAGTGCCATTGCGAAGCTCTAGTGATTCTTGTAACAATATGTAGGACGGTAGGGAGCCGGCAACTCAAAGCCATCCGAGGCTTATCTTTTCTGAAAGCTCATTTTTACAGAGATCTTTGAGCGAAGCATTTTCGAAGCACAGATCTGAAACCTGAACCCTTACACAGAGCCTCGCTGAAAGAATCAGTGTGACGTCACATCACTAGAAAGAAGATTAATTGGAATGGCCCTCACGGAACAACGCCAACGAGACTTACACCGCGAAGACATCCGAAAAATCTCCCAACCCACTCAAATACATCAAAAGGAAAAAATTAGGATAGGACGGGCACATTATGCGAAGAACTGACGGAAGATGGACAAAACTGATACAGGAATGGATTCCTCGAGATCAAAAACGACTTGCCGGACGACCCCCCATGAGCTTCGGTCATCCATATAGAAGTATATACAGGGTGCGCCAAAAGTATGGTAACACATTCAAAGTGATGTAACTTTCGCAAAACAACCCGTATCAACATGAAAATTTAACAATAGTTTATTGAATACTTTCCAATAATGATATTATCAAAGCTGCTCGATGCGGTTGCTTTTGTTTCTCACAAAATCCATGAGTCTCTTCGGGTATGCCTCTACCGTGACACGGAGGTATTCTGGTGATAGTTTGGCCCATTCCACTTCCAAACTTTTCTACAACGACTCCAAATTGCGGTGAGGACGTGCTTGGACTATCGATTGAACAATTCCCCATACCGAATAGTCGAACGGATTGAGATCTGGGGATGAGGCTGGCCATTTAGAACTAGCTATGAAACGCGGAAAATTGGCTGAACACCAGGCCTGGATGATCTTTCTTTGTGAGCCGGAGCAGAATCCTGTTGTAATGTTCAAACCTGGTTTCCAAACTGGGATTTTGTCCTTGGAAGCGCATGCTTCTTCAAAATTTCCTCCAAATAATATTTTCTGTTGATTTTCACTCCAGGATCCACAAAAATGAGCGGCAGAAGTAATGGCTCCAAAAACCATTACTTGCTGTGGATGGGAAGCTCTGTTGATGGCTCTATCGTGTAGAGCGTGCTCTACTCTATGATTCTGGTAGTTGAATTCGGCTTCGATTGTGAAAAATTTTTCGGCAGTGAACAGAATACTCAAATGTTCTTTTGGCGCGTGCCAGCAAGGAGAGCTTTGCACTTCTTCATCCGGGCCATCTTGTTCCTTTCCGATAGAATCGCAGCTTTTCGAACACAATATAGGGGTCATCCCGAGCTCTCTTTTTACAATTCTTCTGATCGAAGAATGACTGATTCTGAGCTCTGTGCTCAACTTTCGCATGCTTCGGTGCGGATTTCGACGAATTCGTTATCTGACGACCTTGATTTTTTCCGGAGTGATCGAAGTGCGGAGTCCTCCGCTTTTTGAACGGTCCTTGAGTGTGTTCAACTCCTCAAAACGTTTAATGGTTCTCCAAGCCGTTGTGCGTTAGATTCCAAGAGCTTTTCCGATGCTACTTGGGTCCATTCCCCTCTTGGCCATCTCGACGATGGTACCTCGATGGACAGAAACAGCCACCATACTTGTGAAAAAAACATAGGGACTTGAAAATATGGAAATATAGTAATACAGACATGCTGAAAATAATGAAAATAAATTCAGTGCACGAAAAGTGCGTTCGCGCCCGCCAGCTTGCGCGAAACATGTGTTACCATACTTTTGGCGCACCCTGTATTAATTGAGAGCATATGTATTTAGCATTTCAAAATCGAATTAAAGAAAAATGACAAAAAGAAGCATTTGAAAACGAGCTGAAGGCTTTTTTGTAAAATAAGAAAGAATAGATGAGACGCAGAGAAAATCTGCCCGAGAGAACACAATCACTCTATCAATATTCGGAATTGAATTTTGTCAATCGCTCTCCAACTACATGAGATTTAATGCCATTATATAATATTTCAATCAGTATTGGGTATTGTGAAATAAGGCTGTCGGGCTCCGCCCATTTATAAGCAACTATTTGTAATCTGTTCGTAAATATTCCAAGCTCATCTCAAAATAATTAAGAGTTATTTTTGTAAGTGAATGAGAAGGTTGATTTATAAACAGTCAGTCGCGTTAAATGAGGAGGAGCTCCATGCTTAAGAAATAACGCGAAAATTAATAACGCTTAGCAAAAATGTGAGCAATTATAATAAAGTCACCATTTCGCAAAACCCAATTTCGAAGAAAAAATGGTCTAAAAAATAGTTTTCCAAATTTTTTTTAAATCATGGATGTTATTAACTCACACTGGCGTTTTCAGAATAGCTTCAACATTGCTTTTGCATTTCCATCCTTCCGAAATGAGCCTGTTAATAAGTGTCAACGTCTGAAATATTACAGAAAGGCTATCTATACATATAATTAATTAATCTACTCGCCTTATCTCGTTTTTTGTCCGGCCTACATAGGTCATAGCGCTCTTTTGAGATTTGGTACTGCATACTTATAGGCGAAGCGTAGAGCCGTGAAATGATTTCTGAATTTTTGGAAGTTGTTAGAGGTATTAATCCTAGCTTAAACATCGGAATAGTTAATTATTACTTGCTATATAAATACAACTGTTTAATTTTTATTTGAAAAATTCTACCAACCAGATTGAGTCATTTCCTCTCCAGAATTTCTTATGAAAACAAATTTTTTCGATGATATATAATCCATTTCTTGGTTTGAGTCTCTAGCATTCCATGAACTTCGCAACGTAATAGGCACCCATTTTATGCCCAATCGATTGTGTTCTACAATTCTCACGAAGTGTTCATTTAATTCTCTATGATCACGATATTGATCAGAAGTCAAGACGACTCCATTAATTTGGGCCGCAAATTCAAGCGCCACACAATCGTCGAGATTTGATTGAGGAACAACGACACACAAATTGCTATCAATAAGCTCATCGATTGCTTCCTTATAGTTTGTAACGTTATTCATAGCATATTTCCGTGATATTACAGCGAAAACGTCGAAATCCCGAATTACAAAGAAACGGATAACCGATAGAAGAGATAACACATCGGGAATGGAATCTGAAATAAATTTTATATACAGCGTTTCAAAGATATTTTCTTAATACGGCTTTTTCTGTCAACTCTGGTGTCCTGAAGTGAAGATCCAGAATGCATAACGTTTGCACCGTCGATCACTATTGTCCGAGCCACGGCTCCTTCATATGATTTATTATTCGATATATTCTAAATTATAAAAAAAAAGAATATTAGTTCTAATATTTTCTTTACCAGTGTTATGGCGTTAGAAACGTGTTCTGAACATTGTTTAATATTCTGCATGTAGAGCGTGAGCATCTTAATATGTTCCTCTTTTTCTTGCTCCCGTTTCCTATAGAAAAGCGAGCATGCATACTTTTTTATTAATCAAGGATCATTGTACAAATGATCTGATTTCAATCAATCAAATAAGGCGAAAAAATGGAATATTCCTCACTTGCAAAATTCTAAGAGAGTTAGATTTTTATGTTCTAAGGCATCGTATTCCAGCTTGTCCGACTCCAAAATTATTAAACTCATCTCGTTCTGAAAAAATGCACGGTAAGTTAAAATGGAGACAAACGTGAGTAGCAATGATGCGAAGAAAATATTCTACATAAAGACAGTTTCATGTTCGGAGAAAGTAATTTTTATTATAATACGCCACCTGTATCATGCTTTATGACTGAAAATTAACACGTTCTTGATTGTTTTTTTCAAAAAAAAAAAACGCGATTTCTGAGCGGTGTTTAACGCAATGAGTGCTCCGCTGTTTCCTCACGTATTTGGTTAATATTTTCTTCCACCGTAAGCATTTTTAATATTGGTACAATAATTTCAAAAAGGGGCAATTCTGCGCCATGAATCTGAAAAATGCCAATTTTGAGCCGCCTCGCGGTAGAACAGTTTAGTTTATTTCAAAAATGCGTTTCAATTGCAAATATACACGGATTCAGAAACCCAATAGATAGTGTGCTTTACCAAGCAAGCTGTTCGAATGTGCGCGTCTCAAAAAAGGCTGCGTGCAGAATCGGTGTTTTATCGTTTACTATTTAAAGTGCTTCCAGTTTTTAAAGACTGAAAATATCATTGCAACTATAGTTATTATTTTCTAACACAACTCTATGAGACCAGTAAATTGTTTAATAAGATTCTGAATTTTGAATATCAGACTCGAAAGGGATAATCAGAAAAAATAAACTTTTAATAAGATAATTACAACATCTGATGAGGTTTCTAGTGTTTCAAAATTTTATGAGATTCTTTTCGGAAACACATATTTTTTGAATGTTGTGGCATTAATAAATGTATTAAGATTCATATGAATTTCTTGCACTTTCTGGTGTAAATACTAAGTGAACTTCTAAGTCTAAGGGTGGCACTATGATATTGAACAGAACTGAGTCGCGCCATCACAATTCACAGAGACGATGAGAGGTTGCTATGCAATTTCGCTCTGTTAGCACATATCATAGATGAGAGACAGCAGGCATCACCGCTTTTCTCGTTTTTTCGTTGGCGCCCTGACAGATGTTGTAGACGCCTATCGCGATAAGGAGTGTGCCCGTCTGATGTGAAAATTCAAAGTTCGACTGTAAAGATGCTAGCACGAAGGCTGATATACAATATTCGATGGCGACAGCTCCAGAAATATAGTACAAATGCTCAAGCTGTTCAAGAGCCCGGAAAAGTCAGGTAACACCAGAAAATTCACCATTGTTCCTCAATTTGTAATTATATATTTTCCAGGGTTAAAATCGACCAGTATCTAAACGTTTATGAAGAGTTTATTGGTGTTAAGTCGGTGAGAGAAGCTCAAGAAGAAGTGATGAAATGGGAAAAAAAATTGAGCGAAGCGCAACTAGTACGACGCGAAAAACAAGCGGAGATCAACAACATTCAGTCCAGATTAAAAGAAATACATTTTGATTTAGACCGAACAAGTCGAGGAGAAGACAAATATCTTCAATTACTCACGGAGGAACACCAAATCATCAAAAAAGAAAGAGAACTCCTGAATTCTTTCGAAGGATTGGAAACTGCAGAAAGAGAAGCATTTCATCAGCTTTCCATGAGGTTTATTTAAAATTTTGAAACACCAAATTTGAATTGGCATTTTTTAGAGTAAGAGCAAGCCATGAAAGAGAACGAGAGCGCGCTGAAAAAACAAAATGGTGGGGAGTGTCAGCTTCTCTGATTGGAGCACTTCTCGGAATTGCCGGAACATCAATTGGAAATGAATTAAGAATGAGAAAGTTGAAGGAAATGCTTCCGATTGGAGGAGCTCAAATGACCGAAATGGCGAAGGCAATTGGAGAGCAAAATGAAAAAGTGAGTTACTTTTTGTTAATTAAACACTAATTCTTTTTAATATACAAACTATTATTTGTATAGCTTGCTAAGGTGATTGTTAAATAAGGAGAACAACTTTTCCGTAAATTATTCAAATTCAAAATTTTAAGGTTTCCCTATTTCTCACCGATATGCGGAAAGTTCTCCAACTGGAAGGGAAATCCGAAATCATTCCCCCGTCTGATGTAAAGAAGGTCAGTGATATTGATAAGGTACGTGTTCATAAAAAATGTCTAATAGAGAAGTGCCGCATTGTAATATTTTACAGCTCTTGACGACTATTCGAGAGGAGAATTCTCGCTTATCTCAAGAAATGCGAGAGTTATCACGCCTGGCTCAATTAGAAGCGGCTCTTGATGCAGATCCTACAGCTGTCGTGAGTTATTTTTAATACTATCTTTCAAAAAATTAAAGCTACCAGCCTCATTGTTCATTGCTTTCATCATATCTCGTATTACTATAGCTATAGCACGGTTCTCGTGACTGCGTCACTCGATGCTTTCTGAACATCCTTCGTTTTTTAAAGAATCTCCGCTTCCCGTTACCACGGTAATTTCCTCTGGACGTGTTGCTTTCAATTTATCGATTTCACGTTAATTTAAAATTATAGAGTTACTTTAACCCTTTGCATTTTAAAAAGCTACTTCGCGACGGAACAAATGATTTAATAAACGCTGATACGTAGACAATTTCTTAGTGTAAGAAAACGGAATAAGTATACCGTTTCATACTATTTTCGCTGCGAGAGTTTCCTTTAAAACCATATGCTTGAAGAGGAAAATCATGCATCGTCCCGAAAAGATCACTGTAACGCTGGTTCTTCTAGGATTTCTTTTTAGCTATCATTAGATTCACGTTAATCTTTCTAATAAGTATTTTTACGAATGAGGCAAGGAAGCCAATAAAAAAACTATTCTATTTTATTATAACAACCAAAAGTATGGCTAGACAAACAAAAAATTAACAATTAATATACAAGTAAATAAAGACATTTCGAAAACACTATTCGCAGAAACATATATCACCTTCTCCGCACTGTTCTATTCTCTGGAAAAACGAGATAATAATTTCAGGTTTACGTTGGAAGCGACATGGAGCGTCTTCTAGAGCAAACAGAAAGAAATATTGAGTCAAAAATGAAATTACGGACTCTTCTGACTGTCGTCGTTATCTACACCGCGGTCGCTGTCACTGCACCGTGGCTCTACGCCGTTTTTCGAGGAGATTGATTTTCTAATGCTCTAAATAATCGAAACCTGTTTAGACAAATTGTAGAGACAAATGCAAGTATACTTCCCGTAGATTGATGCTGAAAATTTATTTAGCTGTAATTTTAGTTTTCCCTCGACGGGTATTTGTTTACAGTAAATGTAATACGTATTTAATTTTTTCACGTAGTTCATAATTATAAACCAATTGATCAAGTAACACATGTTTTTTCACGTTAAAAAAAATTGCTTACGGCTTCTGAATTGTAATGTATTTCATCTATTTTCGAATTTTCTTTAATCGAGATGAAAGAAGTGTCTGCTAAAAAATTGCTCTCTGGAAAATCAAATCGTAAAAAAGTAAAAAGAAATTCTTTCGTTTTCATGTTCACTAAAACTATTCAGAGTCTTGAAAAAGCGACAGATAAGAATAAAGAATATGAGTTGGTCGATTTCTTAGTGAAGCACTTCCAAGTCCAAAACTGGGAAAAGTTCACTGGGGTGTGTTACTAATATATGTGTCATTTCAAATGTTCAGAATATGACTTAATCAAGTTTTAGATTAAATACTACGCCCGCGATGTTATCCGTCTTCTCGATGACATCATCGAATTACATCGTTCGGAAAAACAACTATGTCGAATTTCACCGCCGGTAACTATAGTGGGTGATCTAAATGGACAGTTCCTCGATTTGATCCGTATTTTCAACATTAGAAGAGAAAATTGTAAAGCAGAGAATTATTGGAAACAGATCTTCGCAAAAGAAAAGTAAGGTCTAATGAAAATCGTTATTTGATAGAATGTTCAGACAATTTTTATATACATATATTTGAATTTTTTGGTGCTATTTTCTATTAATCGTATGATACGCAAAGGTGGTAATTTTTCACTTTTTGGATTAAAAAAGGAAACTTGAAAATTTATCATTGAATTCCTCGGTGGCCCTGATGACCATATCTTGAAAAGTTCTGTCCACGATCGTACCGGATTAACACACGACTACGATTCAGATTCGTATTTTTGGGAGATTACACTGAAGATTCACCGTTCAATCTGGAAACGATTTGTCTCTTATTCAGCTTAAAGGTATAAATTCGAATAATTAAAGAAACGTTTGTTACCATGGAAAATAAATAAGCGTTTGCATTTATCCCACAGTGTGCATAGTGACATTAAAGCAAATGAGCAGGATCTTTAATTTAGGAGCCTACGTTGATGTTGTGAGAGAGGGAAGGTGGGTTTCACAAATATTTTTCGTTAAGATGATAAAAAGCGACTCGGTTTTGACTGCTTGCCCATTTTCATTCTGCCGAATGATTTCTTTCCGGATCTTATTGACACACTACGCTTTGACCACGTTCAGTACTTGAAACACATGTATTATAGTTATAGAATAATGTAATCAAAGAATATAGGCCACATTCTCGCATTACACGGTTCGCACTTGGAATACGTGGGTAACATGAGGAAGTCCCATATCGTATGCCTCACAGAGAACGCATATCGAATACCAGGGATGTGCCGAATTAAAATTGAAAAACATTGCTTTTGGAAAAACATTTATATAATTGAAATCCGTGGGTGCAACTTGACCTGAGTAAAAAAGATCTCACCTGGCCAAAGTAGGAACACTTTCAGCATGATGCAGACGTTCCCCATCTGAGTGAGGTTTTGCAGAGCCAAATTATTAGCCACTTAACCATTAATCATATTCGGTTCACTGCGCGCAGTTTCTGGAAGTACTTTAGGGACTGCACCATAAATATATTATTTCTCTTCAATATATTCAAAATATAAATTTGGCGTTATGAGTTCTATCAAGAACCGGTTCGTTAATCATCGAATCTCAAATTTGAGAGAACTGACTTCATCCTATTGAACCTAAAATTCGGAAGCCTCTTAAGATTACTTAAGAGACCGCTCTTGCTGCTCAAACCTACATATTACTAAATGTGCGCAGCGATATTAGAGATTGCTGAATGAAAAAACATCAAAGCATTGAATATGCTGAGAGCTATCATGAATACTGATTTAGGATACGCTTTTTATAATTACTCGCTTAGTGATTCTCGATTCCAGATGCTGTATACAAACCGGTATGTCCTCCTTCGTGGTCATCAGGAAACTCACGTATCTCCCCACTTACAGGTATGAAACCCTCAATGTTTTCTTTTGGTTCTATAATTTAATTATCAGGAGCAACTCAGTAGAAGGTTTCCCGGAGTCTCCGATGAAATTTCCCAGAAGTTCTTATTAGCATTTAGCTTACTGCCAAATGCAGCAGTGGTCGGTGGGAAAATTCTATGTGTCCACAGTGGAATTTCTCCCTCCATTGGTGAATCTATTGATGAAATTAATAAAGTAAATCAGCTTTTCGCAAATCGAAATATATAAAAGTGATTGTCTTCAGATTCCCAAAACTGATATAATTGCGGATATGGGTCATGACTTGTTATTCGCTTGTCCAGTTGAACGAAGCAGTTTAGGGGGGTAAGAAGAGAACACATTTCTGCATGTTTTCTCTTTATTTAAAGCATATACAAATGTTAATTTCAGCCAAGAAATATTTTTCGACAGAATTCCTCATCAACATATCAAAATGTTCAATGAAGTGGCAGTTAAAGAATTTTGTGCAAAAACTGGAATTCAGTTGATCGTTAGATCTCACGAGGTTTATTATTTTATACAGGGTGGCATCCAAATACCGTTACACGCTTGAAACGTTATAAATGCCTTCAAACAAGTTCAATTTTCACCAGAATTGGACAGAAGTTTATTGAAATGATACAAAAACAAGTTTTAACGATAGTTTTCAAATCGCCCTCCTTTGGCCTTCACCACCGCTCTCAATCTCTTCGGGTAAGCGTCCACCACGGCACCCAGGTAGTTGGCATCCATTTCGTCTCAGGCTTTCACAAGTAAGACCTTCAGAGCGCTCAAATTAGCGTAGTTTTTGGTGGAAACCTTTTGGGTCAAATATCCCCAAACGGCGTAGTCCATAGGATTCAGGTCGGGTGACGACGCTGGCCATTCTGACGAGGAGATGAACTCTGGAAAATTGTTCTTGCACCACTGCTGAGTGGCCTTGGCGCGATGAGCCGGTGCGCCGTCTTGTTGGAAGCACCAGGGTCGGTTTCCGTAATGCGATTTGGACCACGGAAGAACTGTAGCCTCTAAAATGTGTTTTCTGTAGTAGGTTTAGTTCACGTTGACTCCCAAATCAACAAAAATCAGCGGGGTTTTGCCATCGGAGCAAATTCCACCAAAAGCTATGACTGAAGACGGATGAGATGTCTTATTGAGAATTTTTCCGTTCTTACAGGCAGTTTGAAAGTCTTTTGCAATAACCCGATGGTTTTGGCCATTCTTATTAGCTTCGACGGTGAAAAATTTCTCGTCTGCGAACAGTGTGCCTGAGCGCGTGCCTTAAAGAAGCTTTCGTGCTTTTTGCATTCGGAGAGCTTTGATTTTCTCGTTCAGGAATGCGCTATTTTGCATACGATACGGAGTCATCTTCAGCTTCTCTTTGACAATGATTTCTATAGAATATCGGCACTTTTTGAAGTCTTTAGCAAACTTCCTCATGCTTCGCACCGGATTTCTTCGGATTCTTTCCCGAACGCTTTTGGCGTCGTCAAAGTGACAGGACGACCCGATCTTGGATGATCATCAGGTGTACGAAGACGGTGGAAGCGAGTGACAGTCCGATGAACAAGCATTCGGTTGACGTTCAACTGCTTAGCGATCTCCGAATTCGACACACCCTGCTGCATCAGTTTAATAATAGAACCGCGATGGGGTGAAGCAGCCGTCATTACCTTAAAAATGGAAGTTGCAACCAGAAAATTGAAAAACATAGTAATAAATATGAATAATTAATAAAAAATAAAATTGATACAGTAGCGACTTGTGCTCATGCGCCAGAATCCACGCAAAGTTGTGTAACACTACATGGCTGCCACCCTGTACGCTTTATGGCCGCACTCGTATTTCCACACACATGAAAACGGTTTCCGTTTATGTAATTCTGGCATTTTTTTCTGTAGTTCCTACCGATTTAAACAGCGGAAATCTAGTCTGGTTGGGATATTCGAACTTGCGATCAGTGGATTAAGAACTCCAATATGAGGTTAATGAATAGATTTCGGTTCCGTTATTCCTTAGATACTTGAAACATTGGTCGACAAAAGCAATGCATTTTTGAAAAATGTTAAATATAAGGAGCAAAAAATTAATTGATAAGTAGAGAAAACAAAATAGGTGGGCAAGATCCTGCATTCTTCCTTATCAATTCAGACTTGTCTCCAAAGTCCGCAAATGGTTTTTCTATAATGGAAATCACTAATAATAAAGCGCACCGAATTATTCCTAAATGTAAAAAATCTATCCACTTAAATAGCGAAAAAAATCTGAGTTCGTGCAGAAACCCTTTCCGTGTGAGCGTGATAATACGGCTCCCTGTTTTATGAAAATGATCATCATACAACTCGTTTCAGATTCCTATGAACGGATTTCATTTTTACGCTCACAAAAAGTTAATAACTATTTCCTCCTCTCCAGCTTTTAAAGAATACTATGTTTGCTCGAAATTCTAAATTATTTATAAAATACATCTTTTTCAGAACAAGGGTGCATTCTTGAGAGTTGAGAAGGACGGATCTATCAACATAATTCAATTGAAACCATCTCACCAGAAAATCAAAAATAAGGATTTGTGCAGTACAGTAAAAGAGACAACGGGAAAGAATAGTAGGAAAACGACGAATGAAAACATTCAGAAAGTAGAGAATAAGAACCGTGAGGAATCCGCGAAGGAGAGCATTCCGAAAGCGGAGAAGAAGCGCAGTGAAAAATCGGCGAAGAAAGGTAGCGAGCGAACTGTGAAAAAAGATGGGAAAGAATCAAAGGAATGCAAAGATATTCCCAAAAAAGAATGTAAAGAAACAGTAAAAGAGAGTAAAGATTTAAAGAAAACTGGAAAAAGCGTCATCGAAAAGGAAGAAAAAGGAGAGAAAAAAAAGGCGGGTTCGAGACCGTCTAAGGAATCAGGGTATGTCGGAAGATTCCATTTGTTTAAACATTTCAGAAGTAGAAAACATATATAATTTTTCCCAATTTTTATGTAAGAAATGTCTACTTCCAGATCGACATACGACAATGAATAGGAAACTTGAAATGAAATGCAGTCCATAGTTTTTCTTCTTCCGTTCTCAATAAAGCTTTGTTGTCTTTTTGACATTATCAAGAGTGCAATCATCTTAAAAGAAAAGAAATCTGACTTTGAAAACAAAAAGAGCAATTAATAAATCCAACTTAATTTCTCTAATTACGCACCTGGCAGATTGCGTTCTATAAAATAAAAAAAAAATCCGAACTTATGTTCGTTTCGTTTATTTATTTTTTGCAAAATAAGTTCTTCGATAGTACCATTGACCGCGGCATGCCCATCCTTGTGAAAGCACGGCATTTGACAACAGAATGCCGTATGTTCTTCCGTTTTCTGACTTTTCAGTCAAGACTTGGTCAAGACAAGACTCAAGCTTGGGTCTGATCTGTCTGTGAAACGCCGTTTGGTTAGAAGCTGACGAGTTGCTTCCGAGATTCTTCTGTGTACGTGGTTGGATGGCCTTGTTATTGCTTTGTCCTGTAGATCCTTGAGTACGTCGATTAAATTTTCATAATCTTGATCAATGTCCGTATTTGGATCTATTGCGTCTGTTTTATTTCGAAATTTGTAAAAAATGCGTTTGTCGTCGTTTGGCGATTGAAGAGTTCAAAAAGGAGGCAAACTTGATAAACGTGTGTGCTCCAATTACAGTGGTAGGAGACGTTCATGGAAATTTCAACGATTTATATCGAGCGATAATGGCGAGAAATCCGAAAGGCTCTAAGTTAAATGATTCCTTCCCCTCTGTGAAGCAATTCGTTAAAAATAGGTAAGAAGCTTTTTTAGAGTTATAGAATAAGTTTGAAAATTGTTTAGATATTTTTTTCTCGGCAATTACATTGAAAAAGGATCCCGCTCAATTGAATGCATTTGTCTTCTTTTCGCTTTAAAAGTAATTTTTTCAATAACCGCAAGCGGCTATTTTTACTAGTGTTGTATGTTCCAAGTTGGAACTTCCAACTGCTTTCAATGACCTTCTTCTAACCCCGGCATCTTCTGGTTCTGCTTAACGTACTTTCGCCAATCTGAAAGTGCTTCTGAGCTACCTCGCTTCGTTTCTTGAAACAAGCCTTGTGCTCTCCCACGGTATTGGCATGTTTTCTAGCAGAAACCCCCTGTAGAACCGACATCCTTTTCATTGACTGGGTAGAATTCCCCTGAATTAAAATGTTGACAACTCACTCCAAGTTTGAATTCTTTCTCCTTAAGTGCTTGTCCACAAACCCATAGCTATTTTTCAAGCTTAGTGAAAATCGTCTTTCTACTCGAGAATTTATTCAAAACAGAGCTTTGAAAAAACACAGACTGAATTAGTCTATTAGTAATAGAAAAATCTGTTTGTTTTTGGTTTTTCGCATTTTTCGCACATCTGAACAAAGAATTAATATTAAGAATCTATTAGAAAATAGTTTTAAAAATTAATTGTTTTATAGGAATGTACGGTAAGCATCATACTTTGCTCGCACGGTGTTTACACATAGCCATAAAATATTTTTTTAGCGCTTCTTTTCTTTTACCTAAAACAATTGGTAACTTTGACAATGTAGTGACATGGAATGGCCTACTACATTCTTTAATAGAGTGCAATTTACAGGTCCATTTGCTTTAAAAAAGTAAAACAGGTATTTAAGTTTCTTTCCTGAATAATCTTAAATAATAATTAACCAGACGGTTGACGCTTCCTTTCGGCTGCTAGTTTTTTTACATAAAGGAATTTAACACCTTGCACTTTGAGGCAACTGATAATTCTTGTAATTAGAATCCACGAGCTTAGTTAGACAATAACCGAATTTAGATTAGGCATAATTGGAGGTACGCACCGCGTATTTGGATTTAATTAATTATTCTAATTAGGTTAATTAGTATTATTAGGTAACATGCAATGTTATTTAAACAATATAAGCAATAGTAAACTAATCTAGAATGTTCTGGAACATTTTGGAATGTTTTAGAAACTTTATCAAACAATATCTATTAAAGTTGCAGTTTTGCACTTATGAAGCAGTTTTTTAAACTTGTGATACACAGACATCCAGATTGCTATATTAGCAAAATGTTGACTGATTATATCGTTGTTAAGACAGTTTAGTAGATGCTGTGTGTATAGTTCTACAGTATCCTAACATCCTAACAGTATCCTAACAGTATCCAGCGACCTCCTAAAGATATGGTTGCGAAGCGCTTGAGTGATAATAACTCCATCCCGCATATCAAAGTAGGAGGCCAACGTTCTTTTGCGTATTAAAAAAAGTCCCGGACAAACATAACTATTAGCTTAATAATAATCATCGTAATCATTGTCCAATGCTTCCATCATATATCGTATATCTACAGCGCAGTTCTCGTGACTGCGCCACTCGATGTTTTCCACCGTTTTTATGTCTCCGCTTCCCGCTACCTCGGTGATTTTCTCGGGACGTGTTGCTTTTAATTTCTCGACTTCGCGTTATATTTAAATTATAAAGCTACTTTAACTCTTTGAATTTTAGAAAGCTGCGTCGCGACGGAACAAATGATTTAATGAACGCTGATACGTAGACTCTTACTCAGTGTAAGAAAACGGAATAAGTATACCGTTTCATACTATATTCGCTGCGAAAAAAAAATCATATGCTTCAAAAGTAAAATCATCCATCGACCCGAAAAGATCGCTGTTTGATACCATTGGAGTCACGCTGGTTCTTCTAGGAATTATTTTTAGCTATCATTATATTCACGTTAATCTTTCTAATAACTATTTTTACGAATGAGGGGAGCAAACCAATACATAAGGAAAAAAATATCCTCTTTTATTATAACAACCAAAATTATGGCCAGACAAACAAGTAAATAAAGACTTTTCGAAAACATTATTCACGCAAGCTTATAACACCTTCTCTGCACTGTTCTATCCTCTCAATTGAAAAAATCTGCTACGCTTCTGAAAAAAACAGGATAATAATTTCAGGTTTACGTTGGAAGCGACATGAAGCGTCTTCTAGAGCAAACAGAAAGAAATGTTGAGTCAAAAATGAAATTACGGACTCTTCTGGCTGTCGTCGTTATCTACACCGCGGTCGCTGTCATTGCACCGTGGCTCTACGCCGTTTTTCGAGGAGACTGATTTTCTGATGATCTAAATAATCGAATCCTGTTTAGACAAATTGTAGAGAAAAAGACAAGTTTACTCCCCGTAGGTTGATTCTAAAAATTTATTTAGCTGTAATTTTAGCTTTTCCACGACGGGTTTTTGCAGTAAAAGTAATACGTATTTGATTCTTTTTACGTAGTTCATAATTATAAACCAACTGATCAAGTACGTGTTTTTTCACGTTAAAAAATTGCTTGCGGCTTTTGAATTGTAATGTATTTCATCTATTTTCGAATTTTCTTTAATCGAGATGAAAGAAGTGTCTGCTAAAAAATTACTCTCTGGAAAAGCAAATCGTAAAAAAGTAAAGAGAGATTATTTTGTTTTCATGTTCACTAAAACTATTCAGAGTCTTGAAAAAGTGACAGATAAGAATAAAGATTATGAGTTGGTCGATTTTTTAGTGAAGCACTTCCGAATCAGAAACTGGCAAAAGTTCACTGGGGTGAGTTACTAACAAATGTATCATTTCTAATGTTCAGAACATGACTTAATCGAGTTTTAGATTAAATACTACGCCCGCGATGTTATCCGTCTTCTCGATGACATCATCGAATTACATCGTTCGGAAAAACAACTATGTCGAATTTCACCGCCGGTAACTATAGTGGGTGATCTAAATGGACAGTTCCTCGATTTGATCCGTATTTTCAACATTAAAAGTGAAAATTGTAAAGCAGATGATTATTGGAAACAGATCTTCGCAACAGAAAAGTAAGATCTAATGAAAATCGTTATTGAATAGAAAGTTCAGAAAATTGTTACATACATATATTTGAATTTTTGGTGCTATTTTCTATTAATCGTATGATTAATGAAAAATACACAAAAGGGATAATTTTTCACTTTCTGGATTAAAAAGTGAAAATTTAACATTTAACATTGAACACCTCGGTGGCCCTGTTGGCCATATCTTAGAAAGTTCTGTCCACGATCGTACGTGATTAACACACAACTACGATTCAGATTCGTCTTTTTGGGAGATTACACTGAAGATTCGCCGTTCAATCTGGAAACGATTTGTCTCTTATTCAGCTTAAAGGTATAAATTCGAATAATTAAAGAAACGTTTGTTACCATGGATAATAAATATGCGTCGTGTTTATCCTACAGTGAGCATAGTGACATTAAAGCAAATGAGCAGGATCTTTAATTTAGGAGCCTGCGTTAATGTTGTGAGAGAGAAGTTGGCTGAAACCGCGTATTCATATCTTGCACAATTATTTTTCGATAACATTGTAAAAAGCGACTCGGTTTTGATTGCTCGCCCATTTTCATTCTGCCGAATGATTTCTTTTCGTATCTTATTGACACACTAAATTTCTGGAAGTACTCTAGGGACTGCAACATAAATATATTATTTAAGATTACTTAAGAGACCGCGCTAGCTGCTCAAACCTACATATTACAAAATGTGCGCAGCGATATTAGAGATTGTTGAATGAAACATGCTGAGAGCTATCATGAATACTGATTTAGGATACGCTTTTTATAATTACTCGCTTAGTGATTCTCGATTCCAGATGCTGTATACAAACCGGTATGTCCTCCTTCGTGGTCATCAGGAAACTTACGTATCTCCCCACTTACAGGTATGAATCCCTCAGAATGTTTTCTTTTGGTTCTATATTTTAAATATCAGGAGCAACTCAGTAAAAGATTTCCCGGAGTCTCCGATGAAATTTCCCAGAAGTTCTTATTAGCATTTAGCTTACTCCCAAATGCAGCAGTGGTCGGTGAGAAAATTCTATGTGTCCACAGTGGAATTTCTCCCTCCATTGGTGAATCTATTGATGAAATTAATAAAGTAAAGCCGGTTTTGGTAAATCGAAATATATAAAAGCGATTGTCTTCAGATTCCCAAAACCGATATAATTGCGGATATGGGTCATGACTTGTTATTCTCTTGTCCAATTGAACGCAATACTGGATTGGGGTAAGAAGAGAACACATCTCTGCATGTTTTCTTTTTATTTAAAACATATACAAAATTTAATTTCAGCCAGGGAATATTTTTCACCAACATGCCTCATCAACCTATCAAAATGTTCAATGAAGTGGCAGTCAAAGAATTTTGTGTAAAAACTGGAATTCAGTTGATTATTAGATCTCACGAGGTTCATTATTTTATACGTTTTTTGACAGCGCCCGTATTTCCACACACATGAAAATGGTTTCCTTTTATGTAATTGTTCCATTTTTTCTATGTCTCCGACCGATTTAAGCAACGAAAATCTAGCCTGATTGGGATATTCGAACTTACATCAGTGCTTTAAGAACTCCAATATGAGGTTAATGAATAGATTTCGGTTCCCGTTATTCCTTAGATTCTTGACAAAGGGTAAACGCTAACGAAAACTATCGAATGATGTTACCATTAGCAAAACGCGGGGATTTTCTTTTAAATTATATGCAGTTTTATGTATGGTTTGCACTGCCTTCGTAGGAATTGCATTTGCTTATTGAGGAATCGGATTTGCCTAAAATGAAATTACGGCATAATGCAGGTATTCGTTAAAAGTTATTAATAGCAGTTTCCAAGACGGCTAAAAGTTTCTTCATTAAATCTGCGAAATATTTAAATATAAAATAAAATTGTTTTCGTAAAATTTTTAAAATTAAAGTAAAACACAAGAAAACAAGTAGAAATCGCAAGCATCGGTCGACAAAAGCAATGCATTTGTGAAAAATATTAAATAATAAAAGCAAAAAAATCAATAGATAAGTAGAGAAAACAAAATAGGTGGACAAGATGGACAAGATCCTGCCTTCATCCTTATCAGTTCAGACTTGTCTCCAAAGTCCGCAAATAGTTTTTCTATGATAAAAATCACTAATAATAAAGCGCGCCGAATTATTCTTAAATGTAAAAAATCTATCCACTTGAATAGCGAAAAAATCTTAGTTCGTGCAGAAACCCTTTCCGTGTGAATGTGAAAATGCGGCTCCCTGTTTTATGAAAATGATCATCGTACAACTCGTTTCAGATTCCTATGAACGGATTTCATTTTTTTGCCGACAGAAAGCTAATAACTATTTCATCTTCTCCAGCTTTTAAAAATTGCAATGTTTGCTCGGAATTCTAAATTATTTATAAAGTCAATTTTTTTTAGAACAAGGGTGCATTCTTGAGAGTTGAGAAGGACGGAGCTATCAGCATAATTCAATTGAAACCTTCTCAGCAGAAGCTGAAAGATAAGGATTTGTGCAGTACAGTAGGAGAGACAGCGGGGAAGAATAGTAGGAAAACGACGAATAAAAACAATCAGAAAGTAGAGAATAAGAACAGTGAGGAATCCGCGAAGAAGAGCATTCAGAAAGCAGATAAGAGCAGTCCGCATGCGGAGAAGAAGCACAGTGAAAAATCGGCGAAGAAAGGCAGCGAGCGAACTGTGAAAAAAGATGGGAAAGAATTAAAGGAATGCAAAGATATTCCCAAAAAAGAATGTAAAGAAACAGTAAAAGAGAGTAAAGATTTAAAGAAAACTGGAAAAAGCGTCATCGAAAAGGAAGAAGAAAAAGGAGAGAAAAAAAAGGCGGGTTCGAGACCGTCTAAGGAATCAGGGTATGTCGGATGATTCAATTTGTTTAAACATTTCAAAAGTAGAAAACATATATAATTTTTCCCAATTTTTATGTAAGAAATGTCTACTTCCAGATCAACCTGCGACAATGAAAAGGAAACTTAAAGTGAAAGTCCATAGTTTTTCTTCTTCCATTCTCAATAAAGCTTTGTTATCTTTTATAAACCAAATTTGCTTTCTTATATTAGGCAAATATACAATGGCTACCTAATCTTTGGCTACCTGGTGATAAATGGCTACCTGTTGTTCTTTGGCTACTTCTGCCTTCGAGTTTCAATGGCTACCCAGATTTTTTCTGATTTTTAATCTTTAAAGACACTGATAGTTATTTCCACTCAGTGGGTAGCCAGAGTTTATTTTGTAGTTACCCTTTTTTAAATCAATATCAAAATTGAATATTGAAACTCGAAGGCAGAAGTAGCCAAAGAATATCAGGTAGCCATTGATAATTGATCACCAGGTAGCCATTGATCAAGTAACCAAAGATTAGGTAGCCATTGAATATTGGCCCTGATATTACCATACAGTACTGGCCAAAAAGGTATTCGCAAACAGTTTTTCGAGCATAACTTTTCTGAAACTTCCCGGACCGATCTGATATTTTATGACAAAGTTTAAAACGGTAAAAGAAATTGATTCAACAACAAGAATAGTCAAATTTTCGAAAATTTGAAAAAAATCGAAAAATTTATGAAAATGGCAAAAAAACGAAAAATGGTACTTTGACTTTTGAGATCTAGGAAAGACCGGTAAATGAAAAATAACAATAAAACATGATTAAATTGGTTTAATACTTTGTTGGGTATCCTTTTGCGTCGATGACCGCCTGAAATCTTTTTGCCATCGAGTCGAGCAGAGACACAGATTGGAGTTGATCGAATTTCTGATTGGCATTCGATGTACGGACCCCTCTGAGTTGCCTCTCCACATTCTCCTAGATGTGTTCGATCGGATTCAAGTCAGGAGATTGACTGGGCCAGTCCAGAAGATCCACGTGGCGACGTCGGAACCAGTCCTTGATGTGCTTCGAGGTGTGCTTTGGGTCGTTATCCTGTTGGAAAACGAACGCCCGGTCCACATTAGACCGTGGGTCTCATTGTGATTTCCAAGATGTCTTCATACACAAATCAATCCATGATGCCCGTAATTCTTCTCAGGGGGTCGATTGAAGTCCCAGAGAAACAGCACCAAACCACCTCCATGCTTGACGGTTTGGAGCTGGTAGCTGGGATCGAACCGACATCTAAACGTTTCTCTGGGACTTCAATCGGCTCCTTGAGAAGAATTACGGGCATAATGGATTGATTTGTGTATGAAGACATCTTGGAAAACACTATGAGACCCTGGGCACGGTCTAACGTGGACCGGGCGTTCGTTTTCCAACAAGATAACGACCCGAAGCACACCTCGAAGCACATCAAGGACTGGTTCCGACGTCGCCACGTGGATCTTCTGCACTGGCCCAGTCAATCTCCTGACTTGAATCCGATTGAACACATCTGGGAGCATGTCCAGAGGCAGCTCAGAGGGGTACGTACATCGAATGCCAATCAGAATCAATTTCTTTTACCGTTTTAAACTTTGTCTTGAAATATCAGACCGATCCGGGAAGTTTCAGAAAAGTTATGCTCGAAAAACTGTTTGCGAATACCTTTTTGGCCAGTACTGGAAATCTGACTTTGAAAACAAACTTGGTTACTTAGTTACTTAGTCGATCCATCAGCCGCTTGTGTGAGCGCAGATCACAGCTAACCATGTTTTGCGGTCTTGGGCGATGGTTGTCCACGGAGTACAAGGTGGCCGCTAATTACCCGTACTCGATAGAACGGTTATAAAACCGGAACCAAAAATCAAAGAGACTTGGGAATTAACAAAAAGTTTATTGAAATGATAACAAAAAACATAAAGGTAATCTTGTTCCATTCGGTCACCTCGCTTACGGATGACAGCCCGAAGACGTCGCGGGTAAACATCAACTGTGGCACGCAGGTAATCGGCTGACAATTTGTCCCATTCCTTGATCAAAGTCTTCTTCAGAGCAGCCACACTTCAATGGGATTGCAGAGCAAGGTCAATACCTTGCTCTGCAAGACCCCCCACACGGAGTAGTCCAAGGGATTCAGGTCTGGCGAGGAAGCAGGCCATTCTTCCTTGCGAATGAATGCAGGAAAATGCGTTGCGCACCACTCTTGAGTGATCTTGGCGGTGTGAGTGGGTGCACCATCCTGCTGGAAAACCCACGGTTGTCCTTTGAAGTATTTTTTGGACCAAGGAAGAAGGCACTTCTCTAAAATTTCTGAAGTATAAAGTTCCTTGTTGATTTTGACTCTCTGATCAACGAAGACCAATGGTGCTTTGCCATTTGAGCAGATGGCTCCGAAGACCATGACGCTGGCAGGGTGAGAGACTTGATTGATGCCCAGGCTATCCGCCGTTTTCTGTGGAATTCTGGTTCTAGTTTATTTCGTGAGTTGAGTAGCCTGCCAAGGTAGACATACTCATTCACGTTTTCGATTGTGTTGATGGTAGCGTTATTACTGATGATCACTTTTTAAAATTTAAGTTTTAACTTTAAATGTAAATTTAAGTTTTTCCTCGACAGGTATTTTTTTAAAGTAAATGTAATACATATTTAATTATTTTTACGTAGTTCAAAATTATAAACCAATTGATCAAGTAGCACGTGTTTTTTCACGTTTAAAAAAGTTGCTTACGGCTTTTGAATTGTAATGTATTTCATCTATTTTCGAAATTTCTTTAATCGAGATGAAAGAAGTGTCTGCTAAAAAATTACTCTCTGGAAAATCAAATCGTAAAAAAGTAAAAAATCCTTTCTTTCTCAAGTTCACTAAAACTATTCAGAGTCTTGAAAAAGCGACAAATACGAAGAAAGATTATGAATTGGTCGATTTTTTATTGAAGCACTTCCAAGTCAAAAACTGGGAAGAGTTCACTGGGGTGAGTTACTAGCATATTTATGTGTCATTTCAAATGTTGATAATATGAATTAATCGTGTTTTAGATTAATTACTCCGCCCGCGATGTTATCCGTCTTCTCGATGACATCATCGAATTACATCGTTCGGAAAAACAACTATGTCGAATTTCACCGCCGGTAACTATAGTGGGTGATCTAAATGGACAGTTCCTCGATTTGATCCGTATTTTCGACATTAAAAGTGAAAATTGTAAAGCAGAGAATTATTGGAAACAGATCTTCGCAACAGAAAAGTAAGATCTAATGAAAATCGTTATTTAATAGAAAGTTCAGACAATTGTTACATACATATATTTGAATTTTTGGTGCTATTTTCTATTAATCGTATGATTAATGAAAAATACACAAAAGGGATAATTTTTCACTTTCTGGATTAAAAAGTGAAAATTTAACATTTACCATGAACACCTCGGTGACCCTGTTGGCCATATCTTAGAAAGTTCTGTCCACGATCGTATCGGATTAACCCACGACAACAATTCAGATTCGTATTTTTGGGAGATTACACTGAAGATTCGCCGTTCAATCTGGAAACGATTTGTCTCTTATTCAGCTTAAAGGTATAAATTCGAATAATTAAAGAAACGTTTGTTACCATGGATAATAAATATGCGTCGTGTTTATCCTACAGTGAGCATAGTGACATTAAAGCAAATGAGCAGGATCTTTAATTTAGGAGCCTGCGTTAATGTTGTGAGAGAGAGAAGTTGGGTGAAACCGCGTATTCATATCTTGCACAATTATTTTTCGATAACATTGTAAAAAGCGACTCGGTTTTGATTGCTCGCCCATTTTCATTCTGCCGAATGATTTCTTTTCGTATCTTATTGACACACTGCGCTTTGACCACGTTCAGTACTTGAAATACATGTATTATAGTTATAGAATAATGTAATCAAAGAATATAGGCCACATTCTCGCATTACACGGTCCGCACTAGGAATATTTGGGTAACATGAGGAGGTCCCATATCAAATGCTTCATAGAGAACGCATGTCGGATACCAGAGATGTGCGGAATTAAAATTGAAAAACATTGTTTTTTGATAATTTGATATATAGAGTAAACTTTTAGAAATGGAATACGGAATATAAAATATTGATTGCGTACCTTTCTGTTGGGTAACCCTTGTTTGACATGAGCTACGCAAGGGAAGTGCTGAAACCAATTGAACAAGCATTCAGCTATTTCTTGATTCGAAAAAAATTTCATTATTATTTGAACGACAGTTCAGTGTTGGGTCTATATGATTTAAGTATTAATGAAGATAGGGAATTACAGGATCCAGTGTGTTAAATTTAGCGATTTATGGAATATTTACTCAAATGTTGCTATTTTTACTAGCGCGTGCTTCTTAACCAGAATTAAAAATAAATTCTAGACCATTCTGTATACTTTTGCTGAAACTATTTCCTGCTCATGATTAAGGGATATATTCAAATAAAATGAATGTGATCGCTTAGAGTCGCATGTAGATATGATCAGACTTGCTTTTCTTAATTATAAAGCATAGAATGGCCGTTAATTGCTTTGAAATCACTTTCTAATGGCGACAATTTTTATAATTGAAGACCTCAGATGAACATAAGCAAGTTTTTAAATGGCGACCGTCTCTGAAAACTGCAACAAGCATCAGCATTATTGGAAATAGCGGAATCGAGCAAAGTTTTCAGTATCTTCATTTGAAAGTCCTGTAGGAAATTTCAGCACGATGTAGGCGTTCTCCATCTTAACGCGTTATAAGTCAGGTTGTCCAGTGCCAAATTATTAACCACCTCAATGATTTCACTAAATATTTAAATTCGGTTCACTGCGTGCAGTTCGACTGAAGGTTGAGAGCGCTAAATTTCTGGAAGTACTCTAGGGACTGCAACATAAATATATTATTTCTCTTCAATATATTCAAAATATAAATTTGGCGTTATGAGCTCTATCAAGAACCGGTTCGTTAATCATCGAATCTCAAATTTGAGAGAACTGACTTCATCCTATCGAACCTAAACTTCGGAAGCCTCTTAAGATTACTTAAGAGACCGCGCTAGCTGCTCAAACCTACATATTACAAAATGTGCGCTGCGATGTTAGAGATGGTTGAATGAAACAACATCAAAGCATCGCTTTTTATAATTTCTCGCTTTGCGTTTCTTGATTCCAGAGATTCCAGATGCTCTATGCAAACCGGTATGTCCTTCTTCGTGGTCATCGGGAAACATTCGTACCTCCCCGCTTACGGGTATGAATCCCTCAGAATGTTTTCTTTTGGTTCTATAATTTAAATATCAGGAGCAACTCAGTAAAAGATTTCCCGGAGTCTCCGATGAAATTTCCCAGAAGTTGTCATTAGCATATTGCTTACTCCCATTTGCAGCAGTGATCGGTGGGAAAATTCTATGTGTCCACAGTGGAATTTCTACCGACATCCATAAATGTATTAATGAAATTAATAAAGTAAAGCCGGTTTTCGCAAATCGAAATATATAAAAGTGATTGTCTTCAGATTCCCAAAACCGATATAATTGCGGATATGGGTCATGACTTGTTATTCGCTTGTCCAATTGAAAATGATACTGGATTGAAGTAAGAAGAGAACACATTTTTGCATATTTTCTTTTTATTTAAAGCATATACAAATGTGCGCTATCTTAGTTGGGGTTATCTTATCTCATCTGGTTCTGGTTATCTTAGTCAATGGCTTTTCGACGTTTTTTGGAAATTTTAGTGTTTTTTTGTTCAATTGTTTGTTGTTATTGTTAAAATATTTGTCTAATCTGTCTGTATCTAGTATGTCTAATAAAATTTTCAGAAACAAACAATTAAAAAAAGTCGAAAAACCATTGACCACCCCGCCCCCAACTAAAATAGCGCCGCGCTATAAATGTCAATTTCAGCCAGGGAATATTTTTCACGCAAATGACTCATCATTATGTCAAAATGTTCAATGAATGGGATGTTAAATACTTTTGTGCAAAAACTGAAATGCAGTTGATCGTTAGATCTCACGAGGTTCATTATTTTATATGTTCTATGACCGCGCCCGTATTTCCACACACATGAAAATGGTTTCCTTTTATGTAATTGTGGCTTTATTCTGTATCTCCGACCGATTTAAGCAACGGAAATCTGGTCTGGTTGGGACATTCGAACTTACGATCAGTGCTTTAAGAACTCCAATATGAGGTTAATAAATAGATTTCGGTTCCCGTTTTTCCTTAGATTCTTGACAAAGGGTAAACCCTAACGAAAACTATCGAATGATTACCATTGGCAAAACGCGATGATTTTCTTTTAAATTATATGCAGTTTTATTTATGGTTTGCACTGCCTTCGTAGGAATTGCATTTTCTTATTGGGGAATCGGATTTGACTAAAATGAAATTACGGCATAATGCAGGTATTCGTTAAAAGTTATTAATAGCAGTTTCCAAGACGGCTAAAAGTTTCTTCATTAAATCTGCGAAATATTTAAAAATAAAATAAAATTGTTTTCGTAAAATTTTTTAAATTAAAGTAAAATACAAGAAAACAAGTAAAAATTGCAAACATTGGTCGACAAAAGCAATGCATTTGTGAAAAATGTGAAAAAAAAAGATTCGCGCAGAAACCCTTTCCGTGTGAATGTGAAAATGCGGCTCCCTGTTTTATGAAAATGATCATTATACAACTCGTTTCAGATTCCTATGAACGGATTTCGTTTTTTCGCCGACAGAAAGTTAATAACTATTTCCTCTTCTCCAGCTTTTAAAAATTACAATGTTTGCTCGGAATTCTAAATTATTTATAAAATCAATTTTTTTCAGAACAAGGGTGCATTCTTGAAAGTTGAGAAGGACGGATCTATCAACATAATTCAATTGAAACCATCTGACCAGAAGCGTTTGTGCAGTACAGTAGGAGAGACAACGGGGAAGAATAGTAGTAAAAAGACGAATAAAAACATTCAGCAAGTGGAGAATAAGAACAGCAAGGAATCCGCGAAGAAGAGCATTCCGAAAGCGGAGAAGAAGCGCAGTGAAAAATCGAGGAAGAAGGGCAGCGAGCGAACTGTGAAAAAAGATGGGAAAGAATTAAAGGAATGCAAAGATATTTCCAAAAAAGAATGTAAAGAATCAGTAAAAGAGAGTAAAGATTCAAAGAAAACTGGAAAAGGCGGCATCGAAAAAGAAGAAGAAAAAGGAGAGAAAAAAAGGGCGCGTTCGAGACCGTCTAGGGAATCAGAGTATGTCGGAAGATTCCATTTGTTTAAATATTTCAAAAGTAGAAAAAAATATATAATTTTTCCCCAATTTTTATGTAAGAAATGTCTACTTCCAGATCAACCTACGACAATGAATAAGAAACTGAAGATGAAATGCAGTCCATAGTTTTTCTTCTTCCATTCTCAATAAAGCTTTGTTATCTTTTATGAACCAAATATGCTTCCTGATATTATCAAGAGTGCAATCATTTTAAAAGAAAAGAAATCTGACTTTGAAAACAAAAAGAGCAATTAATAAATCCAACTTAATTGCTTTAATTACGCATATGAGAGGTTGCGTTGTATAAAATTGCATTAAAAAACCGAAATTGTGTTCATTTCGTTTATTTATTTTTTGCAAAATGAGTTCTTCGATAGTACCATTGACCGCGGCATCCTTGTCAAAGCACGGCATTTCACAACAGAATGCCGTATGTTCTTCCGTTTTCTGACTTTTCAGTCAAGCCAGCTTTTCCAGCATTTTGAAGTAATCGCATTTCTTAAGAAAATGATGAGTCCGGAGAGAGTTGTCACCGAATATGGAAGATCAGTTTCTGAATATGGAAATGTTTTATTTCGAAATTTGTAAAAAAAAATGCTCGAAATATTAATTTCAGATGAGGATCAAAGCAAGCGAAATTTATTTCATATGTCGTTTGGCGATTGAAGAGTTCAAAAAGGAGCCAAACTTGATAAACGTGTGTGCTCCAATTACAGTGGTAGGAGACGTTCATGGAAATTTCCACGATTTATATCGAGCGATAATGGCGAGAAATCCGAAAAGCTCTAAAATAAACGATTCCTTCCCCTCTGTGAAGCAATTCGTTAAAAATAGGTAAGAAGCTTTTAGAGCTATAGAATAAGTTTGAAAATTGTTTAGATATTTGTTTCTCGGCAATTACATTGAAAAAGGATCCCGCTCAATTGAATGCATTTGTCTTCTTTTCGCTTTGAAAGTAATTTTTTTAAACGTGTTTTTAACAATAACGGCAAGCGGCTTTCCTGAATTAAATAAAAATAGAAGGGAATGATACCATGAAGAGTCTCACATTAACATAAAACTCTAACAACTACGGAATTTGCCAACAATTTCAAAAGTATTAAAAAAAAAGTCTTTTTTGCAAATTTTTAACTGAAAAATTAGCAAACCTCTGAGTATATTTCAAGTAGTTTTTGCCGCTCATAAATAACTGTGTCAATAGCAATTTATTGTTCCTTTTCCAGGTTTGCTTTCCCAATAATTACTTTCTTCTTCGTGGTCCATACGAGAGTCCCTCACAGAATAACAGCGATTTTTTTGTAAGGATGCCTTTGTTTGCTCCAAATGATGGTTTTAACAGGGTCAATTGGATTTCTATGGAGTTCACACCAAAACGCTTCAGAAGAGTTTTAATGAAGCGTTCTCATTTATGCCGCTTGCCGCTATCATTGGAAAGAAGATATTCTGTGTTCACGGAGGTATTTCACCTCATTTGACATCATGGGATGATATCAGGAAAGTGAGTTTTTAAATTGGCATGAATAAGACGAATCGTAGTATGATATTCTACCGTATTTTACCAGTTTATCTACCTAGAACATGTGTTTTCATTCTGCTGAAACAGTCGAACTTGCTCTTGTTTTTCAGATCAAAAAACCCCTTCTTGATCCAAAAGACGATGCCTTGGCGACTGATCTTCTTTTCTCTGACACCTTAGATTATGATCTTGTTCATATTCCGACAAGGTGAAGAACTGTTTTTTGCTAACTCAACAAATATTTTTTCCATAGTAAACCAAAATACGAATACAACATTATCCGTAACATATCAGTGCTATACAACGAGGCGGCAGTCAAGGCATTCTGCGAAAATTTTGGCATCAAACTGATCATTCGAAGTAATATGGTCTGTAGTTTTTATTCTGTTTCGTCAAATTATTCATTCTCTTAAGATGGTGCCGTTTGGTCATCGGTTCTTCGCCAATAAAAAACTCATTACCATATTCAACTCAACAAACTTCCAAGATGAAAAAGTAGATTATCATACTCCTTGGCAATGCTTAATATTATTTTTTTTCAGAACTACGGAGCACTGTTGAAAATTGGAGGTGATGCGAAAATTACAGTGATCACTTTGCTGCCAGATGGAGAAATACCAGAAAAAATAGATATTAACCAAATGCCGTCTTCACAAGTGTTATCTGAATTATCGGCGAAAGGAACACTTATCTCAAAACATTCTAAGTAGCCTTTTTTTCTGCGTTTCGAATATTTATTTTGTCTTCCATACTACAATGAACAACGTGTTCCGTGCAAATGTGTGTGCTCCATTCCTCTAGTTGTCTCCCTACCGTTATTTACAGATAATTCTCATGGAAAGCAAAAGCTTGATTATTTGATTTCTCTTCTCATCTCAGAAAGAGGCGCGATGTTTATTCAAAAAAAAGGTGAAAACTAATGATAAATTGGATAATGGAGAACATTATTCATTTTAACGTCGCGTTTTTAGCGCATTGTCATTCGCGGAAACGAGGAAAAAGAAAAATAAGAGAACGGCCCTACAAAACTGCTGGAGCATCCAGATTCTTGAAAATTAAAAAAAAATCAAGAGCATGTTAGCTAATGTTTGATGTCGAGTTATGATCTATAAAAAATCTGCCTGAAACGTTTCAAGTACGTTGGTGCCGACGTTGAACCAAACTTTATATGAACAAGTGTGATAAAATGTATTATGGAGTTATTCATGAAAAGCACCATTGCATTTTAATGCAAAAAATGCCATTTTAATCTTATTCACGATTGCATTTTAATGCAAAAAAAATGCATTTTTTTTGCATTTTTGCAATGCATTTTTTTGCATTAAAATGTTTTTCGTGCTTTTCATGAATAACCCCATTATAAAATACTCCCCCCCCCGCCGCACTTCCAAAATGCCAGCATATCCAAGTGGCTACGCTGCTAGGCTTGTTCGTTTTCAGTTCAAATGTGATTCCTTAAAAATTATTATAAAGACAGAAGAACAATATCTAAAATGATGGTAAAACATGAAAAAGTAATATGGAAATTAAAAATTAATTGAAGCACATTTGAATACATAAATAATACAATTTATTATACTGTCCGTTAAAAAGGTCTGTATTTCATCTTTACAATTGAAGCATTGCAGTTGTATGGGCTTGTTTTCTGGACGCAGACTCTTCCTCAGACTCATGCTGGACCCTTTGGTTTACGGTCTGCATTACTGTCCTTCTCTTGATGTAACGACAACAGACTTGTCCACAAATTTTTCACCATTTTCCAAGTTTAGTGAGAATTGTCTTCTACTCGAGAATTTATTCAAAATAGAGCTTTGAGAAAACGCGGATAGAATTTTTTAATTAGTAATACCAAAAATTTATTGTTTTTGAATTTTCACATTTTTCGCACATCTGAACAAAGATTTAATATTAGAAATCTATTAGAAAATAGTTTTAACAATTAATAGTTTTTAATGGAAAGTACGGTAAGCATAGCACTTGCTCGCACGGTGTTTACACATAGCCCTAAAAGGTTTTTAAGCGCTTTTCTTTAACCTAAAACAATTGGTAACTTTGACGATGTAATGACATGGAAGGCTTACTATATTCTGTAATAGCATGCAATTTATATGGGCATTTGCTTTAAAAAAATAAAAAAGGTAAGTTTCTTTCCTGAATAATCTTAAATAATAATTAACCAGACGGTTTACGCTGCCATTCGGCAGCTAGTTTATTTTACATAAAAGAATTTAACACCTTGTACTTTGAGGTAACTGAAAATTATTGTAATTAGAATCCACGAGCTTAATTAGACAATGACCGAATCTAGATTAGACATAATTGGAGGCACGCACCGCGTGCGTATCTTTCATTAATTATTATAATTAGGTTAATTAGTATTAGTAGGTAATATACAAGATTATTTGAGCAATATAAACCATTGTAGAAAAATCTGGAATATTCTGGAGTGTTCTAGAAATTTCTGGAACATTCTTGAATGTTTTAGAAACTTTGGAAAACAATATCTATTAAAGTTGCAGTTTTGCACATATGAAGCTGATTTTTGACATGTGATGCGCGGATTGCTCCTTCATTCAGATCTTCATCTTCAGATACCTTGTTTGGAAATGTTTGGAAAGAAACTGAAAACAACTTTATTCTCGCAAAAATATTTTTTTGTGTCACCCCTGGCTTACACAACCGTTAGCCCTTCTTTTACCTGATAGCATAGCAAAAAAGCACCTCCGGTTGCTCCGTTAACCGGTCTAACTGCTAGATTCTTGTCATAATTCTCCATTAAATAAATTTTCAAAACGACACGCGTTCCTTCTCGTTGCTCTGTGTTTCTGCGGCTGACTAATTTTCGCCAGCCTACTCGTTCTGTGGTGTGGATGATATAGTGCTAAGTGCATAGAGATCGGGAAAAACAGCAGACGGAAGCACAAACAGAAAACAACAACTGGAATTTGATTTTTTGGACAGTGGACAGCAATCAGAAAATTTGGTGGAGGGGTAAAAAAACACGTGTAAACAGTTATAGGGACGGAACTCATGCATCGATCCGGGACTTGTGCCTTTTTTTTTAATTTTTATTTGACTGCCTGCACTGACTAACTGAATTAATTACACATTTTAAAATATTACTAAAGAAAACTACTAATTGTGAAATTTGAGATGACCCTGCAGTGTCCGAATGACGAGCAACCCGGAATTTTTCGATGCCGGTAAGGCATGCAAGGTGCACTGAAAAACAATGTTTTCAGTTGAAACTTGCTTTATTATTCGATAACTCTCGTGCGATCTCCATTCACCAAATTGCAGCTAACTTCATACCATTCCATGTTGCTTCCGTGAACGCAGTAAGTTGACAACGCTGCGATGCTTGTTTTAAGCTAAACCTCTTCCGTGAGCCGTTTCTCCAAAAACTGCAGCATCGCAAGAAGATCGCTTATTCTCTGCCTTGTGAGCCAACAGACGAAGGCTCTCTAACGGTGTTATTGAAACAAGCATCGGCAGCAGAAAAAACGTTTCTATCAGCGCCCAATCAAGTTCAAATAGGTGAGTGTTGAAAAGACGAAATGTATTAGACTTTGCTGAAACTAGTTTCGTTTTCCTCATATTTTAAATAAGAAATTTCCATAATGAGCTGACAATTGTCTTCATGGGTAATATATTATTATTAATTTTTTAATGATTTAATTTTAAAAATGGGAAAGCTCTCGGAACTTCTTTTCTAACTGTTGCATCTTAATTATGTTGTTTATTGTGAACGGTAAGATTTTGGAATAATTAAGAAGAAAAAGTTTAAAAAGGAATTGGCATAACGACAAAATTGGAACCAGCACGACAAGAGGTCATTGACGAGCACCCATTTTTCCATGGAAGGGAAAAAAGCCGTTAAACAAAAGCTTATTTGTTTTACTTTTTGCGGATTTTTTTTGTTATCTTTTCAGGTACTTGCTTGATCTTTTCATCGTTCTTCATTTCGACGCAGTTTTTCCAATTTTATTCGAGACTTAATCGGCTCTCCGGCACAGTTTTTCTCGTACACACGTCACTACGTGAGTTCTTTGCCTTCAGACCGGTCTCCAGATCTTTCTGTTCTTCTCCTTCTCTATCTCTCTCTCCCTCTCTTTCTCTTTACCTTAAAAAACCGTGTGCAAAGCCTTCCTGCCGTTGTTTCCCTCCTCTCGCGTCGCGCACCGTCGGCATCGAAGTCCCGCCTCCCTGAACCGGAAAGTTCGTGAGAAAACAGAATGATAACCGAGGAGGGTGGCTAGAGAAGCAGAATGGTATCTGTGTGCCATTCATTTTTTTTGCCGGTTCCGCGTGAGTCAGACATCTCGAGCCACGAGAAAGGACAGAGTGAGAGAACACTGCGTTAATGTCTATTTTCTTATTCTTGACACATTTTCATTTGTCTTCGTTTCGGGACATCCTGCCGACATACTGTAGAGGTAGCGGAGGTAGCGCACTTCTCAGAAAGATTGTAGCTTCCTTCTAAAAAAATTTGCTTTTTTTTCTTCGGAAATATGTTATCTTTATCTATAAGCCATCCTTCCAGACAATTTATTACCGGTTATCCATTCTTTAATCACGATCTTGGTTTCTTTCTCTTATTAAAATATTTATCAGTTGAAGTTCTTATTGCATCACAAGCATTTTAACCTCAACTTTCTACTGACACCCGCTTCCTGGCACCATCCGAGCTCTAATTGCTAATTTTAGGCGTTCATCATCGGAATGCAAAAAGAAGTGTGTGTGGAAACTAGAGATGCGCAGAAATGAGCTGCTGAACACATGCTTATCAATTTTTCTACCATCATTATCACTTTTCGCTATCACTGCTTCAGCCTATGCCGAAAGTAAGTTTCTTCTCTGCTACAAGCTGGAAAGTGAAAAGCTTCTCTAGTTGTTTTTATTTTCAGAAAATCTCTTGCCCCCCTTCACTTCCAGTGAAACATTCCTAACCGATGAAGACTTTTTGAGACCTATAAATGGTGAGTTGTTTGCGCGCCAATCAAAAAAAACCCCTTTCAACGAAGCGAAGGAACTCAGAGAATTTTTTATCGTGGTTACGGCTCCTCGCTATAGAAGTAGGCCTGCTTCAGGCGCTGACAATCGACAAACTGTCTTGTTTTCTACAACAATCAGCTAAAAATAATCTGAGAAATTAATGATGTAAATTGGGTCATTGTAGGGAACAGTGAGTTGAGAACAAAAGGCCTTATTCGCAGGGCCAGATTCCAAGCTCATCATCAACTCCGATGAGCTCGGAGGTCAAATATCCGATCCGTGCATTGCATGATCACGTAGGTAATAATACATAACGGTAAATGGTATGAAGGCTGGTTAAAATCTGGAATTAACTGAAAATAATTCATTAGGACAACGAATAGTTAAAAAAGCCATCAATTTTCGTGCAAGCTCACAAAATATTTAAATGAAAAAATCTCGCCTCAGTATACAATGTTATTTTTTTCGAACCATTGAAAAATTGCAAACTTATTGCAAATTGCAAGCATATTATCAATAAAAAAAGCATGATACGGCTCAATGAACAATATTGGTTGAACGTTGCGTAAAATGTCCTTTTAATCCAGAATTGCAATTCAGGCCGACACCGGCCGATTCTTAGCCTTATCCAAAATGAAAATAAACGTTAGAAGAAGGTCGCAAGTTGGTGCTCTTGAAGCGAGTCTCGTTTTATCATGTTTCTAAGATTGCTACAAAGTATTGCAATTTTGAAATGAGCACGATAATGTTTCGTCGCGGCTACTTAACGGCTTCTTGTCTGATCACCATTTTTTCAATAGATTTGTATTTTCACTTTTGATATTAAACAGACAATATATTTAAACGGTATCTTCAATTTGCGACCTTTTTCCGAGCAATAATTTTTAATTTGAGAAAAGTTATGCACCGGTATCGGCCCGCTTCGGCTAGCATTGCAGGTCTTTCAGTAGTATTTCAAAATGTGAATATTCTAATTCTATTTGAAAAAAAAACTGAAATCATTTAACTGGCTGCTCTCAAGCTGGCAGCTTCATTGGAGCTAAAAAAATTTATTAGTGGAGGTCTCATGCTACTTTTCGGAATTATTTCGTCTTTTCAGAATATAAATCTTGAATGATATATACAACGAATCTCTTTCAAAAGGTTTAGCCGAAAATGACGGAAATTAGAAAAAAATAGTTCCACTGAGGAGAACGCAAACCGAAGACCTTTGAATCACTTTGATTTATTTACAAAAGTAATTGAGCAAATTATAAGAAGTACACTTTAATCGATATCTTTCAATAAAAGTTGTGAGTATAAATGAATAAGAATCTATTTATCGATTTCTTTCTTTTTAATTCAGTAAAGATTAATCATTCTTAAAGTTTTTAACAGTTGTATTCTACGGAAACAATGAGCGAACTGCCTTGTTGTTCTTGCTCAATCGTTTTAATGTAGGAGTAGAGGCTAGCAAGCCAGATGGTTTTTCTAAACATCATTTAATTTTTCCGATAAAATGCGTACGCCCTCCCCTTTTTTCCTTTATTTTATGATAAAATGGAAGAAAAATGCTGAGAGACTTTTGGACAAGCGCGCGTCAGAATTGCCAGAAGGAAGCAGATAATTGCTCTGAAATTCGACAAGTTGATTTGTAAAACGCTTCAAGTTGTTAGAAACCACCGATAAAATAAAACACAACGGCATTCATTAATATAAAACTTTCTGATGTTTTCATAGCACATTTATAATTGTCTATTTAATTTTTACTATGCACCAGACTCTTGGTCTAACCTTGAAAGTGCCAACCGGCTCGTGATGTTCAGATTAAAGTCAACAAGTGTGCTCCTGTGGGGAGAACTGCTTCTTGAGATGGGTCCCACCATTCTTAAAATAAATGGATAACTCCCAAAAGCAAATAATTCGTAGCATCGCTTTACGTGGCATCGAATGGCCGGATAGTATTTCATTATTATGTTGTTTTTTGATCTCGCTTTTTTCATTCCTGCCTCTCCTGTCGGCGAGACCCAATTAACACTAGTTGTGTTTGTGTTATGCCTAGAACAACAGGCGAGAAGCCACCCACCCCTCCCCCAACCCACCCGCTTTCCCCCATCCCTATTATTTGCTCATTTACGGGATGTTTGTTTCTCTTTTCCCACTTCTTTCCAGACTATATTGGGTTTCAAAGTGCTGAATGCTTGAAAGTCAGAGGGAACCCATTAAAAAAAGTGATGTCTAGAGCGAAAGCACAAAAGAACGGACACACATGCCGTTTACAATGATCCTTATTTTCCACCGGCAAAAATGAGTATTTCTTCAAATTGGAAGATTCAGCACTCGTCGTGTACTTTGATCTCAAAAGATGTTCTGCCTGAAAACCCATGATCTGAAAAGAGTGAAATCCAATAATGTTTTTGTAAGGTTCTTTTTCGCTGCTCGAAATTCTAAAATTACAATTAATGAATTGAATTAATTGAACAATTTGAACTGTTCGCCCCTTAACAGTGTATGTGGGTGAGCGAACGAATTATTGGACAAACGCCCAATGCTCTCGTCAAATAGGCCTATTATTGTGCGCCCTTGCTCTCCCCAAAACATGTGCGATTTGCCCGATAGCTTGCCCGTTTCCTCCTGTTCTTTCCGATTCTCTGTCAATAATTTCATGAGGTTTCCTGATATATGCAAATAGTATCGAAGCGGGCCAACGGCGTCCTCCCGGAATCTGTCGGCCCGACTACTTAACAGATGCCAATTCTGATGCCAATTTGAACAATGAGCTATTGTTTTATAATTTTGCTATAAAGCGGACGAGAACTGCAATTTACTACCTTTTTTGAGCAGTAATTTTTAATTTGAAAAAAACGAATCACCTGATAAATTATATCTTTGGGATATTTGGGTTAATTTTTGGATGATGTAACTAGTTAAACTCTGAATCAAAGTCCCCGGCAAAGAAAGGAAAAACAAGCGTTTCTAAACCTGAAATTTTGAGTAACAGTATTTTCTTTTATATCCAAATGTTTCGTTGAAATTCATTAATTTCACCAATGTTCAGCATGCTCGACAAAAGTCGATTCCACTATCAATTAACGGGGAGTTCTATGACAAAACTGGAGTGTTACCCTCCTTTGAATAAGCTATTCTAGGAAAAAATTACTCTTCTGTACAGGGTGTGGAATTAACAGTTTTCGAATCGTCCTCTTTTCGCTTTGATGACTGCCTGAAGTCTCGTCGGGTAAGAGTCGACGACGGCACGGAGGTAGTCAAAGTTGACTTTGGCTCTAACACGGAATACTATATCGAGAAGATTCTTGAGGCGGAGGTGTTGCCTTGGTCCCAATCCCACTTTGTGGGTAGCGGTTGGACATACCTGCAAGCAGGAGCGCCGGTTCACACCGGAAAACTCACTCAGGAATAGTGCAAAGCCAATTTCCCCGAATTTATCACTAATGATCAATGGCCAGCTTCGAGCCCAGACCTCAATCCAATGGATTTTACTGTGAGGGGATATTTGAGCCAACAAGTATCCTCGTAAAATTATCCGAATTTGGGAGCCCTGCAGATGGCTCTGACAGCTGCATAGGACAGTTTAGACGATGACTACCTCCATGCAGTCGTCGACTCTTACCCGAAGTGACTTCAGGCAGTCATCAAAGCGAAAAGAGGAAGATTCGAAAACTGTTAATTCTAAAATTTTTGTTGTTGTTTAATAAACATTTTTGCTGATTTTCAGAAGAGAATGTTTCAATTTGAAGTTATTACACCGTCTTGAATGCGGCGTTATATTTATTCCCCGCCCTGTAAACTGTGAGAACTTTTAATACAAAATGTTTGCTGTTTGCAATGCCAAAGTCTAAGTCCTTTTAAAGGGAGTAGTATAAACCCAGGAGAGAGCGGCAAATTTGGGTTGAACGGTGGTCCAAAAATACTCTATTTTTGAAGAGTTCTCTTATAATTGTTTTTAAATAACTTCGGTAATTTTTTGAATTTCTACAAATAGCCAAAAAAGTTGAAAAGAGTTCCTGTGCAAGCCTTACTAGTCTACTTCAAGAAAAAGCTTCTAATTGCAGAACCGTTTTAAAGGTTGCCCGTTTCTGGTTTCCTCTATGCAATGCCAATTCAGTTATTCTACAGTTTTGAATTACGAAAAAATACAAAAGGCATGCCTTTTTCATACAGTTCGTACCGTAACTGATATCACTTTCATATACTTTCTCATGGATTTGACTAAACTCACTCTTATGAATGCTCAGATGCACAAAACAGAGGCAAAATCTACTCAAACGTTGGGCGTGGGGATATCAATCTCAGCGAAATAGGTACAAACTTGTATAATTGCTGCGCATTCTGTCCATTCCATACCCTTCCCTACTCCAGATTCCGTGAGAAGTATTATAACAGAGATCCAGAAAACTTAATTCCGAGTAAAGTATAAGCAGACTGTCTTCAACGCAGAAAACTAAAGCATTTATCCATTTGTTTTCAGACGACGAGACGTTTCTGACAGAAAAGGATTTCAAAAACGGAGAAAAACTGGGTAAAGATCATGAACCTGCCGGTGCGATTCTGTGGAAACAGTTTTTCAAAAAGGGAGATATCCGCGGAAAGGCGGCCTGGAAACTGGTAGGTCTTGCTATGATCCTCCTTCATGGGTCAAATCCTCTTAATTCTTCGATATCGGGCAACTTTCACCTTTTTGACACCGAGTGACAGTTTAGCGAAAAAATAACCGAGTGAATTATGAGAATAAAAATAAAAAAACTATCGATGACACTGTCATAACCACACAAATTCCCCGTTTAAACCGATACTATTCGATGATTCCCTACTCGGGAAAACCAGTTAAGCAACTGATGGTTTTTGGGATAAAAGGGAAATCGACGCTTCCGTTGCGTTGCAATGTTCGAAAATTTAAAATTATTTTTTAAAAGGGAACACGAGTTGATATGATCATGATGAAAAATTCTGCTTTATAGGATTCTAATACAAGCGAAAATCTTCGACGGAATGGAGTGATAACTGGAACACGAAAATGGCCAAATGGCAGGATTCCTTATGTGATTTCAAATCAATACAATGATAGGGAACGCGCGGTTTTGGCAAGAAGTTTTCAGGTTTGAGGGTTTTAAATACGTCCCGTTTTCATCATCCGATTCTTTGAAAACCATAGATATAGATTAGACTCTAAAAATATGCGCTTATTTTTAATTTCGTGTTTGTTTCTACCTCGCTCTAAAGAGAATCATGCAATCGCGCTCAATGGCATGAGCTGTTCAAGTCGTGAGCTATTTTACACCAGGTAGCATTTTTGTAGGCTTATCATGACAAGACATGTGTTCGCTTCGTTCCTCGGACGGCAGTTGATAACGACTATTTGTACATAGGAAAGATAGACGGGTTTGATTAGTACTGATTCGGTTTTCATTAGTTATCAATATGCCGATTCCAGATGTTATTCTGATGTTGGACGAGCTGGTGGTCGACAGGAACTTTCATTGGATAATGGATGTTTGCAGGTGAACAAGCTACTGTAGAGTTCGCAAAATACCGTTAATGGCGAATTTTCTAGTACGACACGGCAATTCACGAATTGATGCACTCGGTAGGCTTCTATCACGAACACGAACGATGGGATCGAGATGAACATATTACTATTCTATGGCATAACATTGATCGAGGTGATAGCGGCTGCGCTGCTCGTCTATTTGTATCTCTGACATCTTTCAGAAGCATACGATCAATTTGGAAAAGTTGATTTAGTCGAGAGCTCGTATTATGGGCAACGCTATGATTATTACTCGATCAGTAAGTATTCTCAATTATAGAAATGTAATGCTAAAAACAAATCAAATAACAGTGCATTACGACTCATTGGCATTTTCTAAAAACGGATTCGAGACTATGGTTGCAAAAGCACCACAGATGACGTCTGTTATTGGAGCAGCTATAGATTTTAGTCCGGTAAACCAAAAGTAGACTCGCAAATCGTAATTGTGAAATTTTCAGATAGATATTCTCAAAATGAATCTGATGTATCAGTGCAGTGACGTAAAACTTCCTGTTTCTGAGATATCCACTACTAAACAACCGGTCGCTCCAGTTCCAGCTTCCTCCATAACAGTTGTCGAGGATGGTATGTTAATGTTTGATGTGACCTAAAAACTATTGCGTAGTACGCGAGGGCAGCTGAGTTTTTCACGATTTTCTTGTTTCAATCGTCGTATTTCCATCACTGTCTTTTAATTTCAGCTTTTTGCATAAGGATACTATATATAAAATATATGAAAACTTGTGAAATTCGAAAAAAAAAAACCTAAAAATAGCAAAATTGTTTTGAAAAATCCGTAGCTTTTAAGCCATAACCGTTCCTTTCCTTCGCTTAGCGTCAACTTTTATCGACGAAAAAGCTGAAAATCGAATTGCTTGTTCGTGTCGAGAATCGATTTTCAGCTCAAGTCGGCCAATTTGGATTGTAAGCTTCTACTTACGATTACCGAAAAGCGTTATAAAAAGAAAAAAGCTCTCAGTCATTCCTTAACCTTTACAGACTGCCGAGATCGAACTAATTTGTGCTGGCGTTGGATCGACCGCTGTAAATCATTCTTCTTTGAGCAGATTATGAAAGAATTTTGTGCTCTTTCATGTGGCTACTGTACTCCAAAAGCGCTTCAAACGGCAAAAGCGTCACCGCCCAATTACAGCAATACGGTGCTCACAAAATCAAGTACTTCGTATTTGCAACATGGTTGAAATTCATGTATTTAGCTAATTTATTAATTATTTTGCCTTCCATTGAAAAATCTGGTGTTTCTGTGCATTCTACGTCTTTCTTCTCTACCTTAAATTCCAGCTTTGTCATACTTTCATGTGAGCATAATCTATAGAAACTCTGTTTTTTTAATGTTTTATCGGCAATCTACTTATTATTAAGCGAATAGTTCTGTCTGTATGTCCGTCTGTCTGTCCAGGATCTTTTTTTTGAATATCTCCAAAGAACGCGGGCCTCCTACTTTGATATTCGGAATGGAGTCATGGCCACCTGAGCGATATAAACAGTCAACATTTTGTGCTGATATAGCAATCTGAATGTCCGTGTATCACATGTCAAAAATCAGCTGTGCAAAACAACAACTGCTTTCCAAAGTTTCTAAAACATTCCAGAAAGTTCCAGAATGTTCTAGAACACTTCAGAACATTCCAGATTTTTCTACAATTGTTTATATTGTTTAAACCACCTTGCATATTACATAATTAGAATAATTAATTAAAGTCACGCACGCGCTGCGTGCCTCCAATTATGCCGAATCTCTAGATTCGGTAATGGTCTGATTACGCTTATGGATTCTAATTACAATAATTTTCAGTTGCCTCGAAGTGCAAGGTGTTAAATACCTTTATGTAAAAAACTCGATGCTGAATGGCAGCGTAAACCGTCTGGCATCGTACATAACTTGAAAAATTGAAGACGTCGCTGAATTGAACCATTTTAAAATGAGTAAGTGACACGCTGTATTATTTTAAAAGAAATTCAGGTTAGTTTAATAAATGTAATGAGCCAGATTCAAAGACTGTTATGTCGAGAAAAAGCATAAATGTGGCGCAGAACGTTTTGATGGAAAAATTCTACGCTATTCTATATATATTACTTTTCCTAAATATGTATACACTTTGAGTAGTGAAACAGAAGGAAATTGAGAAGATTCGACGCATCAAGATATGAAATAGAACAGAGCTTTATAACGTATTTGCGTAGATCAAAGATTTCTTGGAACCCGGGCATCAGATTTTTTTCCTCCTCCGCCGCCTCATCCTCCTCGGCGACCACCTGAAAACAGGTAAATATTTAAACTGAATTATTTTCTTCATTCTCAGAAATGAGAAAATTGAACTTCTGGTTGTCTATCTATAATTGGGGCCAATAAGCTTCTCAACTGTCAGCTTTCGACAAAATTTCATTCAAATGAAGAGCCACAATAGTAGAACTGAGTTGGTGTGAAATAAAATTTCAGAGAATTTCCGAATCGTATTTTTGAAAACAATTACGGTATACTATACAAGGAAGATGGACACGCCTGACTCACAAAGAAGGGCGGAATTCCGCATTCCGGATTCCGCCGTTTTTTTCAGATTCCAGATTTCATGAAAAAAATGTTTTTCCGTTTTTCGGATTCCGAGTTCCCAAAATCCAATTCCGCCCTACTCTGCTGGCTCAAAGCATCACCTTTTTCAAAAGACACCGTACGCCTATTAAGTTTAGCACTAACGCCCCCCCCCCCCTCCGTGATTCTGTGGGTTCTGGAAAAATACCTAGGACTAGTTATGAAAAATCTGACGAATCCATTATTAGAGTTTCCATAACTAGCCAGATGAATGGTCCAGAGACCGCCTTTGTTGTAATTTGACCAATGAAGCCCGCTTTTACACAAAATTGTATAGAGTGTTCTTACCATCTGTTTAAAGTTCAAGATAAGGCTTCCGTTTGGGCGAAATGTCGGCTGTCTCGTCTCGTCTTTAATTCGTCTGACGCAGTGTATTGACCACTTTTTTTTATTGCGGAAGACGAATGCAAGACGAGACGAAAAATGACTTTTTTTTGTCTTTCGTGGAAGCCTCAGATTAAGAAGATTTAAATAGATGGCTCTATCGGCTCCGGGACATTTTAAAACCGGGCGTTTCAAAACCGAGACATTTCAAAACCGTGATTTCGACTATCAAAGTGTTTTCGAGTTTATTTTTCTCAAAATTTGAATTGCGAGAAGAACTAAGTTTCTCTACTGCTTTCTCTGCGACTCTGCGTGCACTTTTATCATGAGCAATGCATTTCGCCTGATTTTTATCCAATTTGTTTCGTTTACGTTTATTTTTAGACAATTGTTTCATGTTTTTCATCTGTTTTGAATTAATTTCGAACAAACATTTGTTAGAATGTCTAAACGCAAGATGAGACCCCTATATCCGCACGATGCTTGTAAAATGTTTGAGAGAAGAAGCCTTACATTTGAAACAAAACAAAGAAGCATTGGATTTCAATCCACTTTTTACAGTAAGCGCGTTGAACTATCAAAATTCTAACATGGCAATATTTAGGCTTCAGCGGAGCGAAAGTAGATTTTTGCCGGACTTCTCTCCAAACATGTTTTCAAAGTCTCTCAACCCGTTTTTAAAATTTGATTTTTGAGTATTCTTTGAGTATTCCTTGTTGATTTATGTAATGAATTCTTCCGTTGATATCATCAACTTTTTTCTTTTTTGAAAACAACCGAAATTCCCGAAAATCTCATTTTTGAAATGTCTCGGTTTTGAAATGTCCGGTTTTGAAATGTATCGGTTTTGAAATGTCCGGTTTTAAAATGTCCCGGAGCCGCTCTATCGAGCACAAAGAATTACAAAATACCGGATGCAATGAAATCTGTTTGCTGTCTTCAACAGATTGCATTCCATGAGAAACTATGGAGCAGACAACTACGGAATAGTACTCCTTTCTGGAGTAGAATAGTTTGAGATTCATATCTATCGTTGTTTCATGGCGCCGGTTTTCTTTCGGCAAGTGACTAAAACTATTTCTCACCTCCTCTGCCGCGGCCTCCTCCTCCTCCTCCTCCTCCTCCGCCACGTCCTCCTCCTCCTCCTCCGCGTCCACCACCTCCACCACCGCGACCTCCGCCGCCTCCACCTCCACCACCGCGACCTCCACCACCTCCACCTCCACGTCCACCACCGCCTCCTGAAAAAAATTAATGCACGATTAAAAGAGATGAGATAAAAGTCTGCTCGGGACATGGTTGTAGAGCTTAATGTACATAGTTCAACACCCTTGTAATCGCAAAAAATACAATGCGCGTCACTATTTTACTCACTTACAACTCTCGATTTCAATTTCATATTTTTCTTCTCCCAAATTAATTTTTTTCATTCTTTTTCATTTAGCTTGAATGATTTAAAGTTTTCCAACCATTTTTCTTTTTTTTAATCAGCTACAGATTTTCTTTAAATGCCGCGTTCTATTTCTCAAAATGTGCCTCAGCACTCTGTTATATCGAATAAGTCTTCCACGAAAGACGAAGACAAAAAGTCGTCTTCGTTCGTCTTGCATTCGTCTTACGCAATAAAAAAGTTGTCAACACGTTGCGTTAGACGAATTCAAGACGAGATGAGACAGCCGAAATTTCGCCCAAATGGAAGCCTTAATATCGAAGAATAAAAAGAGAATAAGCGAATTCGAGAAATGTAATTTAAACTTCAAACGGTTCTTACCCCATCCTCCATTGTTGCCGTTATTCCCCCATCCTCCACCTGTAAATTGCATGATGGACGACATTTATTTCGGTGTTCTCATGAACCATTTCAGGTACCATCGGCTGAGAACGTATCGAATTGGTTAACTTGCAAACTCACCACCTCCGCCGCGATCCCATCCGCCGCCGCCTCCGCCGGGACCCCATCCGCCGCCGCGTGGTCCACCCCAGAATGGAGACGGTCTGAATCCCCATGGTGATGGTGGCGGTCCCCAGCCCCCTTAATCAGTAGGATTACACAACATTCGATTGTTTTTATAGTAAAACGTTGAAACACGGCGAAGATGACTCACATTGTGCATGCGCTTCACAAAACATTAGCAGAAGGAAATACAGCGCCGGTATATTCATCATTCTATACAGATTTTCAATAAACCAGAAACCCGGCGAAATATCTATTTTATATAACTAAATAGACGACCGATGACCGTCCCCCCCCATAACAAAAAAAAGAGAGAGAAGCATTAGAAGAAAAGATATCAGTTTTTCAATCACTTTTCTTTCCAATTTCCTCGTGACAGTTCGTCGAATAGACCGGCTTAGCTTTGTTGAATTATTAGTTGTCACGCAAGTCAGTAAAAAAAGAGGAACCAACGTTAATAGAGAAAAATATTTCCCCCTTATTTTATATCATAAGCGGTCAATTTCAACAAAAATAAAACGAGATCAGGAGAGAAATGATGAATCGGATGGGTATGCCTTCAGAATTCGAATTTCTGTCTTTGGACGATCGTGATTGTCGGTGTCAACTCGGCCCATGTTAGCGATCACCTGCAATATGATGTTATTGTAATCGATTGCCGATGTCTGTAATTGAGTGCAATGCATGTTAAATTATTTCAGAGAACACAGAAGTATAACTAACTATTTACACTATTTCAGTTGTCGCAGTTGATTAGCGTAACCGAATAATCGTTTTTCCGTTTTTGAATTCGACATTTTTAAAATTTCATTTAATGTAAAAATATACATTAATCTCGAAAAAAAGTTCTCTGCGATACCTATTTATACGAAAAATTACGCGTATTTTTAGATTCTTATGGTATTCTCTCGCTGATTTTTTTCTAATCTATTCTTCCAAATATGGGAAAATAAGATTATTTTCGAACTTTTCGAAGACATATTATCCATCCGCGAGTACGTGATTTTTCGTTTAAAGGCGCTGTTTGGGTCTCGTTAGGGGATAGTGCGTTTTAACGCGCTTATTTAAAAATTGTAAGAAAGCGCACACACTGCGTTTGTGATTTGTTCAAATTGATAAACAGTTTAAGAAATTTGACAATAAAAATTAATTTAAAAAACATGATATTCGAAGCAAAATATAGAAAAAATTCCAATATTCGCGTCAATTTTCGAAAAGAAATAACAAACGCAGTGTGTGCGCTTTCTTACAATTTTTAAATTCGCGCGTTAAAACGCGCTATCCCCTAACGAGACCCAAACAGCGCCTTTAAACGAAAAATCACGTACTCGCGGATGGATAATAAATAATAGCAAGTCAAGTTTCTTTATGTACAATTGATTAAGGCTTCCACGAAAGACGAAAATAAAAAGTCGTCTTTCGTCCCGTTTTCGTTCGTCTTGCATACGTCTTACGCAATAAAAAAATTGTCAACACACTGCGTCAGACGAATTCAAGACGAAGAAGAAGACGAGACGAAACGGCCGAAATTTCGCCCAAATGGAAGCCGTAAACGTTTTACCCTGGAATTATGGGTCGAAAATACGACGGATGACGTCCTACTCTTTTAAAAATTTCTAAATTATAAGCGCTTTGTGTTCGAAGAATTTCGTTACCTTCATGCCGGCGGCGACTCGTCCGAAAATAGTGTGTTTTCCATCAAGATGTTGTGTCGGTGCAAGGGTTATGAAAAACTGTGAGCCATTTGTATTAGGTCCTGTTGAAATTTACAATTACTAATTTTCACTATTTCGCATTCCCAACCAACCTGCATTAGCCATTGAAAGAATACCAGCGCCTGTATGTTTTAGACGCTCGTCAATTTCATCCGCAAACTTTTCTCCGTAGATCGAAGCACCTCCACGACCTATAAAAATGAATGTTTGCAATAGAAAAGTCCTATTCAGATTCATAGTCGATTTATATGTACCTGTTCCAGTCGGGTCACCTCCTTGAATCATGAAATCAGCGATAATTCTGTGAAAAATAGTTCCATTATAGTAATTACGTTTGGCGAGTTGTGAGAAATTTTGACATGTGCGAGGAGCGTGATTCCAGTATAATTCCAGAGCTATCTTCCCCATTGTTGTGTCGAGAATCACGAATGGAGCTTGATCATTAATGGCAGCTGGCATATTTTTCTCAATTTGGTTATTTGCGGAGAGTCCAGATTGATGCTTAAAAAGCGGATTCAGTTTTTTTTTTTAGTTTTTCACGAAAAGATAAAAAGTTAATTTTGGTGCACAGGATATTTTGTAATCAATGCAGAAATTTAAGCGTTTAAAGCGTTCTCATTAAATTCGGATGGATGCGCTCTAACAAGATTCAAAATGTCCTATTAGTTTCGAAACGTTTTAGAGAAAATGTTGCGATTTTCTTTCAATTTTTGCTTTCATTTTATTTTGCAAAAAATTTAGAAAATATTCAGAATTATTGCGGTCTATAATTAAAAAAAAAGCAATAATAGATAAATAAAGAACTCAAAAAAACAGATAACTAGGTTATTGGAAAATTATCGTTCATTTTCAAAAGTTTGAAATCAGAGACGAAGCCACTGACTGATTAGAAAGCTTTTAATAAGATCATTTAAAATTCTGATTAGATTCCTAAATTTCTAAATTTTTTTCATTTTATAATGTTTATTTTAGAAATGTTCCCATTTTTTGAATTTGAGTGGAAGCGAGTTGCATGAGAGAGATGCATTGGTTGTATTACTTTCAAAAAAAAAAAAGAGTTCGTGCTCACGGAGCTTTGATATTCTATGAAATAAAAGTTAGAATGACTGGAATTGAATATCTTTTAAGCTGCTTTACCAACTATTTTAGGCAGCATGCCCTACGAACCGTCAATCGCGGTAGAGAACCCACGGCGCTAGTCCATGGCCGCCAGAAATGCTTTACTGCGTCTCATCGAGTTACACGCTCTCTCGAAAAGCATTTAGCATTCATTTTTTAAAAATCATTTTCCATCAAATTGTCGTTTTCGTGCAAAAAAAAAGCCATTTTCGATAAATTGTGGAAAAAATCACGGTCCATTATGGAGAATTAGTTGCGGCTCGGTCGTGGGGAAGCCCCGCAAATCAAATCCGGATCCAGGGTGGTTAAAGGCCTGTAAATGTTTTTTTTCCTTTTTATTAACCTATTTCCTCCGGGTTCACAACAATAATAAAGCTTCACTAAACATAATCTCTCTTCATTGCTAGCTTGAAGTAATTCTGAATGCACCCGTGTTAACTAGCAATCGGAAAAATAGGTTCTATTCAATAAGGAAATACATTTAAAATAAAGCATAAAGCACCTATAAAATGCTCTGGAAATATCGTTCTATCTGTTATTTTTTTCTTTTTTCATTGATTAAATAGCACAAGACAAGCAGCGTACAACATAGAAGAACCGTGGATACTCGGGAATCCGCCCCCGTTTCATAGGTAGAATTTTCTTACTATAAGTCCTAAGCCACGAACATTTATTAAAGCACGGTAAAATTCAAAATAGAAAGCGGTAATGAGAGTAAACAGATAAATAAAGTAGGAAAATTAAAACCACGAACATTTTTTGATCATCGGTTTGCCGCCATTGACCTTATTTTATTCATCGCTTGCTCGCGGCAAAAATCAACGTAGTGTTTCTGTTCGGCTTTGATTTTTTCCAAATAGATCTCGTGCTCCTGAAACAATATTATTTGAGATTATTATACTGCGATCAAAGCGATGAGGAAGAAAACAGAAGGAGGAACAGTGCCCAGTGTCCAAAGCACGGCGCCCCTTTATCGAAGGCGCACATGTGAAACGGTACACAAAATGTTCACATTGATCTCCAAGCACGTGATCGCGATCAAAGGTTCTTAAATTATTTTATTGAATCAATTTGATACCGCATTTAGACATTTGTATTTCGGATATTAAAAAACTAAAAATTAGAAAAAAATAATTTAAAATTAAATTTAAAAAGCTATTTTTAATATCCAAACACGAGACATCGCTGAAAATTTCTGTTATTCTATTGAATGTCCAAACAACTAAACTGAGTGAAGTCCTTCATTTTTTTTCAGAAAAAAAAAGTATTCTTCAAAGAAACAAGAGCCATCTGCCATAGAGAATGAGAAAACTTTACTAAGAGGATTATGCTCTATCATTTTAGAATTTGCTTTATAATTACTAATAGAAACTAATAAGTCTCATTGAAAAGGGGCCAGAAAACAGAAACGCTACTCTTGTTTCGGAAACCGCCAAACCTTATTAACTTATTCCGAGAAAGCGTCACCTAGGAAAAGAAATAGTAGAGTGCAGTACACGACCGTACTACTCTCAAGCCTATATCTAATAGACAAACGATATTGGTTTTTTTTCTTAATTTCGTATTTTAAAATGTTTTCTTAAAATCGAAATAACTCTGAAATAGGCAAAAATGTAGAAAATAAAATTTTTCCAAGAACAGTTTCGCATTATGACAGTCAACTTTCTGTCACCATTACCTAACCGATCTGGTAATATAATTTATAGGCATTCCATGCTGGATGCGTTTTTTAGCAACAAATCCCGGATATACTACGTTAAAATAATTGGCTTCCTTAGATAGACACATTTTCAGAAGCATATTTCAGCTGACTAACTTTTTGTCAATCTGCTGTTATTTATTCGGAAATACATGCGGTGCTTTTCAAACAAGACGTTGACACGAGTTAAAACATGTTTTCCTAAATGACTCACGATTCTTGATTATACTAGTGTACTATTTATGAAGGAAAAATAGTAAAACAAAATTGCATCTGACACAAAGACAATTCGTATGAATGGTTATAAATGTGGGTAAGAAGCACTTTAAATATAAATATTCATAACTGTGTTGGGACACCAATTTTCCTTATTTTTAAACTTCATGGCTTTCAACGCACCACTAGTTTAAATTCATACTTTTTGATATTTCGGCTCCGCCAAATTTTTGATTTTTTTTGTGATTTCATCCACAGTATTTGTCATATGCTGCATTTTCCCCAACTCAAAAAGGCCTTCGACTGGAGTTTCCGAAGACTCGACCAAGGCATGGCTGGCGCGGAGAATTCCATCGAATTCGCGATGCCTTTCGTTTTTTTCAAATCGGTCCACGAACCGGTCTATTTCGCTTCGGATCTGAAATAAATGATGAATGCTACTCCGTTGGCGTCTTATAGCTAAATGGAAAAAAAAGCATACCAATGGTGTGTGGTCGAAAATCTGCTCTCCAACAAGGGCAATATCATGAACAACGGATTGCATTGAAGCCATTCTGATTATTTCCTAAAAAAATAAACTTCTGTGTATTGCAAACCATAGTCACACTTTCAATAATGGTATTTGGTCTACAAAGACCACTATTTGTTTTCTCCGCTCGAAGAGAAACTCCGCGCGCTGATCGGATGAACTAGAAAAATACATCACGAAGCGCTTCATGACGTCAATTCAAATTTGGAGAAAATATACATTCGAATTTCACTATCGATCTGAAATATTGAAACAGATAGGATATGCTACAGATTGATTTCAATATGACCGCGACTTTATATTCATCATCTTTATTTTTGCCAGTTCTCACACTGAGACAATGAAGACATTTTCGGGGTGACAGAAAATACTAGGGAAAAAGAAACCATAGGCAGGAGGCCAAATAAAAAAAAATATTTTTTAATAGAACGAAATTTCAGTGTTTCATAAGCTGAAGCACATAAGAGGTTTACTCAATTCAAAATGGGACAAGGGATGGATAATAGAATATTTAAGGAACCACTGTTCTACAGCGTTTCTACCAATATTTGAGAAAATTGCCAAAATTGTGGATGAAATTGAAGAAAAAATCTAGGATGAACAGCTGAAATTAAACAAAACACAACACAGGAGTGGTGAAAAGAAATGTTGGAAATGAGATGAAACACAAGAGAAAGAATTCAGAAAAAAAAAAACGAACGACGTACAAAAACATATACTTGTACATAGATATCAATAGATTTTTCATATTGATAATGCGGTATTCGAGACCTCAATTCAGGTGAAACCCTTTCTCGTTAATTGCTGTTAGAAGTCTTTCGCGAAGGATTTCAGCGGACGAGTATTCCGGAAGTTTTAGATAGTGTACACACGTGTTAACCTGAAAAAAAAGCATTTCACTTGGCACGTATAGCTGCCGGTGTCAAAAAAGATGAGAATATAAATCGTACCGATGGGTAACTGCCGTCACCGCTTTCAACTTTCCTCACTATAGTTAATCTCGGATGAAGATTGGCAAGGCCACCTAAATTATTATTTTCGATAATTATGCCGAGTACAAGCAATATACCTGGTGGCAAACTGGAGCAACCGGTAGCAAATTGAAGGAAATTTTTGCGCTCTTGAGCAGTCAACTCTTCCATCACATCAACAAATCTGAGGAAACCAGGAGATTCGCGAGTGTATCCAAGTTTAGGCTCAGTATAATTGAGTATATCATCACGAGACCATTCCGGGCATTGTTCACCAGATAAAAGACGTTGAACTTCTTCTGGAGAATATGCTCGAAGTGTTCGAAGTGGGAAAACTTGATCGAATCCTTCACGGAAAGCTCGCATCTGAAAGTTTTTTTTAAATGCATTACTTTAAAATTAAACCAACCTGGTAGGCAATTCCGGTATTCAGATAAAACTGTTCGCACTGTTCCACATATTGATCTACATTGTCCATGGTGACATCAATGTCCGCTCCGCCCTCAACCAACTCCATTTCAGCATATTGGAACACTTTTGAGGGAGGATTGACACTAAAAAAATGAAGACATTTATCAGAATGTAATATCATTTACATACGTGAAGTTAAGAGCTAAGTCTTCAACTCTGCACGTGGAGCCTTTGATGTGCAACTTTAGATCAGCAATTTTCCGCCGTTTTGCATTTGAATCTAGATTGGGTTCGTTCTCAATAAATCGTTTACGTTGAGCCAAAGCGCGGAGTTCTTTCAAGAAACTGCCCTTGACTGGATTTACTTCTTCAAAATCATCCAAACTGAGGACCATGTGTAAGTTTGGCCCATGCTGGGATTCTCCAACTTGAGGATTGACTAGTAACTTGAGGAATGGCCTTGAAAGAGGTAAGTCTACAAGGCGGCCATCAAGAAGCACTTTGGCAAGGAAGACTCCAAGAACACGGAACATATCTGCAGCTTTTTTCGTTTCTTCAGTGCCTGGTGGAAGAGGTGCTGGAAAGAGGCCACCAACGCGGCGAACGTAGTAGCTGAAGTTAAAAAAACTCGTATTGAAAATAAGTGTTTGATGAAATGAAAACAAACCCTGCCGGCTTTTTCCCTTCTCCAAGATCGAGCTCCCTTTCTCCTCCACTTTTAGATGCATGAGTATCGTCGTCGTCACATACCCACAAAGCCAGCGATTTTCTTTGTAATTCGGCGGCAACTAAAGCGTAGAACTCTAAAGTGGGTCCTAATCCAGTTCCTTCTTCATTAGTGTATTCAATTTCGAGAACAGCCTTACGGTCCGCGTGAAACTTCATCAACCGAATAGCTTGATCAAGAAGCGTTTCCTCAGAACGAGTAACTTTTATACGCTCGTGACGGAGACGGCCGACACGGTATTCATGGTACCGATCATGCTGACGAGCAGCACTGCTATTTCCAGCCTGGGCGCTTCCACGAGCTCGTTCGACAGCTGCATCACGACGTTGTTGAAGCCAGACAATAGTACGAGAAACACCGAACGCGGTGGCCTTAATAATTTCATTTTATTGTTGTTAGGGGGAACTTTGAAATCCAGGAAAATAAAACACACCTGCATATACATATTCCTCGTCTCAACTGTAAACAAACATGGATATTTGTAGATCAATCGAGAACACCACTCAGGAAGGGCATGTGCTGCCACAACTAGAGCATCCGATAGAACTTGGGTGATTTTTAAAGTCAATTTATCACTGATGAATACGCTTGGAGATATCTCGGCTTCAGGCATTGCCTCTTGAATTTTTGATAGCAATCCAATTGTTTCCAGGCATTGATTGACTTGAGATGGGGTCAAGCTTTCTTCATCTGGAATTTTTGAAACTTCTATATTCGCTTGATCACTGGAACAGTAGCAAATCGAATACGTTGGCTCCCAGATTCGGCGAGAACGATCGCTTTTTGTTGCCCAGTTAACTGTGTTGTTGATGATTTGCATGTATCGGAAAAGCGATGAGGAATCGTCATTCATTTCTACGGTGATATTATCAACACCACACATGTTTGGACCACGAAGGAAAAGACGCATATGATCCTCTTTATCAAACTTCGATGATGATAAAGATTTGCTCGATCCGAAATCACTGACGACCGGTGGTAGTTCAACTTCTAAAGTCTGATTTACATTGGAGCGTCCAGGCCGTGGATCATAAGCGGGAATCAAAGCTTCAAATGTGCATTTGACAGTAGCATCATCCTCCCATGGTGACCCTCTGCTTGATGCAACTGCTCTTGCCATGGCTGCTCGTTCACGATTAGATCCACTCATGAGCTCGGAGAATTGACGCCAAGTTATTGGTGATCGAGAAGCGACCATTGAAGCAAATGAATCAACAGGCATTCCAAGATGAGCAGCTACTTCATCTTCAACTGAATCACCGTCATCGGGGCCGTCTTCTGAGAAGTCATAGTACTCGTCTTCATCCATCATTTCGTCCATTTCAATTCCAGCTGCAGCTGGATCAAGAAGAGTAACAGGGTAGCGGTTCTGCATCAAACCTTAAAATGATGTAAGATAGAAAAACCGTAACAATAAGAAAAGATAAACGTACCTTTGAGAACGTAAGTGTAGCTTGACATTTTCTTAAACCATTTTTTTGGTTTCTTTCCTTCCTTCTTTTGCGCTTCGTTGGTAGTGGCATCTTTGGCTGATGACGAAGCATCATATAATGATTCACCAGTAATGACTTCTTTCAATTTGTCGAAAAGGCCTCTTTCCCCACCGAGAAATTCGACAAGCTTCTCTTGGTTTTCATTTGAACTTTCATCATCATCGTCATCATCTTCTTCTTCATCCTCCATTGTTTCCTCCTCTTCATCATCCTCTTCCATCATGGCGTCATCAGCACTGACGGTCTTCTCTTCTGAGTTCGCTTCATCGGCATCAGCCTCCCTTTCGGCTTCAGCGGATGCTTGTCGTTGACGAGCAGCCGCAAGGTCCGGGGCAGAAACAGAAAGAGTTTGATTTTTATCTTCACGGGGAGTGGAAGGCGTTCCGGCTGAATCTCTCGGAGTCAAATCTGAGTCTTGATGATGTTGTTGTTGAGAATTTAAAGACGAGCCCATTGACATTTGAGAATTCGACGATACCGCCGATCGCATGCTGGCAGCAGAGTCGCTTTCTTCTCCTCCCATTGGTTCATCCTCGGGTTCCTGATTTTCAGCAATTCGTCCAAATGCGTGCGGCATGGCTCTAGCAAGAAGATTTTCGAGTGACGGTGTCTGGTGTTGTAGAGACTCGGCAGACGCTGCCTGTCCAGTTGAAGCCACAGATGGACCAGATGTTTTTTGACGCTCATCAACGAGATTTGTTGTGGACATGGACTTTTTACCAATAGCCCCTCCGGAAGATCCTACAGAAGACGTAGCTCCAACTGGAGCAGTATGTTTGACTGAAGCAAAGCGAGAGAGAGCAGACGCAGCTGAAAATAAATTAATTTCAAATTTACTAATCATCAATAAAATTCATAGAAAATAACAAAAAAGGAGTGAAACAATCTTCTAAAGTATTTGCGGTCAAATTTAGCATAAACGTGATAAGAAAAATGTAAGGGAGCAGATACTAGAACATAACGACAAGAACGACATCAACAAACCATTCAATTCATAAAGGAGTTGTTGATGATAAGTACCTGGTTTGCTATGTTGCTTGTGCCTATTTAAGCCAAAACCTAGACCAGATGCAAGCGATGAAAAAGTAGATGACGAAGATGGGGGCGGGGGAGATGTTCCCGATGAAGTGCCAGCACCCATCAATCTCGAAGCTATGGCAGGAGAAGTGGATTTGGATGACCGCCACGGAGGAACGGGCAAATTTGGGAATGGGGAAGAGCTCTCACCTCCACGAGAATTCCCAGCTGACGAAGAAGTCCCAAAAACTGATGATGCAGGTGCTCCAGAAGTTTTTGGTGTGTAGAAAGCACGATTGCGACGAACGGCCTCCCACACCTAAATAACAGGAATACAGTATAAACATATGACAACAAATTTCAAAGTTAATAGCGGTGATTACAGAGTACTTCATTTCTCTTACAATATTATTCTTACCGAGGTAGGAACGTGGGTAGGCAATGACGGAGTAGAATATCGATGACCAGAACTGGTTACACGCTCAATATCAAAGTTTCCATTTGCCCCAAATCTATACGAATTAGAATATCCATTGTCCCATGTTACATCAACCCAACCACTTTCCGGCGGACTAGTGATACGACCCTAAACTTTTCCGGTTATTGAAATTCATTTTTGAAAAAGCTCACGAATTTCCCTTCTCCGCCATCCTGGTCTTCCCATCTCCAATCTTTACCTCTAACTACCTTCGACTTTGACTCGCTTATCTTGTATGACCCACGAATTCTATGTCGAGATCTTTGCATCATTGCAGTGACGGTCTCTAACGAGAGACCCGTTTTCAGACGATTGTTGTTTTCACGGGCTGGAAGCATTTCAAGAACTTGCTCCTTTGTGAGAGGTGGTAAAGACGACGATGATGACGAACCGGGCGTGGAAGAAGATCCCGCTGAAGGCTCTTTTTTGGGTGGATCTTCACAGATCACTTCAGTAACTACATCGACGATGTCTCCATAGAGTTCAAACCCAGAACACGACAAGTAGCTTGTTTGCCCTGACGAATTCTTCCCGTTTTGAGCAATTCGATAATAACGGTAGGCCGTAGTTCCCTTCTCGGCGACATGCCACGTGGCTGTAGAACCTGGTTCTCCGAGACTTTTATCGTCTATGTGAACGATGATATTATCCCACTTTTTAGCGTCATTCGATCCTTGTAACGACCAATTTCGAAGAGCAGATCTACCATATCCCCGAGAATGGCGGAGTGAGTATGAAGATGGAATGACAAATAAACCCAAATCGATAGTGAAATGTGCATTTTTATCGTCAGAAGTATGACAGTTGATAGGATTTTGATCACGTGATAAGAGATCTTCAGGTTTTCCGAATGGTTGTCGAGCGTCCGAGCAGGTGATTTTGACAGCTTTCACAGTTGCAGGGTTTGTCCACGAAGGAGCACTTCTCCCATTAGTTCCAATCCAATAAATTACCCCATTTTCATCGAAATCAGTAACATGTCTTAATGAAACAGACTCTCCTTTTGCTTTCAATTCTTGAATCTCTTTCACGTATCGATAGTTTGCACGATCCCGATCATGCCACTGACGAGCGACTAATTTATGAAGATAAACTCGAATAGCTCCAACTGAAGCCAGCGGCTCACACTTGACAATTTTACCAGTCTTGTTCACAAGGTTTTCGTCATTGTTTTCTTTGCCATCTGCACGTGGAATCATCTCAAGTTTGGTGCGAACACGACGAGACAAGAGCTGAAGACCAAAAGAGGAACCACCTGGGCTGTCGTACAAATACTGCTGGAACTTTTCACCGGCTTCTAATACTGCAACCATTTTCAGAGCAAGATGTGAGAGAGCATCTCCCTTAGAGAAAATTTCTTTGAAAATTTTTGTGGGAAAACTATCTGGAAGCTTGTCCATAATTGATAGTAATCCGTAGAGAGCAGGAACGATGCCTGATACGGAGAACTCAAATGTAGACAATCGCCGATCATCCACTATGGACTCGTGAACAGTTTTAATAGCAGCACAGTACTCTTGAACTCGCTCGATCCTAGGCTGTTTCACATTTCGATGCTTGAAGTTATTTTGAGCTTTTATATGACGAATAGTGCTCTGTAAATGATTTTATTGTGATAGACGATTTGCTTGGAAAAATATTACCTCAATGGTACGGGCAGCATTCTCAAGTCGAACCAAAGCTTCTCTTGGTTTCGCATGAGCCTCTTTCAAATGAGCGTTCCAGAGTTTCCAGGCCAATTCTTGAACTTTACGCTTTTGAATGTCTTGTCTGAATTTAATTTTTCGAGTAGAAACTCCATGAGCGCTCCATCCTGTATGGAAATCAGATGGAAGGGCATGTTCAGGCATCACATTCGTTTTTCGCCCAGTTCCAGTTTCGAAAAGGAATCCTCCAGCGTCGTCCTGAATCTATAGATAAATTTATTCCAAAATAGCACGCTCTACAATTTAGAAACAGAGAGGTGATAATATAAAATTCGTGAAACAGCTAGCAAATTAAAAAAGAACATGAAGACAAAGGAAGGTTTGCTCACTTTAATTGTTGTCAGCATTGTATTTGCTTGTCCCGGTGCTGAAGAAGAAACGGACTTGATTTGCAATTCAGATGATTTTGAAGACCATATTTCCCAAGCAGGAACGTCTAGCTGAAAAAAAAACAGTTAATTATGGACTAATTCATTGAAAAAACATGCTATCACAATTCTTTTTTAAGCCATTTATTAGTTGTCTACTTATTATTAAGCGAATAGTTATGTCTGTGTGTCTCTCTGTATCTCCAGGACTTTTCTTTTGAATAACTTAAAAGAACGTGGACCTCCTACTTTGATATGCGAGATGGAGCTTTAGGAGGTCGATCGGTACTTGGAATACTGTAGAACTACACACAAAATCTACAAAACTGTCTTAACAACGATATATACAGTCAAAATTTTGTTGATATAGCAATCTGGATGTCCGTGTATCACATGTCAAAAATCAGCTTCACAAGTGCAAAACGACAACTTTAATAGACATTGCTTTCCAAATTTCATAAAACATTCCAGAAAGTTCTAGAACAGTGGCGCAGCCATGTACTTTCCACAGGTTTACGAGTTTTTTAATCAACCGTTGAACTCATTAAAATGCAATAGAAATTTATTGTGTCGCCACAACTCGAAGTTTTTCAAGAGTACAAAATATGTAGTGAACATAAAAAAGTTGCTTAAAAGCATCTTAATGGAATGTTTGTTTTTTTTTAAAGTGAAAAAGCCATTATGAATAAGGTGGGAATTTTAAGGTAACAGGAATAACACACTACAACGGAAAGTAAAAACACAAAACCACACACCTTTTGACTGACCTTCTTGCCACTACTCGGAATGCCAAGTACTGAGACGGGAACTGAAGACCAATCATCATCAAAAACTCCTTTGACAGCATTCCAACGAGAGACCATTTCCCGCCGTTCTGTTTTTTGAAAGTTATCCTGAAATTTTAAATTTTAAATGAATTTAAAAAAAATTTTTAACCTTTTCATCTTCAGTCATTTGTTGATCAACACTGGCAGTGCCCGTAACAAATTGTACGTGTGAATCGTTATCCGCTAGATAACGGAACCATCCATTTGAATGGAAAGGTAACTCGATTAGCAAGACATCGCTCCAGATAAATAAAGATGTGTGTCCACGAACGATGCGCCACTCTTTCCAGCGGTATGGAGTTCCTTGATTCAAAACAATTTTTGTAGGCTTCTTCTCTACAGCCACAACGGTTTTATCAAGGCTCGCTACACTACTTAATTTTGAGACAACTTGAAGAATAGCTGAAGAAGCAGTAGATCCAGCGGTAGCCTTTGGTTTCATAATAGATGGCTGAGAGGATGAGGCTGACGGTTCCGGTTCGGACATCTGAAACAGAAACTGATTAAACATGGCGTTCACAGTAAGGTGAAAAGAAATGTTCTTAAAGATAACGCATTTCATATTGCGGGTACAAGCTTAAGGAATTGCGTAGATAATGAGGAATGTGTTTATGTACAAAAATCCCCGATCGTGAAGTTAATTAGAAAAGTATTTTTTGCATGAGGGTTGAATACTCTGAAACTAACATAAAATATTCCCATTTTATTATGAAGGCTCAAATTTCATGATTACTTATGGCACATACATCCGCGGATAAATGAAACAACCTATTCCATGTTCCGCCCTTATTTTCGACCTTCAAACATTAATTAAGGTTACCTCAATAGCAGGCGGAGTTTGTGCTGAATCTCTTTCAGTGCTTTCATATGAAGCAGTTGGTGTGCTTGTGTCCATGATATCATTTCCGTATGGAGCTACTGATGAAGAAGAATGTGTTTGAGTTTCAAAGTCGATTTCCATTGGTGCGGTTTTGGAACGCCCTTCTAAATGAATAGCATTCAATACTTCTTCTAACCCTTTCGGTGGCTCCTTTGCCATCGCTTCGACGCGCTCGAATACACCAAGACGAACCAATTCCGTAACCCACAGTTCCGCATCTTTTTCAAGAAGAGATTCAAGTATCAAAAGTACTTGCTCATGGCCTTCGTGATCGTCTTCTTGATCCATAACTGACACAACAACAGCAACTAAGGATTCGGCCCCGGATGTTACATCGGTTGACATTTTTCGAGCCAAATGTGTTTCTGTTACTGAAACCCCGCCATCTGTCATAGCGCGTTGGCGAAGATCTCCTATGTTCTCTACTATTTTTCGCATTAATGAAAGCGAAGTACGACGAACACTTCCGGTCAATGATCGTTGAAAAATATCACAGAATATGGGTAGAAGTTGATGCAAAACCTTTTTTACAAGAAGTGGATTCGGAAGCTCTGGCTTCGAAGAAGTGTCCGGTTGATGTGTAGATAATGTTTTTGTTTTTTGATCTTCTTCTGTATAACATGAAATTGAAGTAATCCATATCGAACGAAACTTACTGTTTCTCATAAAAGTGGTTGGTGATTCTAGAATGTTGGCTACTTGATTGTGATCATCGTCAGATCTTTCACGTGCCTTGTCCAAAGCAGTTTTTCCATCCTCATCACGAAGATCAGGGTTGGCACCACGCTGAAGCAGCAATTTCACAACCTGAGATAAGCAATAGTTACAATAGGAATATAAGCAACGACTACTAACTTTTTTCTAAATGATCAATCGGCCCTATTTAGTTTCATATTCATAAATTTCAAAAATGAATTTAATTGAGCGAGTGGGTTAGAGATATTAGTGTCGCAACTCACGTCCGGTCTTCCAAAACAAGCAGCATAATGTAAAGAGCTGCTTTTGTGCCCTTTATTGACATCGGCCCCCTTATCACACAAATACTGTACCATTTCAATTGAACCAAAAGCAGAGGCCCAGTTTGTCAAAGTTTGTCCCACATCATCAGCAAAGTTCACGTCAACCTGGAAAACTTTGAATAAATATTTCGTTGACTATGAAATTTATAGAATTTATATTTATTCACCTGTCCGCTCTCGATCGCATCAACCAAAGCGTTTAGATCTTTTTGCCTGATAGCATCTATCAATTGTCTATGAACTCGCTCAGCACCACTGCCAGCTGCGTAATCTCCTGAGACGACACATGTGAGTGGAAGAGCGCTACGTCCGTCGCAGAGAAGAACTAGAAGAAGATCACAAAGACGGAGACCATCTGTGACAACTCGTTCTTCCTTATTAGTTAGCGTCGCTTTCAGTCCAGATATCATGTTTACTGATGTCAAAACTCTTTCCGTGATGAGACTTGAACCACGACACAAATTGCCAAGCAACGAGAGTACTATTGAAAGTATATTTGCAGACACCGTAGTTGGAGAATTTTCATCGTTGCTAGAGACCATAATAGATATCAGATGTTCGACCAGATTACTATGCATGGCGAGCTCCGCGGGATCCATCATTTTCCGAACGAAGCGATCGGTGAGAGCTGCAAAGCAGCGGAGAGCACTTTCCGAAACCTGAAAATTGGTCAGTTTTCATTTTTTCGAATTGGTTTTGATTTCAGCAGATGTTCAATTCGGAGAAAAAACAGGCGAGCTGTTCACATACAGTTCGTACAACATTTTGTCAATGGCGCTCCAGCGGTATTTAATTCTCAATACTATTAGTTAATTTGATATTGTTGTTCTGTTATTGTTTTTGTTCTGTTATTGTTTTCCAGCCAACTGACATTATTTAACAAAACAAACTGTACGAAGAAACGCCCATCAGACGAAACCCGTTTAAAAATCCAATATGCGCTAGAAGAACGATTATCCCTAATCAGAAAGTAGGATAGAGAAAACTCTTACCTTGGGGTCTTCGTGTTCAAGAAGTGCTCCAAGACTCTCGGCACATTTTGCTAATTCAGAATCACTCGGCTCCATTTTTCCACACAGTCGAGTGACTACTGACATTGCCGAGTGCATTGTATCTTTATGAACTTGTGATCCGTGAACTCGCACCAAATTTAGCATTGCATTTATACCTCCAGCATCGTAAACTGCCATTGTTTCACGTTGGCAAACGTGTTCCAGGAGTTTGACACATTGCTCGGCTGAAAAAATGTTTTTTTTTAATATTCAAAAATGCTGATATATGTACCCAAATCTTTGCTGGATCGATCTGACATTTCAGCAGCGGCGAGGCGTGCACAAATAGCCTTTACAGCTCCCTCTACTTGAGTGATCCGACGAGTGCACTCGTTCGACACATCCAAATAATATGTGATCGCTCGAGCAGTAACTTCCAGTACATTATCGGGAGCTGTCTCATCAATGAATATTTTACAAAGAGCAGGGATAAATGTTCTTGGTGGACATGACTCAAAGCATCGATCGATGTTGTCGGCCATCAAAAGAAGCATACATAACTGCTCCAGTGCCATTAACTGCAGATCCCGTTCATCTCCAATACCCGTTTGAAGCCATTCCAGGAGTGTTTCCGGATCAATTCCGTCCATTTCTGTTTCAAGTTTAAACCATTAAGAAAAAATAAAAATGAAAGATGTTTACCTTTTTCACAATTAAAAACAAAGAGACTAAAGAGGCATAAACGCGTGCACAATTGTCCACTCAAGAAAGCGAAAGTAGAATATGTTTAGAGTACCCAACTTTCTGAAAATAAGAAGCGTATACAAATGAATTAAACATTATAAAAATCTTCAAGAGCACTATAAGATTTGAAACGGAATTGCGAGAACTGATTTTATGCGATTCGAATTACGACGTGTCATAATTTTTTTTTTGAATTATAAAAAATGTTCGCCTTCTTCAATCACACAAGCTGTCGAAAATAGAAATTTTTACATCGTGGCTTTCTCAAAGGGTTATTTTCCTGTTGTTTTACAGGAACATCTAACGGGTTTATAGAAAAATCGATAGAACACGAGAAATAACACAAAATCTGTGGCAAGGAACGAGGTGAGGCGGCAACCAAAGCGTGAGCGCCGCTATACAACGACGATGGAGCGCACTTGCACCGATAATTCGGGAACACGAGACCCGTAATTTTCTAGGAAATAAGGGCTCCACCCCTGTGCAAACGAGTCGCGTATTTTCTTCATCAGTGATTTAATTCTAATTTTTGCACGCATAACCTCACACAATTTTCAGCCGATCGTTCACAGCTAGTCGTAAGAAATACAGAAAAACAGAAACGGAATGGAAGAAAGATGTATTTATTTAAATATATGTAAGGAGATTTTACGGGAAGTAAAACATCACAACATCTGAGATGTGAACCATGTTCCTTATGACCGTTTGACACACTACAAAGTAATTATATTATTTGCTCTTAGCCGAAGTCCTAAATGGTTAATTTATTATCTTTTCGGCGGAGAATGATAGCTTGCACGAATCACGAAATTTTCAGCTCAAAATGAATAGTGAGGGTTTATTTTTAAGAAATTCAGAGAAATTTCAAAAAACAAATCTACAAAAAGTGTCTTATGAAATCTTCGCGAACAAAATCGTAAATGTGAACAGTGACAGCGAATGAAAGGGTAGACAGAACACGCAGAGAACGCACAACCCCGCATTGAAGGGGCAGTGAAAATATATTTCAGAGGCCTGAGCACCAATATTCTTAGAAAGAATAATTAGGATAAAATTAAAAGTTCGCCTCTGTCTATTTCGATAAGGGACAAATTACAGGCGACTTTTGGATAGGCCAACTGATTATAGTATTTAGAAATTTACACATAAATTTGGTTTTAAACATTTTTTATAAAACTATTCACTATTTGAGAACAAAGTGAGAGAGGAAAGGAGCGCTGGAGAATCAGCTGATCACATCACAACACTTTTCCTTTTGGGAAGTGAAAAGCGGAGAAGCAGAGATACAGAGCGAATACATAGAGAACACGCGAAGCTTGGAAACCGGCGGTCTTGGTACTGGGAGTGCAAGTGCGCTATGCTGATATACTGAACAGGCTTAAACATTTCCACATTTTCTGTTTTGTTTACGGGACAATTTGTACACGATCCGAGTTGGCACACAACGCCACCCCCTACCAACTATAATAGAGCGTACTTGCGGCTCCTGCGTGGAGCCCTGGGAATCTAATCTCAGCGTCTCCCATCCTCTTATAAATATTTTTTGGTAAAAAGCGATGTCCTTAATGAGAAATACGACGATGAAAAAGGACGACGGCGGCTTTTTGATGAGGACGCTTTATTACTGAATCTGGATTTCCAGCTCTCTGTAATTCCTCCAGATATTCCCTTACGTTCTGGTTTAATAAATGTATGACAAGCGGTAACAAGCAATTCGTTTACAAATAAATATTAGAAATGGAAACAAATAATAAAGATTTTAAGAGGAAATTTTGGTGTAACTCTTGCTTCCTTAGTAAGTATTCTGTATCATGCATCACAGACGCCTTTAATATCAGGTGTGGAAGATAAAATCTGTATTCAAAAATCAACTAACATGAATGTGAATTTGTACTTCTGTTGCAAGTGTAAAATGGTAAGAGAACAGAACGCATCGTATTACGTTTCCGTTAGCGGAATTACTCATTTTCATCAATACAAAGCACATCTTCACAGGGCCGATTGAACTGATTGATGCCCACACCATGACACCATGCCTTTTCAGTTTCTGCCGGGAGTGTTGACGCGTTCCTTTACGCAAATCGCGCCGTGGCATCCATCAAGGCCATCATAATTAATCATTTTTTGTCCGAGAAAATGATCTGAACACTAAAGTTTATCAACTGGCGTAATCCTTACTAGAGCCCAGTCGGTATTCTGGTTCACCTTGACGAAAGCGACGCAGAGATTTTCATGCTACGATGTCATGAAGGGTGTTTTACGTATTTTACTATGTTTAATAATGTTAGTCTTGCTCAAAACTCTGAATGGAACATCTGTGAACAGCCCACGATGGAGTTTGAAGCTCCGCGGACGAACATGCTTAAATCGATTAGAAATAGTTGGCATCTTCGTTCCACAAGCTGCTGGAACAGAAGCTTATCGATTCAAAGCCACGAAAGAACGGACCATGTCACGGGAGACCTGACGCAGTGAAAGTATTTGTACCAGTTTGAGACCAATTTGTCTTTTCTCGTAGTCAGATAAAAAATAAAACAATAAAAACAATTAGAAATGAAAATTGAACCAAGCACAAACAAAAAAAAATAGAGCGCACCATTTTGTGGCTCCAATGTTGAAGAAAATCCCTTTTGTTTACGTATTACACAGTCATAAATTCCCTTTTTTTGAAATAAAAATTAGTATCCCCTTTTTTGTGACCTTTGTTACAAAAAATTGGATACCAAAGTAATCAAATAACCGTTTCGGGCCGCATTTTTGTGTTAAACGTATCATTCTGTGGAGCACTGCATATCTTCTCGAAAAGCGCTGATATCGATAAAGCATATATCTGTGAGATCTACTTATTATTAAGCGAATAGTTCCGTCTGTGTGTCCGTCACGCCGTCCAAGATATTTCTTTGAATAACTCAAAAGGAGGTGAGGTTCCTACTTTGATATTCGGACTGGAGTCATGGCCACCTGAGCACTTCTCAACCATTTATTTTGGAAGACGCAGGGTACTAAGGATACTGTAGAACCGTACATCAAAAATCTACAAAACTGTCTTAAAAACGATAAAAGGGGTGTACAATTTATTTGCTTTTTGACGTTCTTCTAATAATTTGTTCTATTAACAAGAAGAAAAACTGAAACGACTAAAGTTCTTTTTAAACGAAAACCAGTGGAAGCCAGTGGAAGTCGCGGCGTAGCCGCGAACTTTTCGCTGGTACAAATTACTGAAAAATGCCTAACTTCTCTATTTCTCTGTTATTACATTCAATGTATACATTTTTTAAAGGGAAAGGTATATTTTAACCGCAAGCTTTCCAACGCTTGTTGTGGCGAGGCCCTTTTTTTCATCAGAAAATGTTTGATACAGACTCCACGGTTTTGAGCGAACTTTAAGAATCTTCTTAAGCAGCAAAACATATTTGAGATACAGGACTTGTGATTTCTCACATATTTGAAATGAAACTCATATCGAAATATTTCAAAGCGATTTTCTGAATAACAATGATTAATGGGGTTATTCATGAAAAGCACAATTGCATTTTAATGCAAAAAAATGCCACTTTAATGTTATTCACGATCGCATTAAAATGCTTTTCACGAATAACCCCATAAGATACATGTTCGAAGCGCATTTCCAAAATTTATTTGGCATCTCGAAACAATTTTTGGTCCAGTTCTGAGATTATCGTGTCCCTTTGTGAATGATAAACAAATCTTTTTGAGAATTTTTAGCTTCTGACTTTGCAGTAGATCGTGACATTCTTTTACTTATCGATAATATTATTCAAAATTAATGTTTTCACTTTGTAGTGTGTTTGGAATGCATTCGTGCTAGTCGGATTAGTAAGCCAGCTTTTCAATCTATATCTATTTGAGCGGACTCGATATTACCGGCGGGAAACGAGCATACGAAGCTTTTTATTACTTGGACTTATAACGTCTTTATTTGTTATAAATGCGAAATTAACGACAGCGAAATTAATACGTTACATATTTAGAAGTTCACTATTAGGAAAATTAAGAATCTAAAACGGGCCTAATTGCATTTTGCGAAATGCTCCGACTTATTTTAGAAAATGTACTCGCCAGAAATTTCTCGAGTCGCATTCAATCTAACGTTTATCTGATTGGAACCGTAAACTACCGAATTAGAACAAAAACATTTTTCCTAATGAAGACGAACTAGCCAAGATAGAATCGCCGGTATTTGTTGTAAAATTTGAATAGTAATGCAATGTTTCAGTTTAATAAAACAATAAATAGTTAATAAATAGTTTGGAAACTTCTTTTATATGATTAACACAAAACTTGAAAGAAAAAAACGAGAAAAGACAGAAACAATATTCGATGGACAATTCTGGAGAGTTCTATTAAAGAGAATACGGTGCGTAAGTCCGTAATAGTTGCTGAACAAATAGCATTGCATTTCACGCGCAAACTTCTTGCCATTTTTTTTCCCACGTAATTTCTCACACTACGCCGATTTTGATCAGAATTTGGACCATATTTCTGCAAAATGTCGGGATTTGAAAATGATATATCGATTGGAACTGCAGGTACACAAAGCCAGTCGCCCCAAGGCTTCAGTCTTCAAATGTTCAGGTACATTTTTCCCTTATCACGAACCTCAATATTTTTACTTCTGGCTTTGAGTTTAGAATGAAAGACTTAACAGATTTATAAAAATAACATATTCTTTGTAGTTTTATGCTGATTCTAAAAAAGGGAACTTGTAATTTTTCTTAGCTTTTCGTCTTCTGTAAGTTGATTTTCACTGGAAATTTTAGCTTTTAAAAATGCGATAGCACTTTGTATAATTTAGTGGGAGTGAGAATAAAACAATGAGTTTTTATTAAGTGCCATTCATTATTATCTTTAAAAAAAAATACTCTTTGTAATTGTTGTTTTTTTTCAGCAAACCATCAATTGTGCTGGCTCATATTTCTTTTAAAGCTGCTTCCCTTTTCTTCTATTTTTTCGCCAATTTTTTCACGAACTCATTTATCGTTCAATTTCTAGTCATCGTAAGTTTTTTCATATAATTTTCTAGCTTTTGAATGATAACATGTAAATTTCATAATAGTTATTTTCGTCAAAGAAACAAAAGCCACCAAAAAACATCTTCATCATGAACAGTTGTAATTAAAATTCTTAATAAATTCCTCAATTATTTATTAGAAAAATATACGTTTCCAATAAATTTTCACATTCCCAAATTTTGCTTTTTGTCCGAAGCCGTCTGCTTCTTAAAATTTCAAAGAATATTGGGATTCTCTAAATTACTTTGAACTGAAGTTTTGTTTAAAATTTTTTATAACTGCCTTCAACGATCATGATACTTTCTTTATGAAAAGTAGGCATAAGCTATCAAGACAAATTAATATAATGCACATATAACTAATGCCAGCCGAGTTCTTTTTTGAACTAGAAAGTACAAGGGCTTATACGGCCTTGATAAATATACGGATCATGAGCATTTAACCTGTTTCAGTGTGATTATTATTCAGTGCTATATTTCGGAATATTTGAAAGTCTGAGGTGATCCGTCTTTGGTCCTAGTTTTCCTGATTACGATTCAGAAAAATGCTTACTGACAATAATCCTAGCCACGTGGATACTTTAAGACAGCATATAGCGACATACTCCAGTTCTAGGGTCTCTTTTACCGAAATGGCGAAATACCGGCGTTCATAAAATTTATTGTAGCTCACCCTTCTCTCGATGGATTTCTGGACGGTGAAAAACATTACCGGGCGTCTTCTTGTTGGTCTTCGTTGGTGGAATTTTGTTGATGCTGATGGAAACAATCACTGGAAATTCGAAAGCGCCAAAGATATGAGTCGCTTCCCAGCCATTGATCGACGTGTTTTTTGGCTCGGGTTGGTTGTGGGACCGACTGCATGGATATTTTTTGTAGTTACAGCATTTTTAACGCTTAAGGTATGTAAGCTTTTAAAATGTCAATGGATGAAAATAATAAAGTTCTTAATTTTTTAAAAAGAACGATCAATTAAGTGAAAACATGATATTTTGTTTCAGTTCGAATGGATGATTGTTGCTCTTCTTGGAGCTCTCATGAATCTTGCCAACATGTGGGGATATTTGCGTTGTCGCTGGAACAACACTGAGCAGATGACCAGCTACTTCCAAAAATGGGCATTCCTTAATGTTAGTTTAATTTATTTTCCGGAATTAATTCGCCATTATTTCCTTCTCAGGTTCTTCGTCGAGCCCAGCAGCCACCACAAGAATATCAAAATCCTGTCTTTAGCGCATAATTTTGGAGCTTTCACACATTATAATATTATTGAATTTCCCTTCATATTTTCCCTTTAATGCCCATCTGTGTTTATACTTGGTGTTGTGTCTGATGGCGACCCCCTCTCTTTTTTATTACTGACTGTGATGACTGTTTGTCGATTGTGTCAAATCGAATGATTTGTATCTCAAAAAACCAGAAAAACCATAAAATGGGTATTTGTATGCAAATTTTTTATTCACTGCAACCATTTCCATTTTCGATATGGAGAGCGTGGAGCTTCGATAGCGGCATCTGGTCCCGGAGTTGCAGGAGCGTAGGCCGCCGGCTGAGAAGTTGACTAAATTAAACATACTTTTTTTAAAGCAGAGTATTCTAATCTAATTGTTCTAATATCCTAGATTGTTATACATGCTATTGAATGCTTCTTAGACTTACCGGCTGTGGCTCATAGCCTGGTTGCTCAGCTGGAGGCGGCTCAAACTTATTAACTCCAGCATTTCTTTCTGGGCATTTACAATAGCTGGCATCCTGTCCAGGTGCTCCAGGTGCACCAACCATTCCTATTTGTCCTGGTTCTCCAGGCATTCCCAATTGCCCAGCTGGGCCGACTGGTCCGCTTTCTCCATCGTTTCCTCTTTGCCCGTCTCTTCCTGGATAGCCAGCTGGTCCCTTTTGTCCAAGTGGGCCTGAATCTCCTTTTGGTCCGACTGGTCCCTTCTGCCCGCGAGTTCCATCCCTTCCGTTCGGTCCAACTTCACCAAGTTTTCCTGGCTTTCCTGGTTCACCCGGAATTCCTTGTTGTCCTGGGTATCCTTCACGTCCGTGTTCTCCAATTCTTCCCGGCGTTCCTGGTGGTCCTTCAGGTCCAATTGGTCCAGCCTCGCCTGGTGGGCCCGTCGGTCCACGTGGACCATTCGGGCATACTCTGCATCCTTTAGTCGGGTCAATTGTGACCGGAGGGGCTATTCCAGCAAGCCCTGGGGCTCCGTGTTCTCCAGGTTTTCCTGGCTCTCCGTCCAATCCCTAAAACTTGTAGCGGATTCAATATAATATCATCATTCTCGATTTTTATTCCCTCTTAATAGCAAAAATAGCGCGATTATTTTATTATCCATCCGCGAGGACGTGATTTTTCGTTTAAAGGCGCTTTTGGGTCTCGTTAGGGGATAGCGCGTTTTAACGCGCTAATTTAAAAATTGTAAGAGAGCGCACACACTGCGTTTGTGATTTCTTTTCAAAAATTAAAGCGAATATTGGAATTTCTTCTATATTTTGCCTCGAAAATCATGTTTTTTTAAATTAATTTTTATTGTCAAATTTCTTAAACTGATTATTAAACTGAATAATTCACAAACGCAGTGTGTGCGCTTTCTTACAATTTTTAAATTGGCGCGCTAAAACGCGCTATCCCCTAACGAGACCCAAACAGCGCCTTTAAACGAAAAATCACGTACTCGCGGATAAATTTCTTTTAAAGTACGTTGTAGTTTGCACAAAATTGCAGGTCAATCGCGCTTATGCTAATTGATGTCCTCTTCTCAACAATTATAGACTAAAATTAAAACAGGAAAAGTAATCGGTCCCGCGCAAAAAATCACGTTCCTAAAGATCGCGATCGACATAGTTTTTAATCCGAAAGCCATGGAGATGGCATTCTATTAACGTTATAGTTATTCAGACGACTAAAAGTACTACTCGCATACCGGTTTTCCTGGAGTTCCAGCAGGCCCAGCAGGGCACCCATTGTTCTGATTACAACTGCAAGTGCTGCCTCCCTCAACGAATGCATCCTCTTTGACATAAGCTGTGTGCAATGGATAGGTCTTTTTCGGTGATTCTCCATAAGCCTGACGTTTGCCTCTTCTTATTGTGACGAGCTCCTTCCAAGTGTAATCAGCCATTGCGCGGAATTCTTCACTATCCACTTTCAATTGATCATTGATGCTCTGAATTTTGGTTACCAACGACGGCACGTAAATGAGGCAGACTAGAATCGCCCCGCCTGAAAAGACACACGCAGTGAAGCCGGCTCGCTGTGTAGACAATGATTTCATATCTGGAAAATAGAATCACTTAATTTCGCAAATATCGATAAACGGAAAAGCAGTAATTGGAGAATAAAGCCGTTGCTAAGAAGAACGAATTCAAAATGTAACAGTGTCGCATAAGAATCAGAGCTTCTTAAACTCGGAGCGAAACTGCGAATGCCATCCTTGCATTCAAGCCACATGCCAATGGCAGCATAAAAGAAATCGGCAATATGAGAAAAGCGGTAGAGAAGTGAAAGATTCCTTATTCATTTTATACGTTCTTCACCACCGCAGTTCTACTTGAAAGCGGACAGAGTGGCGGATCGGTCTCTCTCTGTCTCTTCTCGTTGCACACACTTTGCAGCCTTTTTTATGCCAGAGACCGTAAGAAAACGCATTTGGAGAGGCAATTATTCGGATTCAGCGATGACTGCTTTTAACACACACGCACAAGCATTCAAAAGTTGTTACAAAGACACAGAAATAGTACAGGAGATGTGGAAATGTGTAGGAATCAGAAACAGTTTTCGCTTCCCAGGTAAGTGAAATGCGAATCAAGAGAGTGAATAATGAAGGGAGCAGAAATCAAGGAAGTTATAGGGTTTGCCGCGTGTAGTGTTCGCTGAATTGCGTTTGAAAGAACATGGAAATTCTGAATAACACTGAAGGAAACCACCCATTTAGCCCAACTTTTAAATGAGGAAAGTTCTGTTCTAAAAGCTGCATTACGTCAGCATTATTCCATTAAAAAATGTCCTCAAGATTCAGAGGACAACGTAGAAGAAACTCAATAAAATTCGAATACAACCGGTTGATTTATTTTCCAAATTGAGTCGTCACCGTTGTTCTGCGAGAAGACAAATGCATGAAATTCGGATGGTTTCTGCAATGATTAGAAAACATAAATCAGTTAAAGCACATCTATCGATAGTGTTATTGTGTAGTTAGCTTCATATATCAATTAGTGTGTCGTGTCGATTCAAAAATCGATCAATTTTGATTCGATTTGCTGAACGGGCAAAGCGATTTGAATCGATTCGATATCGCGAATAAATCGACTTGAATCGATTCGATTCGATTCGATTCGATTCGATTCAATTCGATTCGTTTCGATAAAATCGAATCAACGGCGGCGGTTTAAAATCGTATTTTTAAACTGTTTTTTTAGTAAATTGCATTTTTCAAAGGAAAATACGATTTCAAACCGCCGCCGAAGGCATTGATCGGTAGAGCGCATTTGCACTCTTTTTTTGTTGGTTCGATTTTATCGAATTGAATCGAATCGAACGATTCGATTTTTATTCAATCGCGATTCGAATCATGCTGAATCGATTGAATCGATTCAAAAATTGTCGATATAATTCGATTCAATCGATCAATTCCAAAATCGACACGGCACACTATTATCAATAATTCGATGGCGTTAATATTCGTTGTTAATGCTTCACCTGACCCCTCTCGATAATCTAAGCAGGAGGATTGCAAACATGCTCTATTTAATTTATTTAAATAAACAATGCATTATCGTTCTTCTTATTTTGAACATTTGAGAAATTTTAAATTTTTTGATCAATTGCTCAACAACCTGAACCTCCGATTTATAAATGCGCATTCATTCTCTCTGTTTATACTCACATTCGGAAGCTGCATTCAGGCAGCAAAGTGTGATCAGGAGGAGAGAGCAGGGGAAATTTGCAAGTGGTGTCCCATGGCAACCTAATACATCTACTAACGAGAAATGTCTCTTCTAAGGGCGAGAGATAACCAAGAAACTGGAGAGTGTCTGAGAACGAAACCGAAGGTCTTCCTGCCTTAGTTGCTGAGAAGAGCGACTGAAGGAGATAGAAAATTTTCAGACAATTTCAGAAAAAGTTGCATAATCAGAAAGAAGATCACAAAGACCCGTGAGTTTTTAAAGCTATAAAATGTATTTTCCAATTTCCACGGCATACTCCTACTTTTTCCTATTCTCCACTCCTTTTTCCTTCCCTAGTTCTCCTTGATTCATGCGTCACAAACAATGGTGTCATTTCAGTGAAATGGGAGACCATCATCTGTACCAATCTCGCAATTTGAGTGTCAATCAAACGCTCGATGAAATTTTGGGAATAAGCGGGAAGTCTGCGACAACTTCCTTGTCAAGTGGCTCGAATGGAATCGAGAAAAGCGTGCTGAATTCTCCGATTAGACCGCCAACGCGACATGGGCGAGAATCAGCGGGAAGCAACGAAGAGAATAAGGTGAGTCGACCTGATGAACGTGAGACGTTTTTATAGGGGAATGCATTTCATGATGCATAGTGTTCTCTGCTATGATTGTTTTCTGGAAAAGCATTACACTTCATCTCGATTCCAAGATTAAATTCACTTTAAAACATGTTTCTCAGAATCCAGTTCAATCTGATAACGGAAATAGTTCGATACTGAACTTTCTGACGTCTTCTGCATCATCTGCATCATCTGTCACACAGGAATACGCTCCAAGAAAGCAGTCAGATGATGATTTTATCAAAAAATTGTACGACAAAGTTTTTAAAGATATCTTTAATGAATGTGATTTCAGAAATGATATCAGACGCCGTTCTTTGATTTCAACGGTGGATATGACATCAGCGTCATCCAATTCAGTTCTGATTCATCCCGATTCTCCGACACGGTACTTTACTAGAAAGTTACATGTGCCAAATATATGTTTGACTTCAGAGAATCCCGTCCGCGCCTCGAAATCCACGTGGAAGAGTCAACAGAAGAACCCCCACAATCTACCACTGAAATTTCTGAGATTCACAGCGGCTTATCTGAAAGCTCATTAGGTACCAGCACTGAACATGAGGATCCAAGTCTAACTTTTCGAGTTGATAATGTTGAGAACTCAATGAACCCACTTCAATCAAAAAATATCAGAAAACGTCCGGAAAGTGCAGTTAAGAAGGATCAAAAGCCAGCTGCATTAAAGCAACCGGCTCTAATGCAAGAACCTAAGCACCAATCACCGGGGTCTGCGACCGCGGATAAACAAAACAATAGTATGCAGATGCCTATGTTGTGAGCACTTTTTTACACTTTGAATGAGAAATTGATAGTGTTCTTGTGACAAGTTCTATTTTCAGCAATTCGAATTTGCACAATCTATCCAATTCTCATCACACGGAATGGTTAAGGAAAAAAGAAAAGGAATTAAGAGAGAAAAAGTTGAAAGAAAATGCTGCAGCTGAGCAGAAGGAAGCTGCTAGTGTATGCTTTGCCCTTGAACAACTACTCACACCGGCGTTTTTAACTATTTTCAGAAAGAACGCCGTGAAAATGCTGCAAAACTCTATCAAAGGTGGGTCCAAGATTACGATCAGAAAATGAGAGATGCCAGGATAAAGAAACTGCACATGAAAAAAGAAATGTCAGAAAAAGAAAAGTTAAAGAAAGATGAGAAGTTAAAAGAAGCTGAAAAGGTTATTTTTATTTTTGCCAAGTTATTTTTTCTAATTTATCAATTTAAGAACCATGAAATCTGGAAACGACGATCGAAATCTGTATCCGATATCAAGAAGAAACTGGAGCAGGATGAAGAGAGGAAAAGGGAAAAAGATGATGAAGAGAAAAATGAAAAGAAGAAAGAGGCACAAGCCGTTTTTCTGGCATGGTCTGTTTGAATAGGAGAGGTTTCCTCAGTTTTCGAGCTGTCTGTCATAATAAGAAAATTTTGACATATTGCATAATAAAACAGGAGTTTTCAGGAAACGAAAGAAGGACGAATATCTCGCTGAAGAAGCAGAGAAGCAAAAAAAGGAATTGGAGAAGAAACAAAAAGAAGAAAAAGACAAAGAGGCAAAGTTGTTACTGGCTCACGAAGCGTATAAAACTTGGATAGAGCTGAAAGAGTCCCAACGACAATTTTTGGCTGACTTCGTCCTCATTGAAGCTCCTCCCATTCCATGGATTCCTCCAAGCAACTTGGTGCCCAGGCAGTTTGTTAGAACCAGTACTGCAACACGGTTAGTTGTTTTAAGGCTTCCATTTGGGCGAAATTTCGGCTGTCTCGTCTCGTCTTCGTCTTGAATTCGTCCGACTTTCGTAAGACGAATGCAAGACGACCGGCAAGAGGGAAGACGACTTTTTCTCTTCGTCTTTCGTTGAAGCCTTAGCTAGTTTCTCATGGCTTTTGAAATTTATATTCGCTTCATTTCAGACAACGAACTCGATCCCAATCCGCCAAGTCAATGACGAAACGATCAAAAAGCCGCCCATCTACCACTAATTCTTTACGACCGTTTCGTTAAATTAGTTTTGCCTATAAAAGTTTGGTAAGAAAATGAGAAATTCATATACATTCAACAATAACAAAAACCAATAGTATCCGCTCACGAAATATGGACAGTGGGCAATAAGAAGCAATACGTTTGTATATTCAGGATTTATCTTCCAACTGAGATCTAGACATGTTTTACCCACAGTTCATATTTTAGCCCACAGATACTAGCAAAAACAAAAAAATATATAAAAACAATAAGAGCTAAAAATGAATAACTGCTTTTCTTTCAACCAAAAATAACTAAAAATTAATAAGAGGAGGATTATTCATAAAATAAAAAAAATATTAAAGAGAAATCGCCATTTCGGGGCGCTCAAAAATTGGTGAATTCTGTTTGAGAACCACTTTCTTTTCATATTTCTGCATCAACTTGAAGGTTCCGGTTCCTACAGTCATCGGGGTTCCCATGATAATGCACTCCGAGACACCATGTATCTGAAAAACCATCAGCTTCTTGAGAATAAAAGCAAAATATAATTAAGCACTAGCACATTTTTATATTATTTCCGGCAGAGGAGCTATTAATGCTAAATAATAAGAGTTCTATGCGGGTTATTTATATTTTCGTTTATATTTTTCGAGGGAATTACAAAAATGGCGATGCAAGTGTAGAACGCCTTGCAAAAAATAAATAGAAAAATGCCGATTTTTTAGGATTCCGACCGATTTTAGCACGACAAAGATATTCTTAAAGTTGAAATAAGCGTAAGTGGACATTGGAGTAGCGGATTGACATAATGCGGATAAATGCCGATGAATTCTTTATTATAAAGGAAAACTAGGGATTGTGACTAGTTTTTTAACGTTGCTATCCACGCATAAGGCGTGCCATATTTTATTAAGTCTCCAACCAAGTGTCTTACAGCCTAAATAACTTGCAGTGTCAAGTAATCTAAATCTACGTTTTATCAGAGTCGAAGAAACAAGGTTCTAATAACAATACATACCACATCTCTTTGAGAGAAGAACGCTGCTTCAAACAAATGATCCATTGTCTTCTCGAATGAAGCGAGCAGAAGAACCGAATCCTTCATTTTGACAAGGCCATTACGAGTGATTCCTAACACTTCTCCTCTGAAATATGAATACTTTTTATGAATTAACTTTAAGTTGCTCACCTGTACGTCATAACATCGGCAAGAAGCATTACATGTCTTCTATCTAAACCGATTCCGTGCGCATCCATAGTAGCAATGATTTCATTAATAATGCAAGTGCGTGCAGCTTCAATACCAAGTACATCAGCCACGACGAGAGCATTATTAAAATTCGTTTTTTTCGGGTTAACTCCAACGGAAGACAGAACAGATCGGAAATCGGTTCCTTCGACAAGTAAAGAGTAACAGTCTCCTTTTTTCTCATCTGCATGAATAACACAACGGTTGACAGAAGAAATTCCTTTAACGACCACGTTTCCCAAAGAATACTTGAGCATTTGCATTGACATGGTTTTACTCAATTTACTGTTCGATGGTGGACGAATTGCCATCATTGTCTTTCCGTGAGAAACAATTTTACAGCCTCTCATCAATGGACATACTTTCGAGGTGGAAATAGCATAGGAAATACTTTCCATTGAAACTTCTAGTTGAAGAAGACGGATGCGCTTAGAATTCAATTTGACAAGAAGGAAGTAGTCATCCGGTAGGTAAACTTCTTCAATGTAGTCACAAATTTCTCCTAATGTAGTTTTCTCAATTCGAGCTTTTACTCTTCGTGCTAAGGATTCATCAAATGGGTCCAACAAAGCAGCAGTGATGATAGGAGTGGAAATTGTCTTGACAGCATTGATAATTTCCTTTATTCTTGGTACTCCCTGGGTGATGTTCATTGAGGCAACACCAGCAAAGTGGAAAGTTTTTAGTGTCATTTGAGTCGACGGCTCTCCAATACTTGTAGCAGCAATAGCTCCTACGGCTGTTCCAGGTTCCGTGATAGCCCTCGCTACTTTATAGTAGCAGAGTTGAATGAAACTGAGAAGTTGTGACCTGGTTATACACATGTTGGCAAGAAGTGATGATTTATAGGCGGCCAAATTCTTGCACATTTTGCATGCAGTTTTCGTCTTTTCGTCGGAGTTTTCGTGGTCTCCACAGTACGTTTTCACATTCTGCCACTTTTTGCTCTTCCGGATTTCAGTTTGGGCTAGATATTCGCTAAGTTGTTCAGCAAAATGAACGTAATTTCCTTTGAAATGTTTTTGAATTTCGGTCTTCACTACTTCTTCAATTTGGTCGGCAGGAATTGGATGTTCTTTTGTTGTTTGAATATTTTTAGCGTGTTCTAAAACATGAGCAAAGTCGACCACACTTCCATCCTTAGCTTCCATCATAGCTGGATCTAAACCGTCTTCTCCAAATACGAATTCGATTACATCACCAGTAGATGACCGCACTGTACCATCATAAGAAGCACAAAGATCCTAAAATTGAATATTATTTAGAAAAATGTATTGCACGATAAAAGTATACGGTTAACTATTATTGCACTGTTGTTCAAGGTTGCTATATGGATTAGAATTTAATGTTTTTTTAACGTTACCTCTAAACACTTGACGAGACGTCTTTGCATATATCCAGTTTCGGCAGTTTTTACAGCAGTATCGACAAGACCTTCGCGCCCTCCCATTGTATGAAAGAAGAATTCAGTTGGAGTTAGTCCAGAATAGAAACTGTTTGCAACGAATCCTTTAGCTTCCGGCGTTTTCTTTTTCCGTTCGAAATGGGGTAAAGAACGCTCTTCAAATCCATCCGGAGGACGATGACCAGAAATAGCTTGCTGACCAACACACGCAATCATTTGGGAAATGTTAATAAATGATCCTTTTGAACCACAAACAGCCATAGTCAATGGCGCGTTGTACTTGCTCAAGTTACGAAGACACACTTGTCCTGCGTGGTCTCGAATAGTGGAGAGCTCGCGGAGAATGATAGCTTCAAGCGTTTCTTCTTCCGTGCATCCTGGTTGAGCTTTCAATTTTCCTTCTTCTAGTTCTCGGATGTACTGAGCGCATTGTTCATATCCTAGAAATTTGATGATAATAATAACAAAACAAACTAAATGGCATTTTTAAATTCACCCTTATCAACGAGTTGTCCTTTTTCGTGCAGCAGTTTTTCGCTTGGTCGAACGTCACCGATTCCAATAGAAAAACCACGATTCGAGAGAAAAACTGGTGCCATTCTGGCTAGTCTCCACATAGCATCAACAGCAGCATCTTCCCCATAATCTCTCATCAACATATAGAAAATATTAACCTTCGAAGAGGAACCAAGCAAGGATTTATCAAGGCATCCAGCTAGAAGTACTGAATTTCTAATAATGACGTAGGAATCCTTCGCACAAAGCTCCAAATTTCCAGAATAAGATTTGTTCTTGGTAGTAAGATTCAATGACACCTGTGAACCTTTGTCAGGGCGGATAATAAGCTCGATTAATTGTTTTCCAGTCCATAGCTCAACAGGGCGTCGGATTGCGGGAGGTGGAATTCTGATCTTTGTCTGTTTTTTGGCAGAAGAATCGATAAGAGCAGCAGCAAAACGAAATACTTCTGCGCGCGGCAAGAAAGTGTCCTTGTGGGTGAGCAAGTATCCTCCGGTGATGAAGTCTTGAATAGCCGCAACGAGAGGCTCTCCAGAACGAGGTGTGATTAGGTTATTCTTCACATTCATTAGTTCACTTGCCTCGGCTGAAAATACTTAATAAATTATAAGCGAAATATATGTACCTTTGGCTTCATAAGTTTGAGGCAAATGCAAGTTCATTTCGTCTCCATCAAAATCAGCATTGTATGGAGTACATGCACATTCGTTGAATCTGAAGGTTCTTCCAGGCATCACCTTTGCGCGATGGCTCATAATCGAAATTTTGTGAAGTGATGGCTGACGGTTGAAGAGAACAACATCGTTGTCATTGAGATGACGTTCCACAATGTCGCCGAGTCGCAAATTCTTTGCAAGTTCATCCCGCTTGCCGTATTTTAGCAACTTTTTATTCCCTGTTTTTTTATCCACTAAATAGTTGGCCCCAGGGTGAATATCGCTGCCATTAATCACCAACTGCCGCATCTTTTCAATATTCGAATTATTAACAACTTCGGGAAACGTGAGAGTCATAGCAACATGAATCGGAACACCAACTTGATCGATTCGAAGATTTGGATCAGGTGAAATAACAGTGCGACCTGAGAAGTCCACACGTTTTCCGCAAAGATTTCCACGGAATCTTCCTTGCTTTCCTTTCAGACGCTGAGTGAATGCGCGCATTGCTCTTTTTGGCTGCATGTCAGGAGGGAGACCAGACATTTCGGAGTTGATATAAAGGGCACATTGTATCTGAAAAACACATTTTTATAAGAAACGATATTTTTCAATTCACTTGAAGGTGCTCCCAAGTTTCAAAAAGCGTTTTGCTCGGCGATCCATCTCTTTTGTGTTTTTTGAGCACATCGTTTGTTAGCATAATCTCCATGAGTTTCATTGTCACGTCATCTTCTGTAGTTCCAGATTTGACTTCCGATACAACGGATGGACGAATACAAACTGGTGGAACAGGCATTCGAGTTAGAAGAAGATCATTTGGATGCTTTTCTTCTCCAGACCGTACCATCAGAATTGGGATATCCTAAAAATTAAGAATACTCTAGGTTTAATGAAAACAACACTTACAGCCTCTTTAATATTCGCAAAAAGCTTCTGTACAAAAAGTGGATTGAGAAGTGTAAATTTCATCTTTCGGACGTGCTCGCCAATCTCTTGATTTGCAGTGGAAACCTGCACATATTTTCCGAGTTCATCAGCTGGTACTGGACTGGCAAAAGCAATTTTTAAAACAGCTCCAACAGCTTTTTTAACAGTTCCTGAAAAAAAATGATACGATTTATTTATTATATTTGTTTTTAACCGTTTTTCAATCCACACTGAGGACAAGTCGATCCTTTTTTGCAGGCTGCTACGATTCTTTTATGAAGAGCTTTTCTGTGCAAATAATCAATATTTGGATTCATTACTTGACGAGAAAAAACACGATGCTGCTCCGGAGATAAAAGAATTGATGAGCAGCTCTGTGAATTAACCAATGAACTAGGTTATGATAGAAAATATTTTACTTTGCAGATACATTGAAGCAATTGAATAGTGAGTTTGAAAAAACCGATGTGAAACACCGGTACGTCGAGATCAAAATAGCCGAAGTGACCAACACAATCCGTCAGGCCGAGCCCACATGTTGCACAAATACCGCTTTTTGTAGAAACTCCCTGAAAAATGTCAGATTGTATATTTATATTTAACATTATAATACCATTTTAGGATCGAGTGGTCCATAATTAGCTGGTTGTAGCTTTCCCCCGACATCTTCGTACAGTTTATTATTGAAAACAGGAACATGAGCAGTCTGCCGCATAAACTCGCAATCGCCTGGTGCAAATTTAACACCGACACTAGAAAGGATTTGCTTATTTAAAATTATCTGTTTATTGTAATGTTATTTTTAAAATATTTGTTTAAAAAAGTGTTTTTTTTTTTACAATTTAAATAACCAACGCTTACACTTTCAAGGCTTTGTCGGCCTCACGGAACTGCTCCTTACCCATCTTGTGTTTAGCTTAAGCACGGTTCGAGAATTCTGAAAAAAAAAATCAAATTTACTAAAAAAAGTTAAATGTTGCAATATGTCATAATAAACAGCAAAGTTCATGGTTGTCTAAAATGAAGTAGGGAACATTTTGCAACGACGATCCGATATTTCACCGATTCAATAGTGGGGTGCATTCAAAGACTCATCAATTTCAGCAGGCGAAATAGAGGCTGAGAAGGTATTTTTAGGAAAGGCGAACTCCAATTGTCACAATTCGTTTCGATATAAATAAAACAGAAGCAAAGAGAAACGTTCTAAAAAAAAAACTTCCGCCCCAAAATCTACCTTCCATGGTGTCTGACACTTCATTTCCAATGGCTTTCAGTTCATGTGCCGCAGCTTTCTAAATTTTCATAGCAAATTAGCTTAAATAGCAGCTTCACTAACAAAATATTTTCTTGTGGAAAGAAAATCTCAATAATCACGCTATTAAAACGCATTGCTCACTGTGTTTTACTCTACCCTGTTAATAAGAAACAAATTAAATTGGAATGAGTCTTCTTATGAGCTCTTATCTTCATAATCTTCATTTACATAAATGAAAATGTCTTCTCATCGCTAATTAATAAAAATTTCTTCAAAAACACAAAAAAAAAGAACTGACGCGAGAAAAAAACAAAAATATGTAGAAGCTTCATAACTCACATCCATAAGCTTAAAAAACCACGCGTATACAACAAAATTATTTTTTGAAATAGTGATCCTTCCTTCTTTCAGCTATTTTTAAGCAACGATAGTCTGTAATGGCTCGTATGAACTATCAAAATCCTGAACCGGCCAGGAACATAAAGTGTCAAAGCAAAATGCTTATTGCTCTCTTTTCATTAAAGTCTTATAATGATCCTTTTAGTGTCCAAATTTTATAAAATATGAAAAATTATCCAAACAAACGATGATAGAACAATGCCTCGGGAAAGTCATTTCGTTTTACATATTTTGTCTCGCCTTCTCTGTCTCATTAATGTGATGCACTGCCATCATTCCGTTCCATGTGTTTTCGTCGCTCTGCCTTATGCGCTTGTAAATTCCAAAAATCTTAATTTTGTCACATCCTTAATTTTCAGCGTAACTTATATTGTTTCCGTAAGAATATTCTTAAATTACCAATTTTTAGTGACGGATTACTGCAAAGTTGATGCGAGCGTAGGCATGATAGAAACTAAATATTGCTTGAATCGTCAGATTCCTCTTGTCCTTATGGGGTTATTCATGAAAAGCACAATTGCATTTTAATGCAAAAAAGTGCATTTTTTTGCATTAAAATGCAATTGTGCTTTTTCATGAATAACCCCATTAATCCTATTATTATTATTATTCTTTTTTTCAGAATCGAGCACTCTCGCATTTCGACGCATTTTTGGCGATCTGGAAAATCTGACAGTCACTAGAAATCTGATGCAAGAGAAAAGAATATTGTCGCCAGTTGAACTTCTTCGAAACGTTTTAACCGAAAAGCAGATGAAGTACAAAATTCGCGTACTGTATAAGAAGGCCCATGAAAGAATCGGTGCAAAGAAACCGGAAAAAGCAAAAAAACGGCATACAGACCGGAGAGAATCATTAGACAGATTAATCGGTTGAAAGAAAAGAATGATTGTCAGCAACAGGTTGATGAACCATATGAGGTCAGATTAAAATAATAATAAAAATGAAATGAAAACGGGCTATGACAATGAGGAGCTGATCAGAAGAAGGGATTTGAATGCAACAAACAGCTGTGGGTTGTTCATTAAAAAAATTGAAATCAAATAGGCATAACTGGAAATTAGGATATTTATTTATCTAGGATCACAAACCCTTTCGAAAATTCACAAAAAAATTATGCAATTATTCAAAAAAATGTTGTATGAAATTTCTTGTAAAACAATTCTTGACAATGCGACTCACTAACCAGCTTATTTTCAGCTTCGAAACTAGGACAATACTTACGAATTATGAGCTCACCTCACTCCACTTTTTATTGTCAGAAAAAAAAACGAACCGGAAAGCAAGGTAAGAAAACGCCTTCAGAAGAGAAATAAGAGAGTAAACAATCAAACAGATGAAGTCACCACTCTGAATCAACTTCTTCTTAATTTATCACCTTGAACCCACAATTTATTTTGAAGCTCATCTTTCTACTTTAACTGCTTTCGCTTTCATGAGATTTCTCTCAACCAGCTCATTAGCAACAAAAGTGAAATTTTGGTGGCTTAGAAAATTGTCCGCCTTTGTTCTGAAGCTGGCTTCTTCAATTATTTTTCTAAACAGCATTCAATTTTAAATTGCATTTTGAACATATTTTTAAATGTTATCTCATTTTTATTTAATCCTATAGACATCCCTTCATACGTATATATCATTATTATACATTGTTTTTGTTCATAATAAGTACATATAACATAAAAAACAATGAAATTTGGTTTTTTTGCACATTTCTAGAAAGGTAAAATGACAGACTTACTCCTTGGCAAAATTGTATGCAGATTATTGTTTTCTTCACACATAACAATAAAAAGTGCGCCAAATAATAATGAGACGCAACGCCGCCGTCTCTCACATATTTTTTCTCTTTCTCTGCTTCATCAACAACACCTCATTGAGATGCATATTTCTTTTTTCAAACAGTTGCTAACTCGTTCATTCGATTCACATTTCTCCAGTTATGAAATGGGATTCTTCAGGCACTATGTACAGTTTGCTCGTCAATTCGGATGTCATGATCGTGAGACAAGGTGTATGCAGACCCGCTAATTGAGGCACCTTCCTGTTGTAGCATTCTAAAAAAATAGATATCACGTGATTTTTTTTCATGAAAATTGATTTCTTACTCAAAAGCTCATCGGTATCTGGAGCACTACTACTCCAGATGTCGAATGGGTACGTTCTTGAAAGAATAATCGCTAAGATTAAGCTATAAACTAACATTGTACGTAGAGCGTAGTTTCCATTGAAAGATGTTAGGCTTCTAATACTCGCTTTACTGTCTATTGAGAAAATGGAAAACCGTCTTCAAATACATTCCGGATATTCTAGCAGTTTCTGCCTCACTGTGAGTTTTTTAAAAATTGTTTTCAACTAAGTTCTCTAGTCATAAGCCAAAAACCAAAACATTTTAATTGACACCAGAAAAAAAAAAACCGATTTCTGGTAATCAACTTTCTCAATCGATATGGCGTATTTACCCAAAACGATAACTGTTGAAGTTGTATTATAATGGAGAAATCTGAGGATTACCATAATTTATGAATAATAATATTACGTAACTTCTTCATTTTCTATAAAATAATAAAAATATAGAGCAACATAATAACTGCAAATCCGAATATGCTAGCTTTAATTATAATCTTCGATAGTCTTGAGCAATTGTATTTATTCTATAATCCGCACGACTCTTTTTTCTCAGTTTATTTTTATTATCCTTGTTTGTTAATCTACAAAATTATTGCTATTTGCGAGATAAATGCCTTGTAATACCTTTTATTTCTTGTAATCGTTGCATTAAGGTTCTCCATTTTCAGATATGGCGAAGTCCCCAAAATCTCTAAGAAAAGCTGCAGCAAAAGCCGCAAAAGCCAATGCGTTAGCAGCAACTAATGCTTACCTGGATACAAAATACATTTTAATTTCATCGGATGGCGTGCGGTTCGAGTCAGACGGTCACTGTATACGACATGCCAAAGTTTTAATGCAAGCTGCTAGAAATTTGGAATCATCTGAAACTCCGATTCAAGTTGAAAAAGTGAAAGCTGACACGCTACAGCGAGTGTTGGAGTGGAGCAATAATCACAGAGACGATGGACCATATGTTTCAAAAACTGGCCCTGGCCTACGACTTCCTCATTGGGACTTTCGGTGGTTAAAAAATCTTGATAACCAACAACTGTTTGATTTGATAACTGCTACAAATGAATTGCAAATGAAACAATTAATGGATTATTCATGTAAAACAGTGGCAAATATGGCTAAAGGGAAAGATCCAGAAGAACTCAGGAAAATTTTTGGAATTCTAACAGATGAAGAGGAGGCAGAACTGTCACTTCATGAGCCTGGCCCGTCAACTTCTTCGTAATTTCTTTCCACGAATCTCGTGTGCTCTAAATATATTTTGACCCGTGCTTCAAACTCTCGATTAAATACAATTGACACTCAAAATAAATATATTTTGATTTATTTTATAATGTTTAAAAGTCGAAGCGAAGAAGCGATATGAAATTTACAACCCGCTTCAATTCAAGTCAACGCCGTCGCCATCAATGCCCATTATCTTCGCATCGCTATCAATACCGACGTCGCTGCCTGCCATCTTCCCCAAATAGTGAAGGGCACTGAATCTAACTAATTTTAGACAAACTGAGAGTCATTTAGCGAATTTTTCAATGAATCAGAAAACTGATATTATCGAAATCGCAAGAAATCATAACAATTAAAATTTAAAATTCTTTCTCTTCCGTTATTACGATATAATATACTGAATCAAATGAAAAAAGAGAGCGGCAACGAGACATTTCCGGTATCATGAACAAATACCTTTCCGATAGGAATTGATAATTATGAACTTCGCAATGGAATTGCGCAAGCTTTTAGATCAGTTCTTCCTGTTTTTGTTGTAACCTTTATATCTAACGTGCATTAATATTAATAATTACATGAGTTAAATATGTATTTTAGTTGTTTAGTCTTATTTATTTCAGTCTGTTTAGTATGAAGTTCGGAGGACCTTAGTGCAGATTTCGCATACATAATGGCCATTTCGAGTACTCTCCGGGCGCTATCTTAGTTGGCCACTGAAAGTTCCTGAAAACAAAACACCTGTTTCTAAAAAAACAGGACATCTCACCTTCAAAGCCTTTGTCAATAGACCCGGCAAAATTCCTAGACTCGCGCGCCAACATGCGCCATGTGTGCATGCTGGCGTGTTTGTCGTGCCCACGATACGTGATCACGATTTTTCAGGATCTCAATAATCGATTTTTGCTAGTTCTTGTGGTAATTTTTTGTGTTATTGCCAGTTATTGTTTTTATTGGAATTTGTATAAGTTCCAAATTAGGTAACCATTACTTGTGGCAACCGTTCGTTGTGTTTTTTTTTGTGTTTTTGTGTCCCCTCTTATTTTATATTATCAGACGAATTTCTTGGTACGGAACCAAAGAAATTCATACTTGGGGGCCGAACCGGGAGTCAAACCCGGGACCTCTCGCAGACCTCTCAATAATTGTGTTGTTCACAGATTTAGCTTAATAGCTTAGATCTGTGAGCTTGCAACGAGAAAAAAGTTAAACTTAAAGTTTTTCTACATTAAAGCGATGGTTTGGCTTAAAAAAACTACCAGAGCCTTTGGCGATTCAATTGATCCAGGCAGAGTGGGAGTCTTTACGAATGATATGGGCTATAAGGAAATGGTTGAAGCTATCCCAGTGGCCACTTCTCCAATCATTCTGATGATTATGGCTATGAAAATAGATTCAAAATTATGGACACGCCACAAAATTTGTGTTTGGCCCTTCGTGGTGATTGGGTTGCTTCTTGAACTGCGGGAGGAGACTGGCGTCTTTTTGATACTCCTTGACATCTGCTTAAACTGCTTTATGTTAGCTTTTTCCAGAGAACTTGATCTTCTGTCACAAAGTTCTTTTATTCGATATACCACTGGAAGTACACATTTTCTCAGTAAATATTATGTGATTCTCACCAACTCTTTCATATCACTTTATGCGATAGGTGCAGTACAACCATTGCGTTGGGACTGTACCATAGAGATAGTCGAGGAGCTGTCCATACACACCCAACTTGAAAGATTGGAAGTAATATCTGCAGTTAAGAATATAGCGTGCTGGGAAAAAACGAAGTGGTTTTGTGTGATGTGCTTTTTGGGAATCGCATCATTTTCAGGTGTAACCGTCTTGGGGCTAATCTTGACCTTCATTGTTATGTCCATTTTTGAAGTTTTACACACCTCAGATATGTTGTGCGGTGAACAATATGACTTGAAAAAAGGATTCCGAACACCACTAGATGATGGCCCAGTGAGACTAAGATTGAGCAAATTCGTGTTTTTGGTTTCTTCTGGGGTCGGAGTGGTCCACAAGGGTACGCTTCACACTAGATTTCATGTAACCAAAGGAGCACCTCTCCAAGTTGGCGGTGAGTGGTTCAGACCAGTGCATGTCAACGAGAAATTCAATTTCGTTACATACTTCGGACCTCCCCAAATGGCAGAGCCTAAAACTGGAGAGAGAGTCTTGGTGCAGGTAGTGGATGCAGAGAATGAAATTTCTTTCATTTCTGCACGTGTCACAATGTTAGAGGATACTGGTCCTATTGTAAGAATGCCCATAACGACGCCCGAAACATCAGGGAGCGGAATATACCGGATAAAGCAAATAGGAAGAAGAATGGTTCGTTATGTTGAAGACAGTGAGGAAGAGGAAGATGAGATTTGTGGAAATTTGATAAAACAAGAAACTAGAGAAGCAGACCTTGAGCTGGTCGGCTTAACGGGAGTGAACGTAAGGCTTGAGAAGGTTTACATGGAGAACAGTAAAAGAAAGAATCAGACGGAATTCATAGGATGGAAAAAGCCCTCGCCAGAAATTACAATCCATGGACCGGAGGAAGACTATTCCTCATTAGGAGGAGTCTTTCAGGTTTTCAAACATTGTGGAGCGGGGAAGACTCGCAGCGTGATTCCAGCTATTCTCAGAAATCAGCATGAGGACCAATGGATTTGCATAGCAGCCCCGACGAATGAAATATGCAGGGAGATGGAAAAATCTCTGAGAGAAGAGGGCTTCCAAATCACAGGACTGCACATAGATAGACAACCTCCAGGCGTAACCATCCTTTCAATACAATTCTTGTTTAAAACGGCAATCGAAATTGGTTTCGATTTCCCCCGGAACACTACATTCATAATAGATGAGGCACACTCCTCTTCTGTTGAATGTATGACTCTTATAAAAATGTTCAGGAGTCTCGCGCCCGAAAAAGGGTGGACTGTCTGGGAGATAACGGCTACGGGTAAAAGAGTATCTGACGGAGCGGAAATGCTAATGAGAGATTCAAATTTTCACATAACTGATGTCGATCTTCCTGAACAAGATTGGATCAAACAACTTTGCAAAATGGCAACAATTGAAGAGGCCCTTAAAATCGTGGTGTTTTTGCCATCGGTAAGGCGCATAGATGAGATTGCTGACCAATTGAAAGCAGCAGCAGGAAGAAACCCTATCCAGATCGTTAGGTTTCACCAGAATACTTATAAGAAGAATTACCAACTCGCGATAAAAGATGTAGAAATGGTGACGTTCGTTCTAACCACCAACACGTCTGAAGTTGGGATGAACTTCAACGCCGATGTCGTTTTTGATTCAAGGGAGCAGTTTGGCTACTTCGTTGAGGATCGTTGGAAGAACGGTGGTTACTACAATGTCATTGGGAGAACGGTGCGTGCTACAAAGGCTCAAGAAGTGCAGAGAAGAGGAAGAGTAGGTAGGAGGAAGCCTGGAGTCTACTATGGGATGCTAAGAAATGAGACGGAGGAGCAAGATCTTATATATCTGAAAGGATGCATAGAAGATCTAGAATCTGATGAAATTGTGAGAGTGTTGCTACATGACGACGTGGTGGGCATGCCTTTTCCGAGATTATTGGCAGCCATCGGGCTCATGTCCAAAGTTCACGGAAGGAATTTGAAGTGCAAGATGATATCGCCGAAAGGACACTACTATACTGAAGAAACAGTACTATTCAACTTAGAAGTTGATGATGAAGCCTGCCGTGGGAAGAAGGTAGATGTTCTTGGAAAAGTCAGATACATAAATGGATATGATGAACGGGATATATCCATGTATGAGAAATTGTTCCAAAAGATTGATGCGCTACGCAATAAATGAAGAAATTTAAGTCTTGCTTACCAAATTAAGTCCCACCCAATTTTATCATTTTTTTCATTTTTACTATGATTGTAAGGTTATAAGGATACCCCTTTTTGTATTGTGCGTCACCAAAGCTGGAGGTCATTGGAAGCCGGGCTCGAAAAAGAGGGAGATGTCGGGTGGTTACCCGAGTTTTTTTCCGAAAAAAAAGGGGGTCAATGGTTTTTAGTCATTTTTGGAGCTTTTTGCAATTTTTTTTCTGAAAGTGTTTGATGTTATTGTTAAAATATTTGTAAGTTGTTTTTTTCACGCGTGACGCTTACTCTTGGCACGAAAACTACGATTCCACATTTTCACGCGTTGCGCGCTTCAACGATGAGAAATTTTTGCAATTTTTTTTGGATTTTTTTTTCGCTTATTAGTCAATCATAGATATGAATAGGACCGCAGCTGATGCTTAGGCTTAAGCAATGTCGTCTGAAGACTTTGCAAGTATTGGGGTTTTTTTTTGCTAGCATTGGGTTTCGACCATCAGACAGTAAATCATTTTTTCAAATATCATTATGAAGCGAAATTTTAAAAGATATGGGCCGGAATCGTCAAGAAATATCCAGTCACCTGTTCATTTTCTTTTTTGTGCGTATTTTTGTTGTCTGCCAATAAAATTGTTCTGAAAATTGCTAGTGTTATTCGAGTATGCATAATTACATTTTCAGAAAAAAAAATCCAAAAAAAAAATTCTCTAAAAATGACTAAAAACCATTGACCCCCCCCCAACTAACATAGCGCCGTTTTTAATTGTATTCTCTCCTCTCCGTTTATTATACACTGTTCCACATAATCTTATGTTCACCCCAAAAATTTTCGAAAACTCGAAAACTGCCTTTTCAACCAAAATGCTTCCTATTGAAGAAATATGGACTTTTAGTAGGTGTTTCATGATAGAAACTTAAAATTGGCTTAAAATTCACACATCTGAAAAAAACCAAAAATGTATAAAAAAAAGTTAAACAAATTTCCACAGAATCATACGTTCACTTGCTCAAAACTGTCAAAAAAAAAAAGAAAATAACAGACGAATGATTATTAATAATCGATGGAACGACTATTCTGGTGAGCAACTTCAAAAATTCGACCATTCATAGACGAATAAAGATTGTCGAGCAGCTGCTAGTCCACTTTCTGCCATGCTTCAATGATAGCCTTTTTGAGGGATTGTCTCGATACAAATACAAATACCAAAGGAATGTCCGCATAAATCTTCTTTCCTTCGTAGATTTTCCGTACCATGTATCCCCAGACATTTTCGATGGTGTTTATGTCAGGGGAACAGGCCGGCCAATCGATAATCGGGATTCCGCGGTCACCTATCAACTTGATGGTGCGTCGAGCCCGATGGCATGGAGTTCCATCTTGCTGATAAGTGAAGTTTATGGCGCGATTCCGACGGATAAATGGTATGAGACCTCTTCTTATCACGTATCGATATTGGCAACCGTCCATCTTCTTTGGTACTAAGCAAAGCTCACGTGGATGATACAACGCTCGAAGTTGGACAATGACGACGTTGTGGTCGCAGAGCAGAATGTGGTCAATTGCAACTACAGCAACTGTATTTGATTGAAAGTGTAAGGAAAATTCCAGTAACCGTTGCAGATATCAAGGAAGCGACGGAAAAGAACCAACTGTTGATGAAAATCGTGCAATTTGTGAAAGAAAATCGGTGGCCGAAGGACAAAAAAATCAGTTCAGAGTGTTTGCCGACAACAAGTCGTTCTTGTCAGTAACCGACGGATGTTTGCTATGGCTTCTTGTCGGCAAACGGTTTCAGCTCTGAGCTGATTTATTTGTCCTTCGGCCACCGATTTTCTTTCACAAGTTGTACGATTTTCATTTCCAGTTACCACTAACTCATGGGTTGTTTTCAGATTCGCCGAACAGTGGTTTCATGGAAAATCCAGTCAATCGTGGTGAACCAACAGCAAATCGTGCGCCAACAACCGTTTTGTCACCAACTCCACCAGTTCTCCAACCAAATCCAAGGATTGTTAAACCAACACCTACAAAGTCTCCTCCGTCATCGTCTACAGCCGCCGGTAACCAAAAGTCGTCAGGAAGTCACATTTTAAAGAACAATTGTGTAGGTCTAGGTGAGAAATTTTTGTCCCCCCATGAGCCATTTGAGACTTTTGTGGATGTTACTAGGCCGCATAGTAGTCAACCGGAGTTGTGTGTATCACCTAGGGTGGATTCGGAAAGCCATACTAATGCTGAGAGTCAAGTCATTGACGCCCCGATTAAAAGTATCTTGAGACCAAGCTCGAGTCCCAATGCGGCACCACTCAGAAGGAGCTCCAGAACGAAAAACCCAATAGTTCGTTTTGATCCAAGCTATATATGATCAATCGCTGAAGATCAAATATCTCCAAACTACATTCACCACCATCAAGTCAAATATACAATGTTCAAGTCAAATCTATTGTATGCCGATGTGCCGATGCTCCGTATTGTCAAAGTCAATACCTTTTTTTTTGTGGAGGGAAGATGTTGCGAAGATCGTCAGCTCTCGCATTTTATATGGAACTACGTTAGATCCGAAAGTGTGCGCGCACACCGAGGTTGGCGCGAATTTTTAGATTTGTTTCGATTGTCATATTTCCACGTTTTTAGGACACGTAGGTTTTAAGACTTAAGAACAACGAGCGCATACTCGTTGTTATTCTTGATTATCTGTGTTCATATAATTATATTCCATCTTCTCTATATTTTTTGCGTCTTGCTCGTTTTTTTTAATTGTAAATATTATCTCTCCTCTCCGTTTGATATATTATTCCATAAATAATAATTCGTGCCTGCAGATTTAATTAAGATAAAATATTTTGCAAACCGTGAGAACAGTAACATTTTTTTCTGAAAATGTTCGTTGCTATTGTTAAAATATTTGTAAGTTGTTTTCTTCACGCGTGACGCTTACTCTTGACACACGCTGAGAAGAAATCCGTTTTCAGAAAAAAATGTCCTTCGTCCATCAAACTAAATCATTACTCAGACTTTTTAAACCCGCCCTGCCACCGGAGTCCACATGAAGTGCCAAATAAAGTCAAAGTGGGACCTCAAAGGCGATTTATGGAATGATCACTACTTTGAGGCGCTGTGGCATTTCAAATACCAAGAAGTAGCAACATTTGTTCTTATTATGGGTCGTCATCACCAAGAAATATCCCCCTACCTAGTCATTTGCTTGCTTTCGTCAAATTTTTCTTCCAGTTGTCCCTGGGAAAGAAATGTCTTAAAAATCGCTGGTACTACTCGAAAAAAATGTCGCAGCAAAAATAACCAAAATTCCGCGAAAATTATTCGAAAATAATTCGAGTTCGAATAAAAGACAGCTCACATTCTTGATCAAAGTCCAGGTACTGTTGAGATTTAATATGTTCAATACGGTTCAATAACAACATGGATTTCTATTCGATATTTTTATTTAACTTTAGATGAATAAAAAACGATTTATTACGTTTCAAAATAGATTATTTGTCGTAATGGTAACCTGAGAACGGCGCTCACACTTTTTGAAAACGCCTGAAAAATTGAAGATTATTAGATTTGGCGGAAGTCGTTGAACTGTATTTCATGAAACATCTAATGCGAAGATAGCCTTTTATTCCAGAAACTGATAAGTGCAAACGTTATCGTCTGAAATTAAAACAAAGTTTGTTGATTTTCCTAATTTCAATTATCGTATTTCCTACCACGGTAAATGACATTATCATCATGCCAGTAATCGGTTTCCAATTTAGCACATAGCTTCCATTAGTCTCATTCTTATAGTACAAAAATGCTCCGAGATACTCATATTCCTCAATATTTTCATGAAACGTATTTTTCACTGGAATTCTCAGGAATTCAGTGTATTCATTTGTAGGTCCGCAAAGATAAATTCCAGTAAGCACCCAAGTTAATCCGATAGAAAATGGAATCAAAAGCCAAAGTGTTATTTTCCAAGATTGAAATGTTTGAAGGAGGGGATTTTCACTGACCGCCAGATAACGGTAAATGAAATGAATTCGAACATTGCGAGGGAAAATCCAAAACAGCCCCAGTAAAATCCATTGAGAATCATCAATATTGGGCGGCTAAACAGTTTATCGGATGTTGAAATCAAGACTACAACACCGGAACGATATGAAAAGTGAACCTGAAATTAAGTTTGATTTCATTGCATCACCTCTGAAATTACTCACCGGAATCAAGAGCGCATCCAAACCAGAATAAAAAATTTCAAATATTGATATGAGAATCATAAGATACTTGTATACTCCAAAATGTTTTGGAGACTTAGAATCATTATTAGACTAAGAATCAGATAAATCAGAAAAATGTTGGAAGTGATCGAAAATAGCGAAATATATTTATAGAAAATGTGTATATACGGAGGGAGGTCATCAATCACGTTTTGGAGGGAAACCCAATAGAACCAATGATTACTTTAGGTTGTGAACATACCTTGTGAAAATATTTGTAGGGAACGTGGAAAAAGACGTTGGGCGTTTGCTTTCTCAAAAAGGTGTAGCTCTCGCTCTTCTACCAGAACTGGTGTACCTTCGGCGCGGTTTTTATGGTTGTTTTACTCAATATTGGCTTGCAAACGGAACACGTCTTCTATTAATTTTAATCTCGGTGGTCTTAACCAAATCTTTAGCAGGAGAAAAAGCCAGAGTGTAAGCAACACATAATGCATTCTTGCATATATTTCAGTCTCCTCCATTGCGAGCAGTTCGATTCCGGTGGCTACTGTTTCGGACTTGCAAAGGTCTTAATGCAGCTGGAAAATTTTACAGATTTCTAGGATTCTGTCAGGCGGAACTAGCACTTCATGGACCTGGCCTATCAACTTCTTCAAAAAAATTTTATATGAATCTGCGAATCGTTATAATTATATTTTACTCCTTACTTCAATTCAATGAAATTTAATCAATTTCATTCAATTTCATTGAATTGAAAATCAATTTGATTCAATTTCATTGAATCAAATTTCAATGAAATTGGCGCTCAAAATAAATATATGTAGAGTTTTTCTTAAAAATAAAGCTGTAAAAGCTATAATGAAGAAGCTATATAAAATTTAAACGCCGCTTCAATTCAAGTCGTCGTCCTCTATTACCATTATATTTTCATCGATATCAGAATTGGCGTCGTCGTTTTGCCCAATCGCCATGTATTGCTGGCCATTGTATTTAGTTCTAAGATGACGTTCTTAAAAACCAAAACAATTTGTCATTAGCTTGTATTTCATCGGAGTTATGAAGGCTTCTCTTCGTCGCGCCACTATTGCCAAGCTGCATCGGGAAGGCTAAAGCACCTCTAAGATTGTTAGACGTCTAGAACTTCCTCATTCGACGGTCTACCAAATTGTTAGTCAACTAAAATCGAAACGACATGTCAAAAAGAAAATAAAACCGGGAAGTCCTCGCACTGTGAACACACGTAAGACTCGCGGAATCATTAAGAAACGAATCCTAAGAAATGACGGAGTCAGCATGAATAACATGGTAAATTCGCTGGGAATCGCTCGTTCTACTGTTCAGAACATTGTCAAAAACGATCTCGGATTGACCAGTTATCGTCTGCTTCGTGGCCAATTCCTCACGGAAAAATCCAAGGAGAGTCGAGTCGAAAAGGCGAAAAAACTTCTTGAGGTTATTAAGATGGATCTTTACTATTGAGCCGATTCCCAACCGCCAAAACCATCGGCAATTATTATCAAAAGATCAAGCAAAGTCTCCTAAACGTCGTATGGTGTATAACAAGTTGTTTCCTAAATCGGTGATGATCTGGGCCGGCTTAACGTCGGAAGGTAAAGATCCGTTGGTCTTCATTGATAGAAATGTGAACATCAATTCGGAAGTGTACCAAAAATCGGTATTGAAAGATGTTTTACTTCCGTGGGTTACTAGTCACTTTGGCCAGCGACCTTTCATCCTTCAACAAGATGTCCCATGTTCCGAATAGACCGAATCCGAATCCGAATTCCGAATAGACTAGCATTGGTCTTGATCAAAGTCCAGGTATTGTTGAGATTTAATATGTTCAATACGGTTCAATAACAACATGGATTTCTATTCGATATTTTTATTTAATTTTAGGTGAATAAAAAAACGATTTAATACATTTCATAATCGTTTATTTGTTGTTATAGTAACCTGAGAACGGCGCTCACGCTTTTTGAAAACACCTGAAAAAATGGGCGGTTAATAAAAAAAAACCAATCATTACCATAAATAGCTTTTCGATAGGGACTGATAATGATGACGTTCGGAAATGGATTGATTGCAGGGTACAGTACGATTGTCATCGACGTTATGAAACAGTAGGTGCCCATTCCACTGTCGAAAATTGCGAACATGAATTCTAAAGTCACTGGAATATGCAATAATAAAAAGGGAATGGAAGTCTGAAGCAATAGAGCGTAGAACAACTGAGATTGAAGATTATTAGATTTGGAAGAAGTCGTTGAAGTGTATTTCATGAAATATCTAATACGAAGATAACCTTTTATTCCAGATACTACGATAATTGTAAACGTTATCATCTGAAATGAAAACAAAGTTAGTTGACTTTACTTTTTTCATGTATTCGTACTTCTTACCACAGTAAATGACATTATCATCATGCCGGTAATCGGTTTCCAATTTAGCACATAGCTTCCATTATTTTCATTCGTATAGTACAAAAATACTCCGAGATACTCATATTCCTCAATATTTTCATGAAACGTATTTTTCACTGGAATTCTCAGGAATTCAGTGTATTCATTTGTAGGTCCGCAAAGATAAATTCCAGTAAGCACCCAAGTTAATCCGATAGAAAATGGAATCAAAAGCCAAAGTGTTATTTTCCAAGATTGAAATGTTTGAAGGAGGGGGTTTTCACTGAGTGTCAGATAACGGTAAATGAAATGAATTCCGAACATTGCGAGAGAAAAACCAAAACAGCCCCAGTAAAATCCATTGAGAATCAACAATATTGGGCGGCTAAACAGTTTATCGGATGTTGAAATCAAGACTACAACACCGGAACGATATGAAAAGTGAACCTGAAATTAAGTTTGATTTCATTGCATCACCTCTGAAATTACTCACCGGAATCAAGAGCGCATCCAAACCAGAATAAAAAATTTCAAATATTGATATGAGAATCATAAGATACTTGTATACTCCAAACTGTTTTGGAGACTTAGTAAGAATCAGATAAATCAGAAAAATGTTGGAAGTGATCGAAAATAGCGAAATATATTTATAGAAAATGTGTATATATGGAAGGAGGTCATCAATCATGTTTTGGAGGGAAACTCAATATAACCAATGAATACCAGTGAACATACCTTGTGAAAATATTTTTAGGGCGGAGGGCGGGGCCAGAGGTTGGACGCAAAAACCACCACGTAGGGGAGAGAGGAGGCGGTCGGCTGATAACTCCCAATCTTTATCAGAAATCAAACAAATTGTTTGTGTTACATTCGCGGCGGTCTGTTGTAGAATGTATGGCTCACTGAGATTAGCTTGCCTTACGATATACTATCAGAACTGGTGTACCTTCGACGCGGTTTTCATGGCTGTTTTACTGGATATCCTGGGACATTGCTGCGATACTTGTCATTGTTCTCTTTTTACTCTAGGAATCTTCTTATTACCTAATTTGATTTTGATAGAATCCGAGATTCTGTTTTAATGACGTTCGTTAATTCTGTTCTCTGATTTGATTGCAATATAGAGATCAGAATTCTGTTTTAATGATGCTTGTATATTTTGTTATGAATTTATTAACAAGTTGGCTGGTCAGTCCATAACCTTGATCTTCTTTGTGGAGAACCATGCCATTGTGGAAGTGCTCCTATGGATCGCCGCGTTATCTTGTTGGAACACATGCGTCGTTTTGCGGTTGGAACGGCTAAAGAATGGAACAATTCCCGACTGCAGAGTCTGCTGCAGAATTTTGCAGGTCACGAACTTCAAGGAAACCGTCCTGTTGTTGCAGAAAGATCCCCTAACTCTCCGGATCTTAATCTGATTGAAAACGTTTGGGGAGTACTCGCCAGAGCTGTTTACAGACACGGTAATCAGTTTCAGACGGTTGCTGAGCTGAAAGACAAGGTCACAGAAGAATGGCACAAACTTCAACCGTCCTATCTGGAGAACTTGACCAGAAGCATGAGCAACAGACTCTGCCGAGTGATTTAAAACTTTGGAAGATCGACAACTTATTAATTATCGGCTGTTTTTTGTTGATTTTAAGTGTTTTTGATTTTTTTTTTTTTAAATAAATTTTCTTCTGTTAATTTAAAATGAAAATGTCCCAAATTCAGATATGGAAACCTCAAACTTGTCCAGAAAGTAATGAATTATCATTAAAACAGATGCGAAAAGAAATAAAAAGGTTTGGAAGTATAAAAGAAACAAAAAAAAAACAAGAAAAAAATGAAAAAAAAAGCTTGAAGTTGGCAACTCCCCCAATTTTAGGGGAGTGTCCTATCATTTTGACCCGGCTGATTTTCAGACTTTTCCGTGCCACTGAAGCCATTTTTTAGGTACGGGTATGAAAATTTGTCCATATAGGTTTTTTTGGACGTGAAATCGAATGGTATTAATCGTTTTTTTCGAAAATTTTTCGTTTTTCCAGAATCCTCATTTTAGGGGGGTGTCCTATCATTATAACCCGCAATGTATTTTCTTTCTTTCATGCGCGCTAAGAGATTAGCGTCCTTGCTGCTAGGCGGACTTTTTTTTAAATTTAAAAGTGTTAAAGACTGGTGACATAACGGCTTTCCACAAATATGCATTTTTCATAAGATTTATTAACGAGTACTGGAGTCCGTATTGATTTCTACCGGCGATTGCACCATCCTCAACACCCACTCATTTTTCTCAGTACGCAGAATACGATTAGCGCCGCATTCCAGACGGTGTAAAAACTTCAAATCGAATGATTTTTTTCTGAAAATCAACTAAAATGTTTATTAAAACATATAGCATTAAGAGTTGTCGAATTTTCGAACACTCTACAATTGCAGATCGGAATGGAGAAGCAGCCACCATTACCTTCAAAGTTCATATAATTGGCTGAAATTTTCAGGAATAGTTAAAAACAAAATAATTAATTAAAAAAATACTACTGGGCGCTACAAAAAGCGTTTCGCATGCGCCAGAGCATACGCAAAGTAGAGGCGCTATAATTATGTCCCACCCTCTATTCGTACATTTGAGATGATGCGGGATCACATAACCGACACTAAACACTTCTCAAAATGGCTTAATTTGTGGTCCAACTTCAAGGCGATCTCCTCCAAACATTTCAGTTTTGAATATCAGCTCATTCATTTTTAACTCCATTTTGTATTGGAATTGCAAAAAAACCATTATTGGTGGAAGAATAATGCCATTTACCGCGGTAAGAAATACAAATAAAAGAGAAAAGGAAAGAGTCAACAAACTTTGTTTTAATTTCAGATATTATCGTTTGCAATTATAATTTTATCTAAACTAAACACCTTTTATTTGAAATTAAATTCAACGGCTTCATCCAATCTTCAACATCTTCGACGTCAGTTGTTCTATACTCTATTTTTTCAGCAATGGCTGGAAGAGGGATCTCATGGATTTTCATGGTTACATCCAGTTATCTGCGAACCCCAACCTCTGAGCAAGCTGAAAAACCAAGGAAACTGCATCTGTCCCGAACAGTATGCTCTTTAAGTCGACCATGTTCGCCAATAGCATCAAGGCAGAATTCCAGCTCGCAGTGTCAAAAATCATATAGTTCTACCAAATGTAAAAGATTATTTTTTCCGGTGAGAATAAGTTGAATTTCGATAGCGCAGATAAATGAAAACAGGGGATTGGCATGAAATAAGCAGAAGTTTGAGCAGCTATGTATAATAGATCGTGAGTAGTAGTTGCGCAGAGATGACAGCTAGCTGTCCAGCGATTAGACTGCCTTCCTGGTGCCTTATACTACGCCAATCTATGTAGTACGAGACATCAGGACTCTTGCTTCAATCTACAGCGTCCCTCTCTCAAAATTAATTCCTTTTCACTGAAGTTGCTCCCCACCTGCGACACTAACGTTTGCAATATCCAGACGTTGCTCTCCCTGTCCATGTGAGAAAGTTAAGCTCTTCTATAGCGGGGTTATGAATTATTCCTCACACCCTTCCTTCCAGTCTCTTAATTCTTATTTGTCTACCCTATACTACTTCATATTTTGGTATAATACAATAACTCCCCCCCCCCTTTAATATAAGAGTAACCTCCCGGTGGAAGACTGTGGAATGACCCCCCCCCCTTCCCCTATCTCATCATTATGTGCTAGAAAACGTCCGTTTTTTTCCACCAGTGGCATCATGAACTAGTTTCATGATGTTTCATGAAAGTTTCATGAAATCTCGTCCGAATCTCGTGTCAAAGGTGGGAAGGGGAAGGGGGGGGGTATGAAATATTGGAAGGGGGATCATTCCTGGATCTTCTGGTGGGGTTGAATGGTACTGTTTGTTGGGGGTTGATTATTGTAGATTACCTAGGATCCAAATGTTCCCCTCCCCCCCCCATTTCAACCGGCGGGCGTAAATTGGGTCCGAAGGACGATGAAGTTGATTGTTGTTGAGCGATTTGGGTGGTACCTCAAACTTGGGTAATTAAACCTTTATAATAATGAAGAAGAGTTAATAAACAAAGAAGTTAACAACGATAACAGATTAAAATTAATCTGTTATCGTTATCTGTTATCTGTTATCCCGGTCGATGCACCATAAATTGGGTCCGAAGGACGATGAAGTTGATTGTTGTTGAGCGATTTGGGTGGTACCTCAAACTTGGGTAATTAAACCTTTATAATAATGAAGAAGAGTTAATAAACAAAGAAGTTAACAACGATAACAGATTAAAATTAACACAACGATTTAACAGACGGTAAAATTATAAAAATTTAATTAACTAAAAATGACATCCTATAAAAGTGATAATGGTTGAAAATTAGGAAGAATTTAGATAAAAAATTCCACGCTTCAAAAGAGCGTGGAAAACAAACAATCTACCGTATTTTGCCGTATTCCGGTCGCTACGAGATACTATAAGGAGAAAAATTGGGGGTTCTTACGCGCCGTTATTAAAAAACAAATGAAAAGATTATATTATAATTAAAGAGACGCAGACGGAAAAGGGATGCGCGGGTGAGACACAAAATATAAAGACGAGACGCAGGGAAAAAAGGGGTACGGCGAGATACAACTTAACGCCTCTAGACGCAGAAAAAAGGGTTGCGCGGTAAATAAAAAATTTAAAATTAATAAAAAAAGTACCCGGATCGGGTTCAGGGCGGTTAATATTGGATAACGACTTCGTATAGAAGCCCCCCTACAGTAATTATCCTCCACCTCAATTTTGATAATGAATAACGCTGGTTGGGGGGCTATTATCGATGGGGGGTGGGAGAGGTTGTAGGGTGGGGGTGATTTATGAAACTTACCCATATTTTTTCCGCTGTTCCTCAGCTAGATGCTTATTTTTTGAAAATGGCTGTTCTTATTAATAACTCTATTTTTCTAAAATTCAAGTCGCACGTCAGTTCTCTTTTTGCTAATGCCACCATTCGTTTTCACTATTCTTTCTGTGAAGAAAATAATGTTCATAATGCTACATTTTAAATTTAAATTAAAAAAAGAAACGTCAAAACAGAGGCTTGCAAAGCTTTTCTCAGCGAGGCCACTATCCCCACCATTTATCGTATATGCCTCAAGACGCACATGTCGTACGGAAGATTTGGACGTAGGATATGGCTCTTCGCACGATTGGCATGAGGCGGATGGCACATTACTGGAGCTAAACGTTCTCTGTTTTTTTTCAACATTAAGAAAATTGATCTGTCGCTTACTTATTTACTTACTTAGTTACTTAGTCGATTCGTCAATCGTTTGTATGGGCGCGGAAAACAGCTAACCATGCCATACGATCTTGGGCGATGGTGGTCCATGAAGTAGTCAGTCGGTTTCCTGGGAATATTGGGACTTCTTTTCTTATCATCTGATCAGTCGGATCATCTCATGGGTGGTCGTCCGACAGGTCTTCTTGTCAATTCTTGTCAAACTTTTTCTGACATAGAGTTTGAGAAAAGATATGTATATGTTGTGTCGTAGTGATACATAGTGAGAAGGACGATAGTTTATTAGTAGTATAATAAGTTGGAAAAACGGTTAATAATAAACATGCAACTATTTATATATTAGGTTGTAACATAAGAAACCGCGGTTTGATCCAAAAACAAAATTTATTATAAAAACAAAATTACAAAACTTTAATGCAAAAGGTATTCGCCATTATTATCGGCTATTTGTCGCCAACATCCACGCAAAGAATGGATGCCCTTCTCGAAGAACTCAGCCGGCTGCGACTCGAAGAAGTTAGACACCCAAATTTGGACCTCTTCGCGGTTTTTGAACTTTTTCTCGGCCAGAGAGTGCTGCATCGACCGGAACAGATGGTAGTCGGATGGCGCCAGGTCAGGGCTGTATGGCGGGTGAGGCAGGACTTCCCAGCCCAATTCCTCGATTTTCCGTGCAGTGATCTTTGCAACATGCGGCCGGACGTTGTCGTGAAGAAATTTTGTTGACGTCGTATCCCCACCTTGACGTCGCAGCGCTTGATCCACACGGTCCAATTGATGTTGATAGAGGTCCGCCGTAACTGTTTGACCCGAATCCAGAACCTCAAAATGCACAAGACCTTTGCTGTTCCACCAAACACAAAGCATCACCTTTTTTCGGTGGATGTCCGGTTTTGGAGTCGGTTTTGGGGCCTCACCGGGGTCCAACCACTGCCGTTTTCTTGTTGTGTTGTAGTAGCAGATCCACTTTTCATCTGACGTAACAATGGAGTCGAAAAAACCGCCAGTTTTTGCACGACGAGTGAGAATTGCGGCCATTGTCACTCGGGTCGCCTTGTTTGCATTGCTCAACTGTTGTGGCACCCACTTTCCGCACCTGTTCGTCTAGCCGATTTTATGCAAGTGACGCTCAATTGTCATGTGAGAGCAGCCAAACTGTTCTGCAAGCTCTCGAGTTGTTTGGCACGGATCCGACTCTATTGCTTCCTTCAACAGGTCATTGTCGACGACTTCAGCTCGATGCCCATGTTCATGATCCTCCAAGCTTTCGTCACCACTTCGGAATCGTTTAAACCACTCCTGGCATTGACGTTCAGACAGGGCTTCCTCGCCAAATACTTTAAAGAGCGCACGATGAGATTCAGCAGCCGATTTGCCGTGCTTAAAGTCGTACCACATGCAAACTCGCATTCGAAATTTTTGATCAGACATTTTCTAAACACTTTTTCTTGTGGAAAAATAAAGTAAACATAGACAAATTATATATCAAACGATGCGCAATAAAACGTTCTTTCTAATAGACAAAACCGCGTTCAAAAATATTTTATTACAAAAAAAATATGGGTGAACTAAGACAACCGCGGTTTCTTATGTTACAATCTAATAGTTCTATTACCACGTCGTTGTCACGTGTTATTGTCAACGTGGAAGGCCATGTGCCATCTCAACAATATAGTTTCACCTGTATTTATTGTTGTCGCTGTTAAACGCCATTGATAACGAAAACGAAGTGAGTGCAAGCAAGATCACAGTAACTTCTGTCATGCCAACAACTTGCGTTGCTTCTCCATTACTTGGCGTAAAACGCATTTAAAATTAACATCGGAGACACTGCTGTAGTTTTACAAGCGACTTTATCTCGAGTTGTCCACAAAATTTATCAGGCACCGACTACTTCTTTCATTGTCCGAAAAGAGTTTAAGCGGTTCCAATAATTTTTCAGTACCTGGCTGTTTGTTGTGCTCTTCCTCGTATAGCTTCCCGCTGTAGTCGCCTGAAATAAAGTTAGAATAGTAGCATAAACAACTGTTAATATTTGAAGTTGAATTTAGCTACTTATTATTTTAAAAACTCGTTCTCAATTCCTCCTTCATAACCGATGCGAGATTTCTAAGTGGTCATCGAACTTGTCACTAGCTGGATCCAAAGATCTGAACTCCTTTCGAAATCCTCCAGTCTTCGCTCTTTCAGACGTTTTTTCTGTGAAGCCGGCTCGTACGAAATGTGGATCACTCTTACAGAGTGGCTCGTAAGAATGGAGGCTTTAGTTTTGGAGTTTAAACACGAAACACGAGGGGCAACAGTGAAAAAAAAAACATTATTTTCTGATGGAATAGAACATAGGCAACAATTATTTAAGAGGATTCTCGAAATTAGATGCTTCGGCCTAGATGCACACTTTCAAATGCGACCGTGTGCCGCAGGAAGCCGACAAGTAGGCCTAGAGCAGCGCCAGCTTCAGAGACTTCTAATTTGGATGAGAGTGAGTCATGGACTCTGTTTCCTGTTCCAACTCTGCTCCAAGAACCTCCATACCGAGAAGTTGAGCAGATAGAGATCCGGCGAGGAAGCAGGCGATCCGTCCTTCTTGATGAACTCCGGAAAGTGGCGCTCGCACCAGTCTTGAGTGAACTTTGCAGTATGGGCCGGTGCCCCATCTCGTTGGAAGATCCAATGTTGTCCGGAAAAATGATTTTGGGTCCACGGAAGAAAGTGCTTCTTCAAAATTTCTTTCACGTAATATTCTTTATTGATTTTGACACCTTCATCGACGAAAATCAGTGGACACTTCCCGTTTGAGCAAATTGCACCAAACACCATCACGCTCGCTGGGTGGGATGTTCAACGGATGGTTTTTCCTTTGCCAGAAGCAACCTGGATGTTTTGGGCAATAACACCATGGTTTTGAGGATTCAATACCGCCTCCACAGTCGACAGAGGACGCTACACCACATGTTCGCCAGCGCGCGTTCCAGACAGAAGCTTTTTGGCTTTCTGGAGGCGTTTTTGTTTGTTGGCTTTAGAAAGAATGGCGACTCGAGTGACACAATATGACTTTTCTCTCAGCTTCTTTTTGACAATGTTTGTCATAGAGAAGCGAGACATTCCGAGATCCTCTGCCATTTTTCTGATGGAACGGTGAGCATTTCTTCAGATTCGTTCTCTGACGACTTTTGCAGCCTGAGGAGTTGTAACAGTGACTGGTCTTCCTCTTCTGGCTCTGTCCTTAAGTGTACCAGTGTCCTCGAAATGTTTTATTGTTCTGTGAACCGTTGATCTTGCGATTCCGAGCCAATTTGCGATCTTATGCGGCTTCTCACCACCCTTGTAAAGCTCAGTAATGGTAGAAGGATGAACACTAGGCTTCACCAGGGATCTCCGAGACATTCCCTCTTGCTTTGAGACACTTGACCACTTTGTAGACGATAAAATTCAGAGTATGAAGGCGTCGAACGGTATCGCACACTCGGGCTCTTTCGGAAAAGGCTTGGCAAAAAGGGTCGATGCGGATATGCATTCATAATGAGAAATGCGCGTAAAGTGATGACTCATGCTTGACATCTCGGCTTATATAGGCTCTCTACTTTCGAAATTTTTCAAAAATTGGACGCATTATAATTTACAGAGTTGATGCAAGAACGTATATTAAGAGATGATAAGCATCATTGAATATAAAAAATTTCTAAAAGCAAACGCGCTCTAGAGGACTTGGGTTACGCGCCCACTTGGATTTCCCATTTTTTTTAAAACCAATTTCGCGTTTTATATTTCTATACTTCTTCGCCTTCCATAGTATCATTTTGACGACTTATTTTTTCTTTTGTATCATAAAATTATCATCTCTATTTCTTTCCTTGTTTAATTAGCCAAATTTAAGGTAAATTTATTTCCAACCCGTACCCGTTCCACGACTCACATGCCCGATACAAGCTCATAAATATTCCTGTGAAATTTTTCATATATCGTTTTATAGTGTCACAAACTATCTTGAAAAACCATCGTAGCCCTTTTTCAGGAAAGAACGTCCTACCTGCCATTATGCCTAATCCTGATACAATCCCGCCTTATGAAATTGCGAATTATGGCCGATATGCAGGTTACTCTTTTGGAGCTCTTCTACTGCATATATTCCACTTTTTGAACGCTATGTACGTACACTTAATTTTATTTGTTACGCTACATTAAAAAAAAACTTAGCTACATAAAAACTGCTGTAGCGTGGACTCGGGGTTTTCGAGATAAAAACCGATTTATTATGTACAAGAAAAGCCACCTTTTTATAGGGTGAAAATTGGGGCAATTACAACGTGTGACGTGAAATACTATTGGCGCGTGATTCGCATGAGTTCACGTAAAAATTAATTTATTTGTTTATGCGATGGTGATCGCAACAAAAACAATGCACACAGACCCAAGAGGGCATGTTTTCAGTCTCAATTTTAGACCGCGATCTTCTCCAAAAGGTTAAAGTCGCGGTATCTAAGCCGGCATAATATTTAATAACATCACACTTTTCTATTCGAAACTTTTATTTATTTATAGATAAAGTACAAACGGTTTAATGTGTTTCGAAATATTTATTTGTTGTTATAGTAACCTGAGAACGGCGCTCACGCTTTTTGAAAACACCTGAAAAAATGAGCGGTTAATTGAAAAAAAAAACCCGTCATTACCATAAATAGCTTTTCGATAGGGAGTGATAATGATGAAGTTCGGAAATGGATCGATTGCAGGGTACAATACAATTGTCATCGACGTTATGAAGCAGTAGGTGCCCATTCCACTGTCGAAAATTGCGAACATGAATTCTAAAGTCACTGGAATATGCAATAATAAAAAGGGAATAGAAGTCTGAAGCAATAGAGCGTAGAACAACTGAGATTGAAGATTATTAGATTTGGAAGAAGTCGTTGAAGTGTATTTCATGAGACATTTAATACGAAGATAGCCTTTTATTCCACAAAATACGATAATTGCAAACGTTATCATCTGAAATTAAAACAAAGTTAGTTGATTTTCATATTTTCATATATCGTACTTCTTACCACAGTAAATGACATTATCATCATGCCAGTAATCGGTTTCCAATTCAGCACATAGCTTCCATTATTCTCATTCTTATAGTACAAAAATGCTCCGAGATACTCATATTCCTCAATATTTTCATGAAACGTATTTTTCACTGGAATTCTCAGGAATTCAGTGTATTCATTTGTAGGTCCGCAAAGATAAATTCCAGTAAGCACCCAAGTTAATCCGATAGAAAATGGAATCAAAAGCCAAAGTGTTATTTTCCAAGATTGAAATGTTTGAAGGAGGGGATTTTCACTGACCGCCAGATAACGGTAAATGAAATGAATTCCGAACATTGCGAGGGAAAATCCAAAACAGCCCCAGTAAAATCCATTGAGAATCAACAATATTGGGCGGCTAAACAGTTTATCGGATGTTGAAATCAAGACTACAACACCGGAACGATATGAGTAGTGAACCTGAAATTAAGTTTGATTTCATCATTGCCATCACCTGTGAAATGACTCACCGGAACCAAGAGCGCATCCAAACCAGAATAAAAAATTTCAAATATTGATATGAGCATCATAAGATACTTGTATACTCCAAACTGTTTTGGAGACTTGGTAGCAATGAGATAAATAAGGACAATATTTAAAATTATCGAAAGGATCGAAAAATATTTATTGAAAAGGTGCATATACGGAAGGAGGCCTTCAAGCATGTTTTGGAGGGAAGCTCAATATAACCAATGAATACTTTAAGTTGTGAACATACCTTGCGAAAATATTTGTAGGGCGGGGTAGGACAAGGGGTTGGTGGTATTAGCCACCCGTCCAAGGAGGAGGAGCTCGTCCGGTACCTCAGCCTCGCGCCGAACTTCCGAGAAGTTTTTTTCATACAATACGGACTTACCTCTTCTCAGGTTGATGTGAACTCTATGGATCACATTTTTGAGAGGTTTTACGGTGCCGTAGTTTTGTAGGGAACGTGGGAAAAGACGCGGGGCGTTTGCTTTCTCAAAATTTGTTTTCCACAAGGCTGATTTGTGTAGTGTAGCTCCCGGTCTTCTACCAGAACTGGTGTACCTTCGGCGCGGTTTTCATGGCTGTTTTACTGGATATCCGGGGACATTGCTGCGATACATGCCAGTGTTCTCTTTTTACTCTAGGAATCTCCTTATTCCCTAATTTGATTTTGATAGAATCCGAGATTCTGTTTTAATGACGTTCGTTCATTCTGTTTTCTGATTTAATTGCAATATGGAGATCAGAAATCTGTTTTAATGATTCTCGTATATTTTGTTATGAATTTATTAAAGTGTCGCGAACTGAGTGAGAAAAACAACAAAAATAATGAGATTATTGTTAAGCAAACGACGTGATATTTTTCTTCCTCTCCCAAACGTTCGTGAAGACTGTTTGCAAAAGAACAATTCATTGATCAGAAATGTGCAGTCACCTGAAAATGCTGAAAACGCGAGTTGAGACCAAAAAATTAGCGGTGAAAGAATAAACTTAAATCATGGATATTATTTTTTTTCTTATTCAATTTATATGAAATTTTGCGAAACTAGTGCTATTGGCTTGCAGCCGGAAACACGTCTGCTATTAATTCTAACATCGGTGGTCTTAATCAAATATAGATTTCTAGAATTCTGTAAGACGGAAATAGCACTTCATGGACATGGCCCGCCAACTTCTTCAAAAATGTATTATATGAATCTGCGAAGCGTTATAATTATATTTTACTGCTTACTTCAAACATCTGATTCAATGAAATTGACGCTCAAAATAAATATATGTTGAGTTTTTCTTAAAAATAAAGCTGTAAAAGCTATAATGAAGAAGCTATATAAAATTTAAACGCCGCTTCAATTCAAGTCGTCGTCCTCTATTACCATTATATTTTCATCGATATCAGAATTGGCGTCGTTGTTTTGCCCAATTGCCATGTATTGCTGGCCATTGTATGTAGTTCTAAGGTGGCGTTCTTTTCTCTGTACTTAATCAATTCAGAAATAAAGAAAAACGGCGATATCTAATATATCTATTCACAAAGGATCTACAAATCCAATGATTTCGTGAATAAAACCAAAGACTTATCATAATCTCATACTTAATTGTCTTTCTTGAATGATCACTGCTTTAGTGAAAGTGCGTGCTATTTGATGATTATGCTAAGGGCGAAACTGAGGGATGAAGTTTCTAAGAAATTAGATGACAAACATCAGGGCGCGAATAAGTAGGGCATCGACATCGTCGTAAGAATGAAGACGCGAGTCTACTAAAGGGCAACTCAGCAACAATTCTGAAAGAAGCAAGGCTCAAGTGTTTACCTTCTCTATCAGCATCGATTTTATTTCTTGTTCCCTACCTGCTTAAGCTGCAAAACGCTCTAAGAGAGAGAGAGAAACACTGAGCTTGGAATGTTCTCGTGACACGCGCCGTCGCCAAAAAAGGTGAGTAACCGTCACCAAATTCATTAAGCTAGCGGCGCAGAAGATGTGATATACAACATTTTTCCAATTCGAGCATTTGCAATTTCATTTAATTTTTAACGAAGGCTGAACGATTTAATGAACTTCAAACAAATTATTTGATGGTATGGAAACCTGAGTACGACGTTCAAGCAATTTTAAAATACCTGGAATAAAGAAATTATTCGAATTAAAAGAAACCGCGTCATTACCATAAATAGCTTTTCGATAAGGATGGATAACAATGAAGTTGGGAAGGGGATTGATTGCAGGGTACAATACGATTGTCATCGACGTTATGAAGCAATAGGAACCCATTCCACTGTTGAAGATAGCGAACACGAATTCTAAAGTGACTGGAATGTGCAATAATAAAAAGGGAATAGAAGTCTGAAGCAAAAGAGCGTAGAACAACTGAGATTGAAGATTATTAGACTTGGAAGAAGTCGTTGAAGTGTATTTCATGAAACATCTAATGCGAAGATAGCCTTTTATTCCAGAAACTGCGATAATTGCAAACGATATCATCTGAAATTAAAACTAAATTTGTTTACTCTTCCTTATATATAATGAATTTTCATTCCCACCACGGTAAATGACATTATGGTCAATCCAGTAATCGGTTTCCATTTGATATCATAGTTTCCGTTCCCATTCGTATAGTACAAAAATGCTCCGAGATACTCATATTCCTCAATATTTTCGCGAAATGTATTTCTTACTGGAATTCTTAGAAATTCAGAGAATTCCTCTGTCGGTCCGCACAAATAAATTCCAGTAAACACCCAGGTTAATCCGATAGAAAATGGAATCATGAAAACAAAGTTAGTTGACTTTACTTTTTTCATGTATTCGTACTTCTTACCACAGTAAATGACATTATCATCATGCCGGTAATCGGTTTCCAATTTAGCACATAGCTTCCATTATTTTCATTCGTATAGTACAAAAATACTCCGAGATACTCATATTCCTCAATATTTTCATGAAACATATTTTTCACTGGAATTCTCAGGAATTCAGTGTATTCATTTGTAGGTCCGCAAAGATAAATTCCAGTAAGCACCCAAGTTAATCCGATAGAAAATGGAATCAAAAGCCAAAGTGTTATTTTCCAAGATTGAAATGTTTGAAGGAGGGGGTTTTCACTGACCGCCAGATAACGGTAAATGAAATGAATTCCGAACATTGCGAGGGAAAATCCAAAACAGCCCCAGTAAAATCCATTGAGAACCATCAACATTGGGCGGCTAAACAGTTTATCGGATGTTGAAATCAAGACTATAACACCGGAACGATAAGAAAAGTGAACCTGAAATTACTCACCGGAATCAAGAGCGCATCCAAACCAGAATAAACAATTTCAAATATTGATATGAGCATCATAAGATACTTGTATACTCCAAACTCTTTTGGAGACTTTTTAAGAATGAGATAAATTAGGAAAATGTTGGAAGTGATCGAAATGGTGGAAACATATTTATAAAAGAGATGTATATACGGGGATATACCACCAGCCATGTTCCAAGCGCAATATAGATGACAATAAATTTAGGTTGTAGACGTCCATTTTGAAAAGAAAAAAGGTTGGGGTGGGGATGGTGGTGTAAGCAACTCGAGAGCGGGAGGAGGGGCTCCGCGGGTTTCCCCCAAAATTGTTCGTACAGCATGTGCCCCTTTTGTGGCACATTGGCGCAAACTCGATGAAAAATAGGGAATAGATCTAGAAATATTGCGAACATATTTGTGAGGCTCAGCGTCTCTGTCACATTCTCAAATGCATCGGTTCATACGGCTGCACTCACGTATTTTGTAAAATATGCGCAATCGCTGTGGTAATTCTGTACTAAACAAGTGTGAAACGAGAGCTGTTCTCGTGAATTTTCTTCACATCTTTCTACAAAATTTACTACATTTGGCTATATGGGAAAACCCTGAGCAAGAAAAATTCTCAAGTTCAGCATAAGTTTTACGCATTTTTAGCACAGTTCTCACATATCTGATTCTGATTCTTATTTATATTTATTTTGCGTAATACTTGAACTTATTGAGAACACCTGAAAGTCGAGTTTTCACGTTGCCCTTCAGTTAAAAACAAAAATAATTGGGTTGATCGGGTATTTTCTTAAGATAAGATTCTCATTGTAGCGCCTTCGGTGTTGCTACCCAAACTGGTGCACCATCCACGCGGTTTCGTGGTCTGCGCCACTCAAACTTTTTCCGGTTGTCTGTCAACGCTGGCTGTCTTCAGACTGGTCTGGTTTTGAGATAATCAGAAATTATATTTCAGCGACGTTCATTCATTTGTTTTGATTTGATTAAATTATAGAGATCAAAAACGTTCTTGTATATTTTCTTATGATTTGATTACAATCCAGCGAATTGCGTTTGAAAAACGAAGAAAATAATAGTAATGTGAAGAACGAGACGAAGCTGAGCTTTGAACGTGGCATTTCTTGTCCTCACCCCCTCCTTTAGTAAGGAGTATTTATTTTTAAAAAATCGGGATCCTGCAATTTCCATTATTTTCAAAAGGCCGTGCGAAACAGATTTCGTCGTTTTTTCGGTGATTATCGACGAAAAATTTTCCAGTGAATAAACCGGAAAGAAGTATCTAACTCCAAAGTAAATAGTGACGTGCACGGGTCGGCGAAGCTCCAGAACACAAAGATCCCAAGCGATAAATTTGTTCAAATTGAATGTAATTGCTCAACAATGTTCTCAAATTGCAGGTCGCCGGCGGTTTCGCACATTGGCTTCCGTGGTGGCTTCTTTATCCCGGCTATTTTTCGATTTCACTTCAAAACTGAATTTTCCCGCTGTTATCGGAACAGGGTTTCGCAGAACTCGTCGATGTCTTCAATCTGAGACCTTTTTCAATTGCCAAACTTCATTTTAATGAATGTTTTGCTCCGTCGGGCGATGTCTCCGTGCCGGATTACAAATCATGATCATGTGCGATGCGAATTATTCTATTTCGCATATTGCTTACCAGACGGTTTACGCTGCCGTTCGACTGCGAGTTTTTTACTAAAAAATTGTGGAAAACTCGGAATGTTCCAGAAACTTTGGAAAACAATGTCTATTAAAGTTGTAGTTTTGCACATATGCAACTGATTTTTGGCATGTGATACACGGACATCCACATTTCTCTATCAGCGAAATGTTGACTGTTTATATCGTTGTTAAGAGAGTTTTGTAGATTTTGGGTGCAGTGTGTCGTTTCGAAAGCATTTCGAGAATTTTTTCCGAAAAATTCTCGATAAATGTTTCTCGTTGATTTCGCGAAAAATTTCCGAAAAACTTCTCGAAAAATTTCCGAAAAATCAACGAGAAAATTTTTTCGAAACGACACACTGTTTGGGTGCACGATTCTACAGTATTGCAAGTACCCTGCTGCATCCTAAAGATATAGTTGCGAAGCGCTCGAGCGGCCATGACTCCATCCCGAATATCAAAGTAAAAGACCCGCGATCTTTTAAGTTATTCAAAGAAACATCTTGGACAGAGTCACAGACAGACAGAACTATTCGCTTAATAATAAGTAGATATTACCGTCAGAAATTTCCCGGTAATTTGTATATTAGCACGAAGGGGACATCCATCTGTCACGTTGTCTTGAAGAACGTCCGCTAAAGCTTTTCCCAGCACTCGATGCTCTTCATCTTTTGACAGTGCATTGTAAATGGAATAAAATTGCTTTATCCCTGTAGAAATTTGAGGAGTCAGTTCTATATTCCGCATTTTTTCAGGAAACGGATCGTGCCAAACAAGAAAAATAACTTTTCTCTCAATATAAGTATTGAGAAGACAGAAAAAGAAGGCAGAAAGACAGAATCAATATAAGTATTGAGAAGACATGGCTGTGAGTCCGTACTTTCGTAATTTTCGATAAAAATGTTCCAATAAACAAGACGGTGTATTGGGAAAACTGGAGGGGGGGGGGTTCAGTGTTCAATGCTGGATGCGAGCCACCCCACCCCCCCCCCCCCTCTTAACTGTGACATGAATACAATGCCGAAGGCAGTCTTCCCATATACCGTCTTGTCTCTTGGGAAACTGAAAGTATAAAAGGCTGGTGGGCTCAACGTGAGTGCACACAACACCTTCTGTCCTCCTTGTGTTTCATTCTCTTCACTCTCGGATGTCTACTACGCCATTTCGCCTTCTCAATTTACCATTTCTTGCAAAACAATTAGTTTTTCTGCACTTTGAAGCTATTGAAATGTAAGTCAAACGATGTGGAATCATTTGCGGATTCAATTATTTCAGATTCGAGATTTCGTTCACATCTAAGCGAGTACGAAACGTTGAACTTCAATTACTTAAACTACGAGCCATCGAGCACAATATACGATTTGACGAAATTCCAGTTATTGAAACAATAATCGAAAGAGACAGTATACTGGGAGACATAGCATTCGAAATAAACATTGATAAGTCACAATGCAATGACGGTGATGAAAATGATGAGCGAGTAATCGGTTGCCATCGTCTTAAAATAAGGTACTTTTTATTATTTGAAAATCGGAAATTAATTAATATTTTCAGGAATAAATTTCCAAAACTTCAATTATGTCATCACAATGCTGAATTTGCCGTTTCCGTCGTTTTTAATTACATTTTCCGTATTTTTCCGGGACCAATTAATATGTCATTATGTCTCAGTGCCATGAGTAATGTAACTGCTGTGTTACTAAATCCTCACTTCGCAAAATGTGAGAAACTGCGGATTCCTTGGGAATATTCAACTGATAAAAATGACTTAGAACAAGTGCTAGATTTGGTTTCACCAAGAAAGGCTCTTCAGGTTGATATTCCGCAATCATCTGAATTAGAAATGAATAAAGTAAGACTCAATGTTTGCTATAGCGCCTAACCTTTATTTTTTCAGATCGATAATTTGGAATCTTTAATTCTATGCGATGCTAATTGGATGAGCCTACAAGATCTATGTTCCTTAAAATGCGAGAACATAACACTCACAAAGCACAAATTTGATATCAATTGCATCCAAAATTTTGCGGAGTGGTGGCTTAATTCAAATAATACTACGCTGAAGACATTGCAGATAGGATGGGGTCGTTCTGACAAGGAATTGACGTTGAACACTCAGAAACTGCCGTGGAAACCATGGGACCCAAAGAAAAGAGCAAAATATTTTCAGTAAGCTTGCTATTATTGCTTGCTTTCAATAATTTTTGTTTAATTTCAGCATTCCTGACAGTCACTATTTCTCCAGATTGGACTGTTCTAATGGATTCGATATAACCCGATCCGATGGACTCACAGCCACCTGTCTTCTCAATACTTATATTGAGAGGAAAGTTATGTTTCTTGTTTGGCACGATCCGTTTCCTGAAAAAATGCGGAATATAGAACTGACTCATCAAATTTCTACAGGGATAAATCAATTTAATTCAATTTACAATACAGTTTCAAAAAATGAAATGCATGGAGTTGTCGGAAAAGTAGTAGCAGAAATTCTACAAGACAACTGGAAAGGCGACCCTTTTTATATAAAGGAATACTTGGAAATGACTGGCGACGGGATGTGCTCATTATACTTGCGTTTTTTAAACCAAATGCACGGAATGAGAACAGAACTTGCACACTGGACAAAACCCTGATTTACCATTCTTTCTTTTTATTCTTTTATTCTTTCTTCTTTTATATCTTTTCTTTATCCCTTTTTCACATAATAAAAAAGTTTAATTACCCAAGTTTGAGGTTTGTCATATCGGAGTAAAGGCGAGCAAAGTCCCCCACACAGACCATTTTCTTGGAGACGTCTTCTAAGAGTTCTGCAAATTTTTAAAGCAAATTTCGGCGAGCTTCGTTTAATTATACAGTTGTATTCATACTATTCCACGTTGTGCGTCAAATAACGTATTGAAAATGCGAAAACAGACCTTACCTGTTCAAGTTTCTCCTTCCGAAAGTTTCTAAACTTTGACACAAAAGTCGGTGGACAAGTATTTTTATTTATTAAATATATTTAAACTTAATTAAAATGTATATCTTATTTAGAGAATACTTTAAAATTTTAAATTCAATATTTATTTTTTAAATATTAATTTTAAGAAATTATACTAAAATTTTGAAAAAACCTCTACAAATTGACATAAAATTTCCCGGACAAGCATTTTAAAATAGCTTCATAATTAATTGTTTGCCATTTTTTGACTAACGAAAATAATATAACATTTTTAATTAAGTTTAAATATTTTTAATAAATAAAACAAACGTTGGGTGGGGAATAAATATAGCGCCGCATTCAAGACGGTATTCAAGACGAATAACTTCAAATCGAAAGATTTTTTTTCTGAAAATCAACAAAAAGATTTATTAAACAACAACAAAAATTATACCATCAGGAAATAGTATATCGTGAAGATCCTTGAGGCGGAGGTGTTGCCGTGGTCCAAATCCCACTTAGTGAGTGGCGATTGGACATACCAGAAGGACGGAGCTCCGGCTCACACCGCAATACTCACTAAGCAGTGGTGCGAAACCAATTTCCCCCATTTTATCACTAAGGGTCAATGGCCGCTTCTAGCCGACACCTCAAGTGAGCGGATATTTGACCCAACAAGTATCGACGAAAAATTATCCAAATTTGGGAGCCCTGAAGATCCCTCTGACAGCTGCATGGGACAATTTAGACGTTGATTACCTCCGTGCCGTCGTCGACTCTTACCCGAAGAGACCTTAGGCCGTCATCAAAGCGAAAGGAGGAAGATTCGAAAAATGTAAATCCTATACATTTTGTTGCAATTTAATAAACCTCTTTGTTGATTTTCAGAAAAAAAAATTTCGATTTGAAGTTATTACACCGTTTTGAATGCGACGCTATATTTATTCCCCACCCAATGTTTGTTTTATTTATTAAAAATATTTAAAGTTGATTAAAAATGTTATTGTTATCTTCGGTAGTTCAAAAAAATGACAAAAAATTAATTATTAAGCTATTTTAAAATGCTTGTCCGGGAACTTTTGTGTCAATTTTTAGAGGTTTTTTCAAAATTTTAATTTATATGACTTTTTAACATTAATTTTTTGAAAATAAATATTGAATTTAAAATTGTAAAGTATTTTCTAAATAAGATACAAATTTTAATTAAGTTTAAATATTTTTAATAAATAAAAAAAAACTTGTCCACCGACTTTTGTGTCAAAGTTTAGAAGCTTTCGGAAGGAGAAACTTGAACAGCTAAAGTCTGTTTTCGCATTTTCAATAAATACGTTATTTGACGCACAGCGTGGAATACTATGAATACAACTGTATAATTAAACGAATCTCGTCGAAATTTGCTCAAAAACAAAGTAATAGTGGTTTCTGAAGCGTTGTAAGTGGAAAGATCGCTTTGAATAAAGCGAATGGATTAGTCAAAATAATCTGATTCAGTTGCTTGCCATTCAAAGTTTTGTTTGCTTACTTTTCACGTTTTTAATTCTTACTTTCCCAAGAAACGGGTTCAGGTGTCAGATTCTTTCTATGAATCACTATTCGCTTTTCGTTTAAGCTTTCTTCTTTTTTCTTTCCACATGACGTAATCTCGATTCAAGACGATGTTTTCCATCCTGAGTCTCTCTAGTTTCCCATAGTTCCTCACTTCACGGTGTAAATCTGCGGTCTTCTTTTCCACTGAATGCCCATAATGCCCTTGTAACCTTCACGCCATTACTCATCAACTGGTCTTGTTAGTATAAAAGTAATCAAAAGGGTCAAATGCCATATCAAGCTATACGAAAATGGCTTCCAGCTTTACATGCCTTCTTCTCATCGCTTTTTGCTTCCTGGCTTTGGTCTCATATTCTGATGCATGCTTCGCTTCAGGAATCTGTGGAGGAGGATGCCCTCCGCCGCCACCTCCAATGTGTTCTGGAGGTTTGTCTTTTTTTAAAATTACATTTCTGCATGGAAACAACATTTATGTCTCTAAAATTGCATTGTTTCAGGATGTGGAGGTGGATATTCATGCGGATCTTATGGATGCTATAGAGCCAGAGCCAGAGGATCCAAGACTCTTTCATTCAAGAAGCCAGTAAGTTTATAGATGGTGCGAAGCCCACAGAAACTTTTTTTTTCAGAGTGAAATGACTCCAAATGAAAGGTTCATGAAATGTTGTGAAGACCGTAACCTTCCTGATTCATGTCTCTCTAAATGCTCATACACTTCCTACACAAAATCCGCCCTCCAAGCAATGTATTTCAAACAGGATTCTTGCCCAATGCAAGCAGCGGCTGATATTCAATATTGCGCGGCTCAAGGAGAAGATCATACTGAGTGCTGTGCTAGAAATGCTGTTGGAACAACATTGGCAGGACGAAAGGTCGGTTATTAATTAGAGAGAGAAACCTCATTCTTCCATTATGTCTTCAGTGCTTCACGTTTTGCGATCAGCGTCCCGGAAACGTGACCCAACTCGACATGAGCTATCTGGCTTGTTACGATCGTTTCGAGAACATGAAGGCTTGCTTCTACCAGAGAGCTGCTGAAGCTTCCGACCCATCAGTCTCATTCAACAATGATCGGGATGGCAACAGAGAGTTTGCAATCGATACTGAAACTAGCGAGCTTCGCCATCCATCTCAAGAGTTCAGAGCTCCAGCCTCCCCACAACTTCCACAAGACCCACTGCTCGCCGTTCAAAATTTGTTTGCCAGAGCGTTCGGACAGTGATTGAAAGAATGAATAGCAGTGTTTCTGTACATTTTGATGTTTTTATGAATTGATTCAAATTAAATCAATGGTGGCAGTTTTAAATATCGATTAATTCAATATTGAATCATAGAATTCATGCTGTTCTAATGGAGTAGAATAAATGTTTTTTGAAATTACCCTCTCACGTTTCTGAATCAAAGAAGACTATGGTGCAGAAAACAAAAAAATCAGTGCGTAGTATTTTTCGTCGAATCTTTTTGACAGTCTCCAGAACTGAAAATAGCAAAACAATCTATAAATTTCAATTTCAACAATGAAATAAGAAAGGAATCAGTTACCGATATGCTCTCCGTCGCCGACTTCAATGATTTCCATTGCTTGTAGCAGATTTTTCAGAAATTAATTCCGTTAGAAACGTCTCCTTCTACTGTGAGACGATGAATGGAGAGGTGAGGAACATTCCAGCCGATTTCAAATAAATTTCCAGTGTTTACCTTCATGTTAACATCATTAACATATGCCGAGTTCTCCCCTAATTCCAAAGTATAGCTCATTTTTGTGCTTCGTAGCCAATTCATCTCCTACAGTGTCTTCTTCCATTCATTCTAACCTTCAATTTCGTTGCGAGGTCGTTGAAACTCTGAAATTTCAGCCTGATCACTATTCATAACTATAACTTTTTGTCTTAAAACTTTTTTTTCCAACATTATTTAGATTTTTATTAATCAAAAAACATCAAAACGAGGCAAAATTGATAAAAAACCGTGAAAAAAAAGTTTCTTTCGAAATTCGAGCCTCCTTTAAGATGCAATTCGCTTACAGTTTTCATGGTATCTTTTACATTTTGACAGGCATTTTGCTAGCAATAAGGCTTCCACGAAAGACGAGGACAAAAAATCGTCTTCAAAAGTCGAGTCGTCTTTGTTCGTCTTGCATTCGTTTTACGCAATAGCTAGCGAATCGTCGGATCCTGATAATGACCTTCAACGTACAAAAATCTAGTTTGAGGACAGTATACGGCCAGTGTTAGGATCGAGTTCGGCTATTAAGAAACCCGTATTTTACCTGCCGTGAGTCTCCTGCCATGCCAAAAATATAACAAATTTTCAGAAGAGCCATTAAAGTCGCCGTGACGAAGACAACTGTCCGCAATCCGCCAGCGCGGCTGTTTAATGGCATCGCATCTTGTTCATTGTCCATGTTAATTGGATTGTCATTGTCATGTTAACATCATTAACATATGCCGAGTTCTCCCCTAATTCCAAAGTATAGCTCATTTTTGTGCTTCGTAGCCAATTCATCTCCTACAGTGTCTTCTTCCATTCATTCTAACCTTCAATTTCGTTGCGAGGTCGTTGAAACTCTGAAATTTCATATATTATTGGTATATATTATATATTAAATAGCATTAAAATATATTATTGGATTCAAAAGTTTTTCTCATAAAACCCACCTAAATCTATAATTTGCGACCTTTTCTGAGACATGGATTTGATTTTAATGCAATTTAAGAGACGACCCGTTGTCTACCCAAATTGTGCACGATTAAAATTGTAGGGTCGGCGATCGGTGACCGGCAATCGGCAATAATCGATATAAGGTAGATATTTATATATTTTTTTCGAAATTACAATTGAAAATTTATGTTTATGAAAATCATTATGGGAACTTGTCATATGTTATGCAGGCAAAGCATAAAAAATCGCCCATGGCCATCTCGCTAACTAGAAAGTGAAATTTTAGAAACTATTTTACTTCATAATTAGAATCCAAGACACTGCTTAAAAGACTTGACTCGAACAGGATGGTGAGGTCGCCATTGTCAGTTCGCCGACCTGCTTAGTGCTTATTTAATAGATTAACTTCAGTGAAACGAGCTTCGCATTTCACGTTTTCTTAAAATACCGTGGAATCCTGAAACTTATACGCGGCATACAGTTTCAATTTTGAAGCTGTCTCAGCTGTTCCGTACTTGGCACGGTGCATGGCGCGGAGCACGTTGATTTATTCGTCTTTCAAATATTACGTTTTGTCAAAAGTGTGCCGCACTCTTGCTATCTAAACTCGTGCCCCATTCTTGATGCTCACGGCTGAAACACAGAGGAAGGAAAGCACGAAAATGAGAGCAAAATTCACGGGGGAGTGGCTTATGATCCGCTTCTTTTCACGAGCAATTGAAAAATGGCATTTCCTCTGAAGCATCAGTTTTGTTAGGCTATTAAACTGGTATAGTTACTTGCATTTATTCAAAATAAATTATACTGATACACTGATAACAGGAAATATCACATAGCCATGTGATACAGCACACCCTTTCCGTCATTTTCAATTGATGCTGAACTATTGCTGCTGAACTTAATGCTCAAACATCGTCAATGCTGGATGATTAAACAGTTAACAGGTCCACGAGACACGTGGCAATATTTTGTAGAATCCGTTGAGAACTGGAGGTTATTGAATTTCTAAAAGCGGCCATTTAGAATGCCAATTGATAGTAACATTAAAAACCCACGTCGGCCTGACAAAAAAGGACGTAATTTTGAAGAGTATTGATTCCAAGATCAAATCGGATAACTTCGTTTTCAGCGGTAGAGAGCGCCTGAAAAATGATTCAATATGATTCGACGGCTTCGCATCGTGAAATGCATCTCACCGTTTCAACAGCTTTCCTCAATTTTGCAGATGTGCACCTAATATCCGACGCAGGCTCTTCGGAAATTTTCCAGAATTCAGCAGCTTCTCGCTTCTTCCTTTTCCCGCCTCTTCCACAGAGACATCCACATTCGGGTGGCATTGGACAGTCAGTTCCATCCGCTTGTTTGGGAATTGCTCTTCTCGGCTCAGTAGTAGCTCCCACAATATTCATAGCTTGCATTTGCGGCAGCAAGTTAGGAATTGGAGGGTACCCAAAGTTAGATCCATAAAACTCTCCGTAATAGCTCGGTGCTTGAGAAAGTGGCAAAGGCTGTTGGCACAGGATGCTGCATACTGAAACCAAGAAGAAGCAAACGAACAAGGGTTTCATGACGATAAGGAATGAGTGGCAGAAAAAGCCGCCGCTTATGTATCCGATCCATTTTATAGTCCTTGTTTCTTCTTCATTCTCCTATTCTTTCTTATGAACTTGAAAATATCGCGCGTCACTGATAAAACGAATATCAATGAGATCTCGGATAGGCGAATCACGCAACAGAAATGATGGCGCTATTATTGTTGGGGTGGGGGACTTAGTTAATCATGATTTCGCAAAATTATGAAAGGTGATTAGTTTATACCGCGTTTCTTATTGTTTCTTATGGGGTTATTCATGATGCATTTTTATGCAAAAAATGCCACTTTAATCTTATTCACGATAGCATTTTAATTGAAAAAAATGCATCGTAGTTCAGTGCTATGTTCAGTTAAAATGCAAAGTGGTGTCGGATATCGTCACCGAGAAAGTCTATGCGCCTTTAACCTTTCAAATAAATAATTGTACTATTTTTTCACCATTGGCATAGTAGTTTTACGCTTTTTCGCCTCCTCATCGTTCATTTTTGGCGGTAAAATATTATTTTTATCAAATTAATTTAAATTTTTTCCGAAAATGTGAGTTTTTCGCACAATAGGAGTTCTTCTGGAAAAAAAATTGAGGGCCTCGTAAATCGACACATTAAAGGCGCATAGACTTTCTCGGTGACGATATCCGACACCACCTTGCATTTTAACTGAACATAGCACTGAACTACGATGCATTTTTTTCAATTAAAATGCTATCGTGAATAAGATTAAAGTGGCATTTTTTGCATAAAAATGCATCATGAATAACCCCATTACGTGTTTTATTTAAGAAATGAAAGCAAAATGCAGTTTAAGCGCTATTAAAGTCACCATTAAAAAATAAACTATAAAAGTGTTATTTTCCGCAATACGTACGAAAAGTTGCAGAATTAACATTATACTTGTCGGAAAATAACACAAAAAAGTTCTCCATATCTCATTTCTAAAAATTTTACAGCCAAAATTTATGTGTGGCTTTTTTTATTTTGTTTATAAAATTATTCAGAATGCAAACGATGCCGTTTTTAGAAAAAAAATGTTTTAAAAAATTGCAGAAATAAGCCAAAAACGAGTCTGTTTCAAATGAGAAACAGTAAAACTATGATATAAAAAATCTAAAGCCTGCTGAAAATGCAGTTATAATGCAATGCAATTTGATTCTTACTCGCTTATTATCGATTTGCGCAAATTTTAATAGTAAAAGTAGGCAAAAGATTTGGAAATTGGAAAAATACGACACCCTCTCTTGATTCTTATTTAGTACAACGGATTGAAATAAGCTCTTGTTCTGCTCATTTTGTGCTGCTGCACCAGAAGCTGTCTTTTCTAAAAATTGGCTCAGTTGCTAGCAGAAATTGAAGAATGCTTCTGTCCATGTAATTCTGATTTCAAAGTTGAGCGGGCTGGTGAAAACCAGAAGAGCGTCGATGAATAGATAAAAATGGAAAGAAATCCCTGTTTTTTATAATTTATTTCTTTCTCTAACCCAGTTGGCCCTGTTATGTTCCGGAAACAAAACTGTTGGTCTGCAGCTTCAAAAATTGCAAATTTTATGAACTGTAGACATAGTCTGCGATTTTCGGAATACAGAATTTTACATTAGCTGAAACTTTTCCAGAAATCGTAACCACTGGGCCAGCGAAGTTTTCCGTCGTCCCTATCCACTGATGCGAGTCGCCGTGCCTGTCCTTCAGAAAGATGAACCCCCACCCCCTTCTTTCTCTCTTTCAACGCATTCTCACTCAAAATTTTCAAAATTAGATCAGTAGTTTTGAAAGAGTGAGTAAACTCTTCTAGCGACTACAATAGCGCGTAAATTTTCACGAAAAAATCTCATATACTGCATTATATTTTTCAAAGAGCGATTGCGTTTCGCTGACTATTGTCCAGTTCTCAGGAGAAACCTGAAGAGAGCACATTTGTCTTTCAGAGTCTACTCTACCCACACGTTTCCTTAATTCCTAAAAATAAATAATAAAAGTTGCCAAGCCTCGCTATCACCGGTCTGTCTTCTTCCGGTGTGTCATCATTGCATCTCTGCTTCTCTGGAGCCGTAGGGTTCAAACACTATTTCTCCTGCTGCCTTTCAATAAAAAAGAAGACGTCGGCGTGTCAGAAGAGATTGAGAGAAACATACAAGATAATGAAAATTTGATGATAAAAAGTGGAAAGGCTCGTGATTACTTGATAAATATAAAAAGAAAGATGGTTTTGAGAACTGGGCACGTCATTTGATACCCGTTTCACTCTGTTTTTTTTTTCAATTAGATTTAAATTCCCTGCGTTTCAGATCTTTATTTTTAGCCAGGCAAGCCGATGTGCTGGGTTTATAAGAAAAAGAGGTTCCCAGCCCGGCAGACAAGTTGGAGTTTTTCGGAGTTACTGTTTTTCGAGATTTTTCGAATAACTTCGTTATTCTGTCTTTCGAATTTATTTCTGGCTTTCGAATTTATTTCACTTTTGAAACAGTTAAGTTCTTAAAACTAACGGGCATTTGATAAAATGTCGGAAAATGTTTAGAAAACTGTTAAAATATTAATTTTTATGGGAAATCGTTAGGGGAGGACACTTTCAACTTTTCTTTAAGTCAAAAACGATTAGAAAACTTATTAGCCTGCCAAATTTTAAACGGGACCTGTTGAAAACGTGCCGGTATCTCGCATGTCTTCTTTAAACTTGTTTTCTACAATGTAATGAGTAACCCACGCATTTGGGGAAGAATCGGCGGCCACCTCCTTCTTTTCCTGCTATAAGGAGTGTACTTGTCGCTTTTTTAAAGGAAAGCTGCTTTTGGTTAAGGAAAATGACATAAATTAAAACTCATTTTCTGCATTTTTCTTTAACGAGCATGAATTTATAGTATTGCTTTCCTAAAAGAATTATAAAAATTACGATAGAATTATGCTAAATACGCAATCACCGCGTTTGCACACAACACCGCGACAGATGATTTGTTTGTATGAGCGGGATGGAGAGGAAGGTGTTGCCAGGATGGATAAGGCCCTCGCCCTCACCCCACGAACATTCTTATATGAACTGCCCCTGAGCGATCGCAATTTTTCTTTAAAAACTGAGAAGTTCACCTTTTTTGTTGCCTTCAAGCTTAAACTACCGTATTTCCATTCATCTTCCTTTAAAAAATTCAACTCAATGACAGCTTCAGGATGAGAAACGGGCTCCTCATCTGCTCCTTTCTCGCTATAAGCTTTGTTTTTGTTCAAGCAACAGATTCAGAAGTAAAGGCAGATACCGTAAGTTTGGATGTTAAATAGCTGAATTTGTTAAGAAAATAATCACAATTTTCAGAGCGATGTGAAGCCATGGAAAAAGTACGACTTCAAGAGGCGCGAGCCGGAATTCCTGAAAGAGATGTCTAAAGAAGCCAAAGAAGCTTATCTTGATATCAGGTTCAACGGAGATTTCACAAAAGCCGACAAGACTAAGAAATTTTTGGATTGGGCAAAAGAGTATGGTGCAGAGGTTTGTCTGTAATTTGTATTTTTAAAAGGCGTTCTTGAATTTTACATTTTGAAGAGAACGAAATTTTTTTTGCAAGCTAAACTAAAAATTAAAGTTAAAATTCCTGTTTATTTGTAATAATAAAAACCTCCGTTTGCCTTTTCAGGAAGAAATGCAAAAGTTCCTCGATGGTAAAAGAGCTGACATCGAGAAAGTCAAACAGGAGCGCAAAGAAAACTACAAACGCCTTGGAGAGCTAATTCAGAAGGCTGATGAGATTCTGGATGACGAAAATAATACATTTAATGGCGCCAATAAAAAGCTAGAGATTATGATTGACGACGAGGACCGTCAGATCTCTAAGGCTTTCCAAGCTTTTTATCCGTTTATCGGAAGAAACCACGAATTGCCAATGCGCGGACGTGAACACGGACATGGACGACACAGATTCCATCATGGAAGAAGATTTGGAAGACATATTGGAGGAGGAGCGAGACCACGCGGAGAAGGAATTGGAAGTGGAATTGGTTTAGTGGATAGACCGTATGGAAATGAAGGACGTGGTATTGGAAGCGGCGTGGGAATGGCTGATCAGCCATATCATAGAAATCGTGAAGAATATGATCCATATGGAAACAGAGGACATCATCACAAGAAGCATCATCACAATTTCTAGATTTCATTAGAGAGAAAAGTTAACACTGACAAATGGTTTGCATTTATGTATGTATTGAATAAAAAAAATTAAGTGACGATCTCCCACATAAACTACTATGATTGGTAACACATCGGCCAAGTTGTTCCGTTTGCGCTCAGTTTTAATATGATGAGTACGGCAATAGCTTTATTAAAAATTAAAATTAATGCTTGAAAAATGTCTGAAATAGTAAACTTTGGCGAGTTCTTTGAGGTTACCGATAACAGATGGCAAATGATAACAGTTTTGAATTAAGATCAATAAAACAGCCGTTTTCCCCCGGGCTACTTAACGGCTTCTGGTTTGATTTTTGCGGTAATTTTCTATTTTATATTTTGAAAGATTTATGCACCAACCTACGGGTGCCAGTATCATATAAACAAACATTTGAATGGGGGGTATGTGAAATCGGAACAAAATGAGAATAGAACTCGTAGGAAATCGAAACTTGATGAAAATAAAACTGTTAAAAAAGAAAACTGTATTGAATTGGAACTGATAGGGAATTAGAACTGTTTCAAAATAAAACCGCATGGAGCGTTAAATCAACTAAAAATACTCTTGTAAAGCAAACGCGCTCCATTGAACAGAGTTCCAATTTCATACAGTTCCTCTTCCATGCGGTTCTATTTTGAAACAGTTCTAATTCCCTATCAGTTCCAATTCAATACAGTTTTCTTTTTTAACATTTTTATTTTCATAAAGTTCCGATTTCCTACGAGTTCTATTCTCATTTTGTTCCGATTTCACATACCCCCTGGAATGGAAAAAGTAGACGGCCGATTAGCTGCATTTGTTAGGCCAAGCGTACGTACTCTGCCGCCTTAGCTCTCAATCTCGTCAGTTTTCTTAAGATTTGCGCTTCTCAACCTGAATAATACATATTTTCTACTAAAAATATGTTGAATAATTAGTGGAATTCCTGAACCATCCCACATTATCGCTTCTGAATATAAAAACAGATATTTCTTCTACGATCGAAATCATTCTCGTCTAAACAGTTTCTTGTATCCTGTTTGTTATGCAGATAACGGATTAGAAATTTATTACTGACTTGTAATCATATAAACAAAAATTTGAATGGAAGCAGTCAGATTCAAGATCTATTATAAGAAACGAAGCTGATGTTTATCTTGTGAAGATATCCAATGAGATTAAGCACTGCTGGGACGATCTGAAAGAAGGAAGGTTTCGAAAAAGAAGAAAGAGCATAAGCGCGTTTGTTCGTCTGCTCTTAATCAAGATTTGATTAGGCAAACACTGCAAAAAGCCGAAGAGAATTGAGTAAACTGCTACCTTTGGATGCCTTTCAGTGAGTAACATAACTGCATTGTTTCGTTCCTCATTGCTGATTTTTTTATTGTTATAGATTGCCGAAATTTGCTTGGAGACCAAGCCCACTTCATCGCTGATTTTTTGGATATCGGTTTCCACATTTTGACGAATTCGGTTAAGCACTGGGTCTTTCTGAAATAATTCACAGTTTCGATTTCCAAAATTGGACAGAAAGTAGTACATCCTTTGCCTGGACAATGTTTTCCAGAACTCCAACGTTCTTTGAATAATTCGTTCCTTTCAATTCTTGACGACGTGGGCCATAGAATCGAATGTTGATTTGATCCTGGAGGGATCCATCTGTTTCAAAGGTATGCAGATATCCTGGAAGGCTTGGTAGTCCTCTAAACGCACCAGCTGACGATGCACAAAGCAAGAGAGCAGCGTTAAAAACGGAAGGGAGCATGTTGTTTGGAGACCAAATTTGAAAAAAAAACTGAAATATAATTAAAAATTAAAATTAGTGTCAAGCAAAGCAAGTGAGGTCAAACAGAAAAAAAATAATATACAGACACTTAAAAATTTCGGAAATCCTGTGAGTGGCACAGTTCAAAATTTGGAGAGAAAAGTATTTAGTTACAAATAATGTAAAAGCTGATATTTTCAAGTGATCAATGTCAAAATCTTAGTCAGTTTTTTAAAAATGCTTTTTCCTAAAATTTGAAAATCTCCCATATGTCCAAAAGAAGTATTTGTCTGTCTTATTAATTTCTTAAAAAGGAAAGATCATCCGCTTTTTTATTAAAACTGACAGATTCGGCTGATCAGCAGTTTTCAAATGAAAAAAAACATTTTTGAAGTAACTTTTGTTTTTAGAAGTTTTGTGAAAACATTACAATTATGGTTAAACAAGTCCAATAAGCTGATGTCCGATCACATGAAATCTTCCATAGTCAAAAAAAAAAATAAAGGCAGTTCACGATAAATCCGAAATAATTATAACAGAAAAGTCGGCTTCCAACCAGTAAAAGTGGACTCAGGCTCTCTTGTCAAAAACACAAGCCAGGTAAAATCCGTGCTCCTAGATTGGGAAAAGTGCAGTTTCAGAATCGTTATTTACTCCAGTGCAACTGCGATTGAGCCACTCCGATCATTTATAGATGTGCATTTGAAGGCCATTCGAAAAGAAAAATTGAAAAACAGAAGCCATTCAAAAAACAAAAAACAACAAGAAAAAAACGACAAACTCGATACTATGTATTAGCGGGGAACTTTAAATAGATGGAAAATTGTGTGGCAATTCTTAAAAATTGATAATTAATCAATAATATTCAAAAAACTAATCATAACTGATATTTGACAATTTTCAAAATTTCGAATATTTTTTTTCAAAATTTTTTTGCGAAATGAATTCTTAAAACCCGAATCGAAATTACAGCATTTCGAGAAATGACTGGAATAAAAAAATGATTGATGAGTGGATGCGGTTCAATGAAAATATTTATTAGTTGGCTGATGTTTGAAGCAAGAGTTCTGATGGGAAACAGCAGCATTGAAGGAAGTTTTTTTTCTTGGAATTCTAAATTTAGTAGGAATGATTTTAATACTATAAATATTAATTGGAATTCGAAAAAAAAAACAGTAATTTTCATTGTTATGCGTCCTTGAATGAATCGCTACATCTCTAATCATTAAATTGAATATTCCACCTTTTGCTATTTACGAGTGCGGAGAAAAAACATTTAAACAATGGTCGTGAATTGCTAAAAATGAACCACCTGATGAAATTTGTAAGTCTAATAGATGTAGTAATCAAATATTTAAATCTATTATATATCGAGAGCAAATCCAATAATTTTTTTTTTCAATTTTTTAGATAATAGAAATTTCTTAAACAAAACTGATCAAGCGCTTCGCTCCGGATCAAAGATTGCAGGCTTAGTTGGGATAAAGAACATGAACATGAAAATTTGCGAATGCTGACCATGGAAATGACAGAAAACGGGATTAAGCAGCGTGTTAGGCTTCTTTTACTTGTGCTTCTTTTACTTATTGAATGAAGTAAAACTTTAAAATCGAAGATCTCTTCTTCTCCACCCTTTTTCCATGCCAGAATATGTCATTATATTCCAGAAGAAGGGCTTAAAATGAATAAGATATCTTTGATTTTAATGTTAGGAAGAATAAGATTTTCAGTCAGACACAAAAGTCCGTGGACAAGTTTGTTTTATTTTTTTTTTAATATTTAAACTAAACTAAAAGTTTTTAAATTTTTATATTATTTACTATTAGAGAATAGTTTAAAATTTTAAAACCAATATTAAGTTTTAAGGGGGTATGTGAAATCGGAACAAAATGAGAATAGAACTGGTAGGAAATCGGAACATGATGAAAATAAAATTGTTAAAAAAGAAAACTGTATTGAATTGGAACTGATAGGGAATTAGAACTGTTTTAAAGTAAAACCGCATTTTAAAGTAAATCTCCATTGAACAGAGTTCCAATTCCATACAGTTCCGCTTGCATGCAGTTTTACTTTAAAACAGTTTTAATTCCGTATCAGTTCCAATTCAATACAGTTTTCTTTTTTAACAATTTTATTTTCATCATGTTCCGATTTCCTACGAGTTCTATTCTCATTTTGTTCCGATTTCACATATTTACCCCCATTAAAAAAAATTAATTTAACAAATTTTAATGAATTACAATTAAAAAAAACCTCTTAAAAAGTGACACAAAAGTCCATGGACAAATATTTATAAATATCTTAATTATTAATTTTTTAAATTATTTTTTTGGATTAACGAAAATAATCTATTAGGCATACTTCGGGAAAGACTCTTTAAAGGAAATTTGAATCAATTTGGCCCAAATCTGGGCCCTATGCGAGGAAGGAAGCGCAATTCGGGCTATTGCGAGTCGTATTGGTCGATCAAAAAGCCTAGTTCATAAGTTTTTATCGTCACCAACATCCCATGGAACTGTTAAACAAACCGGCCGGTCAAAGAAGCTCAACGCTCAAGATTATCTTCGCATACAACGGGCAGTTTCTAATTAACTTAAAAAAAAATAAATATAGATTTTAAAATTTTAAAGTATTCTCTAAATAATATAAGAATTCTAAAACTTTTAATTAAGTTTAAATATATTTAATAAGTAAAACAAACTCGTCGCGTGAATATTCTGTGCGCTTCTCTAAATCCTTTTTTTCAATTATTTTTTGCATTATTCATGTTATAGATGTGACGTTGTATATTTATTTTCTGAAACTTGTGAAAACAATTGTAAAGAGACAAAGTTACTTTTTAGATTTTTCATCTTCCATCTCGATTCTCATGTCGGATCTAGGATCTTCATTCTCTTCTGTGACAAATTCAAGGTCTGAAAATGTTTAATAGAAAAAAAAATTAAATAAATAATTTAAAATTAGGCTTCCACGATAGACGAAGACAAAAAGTCATCTTCATTCGTCTTGCATTTGTCTTACGCAATAAAATAGTTGGAAACACACTACGTCAGACGAATTCAAGACGAAGATGAGACGAGACGGGAGAAATTTCGCCCAAATGGAAGCCTTAATATAAAATATTCAAACTCTCTGTTTTTCACTGAAACCTGATGCAATTTTATTTGTTTTTTTTATATAAGTGAATTAAAGAACGAATATATTATAGTTTTGTGCTTTTTTAAATGTCGAGTTTCGACTTAACCAAAACAGTGAAAACTAACTGCTGAAAGCACTTTGAGTACTCTCTGCTCCAGGGGATTTCGCAGTTTGGGCTCTGGAGTGTGACATACTTCTTCTGAAATGGAATTCTCTTGAAAAAAAAGGGTTTTCTATTCAAGATTTACCCAAGTTTCAGTCGACTACTTATTCTCTGGAATCTTCTTCGAATCGATGATTCTTTTTTCTGATTATTAGATCCAGAAGTGCTCGAAGAGACACTTAATTTGCTGTCTACATGAACCATTTTCGACTTTTCCGAAACTGGTATTCTGAGAAATATCATGCATTTTAGATGGTTTTCGGTTAAGCACATACACAACTTCTGCAGCTGACCCTTGAAGGACATGAGGGTGTTCTTGAAGTATATCTGGATACATTGGACCAAATTTTGGATCGGAGAACTGGTCGATGTTAAGAATGGGGCACTCCGCATGAGTGTCATCTACTATTTGCATTCCAGTCTATAAAAAATGATGAGAAGCGGGGCGGGAATAGGTAATAATGATTGCCCACTCACTTTTATATTCTTATCGATAACCCAATTTCCTTCAAAGTCGTCGTCATCCTCTCCGAATGGATTCAGCAGGGCTTCCGCTACCTGTAAAACGAATCTCACATTCTGAGACTTGAGATCGAAAACTAGTAACGATTAAACACGAGCCTTCATCCATCCGAGATATAGAAACAATGACGTGGCTGGAATTATTGGAATACATCTGTACCACTGAAATATTGTGGATCTTATTGAATTTGAAAAATGAAATGAACCAAAAATGATTCGCCCTCCATTGGAATATATTGTCGGGTGAACAATGTGAAGAAAAAGTGAATTCGGACTGCGATAAAGACAATCTGGAAATCAAATTATTTATGTTTAATCGGGAATTATCAACAACCTGCGGGTAAGAAAGTGGAATGGGCACCCAATCAAATTTACAGAGATTCTCAAGTTGATTTCGGAAATCTCTAATATTCTGGAAATATAAACAATCAATCGTTGCATTTTTCATCAATTTTAATTTGTTTTTTTCATTGAAGATCACTTAGCGAATCTTAAAAATATTAACTTTAACATTACTTCGCGAGTTTTTAAAACTGGTTCCAAGACCACTTCGCGAATCTTAAAAGTGCTGGCTCCAGAATCACTTTGCGAGTCTTAAAAATGCTGACTATTTCACGAGCAGTCTAGCATTGAAGCTATTAAAGCTTCAAAAGCACCAGCTTAACCGAAAATAGTCCAACAATCTGGAACGTCTTCTCACATTTAAAACATTGTTCGTTGAAACCGGTGCATCAATATACTTTTGCTGAAAAGGTGAAATGTCTAGTACAAAATAACATTTTATATTTCACATCCTGCATTCTCCAAACGATTGAGTTCGCCCAGTTGATTGGCACCCAATATTTGTTATAGCCGGTTTCAGTCTGCTCCAATTCATGAAGCTCATTTTCAAAGATGAATCCTTTAAAAAACCGATGAAATGATACTCGAGTTCGTTTTTCTTACCTGCCTCCATCAAGTTTTTCATCGTTGGGAACCGTCGGCGAACTCTCATTGAGATATCTCGATAGACCATTGCCTGAGTTTTGAAGTCATTCGAATATTACAGTACTGGCCTTAAAGAAGGCGTTGTTTTGGGCAGTGTGCGTTACCGACAACAGATGACAAAATTTGTCGAATTTTTGTCGTCAAATTTTGGACAAAATTTTATCGAATAATTTTTTTGTCGACAAAAACATTTTTTTTCTTGTTTTTGAAGCACTTCGAGTATAAGTTCATTTGAGCAAAAAATTGATTTAGCCAACTATCAGTATTGTAAATTCTATTTCTTAACCACTCAGGTAATTTTTGGCACATGTGCCCCAGGTTGGGGCGCGGTTGCCGGTGCTACGCAGTAAGCGTTCACGTTGAAAAAGCTTACCGCGTAGCACCGGCAACCGCGCCCCAACATGGGGCACATGTGCCAAAAATTACCTGAGCACTGGTAAAGAGGAAAGCGCCGCGTTCAACATTTTCGAAATGTAGTTTACTTTATTGAAATAAAAAAAGAACAACAACAGATAACGTAGAAAACAAATAGAAAAAAAACAGAGGAATATGATTATTGAGTGGGATATTTTTTATTGATAGATTCGTCGCTCATGTCATTTTCTGTGCCTTCATCACACGATCCCATGTCATCTTCGGAGTCGCTTTCTTCATCAAAGAGTCGTACAGATTCTCGTCTGTAATGAAATCTTGAGGAACGCTACGAAAAAAAGGGTACCTCGCTTGCGACAATTCCGAAACTGTCAAAAATGCGTTCATTGTTTCCATAGTAGCCCGATTCCTTTTTTTTGGCGTAAGAAGTCGGATAATAGGCTGTAATTTTTGAATGAGACTTTTTGAGAATAATTACCTAACGAACGAAGATGGGCTCGATAGAAGACGCGCAGCAATAGCAGACAATTTTACGAAAGAGCTTGAGTTTCCTTTCCAAAAATCCAGCGGGTTAGAGAAAAGTTTTGGTAAACTCGTTTGTGTTTGTTTTCCAAGTGATATTTTATCCCAGAAGTTGAGCTTTTGAATTTCAAATCAATATCACAAACGTCGCAATGGACAAATCGAGCCTTAGGATCCTTTGGTTTAGTATAAAACTTCCAGACGATTGACGGTTTTTGGTCTTGTTTCGCCGCCGGCGTTATTTTGAGTCTAAAAACATAATAACCGACATTTTCGACATTTCATTATTATAAATCTAGAAAAACGCTAAAAAACACAGAAAAACAAGAGAAAAACAGAAAAAATGCTCAAATTTGCTTTAAAAATTGAAAAACAACGATGCTCCGCATTACGCATTCGTTAATCGACTCTGCGTCTCTTTCTCTTATTTTTGCCGACGACAAATATTCGACAAATTTGTCGAAAAAATTTTTTTTATCGACAAATTTGTCAGACAGGGAATTTGTCGACAAAATTTCGTCGACAACGCACACTGGTTTTGGGATAACTTCGGTGAAAACAGATATTTTGTTGCGAAAATTCTACTGTAGCTGCGGAGCACCCTCACGGCAACTTGCAGAAAATGAAATTGCATCATTGCAAGAGTTCTTAATTTTTCTTAATTTTTTTTCGTTTTTTTTTCATTTTTGATTTTTTTTATTTATTTTCAGTTTTTGATTCAGAAGCCTTGTAAATCTGCGAGTATGATTCTCTATTCTTTTTTCTAGTAATGGTTAGACCTATTGGAAGGAAAACCCTCACTGTACACCTACGAGAAGCTATCATTGTCGGCTGGAAACTAGGTGATTCTACAGTTGAATTGGCTCACCAGTTCAATCGATCTCAAAGACAGATTCGTCGCGTTTTGAAAAGATACCGAGAAGATGTGAGTGCTTTTTAATTTTTGAAAACTATTATTTCACGTTTAGGGACGAGTTGTTGATCGTAAATCGACGGGAAGGCCCCGCATCGCCCGCACGTTGTTCGAAACATGCTGCGCGCGGCTCGAGAGGACCCTAGAAAGATTTCTACGAAGATTCAGATGATTGTCACTTCTCCATTCTTCAATGGATCCCGTGCCTTCAAAAAAAAAATTGACTCCATGGACGCCGTCCTGTGAAGTTTTTCACGACTTTCACAAATTTTGGATTTTTTCCAAGACTATCTATTATATATTTACAAGCTAAAACTTACTGAATATGTTACTCAGGCCAGTTTTAACAGTTCCAAAAACATTTAGACAAATTGGAACAGTTTCAGCGAAGTTATCCCAAAAAACGCCCGCGCGCATTCTTTTAGGCCAGTACTGTATAATAAATACGAAAACCGTACCTGAGATAACACCAAATACCTAATAATAGATCTTCTAGCCAATCGAGCATTGTCATCGGTTCCCCGAATAATTGTGCTCACCGACAGAGCAACCCTAGAACAAAGAGGCACTTCTTTAGATGTAAGCGGCTCTTACGTCTCGATGAAACTAATGTTCTGCAGAACGGTCTTCCATCTGTCGACGACTATTGTCACAAAGAATCCAAGCATGAATTTGATGTCCAAAATGCCGAGATGGTCATCCAAACGAGAAGCTTCTCTGCTTAATATTCTGAAAAACAATACAATGGTGCTCCTGGTAATATTCTCCTGTACAAACGTTTTGTATTCCGGTGAAATCCCCAAATGTATTATTAAAGCAATGACGGCGTACAAAGCAATCCAGACAATCAGCTCGGCCCACACGGCCTTGAAGACGGATCCCTTCCATTTTCGAAGTAGTTTCAAGAATGCCGAATAGCGAGCGGATGACACTGTCAGCGCGTAAGAAACTGTCATTTTTTGAAACGAGCAATGTAGAATAAGTTATCACATTTAATAGGTTTTAAACTGGAATTTTCGAAGAAATAAAATCAAATTAGAAGAGCAAACACTGCAATCAATGATTGCTTCACTTAACAACTGAAAATGGCAAAAACATAAAAACATCTCGCTGAAAATGTTGGACGGCGTCATTTGCATACCCCCATTTTTGCATTGGGTTTTTCGCGTGTTCCGTCAACAGAATAGAATTATATTTTTGATCAAACAACTCCCAATTTCAAAGGATCACTGGAAAATCAAATTCGAAAGAGGAGACTATGATGATAAGTACTTTTAATACCCCTTGCATATTTAAAGGGACAAACAGACAATGAATGAGAATACTGTAGCGTGACTGTTGAGGAAGGGATAAGTGATAAAGTTTCATTTATTTTCAGTGTCACATTTGATTTAATGAAGATCGTAACATGGCTAGCTTACCATGTTTTATGTTTTAGTTTTCACTTTGATCTAGTACAGTGCCCTTCGATTTCGGTTGTTCTGAATTTTCTAGAACTGCAGAAAATCGGCTAATGCAGTTCGATCAGGCGTGTAAGAAAACCTGCGGGTGAAAATTTTCAATCGGATCCGATTATCGGCTCTTGATCCATAGCAGGTAAATCAGAAATCGGCGCCGTCAAAAGTATAGACAGTTTTTAGAATAAATCAAATTAGTTAATGATTTTTATTATAAAACAATGATTTTTACAATCAGTAGTCAATACAGTTTTCTTTAGATGTAATTAGTGTCGATTCAACAATCGATCAATTTTGATTCGATTTGTTAAGCGGGCAAATTGATTTGAATCGATTCGATTTCGCGAATGAATCGACTTGAATCGATACTTGAATCGAATCGAATTGATTCAATTCAATTTTCGATTCGAAGAGAATCGATTCGATAAAACCGAATCAACAACAATAGTGCAAATGAGCTCTACCGATCAATGCCTTCGGCGGCGGTTTGAAATCGTATTTTTTATCGCTTTCATTCAGATTGCGTTTTTTAAAGCAATTATGAATTACCGCCAAAGGCATTGTTTGCTTATTCGATATGATTTGATCAACACGGCCACAATCGAATTGATTCAAATTCGAATCAAATTGAATCAAGTTGAATCGATTCAATCGATTCAAAAATTATTGATCCAATTCGATTCAATCGATCAATTCCAAAATCGACACGATACACTTCTGGAGGTGTTGGGGAGCTCATATTCCTCTATTCTCTTTCGATGTCATCTTTCAAACTCTGAACGGAGATGTATTGGGTCGCATTCGCGTAAACTGCTCGGGCAAGGATGCCTCAGAAGTTTTCGATTGGATTCACATCCGGTGAGCATGATGACGAGTCCTTAGCGGAGTTGGCAGCATGAAATGGAGAACTGGAAGACAAGTACGGAACGACGAGCATGGTTTATAAATGGTACCGAACTGGTCTGGAGTACTTGCTCATATGCCACGGCATCCATCCGATTTGAAATAAAGCTTCCTCGCTGCGATGAAAGCACCGACACGATAAAAAATATAATAAGAGAAGAATCAGATAGAGGTTTCTACGCTCACATATCTCACCCGAAACCTCCATCACAACCGTCCTTCCTTTCCATCCCAGCACGAGGACTAGCCTTGGTGCGGAGCCCGTAAGCTTCGAGTTTCAGATACTTATCATGCTTTCAATCCTGGGTGAAGCTGGCCGATACGTCCGTTTTACGATAAAAGTGCCAATATGTACATATATATAATTCAATGGAACAAGAACGTTTACTGCGTAAAACTATTTACCAATTTACCTTAAATCGATTGATTGCTTCATCGACCACCATCGCCCAAGATCGCAAATCATGTTTAGCTGTGATCAGCGCAATCACAGGTGAGTGACGGATCGACTAAGTAACTAAGTAAGTAAGTAAGTAAAGAAGAAGGTGGGAGCTTCACAGAACTAAACGAGTTCATTCTGCGAGATTTTTATGAGGAAATGTGTAATCCGCGTGCTACAGGTGGATCAGAAAAGAAGAAATTCTCGAGAAATTCTGGAATATTTTCAAGTTTGCTCATAGAGAAATGTGGAAAATAACTATCAGTACACAGTACAGCCTGTATAAGTCCAAAATAAGAAAACAGTTGACATTTATCCATAATCATACATCAATTAAAATTGTCAGTTCAATTCGGTTCGGCTTCAATGACAGCACGAAGACAAACTAGGCTGGCACCCACCACTACAAACATGACAAACATTTCAGGACAGAAGCGGAGTCGATGAAGTCCGGAACGTTGGCTGTGCACAAGTCCACGGTGAGAATTGCTCAATGAACCGGATGTCCATCTTATTGGTGAACAGAGAACAAGAGAATCTCTTCGATATAGTGGGTGTTAGCTGATTTTTTCACCTTTTATCATGGAAATCGGCGAGCACTCACAAAAACGCGTGAAGGGTTGAGAATCGCGGTAGACGGTTCTTTCTTTTCTGGTTGCTTTTGCAGAGTCTTTGGCGAGAACTCTGTAATTTTCGGCTGTTGCATTTTTGGTAGAGAACGCCATACTCAACACTTAACAAAGAGTGTTCCTTTGAACATCCATTAAATAGGATTCTCGAGAAGAAAATCGAGAAGCCTGTAGAAGAATCAGCAAGCCGAATACAGTGACTTTTCAGTATTGCGGCATGGTTATTCAAAAATCTGCAAAATCTAATTTACATAAATACGGTAATCCCTCACAGTATCAGCAGTTGGTATTCTCACTTAAGCCTTCCACGAAAGACGAAGACAAAAAGTCGTCTTCGTTCGCCTTTCAGTTCGTCTTGCATTCGTCTTTCGCAATAAAAAATTGTCAACACATTGCGTCAGACGAGTTCAAGACGGAGAAGAAGACGAGACGGCCGAAATTTCGCCCAAATGAAGCCTTATTCACACTTTCCTTGAAAGCAAAAGATTAAAAAATTTAAAGATTTTTAAACATACCGAAACGATCAGTATTTTCAGACAAAACTGGAATTATAGCAATAAACAGTTATTCAGCAAACATTATACTGAACTCATCGTTTAAGTTATTAAAAAGGTATTAAAGCTCTTTTTGAAATTGCAGATAGCTTTTAAGATTTCCAGATTTCATTGAAACGTAAAAGGTAATAGGTTCTCGGTTCAAACCTTTTCGCCACTCCAATTTTTTAGCCATTTCAATTGCTTTCCTGCATTTAGTGCCGGACTCTCTCTCTCTCTCTCTCTCTGTTTCTTCGTCTCTCCACTCGTTGGAATAAACAAATCCGGCGTGGAAATGGTCGTAGTGTCCACCCGCATCATGATCTATTCACGAGAGAATGGAATAGTCCGACGAGCCAAGAAAAAAGGCTGGATAAATAGAAAAACGGACGATGAAATTGCTCTTTGTTTGGAAGTAAAAAGCAGAGAGAGAGAGGTCGCCATCTTTGCGAAGACATTGAAAAGAGTCGGCTTCACCTTCCAAGAGTTCAAAGCACTTTATACTTGGCTTATACATGTCGATGCTCTTCGAAGCTCATTGAGCATTCAGCATCACGAAAATTTCTTCGATCAGATGCAACATTCCATCAAATTCAACTACGACTACATTTTTAAAAAACCGTTTTCCTACTAAGACCATTTTCAGAGCTCCAGAGCTCTATTTTTTTTTAAATTTCGGCAATTTTTTTCTGTGATTCATGTGGCCCATTGTTGAAAGAAGAGGTTAAAAATCTAAGGAATTCTTGAAGATTCAGGGAGTTTCAATTGAGCTGACTCTAGCGAAAAGCTTTCTCTACACCCTGTTATATCCTCCCTCTTTTTCCCATACTTTGTTCATGTTTACCGGAAATCACCGCCAACGTCCAACACAAAAGAATGACCACTGACATTCTGAATGCAGACTCATTTTCTTTTTTCTTCTGAATCCTTTTTCACTGTCAAAATACTCTTTAACTTTCAGGTGAGCGCACGCAGCAGTAGGAGCATCGAGAATGGTGAGTGTTGATTCATTCTGTATCAGTTTGAGAAACAACGCTGAAAAACGGTTAATTCAGAGCAAAAATTCGCCAGACCGATTGGTATCCGTCACATCAGAAAGTGGGGTAAGTGAGTAATGCTCCTCGAAATGCTTCCGAATTTCATGAGCGTCTCTTTGAAATATAATGAGTTTTCTAGTAGATGACATGCGTTCTATTAGCTCAGTTTCTTCATTTCTCGGTATCTAGTTCTTTCAAATCATCTAATATGAAGAATAAATTCCATTATTGTCGGCAGCCTTGCTGTTATAAGCTTATTGTTCTAGATGATGATTCTGGAGCCGATCAGGTGAGCAATCAAAGTTAAAAGAATCGATGTGAGTTGCTCAAGTTGGTGAGCGCAAAGCCTTAAAATTGCAGAGTCAGAACACTCTACTTTCTTTCTTTTTCCAAACTGTGCTCTCTCTCTCTCTCTCTCTCTCTCTCTCTCTGCTGATTCTATCAAATTTGTAGAGCTTACCGCCGCAATCTCTTCGGATCGAAAATTCAGTTTGAAGGAACTTGTACATTCTATACATTCTTCGGCCCCTTTCTTCCATGATTATGATACCTAACGTGAATTACCGTAAAATCTCTAATAGATTTGCACCCCTATTTGATTTGCGCTAACGCTAGATTTGCGCTGAGTATTGCATGCAACACTATTTGAGTTTTTACGGTAACTTATGCAATGCGTTTCACATTTATACGGTCGCCCCTGTTTAAGACTGTAACAGCTTGACTTTAAATATGAAACGCTTGCAAATAGACCATTTTCAGCGCTATACCAAATTTTTTTCCGATAGGGTCCTAAAAATTGGCCCATATACGTAACTTTTTGTGGGGAATTCGATTTTGAAGTTGTCTTGTTGTGAAATCCCCTAATCAAGCTGTTACAGTCTTAAACAGAGGCGACCGTATAAATGTGAAACGCACTTTAGTCTACTCATAGGTAATATGTGCACGAGCCAATCTCGCATACCTTGTTCAGACCATATGAACTATGGGGAGCCCCATGGTTTTTAGAATCATAGGGTATTTTAAATGTTGATTCATAGAGATCCAAACGTGTCTTCTACTATACATTGTTAAAGTAATCGACTACACAGAGCAGAGGCTGTAGTAGTAGTAGTAGTAGTGGGAGATCAAGATCAAAGACAGAACTGTTTACTGTTCCATGTTCAACGTGAATGCCTCGACGATCAATCGACGGACGGGCCACTCTTACTTCTAATATCTATAAAATCTAGCTTTTCGTATGCCCTGAAAATATTAAAGAAAATGTAGACCGATCGGAGCAGTGCCAGCGGACATTCTTTATGGCCAGTACTGTATATTCTTCCGATCAGCGCTTCTCCCAACCGACTTGGGCGCGTTGTGTTCTAGGTGACGTAGTCCACTTTAGCAAGTTGGGGCATCGTCGCTCTAATTCCGGTATGGTGCATTTTCAGAATGTTCGGAATTTGCAGAATCCAATACAAATGCAAGCAAAGTCGTTTCATTCAACTGTCGTCAAATCTGGCGCTTTGTGGTCATACACCTCTTGCACAGTATTTTACGCTAAACATTAATGCATTCCGAAATAGTTTGTTATTCGTGAAATCGAGTGGGAAATCCATCGACAAAAATGAGTTGCATAAAAAACAAATGCGAATCTATGACGCGTGGATACTCAACAGATATTCTTTTCTTTTACCATGTAGAGCAAGCTTTCCGAGCATTTCACATTGCTTCACGTTTGCACATTTTGGTTCCCATCGCAGCAAAAATGTAAAGCTTGAACACTTGTCTGAAAATGCTGCATTTTCCCAAAAGATCATGGTTTTTGCGTGCTCCTATTCGTATTTTTATTAACTTAATTGTAACAGACGATTCGAACAGACGACGAGCCAACCGGCTCACGCGATTCTTCAAATTGTAGATTAGAATGTGCGAGTAGTTTAATAAAAGTCAGAATTCCAAGAGTCACTACAGTAGACGGGGTGACCTCTGGTAAGCCATCTCCGTTTCACGAAAGACGAAGACAAAAAGTCGTCTTTATTCGCTTTTCAGTTCGTCTTGCATTCGTCTTACGCAATAAAAAATTGTCCACACATTGCGTCAGCCAAATTCAAGACGAAGACGAAGATGAAATTTCGTCCTTAGTTTTCTGTAAAATTCTGCAAATCGCTTTCTTTGACGAAGTCGTAAAACCTCATAAAAAATCTTGTTGATCATGAGAAATTGCCGCTTCGCCGCTCGCTCGGAACGTTTCCTGTGCTGTGGCTTTTGCAAAAAAAAATTAGTTCCTTCTTGATCTGTCTGCTCTGACTCTTCTGAATCCGCGGCGTGAAGCGGGTGGCAAAGTCCAGAAAACATCCGCAATTAGATGTATATTGTTGACATCTCGTAGAGCAACACAAGGCTAGATAGATGGCTCTTCCACCACCCCCCCCCATCTATCTTCTCTACTACTAAAATTTGGAGTCCGTTAGTCTATGCACTTTATGATTCCAAAGTATACATCGCCACGTCGCAACGATGCTATACTGCACAAAACTCCGAAAAGTGTCACGTTTGCAGATGTGGAGATGGAATCGTGTCAGGTGCAGGTGAACCATTTTTCTATAACACTCCAAGTCTGAAATTACTTCCGAAGCGCATAGCAATGAAAATTTGAATATCTTTTTATATTTCATATGAATATGAGCTACTTCTGAAAAAAATAGCGAAAAAATTAAATAAAAAATAGCCCATATGGGAGTTCCTCGAAAAGAAAAGCTGATCGTAGATTCATGTAGGTTCCTGCTTTTCGACAAAAGAGGAAGTCGCGGCAAGACCAAAAAAGAGAGAGAGAGAAAAAGGAAAGAAGTAATGCGACATGCATTGATCCCAAGAGAGAAAATGGTCCCCCCGGTTTTCCCTCTGGAATTTTTCGAAAAATTGTGCACAGCTTTTGTTTTTCATGTGCTTTTCTAAGTTGTCGCCATTTCGAACGCACCATGAATATGGTAGTTTAACGATTTTCTTTTTTTTCAGAACATTTCTCAAATATCTGAAATTTTTGATTTGTTTTATATTTTTCACGTCCATGGCACTCTGTAGTTACTGCAAGATTCGCTTACAGGGTGGGGCATAAATATAGCGCCGCATTCAAGACGGTGTAATAACTTCTCTTCAAATCGAAAGATTTTTTGTCTGAAAATCAACAAAAATGTTTATTAAATAACAACAAAAATTATAGAATTAACAGTTTTCGAAACTTACTTCTTTTCGCTTTGATGACTGCGTGAAATCTCTTTGGGTAAGAATCGACGACGGAACGGAGGTAGTCAATGTCTAAACTGTTCCATACAGCTGTCAGAGAGATCTTCAGGGCTTTGTTGTTGCTTAATAAACATTTTGGTTGATTTTCAGAAAAAAATCTTTCGATTTGAAGTTATTACTCCGTCTTGTCTCTCTGTAATTGCGTTCATTTCAAATGAACAATTTGCAGATGCCACAAAAGAGTTTGGAATTCCTTTGAAACTAGAGGAAAGTGAAAAAAGAGAAAAGAGAGCAGATTTGAACATTGAAATCGAAAACGAGATTCACATTTAGATAAGCTCATATTGAGCACTCTGGTGCAAGCAACTCGGAGAATTTTCGGCACTAGCGGCGATAAAAACAGCGCGTCTGTCGTATCTGGCTAATGCTCGGCAGCACTCGGTTCGTTTTTTTTACCCGTCTTTGTGCCGATTCACTCATTGAACGGCACGAGTCTTGCAGACCATTGCGCCATTGCGTTCAGCGGTCACTAGCGCTGAAGATTCTTTATGCCGCGTTCAAAGTTGATTTTCAGGAGAAATTTCCTGGAAAAACGCTGTCCAAAGCTGCCATTTTTTTCTCCATATTTTCCGGAAACTGTCGCAACGAGTGTTACCGTAGTTTGCCTCTTCCCTTCGAGACCACCGACCGTCGCACGATTTACGGCTCTTTTTTATAGCAATTTTTTCAAGTTTTTAAACTTTTTTTCGCTATATTCGGCTGTTTTTTCTGAATATTTCTCCTCAAATGATGGATTCTGACGGAGAAATCGTTGAAGATCTCGAAAAAAGAGACAAACTACGGTAACACTCGTTGCGACAGTCTCCGGAAAATCTGGAAAAAAATTGCAGCTTTGGACAGCGTTTTTCCAGGAAATTTCTTCTGGAAATCAACTTTGAATGCATAGAGATTTCCCTTTAAAATTCGCAATTTTCCGCCGTCTTCCCTAATGAAACAATGCGAGAACATTGCACACTATTCAGTTTTTTTTCAATATTATCAATGGCACAATTTCAGAGATTGGTTCCTGAGCCAGAATCAATGGAGAGCAGGTCAAGCCCGTATATAAGACCAGCTCCATACAGTGGGGGAGTCCATCCGCATTTCGAGGACGAAGATGATAATTCTAGAGTGAGCTTCTTTGTATTTTTGGCCCCTACAGTAATTATCCCCCATCTCAATTTTAATACTGAATAACGCTGGTTGGGGGGCTATTATCGATGGTGGGGGGCGGTTGTAGGCAGAGAAGGGCGGAATTCCGGATTACGGATTCCAGATTCCGTGAAAAAATATTTTTTCCGTATTCCGGATTCCAGATTCAGTGAAAAAATTTTTTCATTCCGTTTTCCGGATTCCAGATTCCGTGAAAAAATTTGTTTTCCGTTTTCCGGATTCCGAGTTCACAAAATCCAATTCCGCCCAACTATGAGTTTTAATACTTTATTCTCAATTGTTGTGTAAAGTATAATTTTTTGAACTCCCGCAAAAATGTTTGCGAACAGAGCGCATTTACATCATTTGATTCCCTCATTAATGGCTAAAGTTCCGTTTACCGCATTTCGCATTTCGGATTCTGCCGCTTTTTACATTCCGTTTTCCGGATTTCAGATTCCGTGAAAAAATTTTTTTATCGTTTTCCGGATTCCAGATTCCGTGAAAAAAATTGTTTTCCGTTTTCCGGATTCCGAGTTCCCAAAATCCAATTCCGCCCTACTCTGGTTGTAGGATAGGGGACGATTCTTGGAATTTACCCTTCTATTGAAAATTTCTATACCTAAATTGTATTTCTATAATAGTGGCGAAGTCGGTGAGCACGATAATTCCAGCTCCACACGTCTGCTCTGTATTCGGAAAGGCGTGCATCATCTAGAAAATCTCTTCGATCTCAGAAAATTGATTATCATGCCACCACAATAAAAACGTTATGGTTTGATTTCTGTGCCAGAACTTCGTCCCATGGAATTCCATACGTTGCGTAAGTTGGCCTCTTGTTTCGCGAACAACTTGAATCCCTTCTTTCAGAACGTCGTCTTTCTTTGGACGATATGTTTGGGCGGCCTTATTCTTGTGCATGTTAATGGCATTCTTGCTGCAAACCTATTGGACCATGTCAGAATATCTTCAGTATAGAACAATTATCGAAATGCAGCTGCAATTTGAGGCGGGTATGCTTAAAAAGACGTTTTGGAGACTACAATGATTTTGAACATTCAGCCGCGTTTCCCGCTGCTACAGTATGCAATTTGAATGCTTTCAAATATAGTGAGCTCATTCAATATGATGAAATCAAGGAGGGCGTAAGTGTGATTCGGGTGCTTCGTTTTTTGCAAATTCCGACTTCCAGTTCGACTACTGGGAGCGAGTAATCAATGCTCGAATGATGAGCGACAGCATGAAGCCAGGCGGAGATCTTTTAGAAGCGATCAGTGTCAGAAAGTGAGTTGTAAGCGGGAGAGTGGCCCGCAACAATTACTTTTCCAGGAAAAGAGCACGAGATCGAGGGGATCTGGTGTTCCCCATAGACGATGAAGACTTAGAAGGAGCTGAATATCAGCCAGTGTTTGTCAGATGCACATGTATGAATATGGAGCAGTGTGTGCCGAATAGAAATCCGTTAGAAGTAGGGATATATCCACATTTCACGCAAGCTTCATAGGAATTTTTCAGGTTAATGCCTCGATTTGTATGTGCTTCGAGGATGTGACTCGTGGATTAATCTGGCCGTGCTACCCAACGTCCGTATGGACAGTCAAAGTAGATAATATTTGGAGCTTTCTTTTGTTTCATTTTCAATTATTTCACATTATTTTCAGAAATGCTCCGGGTGTTCCATTTCAAATACATGTCCAGACCCGGATGGGCCAAATGTGTCGAAACAGGTTACAAAAAATCAGAGCACCCTTCCATGCCTCTGTCAGTCGATATCTCATCATTGTATGGTGCATCCCAAGGTTCGTCTGATTCTCATTATTCTGCAGCACAATGAAGTATTGCAGGATGAAATTCACTGGTGGAACCCGAATAACTATACAGTTTACTCTGTAACTGACCCTCCAACTACTGAAATCACTGAAACAGAGGAGGCCTTTGGGCTCAGTGTACGGCAATTCTTTGTGAAAAATTTGAAAGGAAGTCTATGAGATTTACAGGATCTTAAAGACGCCGGAGCAATTACAACGCAAACAAAGGAAAATCTTATCTTCTTGGTGGCTGCTCTTCCGAGAGAAACTAGAAGAAATCTGTCATACACACTCAACGAATTCGTACTTCGGTGCTCCTTTAACTCAAAAGATTGTAGCATGGAACGGTGAGAAATCAAATGGGTTTATTGGCTCTATGAAGTGCTTGAAATTCGATATTTCAGTGATTTCAAGCTCCACATCGACCCTGAATATGGCAACTGTTACACCTTCAATTTCAACGATTCAGTCGAATTGAAAAACAGTAGAGCTGGTCCAATGTATGGTGCGTTTCTTGTGTCTTAAAAGAGTGGTACAGTACCGGCCATAAATGTATTATATTGTCGAAAAACCAAAATATTATACATTTATGGCCGGTACTATATGTAGAATGAGCACCGGCAAGGAGAAAAAAAGCATTCCGGGATGGGGATTTTTAGGCAATGTAATCAGAAAGAGCTGAAAATACAGCTGGAGCAAGAAAGACTGCGTTTCGAATGGCAACCATAATATTATACCTTTATGGCTGTATGTATTAGGTTGATGGAAAAGTTATTGCGTTTTTAAACCTTCACCTTTAAATGACCATAACTATTTTTAAAATCAAATTTATTAATCGAAATAAAAACCATTAGAATCAATACATTTTTGCCAACAAGAAACAAGTTTCCTTATGCCGGTAGCGTAAAAGTCCGGGTCTCTGGAAGCGACGAACTCATTGAAGGCATTTTCGGCATCGTCTTGGCTTTTGAAGCATTTCTCGCGAAGAAAATTGTCGAGGTGCTTGAAAAAGTGGTAATCGGTGGGCGAGAGGTTCGGTGAGTATGGTGGATGAGGTAGAGTCTCTTACCTAAACAAGAAAATCGTTCGAATTTGCCTTTTATCCATGCTTTTTTGAAGTGCTATAAAAAGTGACATAATTATTTCAAGGAAAAATCAATAAGACAAATAGATAGAGCGAATTATGCGTTTAAAAAATGATACATAACACGACCACAGATAACCAAACATTTTATTCAAAAATCTTTCACAAAAGTAAACAACATAAAAACGCAATAACTTTTCCATCAACCTAATATATCTATGGCGCTCAGGGCTAGTTCTCACACCGTTCAGAAATCGTTTCACATCTTTGTGCTTCAACCAGCGAGTGCTTGAAATGGAATACACGACAATGCAAACACTGCTCCGATGAATTCATTGTTTGAAATCATGTCTCTAATTAGGGCAGCTCAGGAGTCTGGCTTCATGCCTTCAGAAAGACACAAAAGTCGGTAGAAATCGGTGTTCGGTGTAGAGAGAGAGAGAGGGAGAGAGTTCAAGAGATTTAAGAAACAGATGAAGAATTGAGCAATACAAAAAATTAAAAGAGCTCCGAACTAGGTACAGTACCGGCCATAAAGGTATTATATTGTCGAAAAACCATAATATAATACCTTTATAGCCGACGTACTGTACATTTCTCGTATTTTCAGGTCTACGACTGCTCCTTAACGTTCACCAAAGTGATTACATGCCAACGACAGAAGCGGCAGGAGTCCGATTAGTAGTGCATGAGCAAGATCAAGAACCATTTCCAGACACATTTGGTTATAGTGCTCCCACTGGATTCATCTCTTCATTTGGATTGAAAACTGTAATTTGCTGCGTGACTTGAAAAAAGAAGAGGATTTCCGTCCTTTTTTGCAGAAAGAGCTTCATCGCCTCAGTGCTCCGTGGGGTAACTGCAGTGACACTTTCCGGCCGGATCCGTATATTTATAATGAGCATTATTCACCTGAGGTTGCTCTATTACATGTACAACCATACAGTTTTAGCATTCCCATTTTTCAGGGTTGTCACCGAAACTGCTTTCAGCTGAAAGTTCTTGAAATATGCGGCTGCGGAGACCCAAGGTTCCCTTTACCATCAGAAGAGCAACGACACTGTAATGCGAAGTCAAGAACGGATCGTGAGTCTCCTATCATACAATCCTTCACATCTAATCTTAACTATTAGGCCAATGCCTCTCAAATCTGACTAGTGACTCTGGCGGCTATCACCATCTACATGAGCAGTGTGAATGCCGGCAGCCATGTCATGAAAAAGTGTTTGAAACGGCGTACTCTGCTTCCGCGTGGCCAAGTATAAACTTTAAAATTGGTTTGTGTATTTTCCATATTTCCCAGTGCCTAAACTTGTTTTAGGAACGGATTGTCCCGCTGTTTCGGATATTTTCAATGATACAGAAGCATGCACGGAATACTATCGTCAGAATACCGCATACATCGAAATTTACTATGAGCAGCTGAATTTCGAATCACTAAAAGAAACTGCCGGTTACACTGTAAGCCATCATTTTTATTGATTTTCAACGGAAGGCAATGATCCCATATTTTCCCTTTTCCAGCTCGTCAATCTGTTCTCAGACTTCGGCGGTAACATTGGATTGTGGATCGGCTTTTCGGTTATCACATTCGCCGAATTCGCCGAGTTGTTCTGTGAGGTGAGAACCGCGATGCATGGAGTTCACGTCTTCTAAATCTTTCCACATTGCAGGTCGTAAAACTGATGTATATCAAAGGAGTAATCTACGTTCAAAAGACGATGCAACGAAAAGAATACAAATCGTCGTCCTTAATGAACGTTGATCTTCTTCGAAGCTCGCCAAATAAAAGGAGGAGGCAAGAGCCGGGAGGAGAAGACGACGTTTCAACCAACGAATCCACAAAGGAATTAATGAGCAAGCCGTTTAATTAAACGAGAATCACGCCGAATTGGAGCGCTATCTTAGTTGGGGGGGGGGGTCCAATGGTTTTTAGTCATTTTTGAAGGTTTTTCTAATTTGTTTTTGTACAATTGTTTGTTGTTACTGTTAAAATATTTGTGAGTTTTTTTTTCACGAAAACCACGATTCGATCTGAAGATCCTGAGCACCGCGCCCTTTACTCGCCCCTTCATTCCCCCTCTTTCCTCTATGCATTTTCCACGCTTAAACAACCTGGCAGTTGTGGCCGAGGGGGGAAGAGTGATGGATGAGAGTCTGGGACTTGCAGGTTCGATTCCGCCTCCTAGAAACTATTTTTGCTTTTTTGATTTCACTTTTTTAAAAGTTACATTTGAATAAGGGTAGCCCCATGACATTTTAAATATCATGATGAAGCGAAATTTTAAGATTTATGGGCCGAAATCGCCTAGAAATATCCGGTCACCTAGTCATTTGCTTGTTTTCTCCTTTTTTAGTCAATAAAATTCCTGTAAAAGTTGCTAATGCTACTCGAGTATGTCTAATAACATTTTCAGAAACAAAAATAATCCAAAAAAGGCGAAAAACCATTGAACCCCCTCCCCAACTAAGATAGCGCCCGAAACAAATCGGACGTCTTTAGCGGAAGCCTTTCGTCTCGTCTTCGTCCGTCTTTCAGTACGTCTTACGTCGTCTATTAAAATGCATGTGTACCAACATAATGTCTATCTCCGCGTCAGACGAATTCAAGACGATGACGAAGACGAGACGAGACTGTCTTATTTCGTCTTTCGTGGAAACCTCATTGGTATCCATCGTTTGAATCGGGTGTTTTATACCTTATTCTTGATTACCTAAATTCTTTTAACCTCTCGTCTTTCTGTTTTAGTACTATTTTCAAATTTCTCTCTCTCTCTCTCTGTCCCTCTGTGTGTTTTTCTCTGTCATCGATCGCATTTAATATTAGAACCGTTTTCTATAGAAATAATAAAAGTGAAATAAAGTATCATGCGTTTGGTATGCTCCATGCTTTAAACATTCAATTAATACATTTTGAAGCGCACCTGAAATATATAACAATCGAGTTTTATGAGTCAGAAATTGGTCAATTTATTGGAATTGAACATAAGACAAATACAGCATCGCTTCCATGACGGTTTCTGAACTTCCCATTTTGCAGCGTGCTTCCTTCCTTTTGGCTATTATTTCTGTATTTCACTGTTACATAATGATGGATGGGGTTTGAATTCCGGTGACCGTGTAGCGAAACAAAACAATACTAGTGGAAAAAACCGAGTGGATTATTTAAATTTATTAAAATTTCCGGCGGCCGTCCAATTCCAGATGTATTTAGGCGCGCTCGGTGTTGGAAAAACGATCAGTTAAACCACTTTCCCGAGGCATTCTGAATAATTCTATACAGTTTTATTTGACAAGTTTCTAGAATTTTCTAGACAACTTTCTTTCTAGAAATAAAGGAAATTTCAATGATAGCCTTGTTTCTATGCTTGCTCCCTCTCCCGCCCCCCCCCCTGCTCTTCCCCACAATTTATGTTCTTCCGTATTCTCATCGAATTCCAGCATTAATCCTTTTCATCTTTGCAGAGCCCTCTCAAATTTGAAAGCGTTCAATGGGCGACGATAGTTCGAAGGACAGCTCTTCTTCACCAGCACAGCCACCGACAGGGGCGGGAGCCGCTGGAAATGCACCGCCGCAGCCAGCAAGCGCAATCAGAAATAAAGTGGATGTTCCGCCTGGGTAAATAGATAAAATTGACACAGGAAAACTCATACCTGAGTTGCTTTACTGGAAGAAAAAAAAACACTTTTCACATAAAGTAAATAGGAAAAAGTAGTTGGCAGATTTGAAGTATTCTATATTACGGTGTTAGAAACAATAATTGAAACTTTCCATTGAAATTCTTCCAAATCTCATGTTTCTCAACACTTGATATAGTATAATATCCAGCTGACAAACAGTTGCAAGAATTACAGTATGATGCAGAGTATCGTATGCAGTAAAGTACAAGTTAGGGCCGTCCCGTCTTCTTCTTCGTCTTGAATTCGTCTGACGCAGTGTGTGGACAACTTTTTCAATGAGTAAGACGAATGCAAGACGAACTCGACTTTTTGTCTTCGTCTTTCGTGGAAGACTTATTATACGTGTTACTGTATTGCGCACACAGTTATACAGTATGCTAGGCATCTTTACAACTGACATCTTTCAATCGATATTTTCAGTCGACACCAACCTCTTTTAGAACAAAAAGCGCTCTAAAAACAGTCAGAAATGAGCAGAAATAGGTCGAACCTGCTTCAGTCATTCGTGGCTTGACCTTCGATTTGAAATAAATTTTCCACTACAGTAGTCCTTAGATCGGCGAGAGTCTCGCCGTTGCGATTGACGAGAACGTAGAAAAGGAAGCAAAGTGCGAACACTTCGAATACCTTCTTCGCGCCAAATTGAGAACTTTTCACCTATCTGTTTTCTTTAGAAAGAAAACACACCCGACTGATAATGATAAAGAAATAATGGATCAGATAAAGAGAAAAACATGATGCTAAAGAACCAACACACTCCTATTAGTGTAACTTTTGAGACGAATAAAAGCAATGGGCGGGAATGAAAAAGATTCAGATTCGGGAGACGCGTCAGTTCGGTGGAAGTGGTGAAGAACGCAATGCCAACAACCAAGAAGGCGTCTATTGTGATTTTCGAGACTCCGGATAATCCAAAATCCGAAAGGTTAGTTCACAGCCGTCACATGGCTGAACTTCTTCGGAAGAATGAATTCATTAACAAACCAGTTTCTTGAACGAAGGATTCAAAAATCTCGTGTTAATAACCGTGCTTTCTCATTGATTTTTTTCCCGATTTATCAATGCGTTTCTCAATTGACATGATGACGTGTCATTCTCACAGACCCATTGTGTTTTCAGTTGTAAATTCAAAAAAAAAGAGAGAAAAGCTTGAAGAAACTAGCACCGTACAGTATTATGAATAAGCCGATGGAACCTGGTTCTCTAGAGCTCTGCGTCTCTTGCTTTGTCGCTTTTTATTTATTTATCTGAAAAGAAAAGGTGGAGAAGAAGTTCCATTCTGCTCTTGTCACATTATGAATCAGTTGCAGTTTCACGCTCAGCTCAAATGATTATTTCAACTAGAACCAACCATAAAATTCATACTTTTATTCTGCAAGTCTTTGATTTGAGCTTCCTGCGGTGGGTTTCTTCTTACTTTGAACGCTTCCGACACTCACTGCTGATGCATTTTCAATGTTCAGGCCCGTAGACTGTGCTCGTTAAAATAACAGAGGACAGAGAAAGGTCGAGGCTCCAAAAATAAACACGGGCAAAGAGAATGGATAAAATGGTTTGAGGAGGTCAGATTGATATCACATTTCTCAAGATGTCCTTCTTGAGTAGCTCGATTTTTTTTTGACCAGTGTCCGACATTTTTCTCATTTCATTACTTCCTCTAGATATACTCAAAAAGAGCAACATAACCTGTAGTAGAAACTCTATTTTTGCATGTTCTGGAGGTTAGTTTTGGGTTGGATTCATCCTTATTATTATAGCTAAAATCCTGATCTCCAACAATTTTGTACCCATGAACCAAACTCATTTTTTTCATTTTTTTTTCGCATAAACGATCAATGCTCGCCAAATTATGCAGATGAAGTGATGCTGTATGAAGCAATAGAATCAAGCGATTATGCTAAAAAAAACAAAGAAAGAAATGCAAAAAAGGAAAGCAAAACGTCCATTACCGCCCGTTAGAGTGAATGATACATGTCACTTTCGCATGCGCAAATCGAACAGACATTAGGCAAATTTCCGAAATCGGATTGTCAAGAACATTGATGTAATTGATAACAGATATAGAAATGTATTGAGGGAAGAGGGGGAATAGATAATCGTCGAATATCTCTATATCTCACAGTACCTCCTGTATCTACTAACTTTTTCTTTTGGAGAAGACGTGCATACATATCGTGGTCACTTAATTGCTTCTACGTTTTACCTATAAAGTTTTCCGATTTTTAGTCAAAGCTTAGCCATAGTATAGAGCAAAAGTTGAGTCAGAATTTAGTGTCGATGTTTAGTTAAAACGTGTTTTTGTTTAAATTTGTAGTCAGATATTTTCCATGATATCTTCTTTTGTTTTTGATGCAAGGACATCACAGTATTTTTAAAAGATGCTATTGATAATAATAGACATCAATACTCAATGAAACTTACAAGGAGGAAGGAAGACATATCACTGAAAAACGTTGATTCATTATGAACTGACTCTAAAGATTCTGAAATTATTACAACTCCCGAAGAACTTACAACACTAGTTTCAGACGAGCTTCATCGTGGTGGCGCAATTTAGTGATGGATGAAGATAAACAGCCAGAAGGTGTGATATCGCCAGAACAAGCGTAAGTTTTTCCCAAAGATTACCAATGCTTTTCGTACAAATATAATTCGATGTTTTCGATATTTCTTTCCGGTTTTTATTAAAATTGTTTGGAATAAGAAGTGCTGAATACTAAATGTCCTTCTATGAGTGTTGCGTTAGTTGAATCATTAGTTCCGTAATTCAAAGCGATAAACACATAAATATCTTATTTTTCAGCGGAAATGGACTTAATGATCGCCATCGAAACATCTCAACAGCAAGTGTAGGCGACCGTACGTTTTTTTTTTCGTTTTGAGCAGAAACAAAGAATTTTGACATTAAGCACCGGAACGTCATGAAACGTTTCTCAAAGAGTACATGAAAGCTCGTAAAAGCAGAGGCGGAACGTATAAACTGATAGGGTTGCAATGATTCACTTGTTCATATTTGTATTGTCTTCCATTCAATTTTTCTTTCCTTTTCTTCCATTTTTTAAATGACCTTTTTTAAACTTTTTTCAATACGCGCGTAGCGAATCTGCATTTTCTTCAACGAAATAAATAACGTCCTTGAGCCGAGGAATTAGCAACTTTCGCAACAACAAGTGCAACTCGTGATGATCAGTTGCACGCGGTCTTTTTAGCTGATTAAATTTTCAACCGACTATGCATTTCAAAAAACTTACTTCCCCATTTATTCCATTCGTAATTTGCTTGTGTAGGCTCGGATCACAGCTGGCCATTCTTTGTGCTCTTCGGCGGTGGTGCCATACACTGCCATAAAGATGCAAAACAATCGATGCATCGATTTTTTAGGCTTTTATTAAATATAGAATTTTCAATTGTTGTCAAATTTGGTTACGGTAGAAACGGAACACGCAATCTTACGCGCAAGCTGTGCAAAAGCCGCGTAATTTATGCATGTGGAATTTTGAAAATAATTCAGTTCCAATTCTCCTTCTCTTCCTTTATTCAATGTTTTTAAGGCGACCCAAACTCTACATTTCGTCTTTTGAATGATCCTTCGGCTTATTACTCCTATTAGTTAATAGAAACCATAATTTTTCTCTGGGGAACCACCTATTCTCGGGGGTTTGCGCTTTTTTCCATTTTTCTTCTGTTTTTACTGATAATAATGAAGCGCTTATAGAAAGAATCAAAAATTGAAAATTTTCTGTATTATTTTAATTGTTGGCATCCCTTATTTTAGTATGAATTTTTTGTCGTAAAATTTAAGACTATGCCACCTTGCGGATGTTATTGTCCATTCATTTACTGCAAAGATTGCTTTATTTGCTGATGTTTTTCTTTTGGTATCTACCTATGCTCTTCACGCAATTATTTGTCTTGTTAGTGATGATACCAGCAAAGCAAAGGAAGAAAAAAAATCGAAGTTCAGAACTGTGTAATGCTTCACCCACACACTTTCTCAACATTTTTTGCTCTTCATAAATCACATGAGGGTGCATTATTTTCGCGTCGACGGTGGCGACACTATCAATTTTTGCAAATTCTTATTTTATCATTGGTATTTGCCAACAATACGATTTCCTAATGATTATAACGTCGCAGTCGTGTCTTGTCCTCTAAATCGGCTAAATTTCACCTAAAAAATTTGAAGTATACATTTTTTACTATAAAATCATACAAAAAACATAAAGGTGTTTCTTATAATTTTCCTTCTTCTGAATATTCTTGTAATTTCCTTTTTTAATTTATGATTTGCCTTCAGCTTGAATTTCTACATCAACAAAACTCCCGATTCACCAGTAAATACACTTGAAATATAAAATAATTATCCTGTATCTAACCACATCACACCTAAATGACAACCTGCAACGGTACCGGTCCTCCGGCATCCTTCAAGTTTGTCATTGGAGGCGATGAGCACGACAGCGGGTCTCATGAGCACTCGAATCTATTACCTTCCCACCACCAGGTGGCTCCAATTGGAAGTGCTACTCCAAGCACGTCTGGAGTAGCCAAACCGCCGCCCAAGAAAGCCTCTTCCAGGTTTTTACTTTCTGTTGAGACGGATGCTCCCCCACCAATGACTAGAGATGACAGTCATCGTATGTTTTTTGACGATAAAAAAAATTAGAAAAAGAAGAAAAAAGAACCGTATAAACAAAATTAATATGAATTGTAGGCTATAATTGATAAATCTGCAATATTCTTAATTTTCAGTGCGTGATCCTTCAATAGTTTCAGGAGAACTTTACGCATGGGGATCCAACAAAGAAACGGGTGGCAATCACAATCTTGCTTTGTTCGAGGAACCTTCGATGCCATTCTTTTCGAGTTATTTAAAAGCTCATATTACCCCTGGACCATTGGAAAGAGCTCAGAGCTCATCACATGGAGGACATGGAGGAAAAGCAGATCTCGGAGTGCTTCTCGGTGTGTACCTGCCAACAATTCAACATATTCTTGGTGTGACCATGTTCATTCGTCTTTTCTGGCTTGTTGGAATTGCTGGGCTTGGTCAAACATTCTTGCTGCTTTTTCTCTGTTGTTTCTGTGTGAGTTTGATTATGAACATTAAAGCCGTCCATGTCGAAATCGGCCTAGTCAGTCGGCATTCTTTCTTAATCTGTGTATTTTTTTTCTTGAATATTCTTTCATAGAAACTAGAATATGTTTTTAGCTCGTTAGAATCATTAAAAATTACTTTGAAATCCGTGAAAGTGGCAGTTTTTGATAGAAATTTTGAATTTCCGTTTGTTGATAATCTATTGAGAAAGAAAATGTTTAATACATTCTATTGAAATTCATTTTAAGTAAGAATTTTTATTCTAGTTATATTGCATTTTCAAATATGTTAAGACCTTGACAAGTATGCCGAAAACAAGCAAAGATACGAAAATAAAATTGTCCAATCTTAACTTCAATCTGAGCTCAATCTGATGATATTTTTTTAGACATTCCTCACTTGCATCTCTATATCAGCTGTTGCAACCAACGGAGTCGTTGAATCTGGTGGAGCCTATTTTATGATATCGCGAAATTTAGGGCCAGAGTTCGGCTCGGCCGTCGGAATACTCTTTTACCTCGCCAATACCGTCGCCACTTCTATGTACTTGGTCGGAGGTGTAGAAATATTGTTGCTGTACATCTTTCCGGGAATCACATTTGGAGGAGTTGAAGGACAGCATGATACTAGTGTGTTGTTAATTTGGTTTTCCATTCTAAATACCTTTTTAAGCAATTCTCGGAGCTATGACCAATTCTCTCCGGTTCTACTCTACTATTCTTCTTCTCCTCGAGTTTGCCATTGTCGCAATGGGAGTAAAATTTGTACAGATGCTTGCACCAGTAAGTACTCGTGTAATTATTCGAAAAAATAATACTTAAATTTTTAAGGTCTCCCTTCTTTGTGTGATCCTTTCTATTCTCGCTTGCTATGCTGGTGGTATCACAAAGACTATTTATCCGGACTCTGGACAATAGTAAGAATCGCAATAAGATTGCCATTGCAGTTTCACGTGTTTCAGTGTCTGTATGTTCAACGACCGCCTTCTTCAATCAAGCGCTGTACTCAATGATAGTCTCCCACTTGAAGAGATTTGTGATTATTGTAACATGAAGTAAAGTTATCATTTACCATTAAAAATGGTTAATCGAAAATTTTATTTCAGCAATACTGCGCTCGCCAAGATAGTTTGTGGAGGAGAATGCAATTCTTCGTCTATCAATTCTGGATTCCAATGCATAAATGGATTCCCTGGATTCAAGGGAGGAAAAACAATCCTTTCTAATCTCGGAGCAAACTACGTTTCAAAATTCGAATCTGCTCGGGGAGTTCCAGCCAACGTGAAAACTGATGTCTATCAAGATGTTCGTACTACCTTCTTCGTACTTCTCGCTATCTACTTTCCGGCTGTCACTGGAATTTTCACTGGAGCAAATATGAGTGGAGATTTAAAAAACCCGCAAGCTTCTATTCCAGCGGGAACTATCGCCGCTAATTTGACGACTTCATTCGTTTATTTCTCTCTGGCTTTCATTTTCGGAGGAGCTATAGACAATGCAGTGCTCAGAGACAAGTAAGCTACTTTTGTGTCGATCTTATCTTAAAGTAAACAACTAACAGTTTCGATAAAATCGCTCTGAGATTTGATTTTTAAAAAATTTCAGAAATGGGCAGTCTATTGGAGGACAGATGGTAGTTGCTCTTCTTTCGTGGCCGTCTCCTTGGGTACTGCTTCTTGGATCCTTCTTGTCAACCTTCGGAGCTGCTCTCCAATGTCTTTGCTCAGCACCAAGGCTACTACAAGCGATTGCTAAAGATGAAGTAATTCCTTTACTTTCTCCGTTCAAGAAAGTCACAGCAAACAATGAACCTTTCCTCGGACTGATATTGACAACCATCATTGCTGAAATCGCAATTCTCATGGGAAGCATGGACACAATTGCCGCTGTCGTTGATTTCTTCTTTTTGATGTGCTATGCATTTGTCAACATCATCTGCACTCTCCATTCCCTTCTTGGAGCTCCTAATTGGAGGCCAAGATTCAAATACTATCATTGGTATGTTGAAAAATCAAATGTTTGCGCTAACAATTCAGATGTCCTTGTTCAGTTTTCGTTTTTAAAATCTGCTAATTTAAGGTTCCTTTCACTTCTTGGAGCTGTTCTTTGCTTTTTCATCATGTTCTCCACTCATTGGGATTATGCTATAGTCGCTTGTCTTCTTTGCCTTGTAATTTACAAGTATGTGGAATGGAAAGGGGCCAAGAAGGAATGGGGAGATGGTATTCGCGGACTTGCTCTTACAACTGCACAATACTCACTTATGAAGATCGAAGATAAGGAACCTCATCCCAAGAACTGGAGACCGCAACTTCTTCTACTTCTTTCGATGCAATGGTCAAAGGAAATCATTGATGTTCGGTATTTGAACCTTCTTAACTTGGCATCACAACTTAAAGCTGGAAAGGGATTGACTGTTGTAACTGCATTCTTGAAGGTTTGTTCATTTGTTGAGTACTTATTTTCGTAAGGAGTATGGTCCCCACGGGATTTTAAAACCTCAATTTTTGAATTCTGATATTTTAAAATACGGATTATATCAACCGTACTTTATCGTTTTTTCTAAGTTTTCAAACTTACCAAGTCCTTTCATACTCAAGCCTATCAAAAACGGCAAACGTTGTGCTTGCTCTGGAAAATAATTAATGATGATTCTAACTTTTATTTCATTATTTATACGATTAACAGGCGAAAACCCCACCCTATATCATGTAAAAGGAATATTCTAATTTTTTTTTCTAAATGCTCTATTTTAAAACCATTTTCCTTAAATCTCCAACTTTATAGGGAGATCCTACGAGTCCAGACGATAAGAAGAAGGGAGAACAGGTTAAAGCTCGTATGGACTTTGATATGAACCAGGTTCGTCTTCGTGGATTTGCAAAGACATTAGTTCACTCGGAGGATCAAATTCAAGGATCCATGTCAACTCTAGTTCAGTCTGTTGGTCTTGGAGGGCTAAAACCAAACACAATGCTTATTTCCTGGCCTGTGCACGATCGTGAAGAAGATATGACGGAATACAACACTTTTATTGAAAAAGTTCATGCCGCTTCGATCAACGACATGGCTATCGTTGTTGCGAAGGGCATTATAGACTTCCCATCTGCTGTATTCCGTATGAGTGGAATGATTGATGTCTATTGGATTGTGCACGATGGAGGTCTCTGTCTTCTGATGGGGTACCTCTTGAAACAGCATAAAGTATGGCGTGGTTGTAAGCTTCGCGTTATTGGAATTGCTCAAGAATCGGACAACAATTTGAAGATGCAGGAAGACTTGCAGAAGTATGTCTATCAATTACGTATTGACGCCAAAATCATGATTGTGGAGTTGGCTGACCCAGAAATTTCGAAGAATGCTTTCGAGCGAACGTTATTAATGGAAGAACGAACAATAATGATGAGAGATTTACAACGAGTTTCTGGAGGTAAGTTTCAATTAAAATATGAATTGATTATTGTTTCTTTTTAGCTATGGCACTTTCGCTGCCGCCTTCTAATGCTCCACGCGCAGTTTCACCACTTGTCACTTCAGAGAAAAGAGAGAATTCTAAGGATTCGGATGATGGAACAACAGCTGGAAGTGAAGATAACGGAGAGAAAAAATCTCCAAAAACAGATAATGAACACGCGAATCAAGAAACTAAAACTAAGAAAGAGAGAATGAAAGCTTTAGACAGGTCAAAAGTTTCGAAGATGCACACTGCAGTACGACTCAACGAATTACTACTTCAACATTCAGCCAACTCGCAGCTGATTCTTCTCAACTTGCCCAAACCGCCAATGCACAAAGATCGTAAGTAAAAAAAAAGCATAGTTGTCCAGGGTTGAGACGGGAATAGTCGGAATTCATTTTCAACGAATAAAGTCTGACATGTCTCGTTAACGTTAGCCAGGGCAGATATTTCTTGAATTATATTAATTCTTTACATTTTTTTTTTAAATTTCCATACCCGTTCTGAGTGGCCCCATTTGATATCAAAATGTTGCTAAAGATCGCCTACTTGAAACGATTATGTTATTTGAGTTTAAAAAAACATTTGATGAGTTTAATTTCCAATTTTTGTGTCTAATTTGAAAATAGTTGGTAAAACAGAAAAGAGAGATAAGGTGTATGTTTCTTTAAATATTGGATAAGAGTTTTCTACGAAAGACCTGCGATGATCAAACTAAGAAACTCCGTTCCCGATGTTCTTCATTACCTCCCTTTCTGTTAATGTCAAAACAGTGTTCCTCCACGATGTCCTTCATTGTTTCTGGAGGAAAAGTTCTCGGTGCTAGGTGCTATGAAAGGTTTAAAATGATCGTTTCCTCTTTTCTACTTTAATAACTTACAAAAACTGTGCTATGTTAAAATATTCAACGGTTTCTAATATAGAAGATTTGAGAAAGAATGTAATAATGAAAATAGAAAAAACACTATAATATCCAAAACATCTGTAAGGAAAAATTATAGTTTTATGCCTTTTATAGTTTTCATGTGAAATTTGTTTCTATTAATGGACTTATCACGAATATTAAAAAGCATGGCGAAATTTTTAAAATTTCTTCAACCGATCTGAAAATTTTGGAAAATGTATATTGGAGAAATAAAATTTTGTGTCAAAATATCAAGTTCGAACATTTTTATCAAACATTTTTTCTATAATTTTTGTGAATAATCCCATACAAAACTATACATTTCTAATGTATTTTAAAATTTATTTCGGGCCGGCCTGGCCTGCTCCCGTGATTTTAAAGATTAGCTGAGTCATTTCTATTTGTCCGCTCCGCTTAAGATCTCCGGGACATACACTTGATGACTAGGGCCGCGTAGCCTTAAATGTTCGGTCCGCTCTGTATATCGAGTTAAAATTATCAACTAGACTTTTGCAACGAGACATTAATTATTTCACTTTGAAAACTTAAACACCATCTTCCACCCGCGTTCATCTCTGAAAATTGATAAAATTCGAAAACTTAGACCCTTAGAACGTGTCTAATGAAAAGGATAGCCACGGAGAAGTAGGATCTGAAAACTTCGAGAACGTTCTCTCATTTTTCTTGCATATTGACCATCTAGTATCATCTATTAAAAAAAACAAGTAAACATGATTTTTAATGCGAAAACGTGTATTAGATTTTCCAAATAATAATTTTTGCAGAACAAGCACTTGATGATTACATGCACTACTTGGAAGTGATGACTGACAAGCTAAACCGAGTAATTTTCGTTCGTGGAACTGGCAAAGAAGTCATTACAGAGAGCTCATAACTCATCCGGACTTTTTTAACGGAACAATAAAATCTGGTTTCTAATTCTGTCCCGTGATTTCTTAGTCTTCTGTTTGCAATTTCTTGCCTCATCAAAATCACTTTTTTTCTCACAAATTTCCTAACTATAGAATCCTTTTTTCTTTTATGACTGTATACTTTAGACGTGGTTGTCAAGCTCTCTTCATGCTTGACCTCTTCTAGTCTTCTGAATTATCGCACTTCTTCACATACAGAAACTTCGCATAATCCACGTCATTTTTTAACTATTTCTTGTTCCGCTACTTTTTTTTCTTATCCAAGAAGCACGTCTCTGATTTCATCCCCTTTCCACTCGTGTAACATTCTAATTGCCTATATGGTTTTTGGTTACGTTCAGACGTTGCGCTAATTTTGCGCCTTTGTACTTTCGTCGGAATTTGATGAATGGCATTTTACATATATTTGTTTAGGCCTTCCAATATGTTTTGTTTTGTTTTGATTATGGTTTAACCCTATTTCCCCATTTTAAAATTTCTATTCCAACTTTGTAGACTTTCCCTTTTTTCCTAAACATTGCCGATGCTAGTACCGTAACCTACCGTATGTCATGTTTTCTTTACCCACTTCCCATATTTTAACGGACATTCACTGTTTTTGTGCCTCAGGAGGCTGGCTGGCTGGCTTTTTACCATAGTTATTCACCCCTCCACTAGCATATCAGTACCGAGCCTCTCCCTCATCCTCAGTTCACCATTTTTTGTGTTGTATCCGTTTATATAATTAGCATGCTGAATGATTAGATTCGTTCATTTTTCAAAAATATGAACAATTAAAATAGGAGTTTTCGAATTTTTTGAATTCTTCTCGAATTCAAAATTGGATCACAGGCCATTTTTCACAACATAAGAAATAGGTGATGATCGTTTCGATTTATTGAAATTTTTCGTTCGGCCGTAAACTTTGCAAAATCAAAACCGTCGAGAAGTTTTTGACCGAGATATCTGAAATTTAACAATTTGGCGAATATTTTTTTAATAATAAGCTTGCCTCATTAATTCGATCCAGGACTCTGCACACTTTGGGGTCGCCTCCGTTTCGCGAAGGAAATCGAAAACAGTGCACACTATTTGGGCACAAAACACTCTAATGTTCTCCTCGGTCATATGAGGTGTCTGCAATCAAGTTCGCATGTACCCTTTCAAAATGGCAAACCCGCTTACAATATCTGGTCGGTAGTGTCGTTCCCCGTACTTGAAAACCGTCGGCGCCACCTGAGCTTCCAGCTGCTCAACGTTTTTAACAGAAATGTTCAAAACATTGGTGAATAGACGGGCGTGACGAAGAACGGGATGTGAATCGGGCAGCGAAAACACGTCGTCAGTTTCCGATAAGCCGAATAGGCCGGAAAGTCGGGGGATTTTAGAGAAAACGCGACGAAAAACGAAAAGTCCAAAACAGGCTGATGGGAGGGTGGCGGCTGAACGGGATTCCACAAGACGCCAGGACTCGGATACTATTTCGCAACTCTGAATCACTATATTCCTTTTTAACCGAAATTCGTATTTCTAGTTGTCTCTTGAACAGTACCGGCCATAAAGATATTATCCATCCGCGAGGACGTGATTTTTCGTTTAAAGGCGCTGTTTGGGTCTCGTTGGGGATAGCGCGTTTTAACGGGCCAATTTAAAAATTGTAAGAAAGCGCTCACACTGCGTTTGTGATTTATTCGGTTTAATAAACAGTTTAAGAAACTTGACAATAAAAATTAATTTAAAAAAAAACATGATTTTCGAAGCAAAATATAAATAGAAAAAATTCCAATATTCGCTTCAATTTTCGAAAAGAAATCACAAACGTAGTGTGTGCGCTTTCTTACAATTTTTAAATTGATTTAAATCCCTTGGCATTTGGCAGAAATTGATGCAAATAGTTTTCCCGCAAAATATTGAAATCTCGCAGAGAGAAAAAAGAAGAAACTGTGAAAAAATCAGATTGATTCGTTTTATATCGAATGAGATATGGTCAAAACCCATAATATAATACCTTTATGGCCAGTACTGTAAGTATGAGTTCACCTCTTTATCTATCAAGTTCTCTTCACTCGGAATGGATCGAAAGGAGTACGTTCTCATCTGTTTGAGTGGGGAATGTGACTTGGCGCGAATCATGCAGCTCATTTTTGCAGTCATTGAGTCATCCAGGCTCCTCGCCATGAAGTCTTGATTCGTCGACGACGTCAAAAAGATCTTACGACGTTCCGATGCGCTATTCGGGTTTTTCTTGAATAAAGAGCTGCACGCTGCCGAGCTAAGCGACGAGAAATCCTGACGTTAGTTTCAGAATTGTGTTGGTGGAGCATTTGGAGCAAAACTTACTGTGCTGGCACTCTTCGCTCTCAATTGGCCATGCTCATTTTCATCGGAGCTCTCCTTTCCATTGATTTGAATGGTGGGAGGTGTGGTGCACGACGAAAATGCACCTGACATAGAGCATTCAGAAATCAAATTGCAGTTCTGAAGTCATTCGTTGTGGCGCAATGCGTCTCTATCTGACTGTACCTTGGCATTCTGATTCTGGCTAGGATCCGACAATCTTCTCGGACGACCCACCTTCCCTTTAACTGATTTCAATGGGGTTGAGATGACACCCGGATGGGAGTTTCCCATTTAATTTGGTTTTCTTCTGGTTTTCGCTGAAAAAAAAATAATAAAAAATTGGAAATTGATGTATTGATGTGCGAGAGCATGAATCATTAATGTAAGAAAAAGAAGAGAGATTCGTCGGAGAGCGTTTTCCCCTACAATTTTTTATAAAATTGTCAATTGTGAACGCATGTTTCTGCTCAGTTTCCATGCAATTAAACGATGCTCATCGACACAAATGGAGCATCTATTTTCGACCCATTGCTCTTAAAGAATCACAGTAGCACGGCGAGAAAAGCGTACATGAGAGCAGTGTGTCGTTTCGAAAAATTATTTCTCGAAAAATGCGTTTTTCGAAAATTTTCGAGAATTTCTCGAAAAATGTTTCGAAAATTTCTCGAAAAATTCTCGAAGAATTTTTCTCGTTGATTTTTCGGAAATTTTTCGAGAAATTTTTCGAAAAATTCTCGAAAAATTTTTCGAGAAATCAACGAGAAACATTTCTCGAAAATTTTCGAGAATTTTTCGAAAAAATTTCTCGAAATGCTTTCGAAACGACACACTGCATGAGAAGGTTCGATATGAAGGTTCGAAGAGACCACGGAGAGATAAACGGGCGCTGATAATCTCTAATAGACTTGTACCCTTAATAGTATTGCTCTCAAAAAGGCTCAACGAACAATAGTATTGCATGCAAATCTATTTGAGTTTTTTTTACCGTAACTGAAGCGTTCTACTCAAAACACAAAACGCTACGGGGTCCAAACCCATTTTGTGTGGGGGCGAAGCGAAACAGTAAACAAAATGCGATTCGCAAATAGACCATTAGTATTCACTGAGAACGAAGGCATCGCCGATTTGGATCGTCATTTCATGTTCTTTCTTCTTCTATTTCTTCTTTTATTTTTTCTGTTTTTCTTGATCATTTGGTCCGATGCAAGACCACTGTAAGTTTGTTTCTAAAAACTATTGAGCTGCTCTTGCAACCCGAAGCTTCTAGAAAGATGCCGCAGCCAGAAAGTTTCTTTTCGGATTTCTGTATATTGCTCTCTCAACTACTGCCCCCCCCCCTTCTCCCTAAAGATTCGTCACCGTCACACCGCTTCAGAATATCGTAACCAAGTTAACCAACTCTAGTTACGATCACTGAATTCCTTTGCTTCTCCGAGCTCAGCTATGGGAGCCGGCGCGCATAAAAAATGCAAAAACTCATTTATTAATTGCGACGAGAAACCCAAGGATGGCTTTTGAAACTATAATATTTGCCATTTGCCATGCACCAAACATCAGCCGCAGCACAAGGTCTTCGTGAAAAATTGAAGATTGAAAGCGCAGAAAATCGACAGAAAAGATGATCAACTACGGAATAGTGATTTTAAGCGAAAAACTTTCAGACTTCTCGCGAAGCTCTACAATTCAGACAAACTGAGAGCTCTTCGCTTACAAACGCTTCGGTTTTGTGTGTGTTATCGACTATACAGGATGGGTAATAAATATAGCGCCGCGTTCGAAAACTTCGAATCGAAGGATTTTATTCTGAAAATCAACCAAAATGTTTATTAAACAACAACAAAAATTATAGCATTAAAAGTTTTTGAATCTTATTCGCTGTTGGTGCCAAAGTCAGCGTTGACTACCTCCGTGCCTTCGTCGATTCTTACCCGAAGAGACTTCAGGCAGTCATCAAAGCGAAAAGAGGAAGATTCGAAAACTGTTAATGCCACAATTTTTGCTATTGTTTAATAAGCATTTTTGTTGGTTTTCAGAAAAAAAATCTTTCGATTTGAAGGGAAGTTATTGCACCGTCTTGAATGCGGCGCTATATTTATTCCCCACCCTGCAAGCGAATCTTGCAGTAACCACGGACGTGAAAAACAAACCAAACATTTCAGATATTTAAGAAATTTTCTGAAAATTAAAATAAGAAAATCCTTAAACTAAACTAATTCATGGTGCGTTCGAAATGGCGACAACTTGGAAAAGCACACGAAAAACAAAAGCTGTGCACAATTTTTACACCGCCTTGAATGCGGCGCTATATTTATTCCCCACCATGTATATGCTTTCGATCATAGAAATCATCTCGATTGAGATGTTTTGGAAAAATCTTTTGGAAAATAGCCCACTTTTGCAATGAGAAACCAAACATCAGAATCAAATATATTTGGCGGTTTTCAGCATCTCCGGAAACTCGAAGCACAAGGGATTCATGATGGTATGCAGAAAAAGTACATGTTGCTCATTAACCAAAACATAATTTTAAGGGTCTTGGAGTTTGCTTTTAAGCAAGGCCTCGTCTCAACGTGCTTCTTCGAGGGCTCATCCGAGCAAATGTGCACACTAACTATTCTTATTCACCAAAATGAAGACTTGTTGAAACCACTTTGAAAACAGCTGTTTCAGATTATTATTAAATAAAAAAAATTGAAGAATCGTTCTTTGAAAAAATGCGTTTATTCAGAAGCCAACGTTAGCAAACGAGAAATTACTGAAACCAAAGCTCATATCTAGTACGGCGTCGCTAATTCTAGACGCTGGCTGGCTACATGATTCTTGATTCCTCCTCATAGTGCTTCATGGTATTTAGGCTGCGTTTTCGGTCCATTAAGGTTGAAAAAAAGTTGAATATTCACTAAATTTCCAAAGAAATCTAATATATTATAGATTAGAGAAAAAACAGTGGGAAGTGATAGCAGTGAGCATTTTCAGTTAAGGAAGAGCGTTAGTCGGGCGAGCCCGTTCAAAACGTTCATCAATTTCAAGATTATTACTCAATTGCTCTCGAAAATTGTATATCTCGGTGTCTGATTCTTTGAGAATGACCCGGAAAGTAAACGTTTATCATATTGCTTATCAGATTGTCCATAGACACGGAAAATTCGAGAAGTGGCAGATAATAGGTGGTGAGCTAAGGCTTCCACGAAAGACGAAACAAATCGGTCGTCTTTCGTCTCGTCTTTGTTCGTCTTGTATTCGTCTTACGATTACTCAAATACTCTCGAAAATTGTACATATACAGTACCGTGCAAAAGGATGTCCACTCTGTGATTTTCAAGCATAACTCAACGAATACCTAACCGATTGGCAAGATTTTTTTGGTAACAACAGGGGTTATTTGAAAGGTATAGAAACGGTAACCAAGCGGTACGCAAACACTCTGACGCATTTCTGCGGACTTTCCAATTTTTTCGAAAAATTGGTTTTTTTTTAAACTTTTTTTTGGAACTTGTTTTTTTCAAAATTTATGAATGCTTTCAATTACAACAAAGTACTAGACCCAATTTGTTAGTTTTCAGATGTTATGTGTTGAATAAAAGCGTTTTTCGAAAGTTATGATTTTTTGAAAAATTAAGGTCAAAATTTGACTTTTTTTTCGAAAATTCGATTTTTTTACCTAAAAATTTTATTTTTTTATATTTCTTCATGAAATTCGGCAACAATCCGTCAAACCTTCTTAGAAACTGCTGGTAAAAATTTTGGCTCCATATCGGTACTCGAAAAATAGTTATGCTCGAAAACCACAGAGTGGACAACCTTTTGCACGGTACTGTATCTCGGTGGGTGGTACCTTCTTTTCCCGGAAAGTAACCGTTTATCAGATTGTCGCTAGACGCCTTACGTCATTCTGATCACTCGAATTGATCATTTTGCCAAGCTTAAACAAATAGAGCTTCTACAGTTTGCGTGAGTTTCAATATAGTTATAATGGGAATTCTAGGATTCCAGGATTCCAGAAAAGACGAAAAGAAAAAAGTCGTCTTTCGTCTCATCTTGCTTTCGTCTGTCTTGCACAATAAATCAGACGAATCTAAGACGAATGCAAGACGAAGACGAGACGGTCTCATTTCGTCTTTTGTGGAAGCCTTTCGCGGGCTAGAATGAGAAACCTGGAAGCTTGAAAAATTGGTTAAAAATAAGTAGAATCTAGGCGAATTGAGTGAATTCAATTATTCAAATGACATATAAATATAGAAATGTGGGCGAGGCTGCAAACGCGCGAATATCTCTTCCAAAGATTAGTCTCTCTGAAAGGAATAAAAACTGAAACAACGAGCTGAAACGGACAGAGCCAACGAAGACAATAACTGATATAAGCACAGAGCGGGGAGCTGGTTCTCCACGCGCAAGCAGAGCAACAAAGAAAGGAAACGGCGAAAGCGGCGAAAGGAGAAAAAGATGGTGGGGGGGGGGAAGAAGAGCAGGCAAGAATTTGGTTTAATTAAGCAAATGGTAACATTTCACGAATTTTCTCTCTGCAGAAGCAAAAAGAAGACGTGCAACTCCTTCATATCTTTCATTTGCAGCCGATCGATTGGTTGTTGCCCTCGGAGAATCCCTTTGAATTATTGTTTTCAGCTTTCATTTTCACTTCTGACCATCATTTTTTTCCAGAATCATCGTCACTCTTTCGAAAGAAGATAATCCCCTTTTTGCCGAAACAAAATTGATGAACATCTTCTGAAAGCTTCTGAAAGCCACTAAAACAAATCTGAAAATAAGAAAGAATAAAGAAAACGGATGGGGGGGGGGAGTGAGGAGTGGGTATAAGGGAAAAACTTGTCTTTTCTTTCCTGACAGCCTCAGGCTATAAATTGGATTCAGAAGAGTATCGAGGGGGCGGAGGGAAGACAATAAAGTCTTGTTTTGCGGAAAACCAGGAGATGCGTAGTTTCAGACTTTCAGACCCCGGGGGGTGGCGGATTCTAGAATGTTCCTTGTAGATAATTTGAAGGTTTGATCAGAAAACAGAAATCCGTTTACTAGAATTCTGAACAGAATTATGCGCGAAAGAGATTAACAGATTAAGAGTGCGCTACCAACAAATAAAACTCTCCGGGAAATAGAGCAAAATGAGCCAATTAGTTTCAGCTAAAAATAACTTTTTTTCAGCGCTTTGAAATATAACTATGAATATTCAGTTCGAATACGTTGAAAACTATGAAAGATGAAATCAGAATTTCCAAAATAATCTGACGAATATATGGAAGATTTCAGATAACTAGAAAACTGGAATTCACTAAATTCCGGTGTTTTCCCTTCCGTCTCGTCTCATCTTCGACTTGAATTCGTCTTGAACGCAGTGTGTTTTTACAACTTTTCTATTGCGTAAGACGAATGCAAGACGACTTTTTGTCTTCGTCTTTCGTGGAAGCTTTACCCAAAACCTCCAAATCAATGATTTCACCGATCACAATTAATGGTTCCGAAGGCTTCCAGAATCCCTCCATGGAAACTATCACGCGGCAACGGGAAGAACACTCTGTTCTGCAATTGTGGATTCTTCGTATTTCAGTCAGAATCAAGATTCAGGAATGTGCATTTTCAGATGAAATGCAACGAAGCTCCAATGCGAAGCGAGTAAGTTGCAAGGTTCTTGAAAGAAGCTTGAGAATAATAGATCTATGTAGCGAGGTGCTGCTTTAAGAAGCTCGACTGCGAATGTTTTGATATTGAGATATACGGGGCTTCACAAGTCACTCGACATTTCAATTTCCTCAGTGATCCTCAAACGTTTATGTGGGAAGAAGAAGCATTAAAAAAGCCATTGAATCTGAAGCTTCGGCACTGCGTTTTATGGGCTGGAAAAAACTAGGAGTTGAGATTGAGCAGCCTTCTGAGCTCTTTTCTGGGGACTCGGACTTTTAGAATCAGAACCGAAGAAACCAATTCGACGATGGAGCCCTGCTGGTGAGCACCTTCTTGAAATGTGACTTCTCTGAGCTGCTCTCTTGGATGCCAGAGCTCGAAACTATAAAATCAATGAACGCAGTATCTACAGATGATTTTAGCACTATTTTCACAGCAAAATTATCGGCAATCAAGTGAAAAAAAAGCAGAAATCTGCTCTGCTTCTTAAAAGACCATTTTTCCCATCGATCTTCTTTAATTTCCATTGCTAATCTCTTCTAAAATCAAGAAATTAATAAATCAGCTCAAGAAGGAATGGGGATGGAAAGCGAAAAACTGTTGGAGCACTGTGCTGCCGAAAAGGGAGGCGCTGCTGCACGCCAACTTCCCCGAAGCAGGAAACTGAGTAAACGCGCGAGCAAAGTCATTACGCCAACTTTGCAATCTTTTCAAGAACACTTGAAACGTCCCACTCGTTCTCCTCACGCGATGCATTCAAAAATGATGATGTCGCACAGAAAACCGAGACGATCCAACATCAAATGATGGGCAAATTTAGTTTCGGAATTCATGAATCGAGCACATGTTGGTCGATTCATCCCCCCCCCATCCATTGTGCGACTGACTTCAGAATACTTTATTAAACGGCTCATTGTCGAGCAAGTAATGTGATACTGGAAATAGAGAAGAATTTCTAAAGAATAGGGGAGAAAAGAAGACGTTACTGAAAAAAAGGCGCGTTGGTAGAAGAAGAAAGAAGACATAATTTGCTCATCTGCAAGGATTACATGAGTGCGCACAATGCAAGAGGCGCAGGAGCATTTTTCCATATTCAAGCGCTTCTGATACCGAAAATCATATGAAAATCTTGAATGGGGAACAGCGGAACTCCACAAAACCGAAATCAAAGGAATCGAGAGGGAACGACGCCAGGTTTTCAAGAACTATAAGATTTGCTTGCTTAAAGCTTAATGCCTCGTTCAATGTTGATTTCCAGGAGAAATTTCCTGAAAAAACGCTGTCCAAAACTGCCTTTTTTTTCCAGATTTTAGGGAAACTGTCGCAACGAGTGTTAACGAGTGTTAGTTTGCCTCTTCCCTTCGAGACCACCGACCGTTGTCGCACGATTTACGGCTCTTTTTTAACTCAATTTTTTCAAGTTTTTAAAAACTTTTTTTCGCTATATTCGGCTGTTTTTTCCTGAATATTTTTCCTCAAATGATGGATTCTGACGGAGAAATCGTTGAAGATCTCGAAAGCATTCGTGAGTAGATTGTAACTCTGATACAAACTACAAATCCACGACGGAAACAAAATTTATGACAACATTCCATCCCTCAAAAAAGCTATCATTGAAGCATGGCAAAAAGTGGACCAACAGCTGCTCGACAATCTTTATTCGTCTATGGATGACCGAAATTTTAAAGTTGCTCGTCAGAATTATCGTCCTATCGATTATTAATAATCATTAGTCTGTTATTTTCTCTTTTTTTTAAAGTTTTCAGAAAGTGAACATATGATTTTGTGGAAATTTTTTGGGGGTATGTGAAATCGGAACAAAATGAGAATAGAACTCGTAGGAAATCGGAACTCGATGAAAAGAAAACTGTTGAAAAAGAAAACTGTATTGAATTGGAACTGATAGGGAATTAGAACTGTTTTAAAGTAAAACCGCATGGAAGCGGAACTGTATGGAACTGGAACTCTGTTCAATGGAGCGCGTTTGCTTCACCCAGAGTATTTTTTAGTTGATTTATCGCTGAGAAAAGTACTCTGGGTAAAGCAAACGCGCTCCATTGAACAGAGTTCCAATTCCATACAGTTCCGCTTAAATGCGGTTTTACTTTAAAACAGTTCTAATTCCCTATCAGTTCCAATTCAATACAGTTTTCTTTTTCAACAGTTTTATTCTCATCATTTTCCGATTTCCTACGAGTTCTATTCTCATTTTGTTCCGATTTCACATACCCCCAATTTTTTTTAACTTTTTTTTATAAAATTTTGGTTTTTTTCTGATGTGTGAATTTTAAGTCTATTTTAAGTTTCTATCATGAAACACCTACTAAAAGTCCATATTTCTTCAATAGGAAGCATTTTGGTTGAAAAGCCAGTTTTCGAGTTTTCGAACATTTTTGGGGTGAACGTAAGATTATGTGGAGCACTGTATTTGTTTCGTTTGTAGGTGACATCATTATGGTTATTACAGCAGTGATGAGAAAGAGAAAGGAGTTGAAAAAGCGAGAAATTCAAAGATGAGAAAAATAATGAAGAAGAACTTCAAGGATGAAAAGTTAGATAGTTTCAAGAAACATTGCTTGTGGTTTTACAATATTCCAGAAGCTGTAAAGGTGTGGAATTAGTGTGATGAACAAGAACTTCAATTCTCAGGCTGAACCTTTTGTTCCACTTTCCTTGCGACGCAAACTAGTAGATTTGTTAAAATCGAATGTCTCTCCTCGCAACTTTCGTATTTTACCATCACGTCTTCAACGATTTCTCCGTCAGAATCCATTATTTGAGGTGAAATATTCAGAAAAAACAGCCGAATATAGCGAAAAAAATTTTGAAAAATTTGAAAAAATTGCGTTCTCGAAGGGAAGATGCAAACTACGGTAACACTCGTTGCGACAGTTTCCGGAAAATCTAGAAAGAAACTGGTAGCTTTGGACAGCGTTTTTCCAGGAAATTTCTCCTAGAAATCAACTTTGAACGCGGCGTAAAGAGCTGAAAAAGAAGAAAAAGAAGAGAATTTCAGATTTCGAGAGCGCTGAAAGGCAGCTGCTCAAGTTGGAAGAAGCAATGAAGCGGAATGATAAATTCCAGAAAATTAGAGGAGACCCAAGAAGGATATATTGTTTTCTCAATATGGATTCCTATGCGGCCAGAGCTCCTTAGCCCTTGATCTCCGCTCTCTTCACTGAAAAGTATCGAATATCTTTCGTCTTGCCAGCGCTTCATTTTGATTTTGTTTTGTTTTTTATTATTTTCGATGGTTTCGTATTCTCATTGGCTGCTCACACAATTCAGAGAGAGAGTGGGCATAAAATGGGCAGAATGCGCAGTATGTAGTCTGGGAAACCGAGTTGTGCAGCAACTGAGCTAATATCCGGGCTCTTCGTTGAGCAGCAAGATATACGTGGATATGGGCAGCTAGTTTGCCGGATGCCCAACGTTTCGGCACCTAGCTCTTTCATTATGTGAGCTTGAAAAGTCATTGGATATGAGTGTCCTCAATTCCAGCCCTTCTTGGTGAAATTTTCGTAGAAATGGATGGCTTCCATTTGGGCGAAATTTCGACCGTAAAATTCGTCTGACTTGCATAAGTCTTGCGTTTAGTGTGTATGCAAGACGAATTGAAAGACGAAAGAAGACGAGGAAAGACCAATTTTTGTCTTCGTCTTTCGTGGAAGCCTAATTGTGCTTATTGTGAGATTCCGAATCAGATGTGTCCGATGGCAATGCATTTAAGACTTAAGTTTGTAAGGCAGAAGTGCGAAGATAATAATTCGTGCCAGTGTTGAGTAAGGATGGTATTGGCTGAGTTATCAATCTGGAGAGGCTCATCCGTCATTTAGCAACAATCAGATTCCTTGCAAATAAACCAGTAGATGCTTAATGAGTGGCAGGCTAGGGGAAAAGCTCCGGATACCGCCTAAACTGACAAAATCTTTGCTACTACAGAAGGCGTAAATTGTAAAGCTGACTCAGTTAGCTTATTGAATGAATGTAGACATTGTAGAGTACGACTATCAACTTATTGCAGCTAGGACGAATCCTTGTGGATCTCTGGAAATGCCATGTTGTCTTTTCAAAGATTTCGGCCGACCTCAACGTAAGTTCTGTGGTTAGATCCTTGTGCTTCGGCTTAGTCCACTTGATTCTTGAGATTATCGATTGGATACGAATTCAAAGTATTCCGGCAACAGTTTCCACGCAGTCTTCTTGATACAGCCTGGCAAATTTTCTTGAAGGATGTCCTTAGCAGTCCTCGTCGTGTGATATGGTGCTCCGCCGTGCTTCTGCACTTAGGCTCCACTTCAAAATGCTGCAAAATTGAGTTCAAGTAGTATATTTGGCAAATTTCAAAGCTATGCGGGGTCAAAACGAGCAACGTTTTGCCTTCGGACCGGATTCCACAATTCAAATCTTGAACGGGTGAGATGCTCTACGGATAAGCCCTTCATTTTTAGCTCACTTCATGAGCGGTTTTCGCTGGAAAACAAGGGCTTTGATAGCGGTAATCTCATTCAGCGCTGAGCGAATTATCCACAGTGAAAAAGGTGCGTGGACCAGAGAAAAGAGCACCACCAAACTAGCTGCGAACTTTTGAAGACGATACGGTATTCCCACGCATGCTCGATTCATTCAAGAGTAGTAACAATGCTTTTTATGTCGTTTATGGTCGGGTCAAGCACCCAATGAATCTCCTGCGATTCACACTTTCAGTACCGGATTTGGAGTATTCTTGAAATCTCCGCTGTGTCGTTCTCTTTCTGTGAAAATCGAGAATAGTGCAGCAGTGAACAGAAGCGGCTTCGAATAATGCAATCATAGTGCAAATTTATGGAAATGCTCAAATTAAATTATTAAATATGATAATTGTGACTCCTTGTTTGAGCCAAAAAGCTTTGGTTCGCGTCTGTTTGCAACCTACTCTCACTATCAGTCCAACGATAACAGCAGGGAACTTGCTTCACGTTGCTCTAAATCCCTTCTATTCTTTACTATGAATTTAAGTATTCTAAAAGGAAAAAAGAATTTCACAATATACAATTTTCATAGGCTCGGAAAATTCGAGAAGTGACAGATAACAGGTGGTGAGTAAGGCTTCCACGAAAAACGAAACAAATCGGTCGTCTTTCGTCTCGTCTTTGTTCGTCTTGCATTCGCCTTACGCAATAAATCAGACTAATCCAAGGCGAGACGAGACGCTATTATTTCGTCTTTCGTGGAAGCCTTAGTGGTGACATCGAAAAGAGTGCAATGGGTGCTCGATGCTAATCCAGAACTGTTCGAATATAGAACAAAATGAATTTCTCTTTCACATTACATTATATTTAGCAGTTCAAATATAAAATTCAGTAGATCTAAAGAAAATGTGACTAAGTTTAACACTGGAAAAATTGAAGAACGAGCTGAAAGGGCGGTATCTTAGTTGGGAGGGGGGGGGGCGATGGTTTTTCGACTTTTTTGGAGGTTTTAGTGTTTTTCTTTTGTTCAATTGTTTGTTGTTATGGGTAAGTAAGTTTTTTTCACGCGTTGCGCTTAGTCGTGGCCCGAAAACCACAATTCGAACTGAAAATCCAGGGCTTTGGTCATTTCTTGTGCGCATTCTTGTTGTTTGCCAATAAAATTATTGTAAAAATTGCTAGTGTTACTCGAGTATGTCAAATAACACTTTCAGAAACAAAAATAATCCAAAAAAGTCGAAAAACCATTGGACCCCCCCCCAACTAAGATAGCGCCGCTGTAAATTAGCGAAAAAACTTCAAATGGCATTAAAAAAATGAGCTGTCTGGATCTAAATCTATAGATGGCATATCAAAAAAGAGCACAAACCTTAGTTTCCACTATAGTTTCTAACACAAAATTGTGAGGTTGCCAAAGAGTTTTCATAGTGTGGACGTTTTTGTGAAGATACTCCGAGAGCATCCTCATTGAATGAATACTTGAAGCATTGTTAGTAGTGATCCTTTTGAAAACAATAGCATCATAAAAGCGATTATTCGTATAGTGGCTAGGATTTAGAACGTGTTGAGTGGTCTTTCCTTGAGCTAGCTCCACTCAGCGAGAATTGGAGTCTTAACTTGTCTGGCGGTATTGTACTGCTTTCGCTGCGCATAATCTTTACGTACAAACTCTAACCCAGGATGTGATGTTTTTCATCGAATCCGATGAATAAGCCGGTCAAGAAGGAACGGAAAAATATTTGGATTTGAACCAGCGATACCGACAATTCTAGGAAAGGTTCACCGGAATATTGTCATCGGAAATATGCAGCATTTTAAATTTATTTAAAATTTCACAGTCACACTGAAATTCATAAGGATGCGGCGGCCTATGAAGCCGAGGAAGAATGCGGACTGCGCCGATTCGCGACAGCCAGTTGTGTTCAATTAATTTTTGGATCTGCTGCGTTCAAAATTGATGTTATACGCAACCTTCAAAGTAGCGCAAAATAAAAATTTGCTACTTGCGAGGACTGGCGGGAACTCGAATTTCAAAAACGATTTTCGAGTCCTTCGCAGTAAGGCTTCCACGAAAGACGAAGACAAAAAGTCGTCCTCGTTCGCCTCGCATTCATCTTATGCAATAAAAAAGTTGTCAACACACTGATGAAGACGAAGAAGAGACGAGACGGAAGAAATTAAAAAATTAAAAACGCCCAAATGGAGGAAGCCTTACTTCGCAGGTCTTTCAACAAAGTAAATTCTCACCAAGTAAATATCCGAACGGTAATCAGAAATTTTCCCCATAATTTACTATGACTAACTCATTATGCCTCACTTCTCAGCTTCTAAGCATCCGTTGAAACCACGCCGAGAAAGGGGGAAGAAGCGCTGTTCCGTTCTAGAACAATAATTTCCGCGACTACTATTTCGGAGAATCGGCGGCAAACGGAATGCAGTGAGAGACATTTTTGAAGAAGGTTCTATCGAATAAATCACTGAATAGCTGAAGATTCGGGCGCCATCTTAGTTGGGGGGTCCACTCGTTTTTAGTCATTTTTGGAGCATTTTTCTTGATTTTTTTTTCTAAAATTGTTATTAGATATACTCGAATAACACTAGCTATTTTTAGAACAACTTTATTGGCAGACAACAAGAATACGCCCATAACTCGTAAAATTTCGCTTCATTGTGATATTTGAAATGCTACAGCGCCTCCAAGTAATGATCATCCCATACATTTTTATTGTGGCTACACTTTGGCTTAGGCTTAGGCTTAGGCTTACTTCAAGTCGAGAAGTGCATCAGCTGTGGTCCTATTCATATCTACTAATAAGCGAAAAAAAAATCCAAAAAAAAAACTGTAAAAATTGCTCATCGTTGAATCGCGCCACGCGTGAAAAAAAGTGGAATCGTAGTTTTCGTGTAAAGAGTAAGCGCCACGGGCGAAAAAAACAATTTACATATATTTTAACAATAACAACAAACACTTTCAGAAAAAAAAAACAAGAAAACAGCTCCAAAAATGACTAAAAACGAGTGGATTCCCCCCCCCCCCAACTAAGATAGCGCCAAAATTCGCATATTTTTAATAATAAAAGTCGGCTCTGGAAACATTTTAGGAAAGAAAAACGACCCGATGACTGATGTCTTATTCAAAAGTCTAAAGTTTACGCATTTTTAAGATTAAAATGAATATTGACTTATTTCAAATTACGCAAAGCTTAGCGAAAATTTCAAAATGATTATTCGCTGTGTGGCTACCAACCACACAGAACTCTGTAAACTATAAAGCGGTGATACGGAGGCAATTTCCAGGTTTAAATAATCCGACTGAAACAAATTCCGGGCTATATTCACCGCGAGCTTTCTTTATAACCGTATATTGCATGCAACGCCGCGAAAAATAAATATATAGCTGTTTTAAGCCTTGAAAAAATGCATCAAAGTTGTCCAATATACGAAATTCTCCGCATATTTTTCACTCTTACCTACTCTCTTTTTCAGGAATTCTAGGAAGTATAGATTTCAGGTTCGCTCTCTCCCTCTTCGTGACACCATCGGCATAACCGGAGTTGTGTCCAACTTGGGTCCGAAAAGGAAGGTAGGCGAGTAAGAAGACGGATTCTTCGTATTTTATTATTCAAATAAGAAACGGAAATAGGGTGAAACACCTAAAAAACGATGTCGCCAAAAAACACAGAATTCTTAAGAAGAGAAGAGTTTGAAAAGACGAATAAACAGGGGCGCGTGCGTCTGCAATCGCATGTCTATTTCAAAGAGTGCACAAGAAACAAGCGGCATGTTTTGATTTGATTAAAAATTCATGCATCGTTAGGAAAGAGTCAGGGAAATAAGAAAGAGCAACTAGATTTTACTTTGAGGGCAAAGCAAATTCAAATTACTTGTTTACGGGGTGGGGGAGCACACATAAGGAATTAGATATTGGAATCCCAAGCGTAAGAGGGGATTATGAATAGGTAGGTTATTTACATGTAAGCTATGCCTAAGACAACCACATTTTCCCATAACTCGAATCATTCCATTAAAAAATGTAAATATCCATGTTTCAGTCAGACAGGCAGTTGAGAAATTGTATTTTATGGTTCACGCCTATTTCGAATTTTCATTTAAAATGTAGGCAACTAGGCGAGAAGATAAGTGATTTCAGCCTCTAACTATTATTTACAGCAAAAGGTTTACGGAAAATTACTAAAAATGCATTCCCTTCTTCCTTTTCTCTTCTTTCATAAATCGGTTTTTTCAAAACTTTTTAGAAGTTTTTTTTAATGGTATAATATTACAATCTCGTCATTCGCTGACGACTGATGACGTTCAAGTTTCACCTAGACATTGCAAACGAATGGCTGAAATATATTTTTCGCAATGGAATACCAGCTTTCATAAACTATCGAGGTTTGCATGGAGCTGAACATTTCCAGGTAGAAATAAGCCTGAAATCGTCATTCAAGCAGGTAGTCAGGTATATCTCGGAAATTTTATCTCGCCATTCACAGATGAGATTAATTTTTTTTAATTAAAAAAAAAAGGAAGAAATGAAGAAATAATCCACAAAACTCACTGAGCGATACAAACGGAATAACACGAAGAGGAAAGATTCTCTGTCAGAATTTTAATTTTTCGAGAAGCGAATTTTCTGTATTCTGTATTTCTGTAAAGTTTTAATGCAATGCCAAGAAGTTTGCAAACCTGCAAACCATTAAATGCTCCACAATTTGAAGTTTGTAGAAACGAATCGTCGATAGAAAGTAAGATAATCGTTTATTCTTGTTTTGAGACATTTGTTCACGATTTAATTTCCTCTCTACGCCTTGGTTTTCATGCATTCGATATTAACACTTGAACTATCCACCCAAATAAGAAGATGTCTATCAGAAGTAACTGGAATGACGGATTTGGTGTTAGTTATACCCGACACGTCTCTGATATTTCGAGTGAGTACATCGATTGAAAAGTCTTTTGTTTCATCGCAGTAGTAAACAAAACGAGATCCACGCGGAACTTTTTGAGCTGTCCACTTCTGAAATTGTTTTTATATTATTTATGGATTAAATCGCATTCCTTCAAATATAACCTTTATAATCTGATTAATTCCATCAACTGTGACATTAGCCGGGTCTAACTCGACATCCAAAGCTTTCAAATTTCTCAATACAGCGTCACTGATGTCGGATCTTCGGAGAATGATAAGTCTGTCCAAGACTTGGAACTGAAGTTTGGGTAAAAAAGGTGGAATGTTTAAGACAAAAAGGTGGATTGCTCAACTTACTATGGAAGCTGAATCGGTTAGGGAGCAATCAAAATCCGCTTTGTACACGACTAAATCTCGCAAATAGCGCGGATTCACATGCTTTAACCACAATGCGACCGAACTTTTTAGTCTAATATCATCTAAATGTTCGAGTTCTGCAGGTTCGAAGAAGCGAAACTTTCTAGTGTTCAGCTTTTCAAAATCATTCAGCAAGTCACCTTCATCCTCATCGAATATATAGTTAGTGTCACAGCACTCGCAGATGACGTTTTCCTTGAAAACGATGTCTCGAAGGTACTTCTTAGCGACATCGCTGAAACGTTGTTGCTCCACTGTCAATTTTTTGACAATTAATCCACTTTTATAAATCTTCACACATGTGGCAGCCGGAGTGCCAATCAGTTTCAAAAACTCCATGCATATATCGTCAAAACATAATTGTATGAAGGATTCAACGCGATTTTCGGTAAAGTGAGCAATTTCAGAGAATTTAACAGTATCAGAGAAAACCATCTGTGCAGTGATAGCAGCTGATCTCAACGTCCTAGTGCATTTTTTTAAATTTCGCCTGAAAACACTTGCAATTCGATCCAAAACTTGATTTATTATTCGCACCTTTCCCAAAATGTCAGATTACTAACAATTTTGTGCAGTATTTCCCGAGGAAGATTTTCAATGTTCATATTGGTGATCTAAAAATTGTGAAATATATCTCTTTTCATCGTGATTTCACACGACTCGAAATTAACAGTATTCCATGATTCAAAACAAGAAATATAATATCCACTGTACTTTAATTTCGACCCACTCCGGGGGAAGAACTGAAAACTACACGAATGAAAGATTTGATAAAGCGACAGAACAAGGTAAAGCAAAGGAGGAAGCAGTATTATGACAACAGAATATTACAAAATGAGAATAATAAATACACGGAAGATATTAAATTAGGGGTTAGGATATGACGGTGGCGAATCGGTCGGCATAAACTCCATTTTTTCATCGGAAAACAAGTCTTGACGGAGTCTGAAATACAGTTGAAATCCAATTGAAATTGTCATAAACATTTTGTGAAAATTATAACCACAATCAAAGAACACGAAACAACATTTTGAAACTTACAATAAGCACGAAATCAGATTTCCACATTTATCTGTTGTTTAAAAACTATCATTACTTTATAAAAATGTAGAAATTTCTGGATAAATATACCATTATTTGAAATCAAAATTCAAAGCTTTCACCAAATTTAAGAACTCACTGTTGCTTCAGAATCATCAAAAAATTGACGCTCCCAGTCCAGACGATCAGCGGTCGGATGATCCAGGGAGTTGAGTGGTTGACGCTGATTATTCAGAGAACGGTTATTTCTGGAACTAACAATTGATTTGAGAAAAGCGAAATATGAATAAGGCACTTACCCGCCACGTCCCATTTGAAGATAAGTAGCAGAAGAACTTTGTCCATTTCCACCACTAGAAGCCGAAGATGCACTTTGTCGTGAAGCAGAGATTCTCCATCGAGCAGATCCGATCAATTCCGCTCTCCTAAAGAATTTTAATGTAATCACGCTATTGTAGTTCCTGGACCACATTTTTCTAAAATGCATCAGCTAGCTTCACTTTTGCAACTTTTGACACACTAATAGGGAGAGGTAAAAGTACTGTTTTGTTTATGAAAGCGCACATAATTTTGGTGGTATGACGACTCGGAATTGTTCAAAATAGAACTGCCTCAGAATTGAGTTATCTTCAAAGCAGAAATAGAACTGTCCCGAAACCTTATAGGTGAAAACTATTATTTTCGTGTAATGCATGCATACGCTACCAAATAGCGAGTTCTATTCTGAACAGTACGGAATTCATCAGTTCTATTCAGTGAAAAATCGGTGCTCGGGCTAGTTTTTATTCTGGAGCCGTTCAGACTCGTCATACCCTCTCACCATTTTATTTAATTGATTAAATCTATCTTCTCACTTTACTTTTATTTCTTAACTTACTTTTTCTTGTGGCTAATAACAATTTTTGCAATGAGAGAGCATGCAACTCCGAAGACAACAAGCGAGATAAAAGCTATTGAAGTTGCAGTTGTGTGGTCAGTTGCTGAAATACGAAGCGAAAGGTGGTGGTTCAGAAGATTTTCATTTTATTTAAAATGCGATTATTTCTCAATCTAATCTAACGACTACTGTACTAAAAATATACACCAGAATCTGTCGATTGGATGGCATTCACACCAATTTTCGTTTCACTAACTTTTTAAAGGAACTTCTCTAGTTGTAGCTGCCGTTGTTGACGTTACGTTGATTGATACCGTGCTTGTTGGAGATGGTAAATTGAACACCGTACTCAACAAGGTATCGTTAAGAGCATCAGTAAGGTTTTGCATCTGAACGTATTATAAATATAGAAGAGGGATCATTAGAAATGCCGTTAAAATAGTATTGTATAGGCTTGTAACCGGTTTGAGACAAGAAACATTACGCATTGTACCCAGAGTCAGACAAAAATGAAATCCTTGAAATTAGAATCAAATAATTGAATAAGAAATAAGAAATAGATACATAAATGATACAAATTTAAAAATGAAGCAGCGGAGTAAGAAAAAGGAATTGTTTTAAAGCACGTCTACAGTCCGGCCGAAATTTGCTTTTTATAGAGTTCAGAAAGATATAAAGGGAATTTTTTAGGTGCCAGGAAACATTTTTATAGCATAAGGAAGAACAGCGGACGGCATTTGCAGCAAAGCGACTTGAAAATATGCATACGATTACTTCATTTCCTGGCCGATTCGGTACGTCTGCGCCTGAAAAATTTAAAATAGTAACAATCTCATATAGTCGCCTCCCTCCCCCGTTCTTCAATTAAGTCTAGTGCGCCTTCGGCAAGTTTCTGGTGGCTCTACAAATAGAACTTTTGCGAGGTAGATAGAGCCGATCAGGTTTCATAAAACCGAAGACGCGGATGAGCGATAGGAGCGGTAAGCTCTAGTCCATCGAACGAGGGCTAAACGGCTAAACGGAACGAGTATGTAGTAAAAAGGAGGAAAACAAGAGAAGAAAATAATAAACATTGTAGGAACTGTTTTTTTTTTATTTTTTTGCAATTTTTTCACATTATTCTGTCATTTTCCTCGTTATTGTTTTTAACTCCCGCTCGTTGTTACGCTACGACAAATTTTAAAAAATCTTTTGTCATTATAACTTTTATAATTTATACCCTTTTACACTAACCTTGTTCCAGTCCATTTTTGCACGCGTAACTGGAAGTTGACGGCGAAGTGCTTTGAATGTGGTATCAGACATATTGGCGTAGTTCTCCTGAACGGCATTCTGGTACTTAGTCTCTTCTTCAGCAATCGCATGAAGAATTTCCTTTGCAGTTTTCTCGTGATCCGCCTGAAATTCAATCATTATTTTATGCAACACTGTTCCAATTCAATTTTAGTATAGAAAATCGCATTTTTTTTAATTGTAAACATGTATTTAACATGGTTAGTAAGTTTCTGATTTCACAAAACCATCCACGCTTATAAAAATATATAGAAATCCCAAAACGTGTGTATGTATTTCTGTATTTTTCAGATATTTTTCCGATCGTATAGTTAAATTTACTAAAGGGGTTATGAATGCGCTGCATTAAAACGCCTTGTTTAATATGCACTGTTGCTTTTCCCTGCAACACAAAAATGGTAATTTTGTAGCAGCTTTTTGGCTATTTTCTACCATTTGCTTTCTAACGTTTAGTCTTAAAAAATAGTAAGTTTTAAAGAAAACTTCAGTAACACGTTTTTTAAACATTTGCTTTGGTAGAAGTGGGCTCTGAAAAGTCTAAAAACGACGATCGTAGCAAAAAAAAGCAGAAAAAAAGAACGATGACAAAGGAACTGTTATAAAAGGAGACCAGGGAGCAGTTGTCTAAATAAATTTTATAGCTATGCACTAAAGGGGGCAAGGGAACTTTCATAAAAAGGTGCAATAACGGTTAGCTGTAAACAATTAACTTTACAAGATATTTCGGCACACTTCTTTTAATATGCTATAGAAATTAAATTCGGACTCACTGATATGTTAACTTTGAGAACTGGTTCTTTCTCAGAGAATAATTGCACATTTCCGTCTTCATAATAATGAACTTGCGAGAGAATTTTTCCCTTCATCTCTTGTGAACCGGACTTTCCTTCACCAATAGGCACACTCCATTCGGAACGCCATCTTCCATTGCAGAAATTCTTCGGCTGGAACTGGTGTGATTCGATACAGATTGTGTAAGATCCGTTTCGAGCGAACACAACTCCTGTTCCACTTTTCGCGTAATGCTGGTCGATATAAATGTCAAGCTGAGCTTGAAGATGTTGACGCCACTGTTCGGTGATTCCGGATTCAGCTGGATACGGTTGAAGGTCACTGGCTTCTTTGCGAACGTGATCGTATTTAAAGCTTTTCTTCGACACTTCGTCATAAAAGCGTCCATTTCCTAAATCATTGTATGGTGTGATCAGAGTCTGGAAGAAATCTCGGTGAGAATATTGTAATTTCCTTATTTCAAAGTACCTGCTTGACGACTCCATCCAGACTGACGGGAACAAACTGTCCTACGTTATATTCAGCAATGGCATTGACACATTTATCTTTGAGCAAATCGTCGTTCTTCAAGAGCATTCGCACGGAGTTGAACACCTGGAAATTTGTTAACCTTAAAAGTAGTGTTGTAAAGGGATGTGCGGTAACTTTTTAAAAATTTTCGATACCTCATTGAATTCCCCAGGTGGAGCATTCTTGATGAAATTGGAAGAAATACGGACCTTCTCAGCATCACTTATTTCCGCCATACTGAAATAAGACTTATAGAAAATGAGAAGTAATGAAATTTACACATCACAAAGTATAAGAGCCAAATATTTCAATTTTAAACAAGCAGAGCATCGCAACACAAAATATGGTGATTCATTTGATAGGAGAATGATAGAGAACGATGAACAAACAGAAATAAAATAGCGCATCGATTTTATCAGGGGAGCGCCTTTGCATTTCCATCCTTATTTTTCACTGACACACACTTTGATTTATTCAAGAATATTAGCGGTGCTTCTCAGCCAATACACTGAAACGACTTGTTGAAAAATAGCTGATAAGTTATTCTAAATAATAGAGCTTAGATTATTCTATTTTCAAAGCAATTAAAATCAGGAATAAAAATTCCGTCTCTCTATGCATGCCCAGAAATTTGTTTGAGAGCTCTTAAATATGCGTTCTCGAAAAAGCATCCCATGACTAAAATCTAAAGACATATAAATTAGTCTTTTTCTATGAAAGGAAGCCTTGCAGTTGAATAAAAACGTGGACGACGTGACAAAAAAGGAGGATTAGGCCACTGAAAAAACCGTGTGGATTCTGTAGTGCACAACGTCACTTAGCAAGCGTAATTTTGCAGGGTCAAAGAAAAACTTTAAAAAATCGTATAATTCGGAAATTAATCAGCAATTATGCCGAACGGTTCTGTCTACTTTAAACAGGCTAAAAAACGCAAAAAAAAACTACAAAAACCTCAAAAAAAAAGAATAAAAAATAAACAATTGAAATTTGTAAAAATTCTCGCACTTACTAAAATCCTGATTTATTCAAGTAAAAGTATAAGCATTGAACAGAAATTATATATTTTATGCAATTTAGTTGATAAAAAAAGTTGAAATTAATCTTCTTGCTAGATCGCGCGAGCAGGGACGAACTCTCAAACAACTCGCTGAGCATTTCAACGTCGATATCGTTACACATGTGGAAAATTATTGAAGTGCTATAGTGCTCAAAATGAATATGAAATTAAAAGAAGACACCCATGGGCTCTCGTTACGAACCATGTAACGCATTACAACATTGTACAAATATCGAGAAGAAACCCCCAGCAGAGTGCAGGCTCCCCTCCGATTGGTCACCTATTGCGAGCGTCAGAACGATCCAACGTGGGCTCAATGATGCTGGACTCTTTGGCAGAAGACTTGTGAAGAATCCGTGCATCTCTGACAGCAATTGGTCAGCACGTGTGGCCTAAGCGCTGGTTCATCTCAACTGGAGTCAAAGTTAGTGGAAACGAGTTTTGTGTAGTTATGAGAGCAAGTTCTTGCTGTTCGGTTTGGATGAAATTACATGATGGGGACATGATGGGGGCCAGGTTCGACAAAAAATATCAAACTCCAAGATGGAGTGGCAGGAACGTGAAGGCTGCTTCAGAAGTCATGGGGTCAGACCACTTCACCGCATCCGAGGCCACATGTATTCCTTTGTAAACGAACATATATGGCAAAAACTGAATTATTTATCTTGCTCATTTTGCAAAGTTTTCAAAGTTGACCTCAAGTTCCTCACCCTTTTCAACAACACTCATTTTTGATTATTTCGAAAATTTTGAGTGATGTGGTGGCGTATCTTTATGTGGAGCTCTGTGATAATGATTACTCATTTTCCAGCGATTTCAGTCTCACTATTTTAGACTTTATTTGTTTCCAATTCGTGAAGTCTGAATTCCTTTCTTAGAGATATCATTCAAAAAGCAAACAATTCCGCTTTTTTTCGGAAACCGTTCGCTTCATCTCCTCCCTCCCTTCCAAGAATAGCTTTCAATGGATTTCCCAAATTCCAGTTGTTCTCCCTAAAATAACTAGGTCAAGATGATCACGATCAACTGAAAATACTATAAAAGATGACTGGCAGAGGGGTTTCGATCATACAGAATACAATATGCTTCTAAAACTTCTTGTTCTTCTAACAGTTTCAAGTGCGGCAGTCAGTCGAAAAGTTCATATTCAAGTAAGAGAAAACGTAACACAGAGTTGTCCAAATGGTTAGTTTCTCTTTGATTAAATCAAAAAGAAAAGTTTATTCTGAACCATTTTCAGTGGACTCTGACATAATAGACGAGAGCTCTCTGAAAATCACAATGAAGATGCTGAAAAATGAGAACACCGACGAAGAGGACGAAGAGAAGGATGAAATTACTATAACTGACATCAACGGGGAAACAAGGCAGATTGATTTTCCTGGATGTTATAGAGTCAAGGTCAACTTCAAAATGCTCAGACCTATTGAAAATCCGTGAGTTTTATTGTGAAATGTTATGCACTCTCTGCCGCTTTCTTCTATAATATTTCCAGCAAAATTCAATAGTTATTTCAGATACATAGAAGCGTTCATGCAACTAGGACAGAATGTTCCGTGCAAATCAGAAGACGCCATCCAAAATCTTCGTGGAGTCGAGAGCATTTGCGCCAACGTGAGCAGACCAACCCAATGGTGCCCGGAGAGCTACAACTCGCAATTGAGAGAGATGCTCAGTGGGAAGACCACATGGTTCGTTTATTTCTTGCTCTCGCTGGTAGATGATTAATTAATAATATATAACCTTTTTTGTAGTAAGTTTTGCTCTCTGTGTGAGAATGTCAAGGAGAATGTGAAGGATAATGAGAGCAAGCTGAACAAGCTCAGGAAATTTCTGAGCAACGAAGGCACAGAGGAGTGCTCAACTACTGACGACATTCATAGATATACATTCAAAGTGAGAAGAACAACAAAGTGGTAGATTTTGATGATTTATCGATTGTTTTAGATGTGCACTCCAGATCAAAACGAAATTAATAATGGAGAGGGAAACACCAAAGAAAAAATCGAAGAGTACTGGGAGTACCTCAAACAGGTTAAAATGAATGTTCGTCCTGTGACATGTGGCGTGCTATTGAGCAGATGTGATGACTTGTCTCCAATTTCTTCAACCCTCTGTTTCCCTTTTACGATTTCGAAAATTCCGTCATTCATTTTCAGGGAATAATGACTACAGTAATCCACGTAATGGACCGTAATCCAATGAAGACTGGAAGAGTAGAACAGTGCCAGAAAATGTGTGACGTATACGGAGATTCTTCGAATATGGCGAACTCCAACTACAAGCAAACATTGGCAAGGTCCATTGAAAAGTTGTGCGCGCCCGTGGACACTTACGCTGCCTGCCTCTATCATACTGTCAAGTTCGATATGAATTCTAATTTCTGATCTGTAATTGAGTCGATGGTACTTGTAGTTATAATTTCAACGTTTACACACATATATTTTGGTTATAATAAACGTATGTTTGCTGAATTTCTGATTCTAAAAACAAAACTCTCAAAAGAAAGCTACAACCACTTTCAATTTCAGAAACTTCTAAAAATTAAATGGCTTGTTTATTGGCGTCTTGAATTTCTAACAACCCGCCCATTTTGTTTTAAATAGGATTTCTGAAAATTCTGAAAGATTTTCAACTTTTTATTAAGGCTTCCACGAAAGACGAAAGACGAAAAAGTCGTCTTTCCTCTCGTCGTTCGTCTCCTCGTCGTTCGTTAGTCTTTCAGTTCCTCTTGCATTCGTCTTACGCAGTAAACGCAAGTGTAAATGCAAGAATTACGTAAATCAGACGGATTCAAGACGAAGACGAGACGAGACGGCAAATGGAACTTCTACTTTTGGACTTTTTACTATTTTCTACAAATGTAAGCTGATTGTTTGAACGCTGATCAAAGCACACCAGTTCTTCATGTCGTCTGCAATTATTTCTTCAGAAAAGGTTGCCTTTTGCTTTCGAAATTCCGCCTAGGAGCCATCCTCCTTGATACTGTAATCCATTACGGACTATCGGCTGATTCACGCGATCAATTCACTAATTTTTTTCACTAAAATATTACTCAAAATGACTCTTCCACGTTTCTTGTCAGATTCCCAAATTGCAAATAACTATGTACAGGGTGAGGCATAATTATAGCGCCGCTACTTTGCGTAAGCTCTGGCGCATGCGGAACGCTTTTTGTAGCGCACAATATTATTTTTTTAATTAATTATTTTGTTTTTTGCATATAAAAACGGTAAAATCCTCTGTAAAACTTCAATAAAACCATCTTCTGTGATGGTATTTGGTGGTATCTGTTCAAATGGAAAGACGCCGTTGATTTTTATTGATGTTGGAGCCAAAGTCAATAAGGAATACTACATTGAGAAAGTTTTGGTGTCGGAGGTGCTGGCCTGGTCCAAATCCCACTTCGTAGACGGCGATTGGACTTTTCAGCAGGATAGAGCGCCGGCCCACACCGCGAAACTCGCACAACGGTGGTGCGAAGATCAATGGCCCGCTTCCAGCCCGGACTTGAACCCGATGGATTTCGCTGTTTGGGGATATTTGATCCAACAAGTGTCCACGAAAAAATTATCTAAATTTGGAAGCCCTGAAGACCGCCTTGACAGCTGCATGGGACAATTTAGACGCCTCATACCTTCGTGCTGTCATCGACTCATACTCGAAGAGACTTTGAGCAGTCATCAAAGCGAAGGGAGGAAGATTCGAAAACTGTTAATGCTATCTTTTTTGTTATGTTTTAATAAACATTTTTGTTGATTTTCAGAAAAAAAATTTCGATTTGAAGTTTTTACACCGTCTGGAATGCGGCGCTATATTTATGCCCCACCCTGTACATACAGTACTGGCCAAAAAGGTATTCGCAAACAGTTTTTCGAGCATAACTTTTCTGAAACTTCCCGGATCGATTTGATATTTTGAGACAATATTTAGAACGGTGAAAGCAATTGAATGAACAACAAGAATAAACAATTTTTCGAAAATTAAAAAAAATATCGAAAAATTTATGAAAATGGCGAAAAACCGAAAAATGGAACTTTGACTTTTGAGATCTAGGAAAGACCGGTAAATGAAAAATAACAGTAAAACATGATTGAAATAGTTTTATTATTTTATTGGGTAGCCTTTGGCGTCGATGACCGCCTGAAATCTTCTTGGCATCGAGTCGAGAAGGGTGTCGATAACAGAGAGGGGGATGGCCTTCCAGACAGATTGGAGTTGACCGAATTTCTGATAGGCATTCGATGCACGGACCCCTCTGAGTGATCTCTCGACATGCTCCCAGATGTGTTCGATCGGATTCAAGTCAAGAGATTGACTCTGCAAGTCCAGAAGATCCACGTGGCGGCGTCGTAACCAATCTTTGATGTGCTTCGAGGTGTGCTTCGGGTCGTTATCCTTTTGGAAAACGAACGCTCGGCCCACATTAGACCGTGCCCAGGATCTCATTGTGTTCTCCAAGATTTCTTCTTACACAAATCGATCCATGATGCCCGTAATTCTTCACAAGGGGCCGATTGAAGTCCGAGAGAAACGTAGCGTAGCATGGGCCAGAGCTCATTTCCACTGGGGACGCCAGCATTGGGCTAATCACGTGTTCAGTGACGAATCCAAGTACAATCTGTTTGGTACTGACGGTATCAAATAGATTCGCCGTCCGGTTGGATGTCGGTTCGATCCCAGCTACGAGCTCCAAACCGTCAAGTTCGGTGATGGTTTGGGGCTGTTTCTCTGGGACTTCAACCGGCCCCTTGAGAAGAATTACGGGCATCATGGATCGATTTGTGTAAGAAGAAATCTTGGAGAACACAATGAGATCCTGGGCACGGTCTAATGTGGGCCGGGCGTTTGTTTTCCAACAGGATAACGACCCGAAACACACCTCGAAGCACAACAAGGACTGGTTACAACTCCGCCACGTGGATCTTCTGGACTTGCAGAGTCAATCTCTTGACTTGAATCCGATCGAACACATCTGGGAGCATGTCAAAAGATCATTCAGAGGGGTCCGTGCATCGAATGCCAATCAGAAATTCGGTCAACTCCAATCTGTCTGGAAGGCCATCCCCCTGTCTGTTATCGACACCCTTCTCGACTCGATGCCAAGAAGATTTCAGGCGGTCATCGACGCCAAAGGCTACACAATAAAGTAATAAAACTATTTCAATCATGTTTTACTGTTATTTTTCATTTACCGGTCTTTCCTAGATCTCAAAAGTCAAAGTTCCATTTTTCGGTTTTTCGCCATTTTCATAAATTTTTCGATATTTTTTCAAATTTTCGAAAAATTTTTTATTCCTGTTGTTGATTCGATTTTTTTTACCGTTCTAAATATTGTCCTAAAATATCAAATCGATCCGGGAAGTTTCAGAAAAGTTATGCTCGAAAAACTGTTTGCGAATACCTTTTTGGCCAGTACTGTATATACTCCTCCAAATAAACATAGGTTCACCCACATTTTTTTAATTATCCAGTTTTAGGTTCAGTTTAAGAATGGTTTTGCCATTGAAAAAGAATCGCATTTTCGATACATTTGGATACAGATAAGTGAGCTTCAGAAGAACATTTAAAAAAATACCGGTATTTATTTGAAAAAAGCGTTGAAAACGTTCTAAAAAAAGATAAGTTCACCCGGAAAGAAGGAATAAAAACATAATTAGCAGAGAGAAATATGGAATAAAATGTTACTTAATAGCGTGTATTTCTCATTCTTCACTCTTTTTCATCTTCTTGTTCTTATTGAACTTGTTCTTCTTCAGGACAAGTCTCACTGTTTCAATGGAAACGTTTAAGTTCAATTCACTCTTGATCTTGGCACAAGAAGTGACGGCATTCGACGCTTTGCGGACGATATTTCGCTTATCTCTGTCTGACAATTTAGATGGTCGTCCAGGGGGCTTCTTTGTGCCATAATGAAGCGGATCCTTAAGATAATTGTTGACGACGTTGGGAGATCTGCCAATAACAGCCGCAATTTGCCTGTTCGACATTTTGAGAGCAGAATTTGCGTCGATGACTCCTTGCTCGTAATCTGTCAGCGGTTTTCCTCTGCCCATGGCTGTAAAACAATCAAAAAAGGGTTGTAAGAAGCTGTTTATTACAAAAAAGAATGTTTTAAAAACCGGAAAAAATAAGGGTGAACTTATATTTGTTTGGAATGCTTTCAAAGTGTTTTTCAAATAATTACCGATATTTTTTTCAAACTTTTTTTTCTGAATTTCACTTATGTATATCAAAATGAGTTCAAGATGCCACTTTTTTCAATAGCAAAATCTTTTTTTTAACTTACAGGGTGCGCCAAAAGCATGATAACACATGTTTCGCGCAAGATGGCGGGCGCGGTCTCTATGTTTTTTTTCACAGGTATGGTGGCTGTTTCTGTTCATCGAGGTACCATCGTCGAGATGGCCGAGAGGGGAATTGGCCCAAGTAGCATTGGAAAAGCTCTTGGAATCTCACGCACAACGGCTTGGAGAACCATTAAACGTTTTGAGGAGTTGAACACACTCAAGGACCGTCCAAAAAGCGGAAGACCCCGCACTTCGATCACTCCGGAAAAAATCAAGGTCGTCAGAGAACGAATTCGTCGAAATCCCCACCGAAGCATGCAAAAGTTGAGCACAGAGCTCAGAATCAGTCATTCTTCGATCAGAAGAATTGTGAAAAGAGAGCTCGGGATGACCCCATGTCGTGTTCGAAAAACTGTGATTCTATCGGAAAGGAACAAGATGGCCCGGATGAAGAAGTGCAAAGCTCTCCTTGCGGGCACGCGTCAAAATGAACATTTGAGGATGCTGTTCACTGACGAAAACTTGTTCACTATCGAAGCCGAATTCAACTCCTTGAATCATAGAGTAGAGCACGCTCTACACGGTAGAAAGAGAGCTTCCCATCCCCAGCAAATAATGGTTTTTGGAGCCATTACCTCTGCCGCTCATTTTTGTGGATCCTGGAGTAAAAATCAACAAAGAATATGATTTGAAGGAAATTTTGAAGAAGCATGTGCTTCCATGGACAAACCCCCATTTTGGAAACCATGGTCATTTCAACAGGATTCTGCTTCGGCTCAAAAGGCAAAAACTGTTCAAGCATGGTGCTCGACTTTTCCTCGATTCATCACCAGTTCGGAATGGCCAGCCTCGTCGCCGGACCTCAATCCCCTCGACTATTCGGTATGGGGAGTTCTTCAATTGAGAGTCCAAGCACGTCCTCATCGCAATTTGGAGTCGTTGAAGAAAAGTTTGGAAGTGGAATGGGCCAAACTATCACCAGGATACCTCATGCCACGGTAGAGGCGTTCCCGAAGAGACTCATGGATGTTGTGAGGAACAAAGACAACCGCGTCGAGCAGCTTTGATAACATCCTTATTAGAAAGTATTCAATAAACTATTGTTAAATTTTCATGTTGATACGGGTCGTTTTGCGAAAGTTACATCACTTTGAATGTGTTACCATACTTTTGGCGCACCCTGTAAACTAAGACGAGATAAGTCAAAAAAAATGTGGATGAACCTATGCTTATTTGGAGGAGTAGATTAATTATTTCTTTTTTATTTTTGACTATTTCTTACAGTTTTCAACTTTATTCAAGTTTTTTAATGGTATTTTTTTGCATAATTTTTAGAGTAATTCATAATCTGTATTTAAAAACTCTAAAGTAACTGAAAAGTAGAAATAACCAATAGCAAATAGTCAACTCAGCATAAAGACAGGATACTTCGAGAAAGACATGCTGCGAAATCTTAAAAATAATCGCATTTTGAATTAATAAATCAAGGGTATTTGTTATAGAGACGCCAAACAGTCCAAACAGTCCGACTCGGAACTGTGATTCAAATGCGCTCTAACTTTAAAAAAATGATTACAAAATAGAAAAAAAACGAGTAACGATTTGCGAAAGCATTTTTTATACATAGTGACGTGTCGCCGAATTTATCAAAAACTCCGTTGTTTCCCTACATTTAATATATTTACCTAAATCTTATCGTTTATTTGCGTGAATTTCTCAAAACAATTTGCTTAAATTAGTGAAAATTTCAATAATCCACTTTAATATATGAATTTTCTATGAAAAATAAAGTCCAACATGTCTTAGCTAGAGCCATTTGAATTAAAGTTCCGACTGTTTTGTGTATATATTGTAAAAACTTTAGCAAAAAATACCGCATTTTGTTACTTTAGATAAATATTCTGACCAAAGCTTATGAGCACTGCTGGCAGGAGACGGGAACGTTTTCATGAGGTCAATGGAAACTCTTTCTTTAAAATAGTGAGCGACAGCCCGGCTATGTATTTCTATTAGAATAATAAAAAGCGGGTTGTTGTATTTACTGATTTTAAAAAAATCGGAAGAACATTTGTCACGACACGCAGGAAATTCATCCAGCGCTATCACAGCTCTAATAATAATTATTGATTTGCTACTTACAATTACTTGTTAGTAATTTACCGGAATTGCAGAAGTATTATGAGCAATATTCTCAGCAAACAAGCGATCAAGCCAAAAGTAGAAAAATTGACGTGAACGATATGGCTGTGGCTTTATTTCTTGACGCGTCACCGCAGCAATCAACCGATTTTACAAATTAATACAGTAGAGCGCGGCTCATCTGCTCTCCATTCTTCTGACACTAGAAAGCTTTTAATCAAAAACATAAACGCTTCACCTATTTATTATAAGAATTGCAAGAATTATTCTCGCATCTCCGGCGTCTTCAGCCCAGTTCTCGAGTGTACTGGACTCCTTTAAATTGCCTAAAGCTCAATTATTTTATATCGTTCCTCAAAGAAATGACTTCCTCTTGTCTCCAGTCTACAGGCATGCTGTCGAATGCGCGAAAATACTGACAGAAAACCCCCACGAGCGTATTATTCATGAGTATTGGCAAGATGATATGGAGAGGCGGCCATGCACTTTTTCCATGTCCGATCTACGATTTACGAAAACATCACTGCTTCTTTTTGTCGTGTATACATATCACCCCATTTTCCATTTACGTCCTCCGATCAAACCACAGGGACAATGAAAGGAGACAATCCTGCTTCTTCCCTCGGCTATAACCTGTTGCTCTTCCTGTCTACATCTCCTGATGTTCCCACGCCTCATCAAGAATGCCATCATCATCATCATCATCAGCGCCATCAGCATGGAAAAGAATTGAAAACATATTGTAGGGGCATCTAGATAGAATCTGCACGCTCTCCCCTGTTTTTTCGATCTGTTTCTCTCGTTTTCTTCTCTCCATGCCGGTCGTTCGTTTGGCAAAGCGTAAGTGATGAAAATACACAGAAAAGAGAGAAAACTACACTTATAAATCATTTGGTTTCCAGGACGCGACACAATCTGCTGTTTATTTGCATGATTTGTCCGCGCGTTCTTGTTTGATGCGATTCGGTGCCTTTTTTTAAATCTGACTGGCAATAGCACCGAGACAATGTAAATGATCTCGATATTTGATAAGGCGACAATTTATATACGTAAAAAGATGGGAGAGCAACAAACCCTATACTCAAATTTTCTTTTAAAAATTGTTTTTAAAATCTTGCGCATTAAATGGAAAATCTTGCATGCAACGTTTTGAAACGTTCAAACAATCCTGAAAAAATAAAAAATAGCTGCCCTGGCTGGTTGTCTTATTCATTTTGATGGAGTTGAAAACTGAAGATATTATTTTCGATTTTTTTTTAATATTTAATTTAAAACCTTTTTTTTTCAAGATGAGAAGTTTAGAAACGTCCCAAGAAAGTTCGTTAGAAGAGTTATTAGCGTAATTTTTCTTTCTTCTTATCTTAATATGGTCAATTGCCATGATCTTTGAAAATTACATATTTGATATCAATGCATCACTAATTTGTTAGGTCTAGCTTAAACTTGATTGCTCTGTTTTATTGAGAATTTTGAATTGGTGTGGAATGTAAGTAATTTTATTTAATTTGGCTTACGATTACGATTGAAAAGCTTGAATTGGTTTTAGAAGAAAAATAAGAATAATCAATAAATTTGATGCGAGTAGGAAGAAAATAAATTTTAATGAAATTATCAGCTTAGAATATCCGGTAAAGGCTTATGCATCTTTTGAGAAATTATTTTAAATACACTTCAAGCTATTCGTACTGAATCCTTACCTGCAGCGGTCCATCTCTTATCATTCTTCAAAATAAGCATTTATTAATAAGGCGAAACTTCATTCCAGTAACGGTTTTCTGCGTTTCATAGCTGCCCCGTTTAAGTTTTGCACCTGCATTGCCTTCAATCATATTTATACAAACAATTTAGTAAATATTAGAAGAATAAGTAAGTCTTAAGTTCGCTCTACTGTTCTATTTAAATATCGGCATGGCTGTAGCGGGAAATGCGACTTCGGCCACCTCGGTCATTTGTTTCAAATCATTTATAAATACGTTTTTTCTGTGTTTTTTTTTGAGCACAGTGTAAATTAAAATGCGGCCTGACTAAACAAGCTATGATAAAAGCATAAAATATGCCGATAAGAATTAAAATCCGCGGATAAAGCAAATATCAGAGAAAAAATCGCTCAGAATGAACGATACTTGCCAGTAAACTAGATTATCAGTAAGTGATCGATTTTATTCCATTATTTTTAAATTCTAGATTTATAAAAGAAAAGAACACGATACTATTAAAAAACCATTAAATATTAATTAAAATAATAAAGCTAAACAAACAAACGTTTGGACGTGGTGGTTGAATTCGCGTTTCTTCCAGCGCCCTCCAATTTTAAACAAGTACAGTAGACCTATCTTAAACGGCTATTTATTCCACTATGCACTAACAAAGTTGATAGTTCTTTCAAATCAGTTTTTAAACATTGACCAGTCAAAGTACTTCATACTTTATACTAATAGTCTTTGTGTTACTGCAGCCGTCTCTGAGAAGATCAGGCCATTTTCTATTTGTCAGCTGGACTTAAATGACGGAGCTGATGTCTGCCCCAAAGCGTAAATCTGGTCGCCCCTTTCAATTTCTCATTACTCACTCGCTTCCATTTCTCTGTGTTCTCTGTGTCTGTTTATGCTCACTACTGGCTGCCCCTTTTTTCTATCAAGAAAACGGACTTTGCCCTTTTCCCTGCAATCTCTCGAATTTCAACGCTCTCTGGCCTCTTGTCGCTCGGCTTGCCGCTGCCGTGAAGGCTGCTGCGGGTCGCGCAACGTCGATTGCGCACTCCGCAACTCGATAGCCATTCGCACTGGATACAAAATGGCTATTAACTTTTTTGATCCTAAAATGTTATCAATGATAACAGAAAGAGAAAACGCAAACATAGTCTGATAACATCCTTTCCGTCTTTCTGATTCATTCTCCGTTTGCACAATCTCTGTATGATTCACTGGTAAAATATATATATATGTGATTTCCGCTTTTTCTACTTTCTGTTTGTTACTTCTAGCATTTCCGGCTGATTTTTTAAAGAAAATTTTGTTGAAACCTTGATTGACTCTTTACAAAATAATGAAGAACACGTAAAGACCTGCCCTACGCCTAGCTGTAGCATTTTAACCTTTTAAAAATATCCTTGAAAGCTCAGTCTAATTTTGGTTATTATAAGGAAAGGGTAGCTTTCCTATTGAACCCATTATTCCAAAAATTTTGTCTTAATTATGCGCGTCGATTTCGTGTTTTGAATTGATCAAAACTTTTGCCACTTTATAATCACAATCAAGGTGAGAAATTACATTTTTTCAAGCTCTTTTATGATTATACACGGGTTATGGCAAAATTAGAATAATATAAAAATATGGAAAGCGTCGGTCGGTTTGAAGTTTTATTAATAATAGTTAACTTCTTAAACGAACGTTTTAATGCAAGTTCGATGTAAAATTTTTCCTAACAATTCTCAGTCATTTTGTGCCAAATGTTCAATCTTCTTTATATTGTTACGTCGAACTTGAACTAAAATGTTTGCCAGAGTGAATAAATATCTTTCATTGCATTTCAAGAAGATTTGTGTATATTCAACATCTAAGGATTGTTTTCTCTTTCTCCTTTTTTGCCGTTTTGATATTGTAAAGGTTTACGGGCAATTGTCAAACGCATGTCATTCTCCTCCGTTATTCCTTCCCGTTTTCTTGAGAGTATTTTTCGAAATCTTTCGAAAAGCTGTTTTCCTGACGACTTTGAGAGAAACACCAGCTTTTGGTGAACAGCGGCTGTTGAAGGCATATTTTGAATAGAACTTGATCAGGCTTTGAGCGGTGGAAAAAATGAAGTCATCAGCGTGTACTAGATTCTAAAATTACCAAAATTTGAAGTCGTCTTGTTGTAAGATTTTCTGACTGATAAAGTTTTCGGATATAAAGATGCTTGAAATCACATCTTAAAAATTGCATTGCTGGAAGTTTGCAGACTTCATAATATTGCGTTCGCAGTGAAATTTGCGCAACAAATTTCGCGAAAAAGGTGTTGAGGTTGCACCGGATTTGCATAGCTTGCGTTTATTGTCGTACTTGACGAGATCCTCGCGTGTCTAACCATTAAGGTGGCGTGACAAAGGTGTCGAAATTCCTACGACGACTGTGTCGCAATTTAAAATTAACAAAACAGATTAATCGCGAAATACTAATACTATTATTTATAATTAATTCCATTGCATTTTTGCTCACTTTTATTCGTTATTCAGTAACGCCGAGCTATACTAAAAATATATCGCATTGCTCATTTTATCCTATTTTAACAGTAAATAAGTAATAGTGCCTAGCTGTGTGATGTTTCACATTTTAGTTTTCGCTTCGGACTTTCTGAGAATGTTGGTCTGAAACACCCTCTACAGTGAAATGGACGACGCCTTCCTCCAGGGGTACGCCAGCAATAGGTCGCAAAGCTCTCGCCACTTATTATCTAGTGTTTTGGCCCTCTCAAGTCAACCCTCTGTTGTCTTTCCGGTATTATAGGTATAAAAAATATTGCTTGTTGCAGAGCTTTTCAATGCCTCAAAAATGTATATAAAGAATATCTCAACTTTAAAAAATTTGAAACTTATATTATCTCATCTGCTGCTTTATTTTAATCAATCGCTGGCTCCAATTATCACTTTAAATTAATATTTTTTACATTCTTCTTGCTTATCTTTATTCCATTCGTTGTACTTAGTTGGGCGTTCTAAATTTGAATTTAAAATAAATATTTTGCCAAAAATTGTGTTTAAAAATACTTTCAAACTGAGTGTTTAGTGCATTCCCACTCCAGGAATGTATTGCCGCTTTCTAACGGAAAAATTATGCAAAATATGCGAAAATGAAAGTTTTAAAAATATGCAAAAATCTAAACTTTTATAATTTTCTTTATAAGGTTGTTGGAAAAACGTTAAGATCTCATAAGAATTAAAAAACAACTTTTGATGTGTAGGCACGGTTGTCATCAGCAACGCATAAGCCTTGGGCCCCGTACAACTTTTGTGACCATTTCCATTTCACATTCAATCCAATTCCATCCGTATTTGTTAATTTCATTTTTCTCGGGAAGGTTATTATAAGGCTTCCATTTGTGCGAAATTTCGGCCGTCTCGTCTCGTTTTCGTCTTGAATTCGTCTGAGGCAGGGATAAACATTGTGTTAGTACACATGCACAACTTTTCTAATTGCGTAATACGTGACGAAAAACGAGATGAAAGACGACTTTTTGTCTTCGTCTTTCGTGAAAGCCTTATATTTTTCAAGGAATATCGTAGTTTGCCGCCTACCGTATTCTAAATACCTGAAATATTGAAAAGAAATTTTCTTTCAACATTTTTCCGACTTTCTCCTAAATTTACGCGACCCGCTTATTGCATAACCGATGCTATCCGATGTCTCTATCATGCTAATTTTCAATTAATTTTCTGACTTTCGGCCTCTTTTCCACATGTAACAACGAAAAGTCGACAACAGGCGACAGTACACGCGCACGCAATCCTCGGCACAAACGTGATCCTGCGCAAAAATCTAGTTACACCGTGTTTCATTTTTATCAATTGCCAGGAACATGATGACAAGGAGGAGACGCTAAAAACCCCGTTATACGCGAACAAGATCTTTTCTTCTTTTCATGACGCTCCTGTGTTTCGCCTACTTCTCGATTTTGTAGTTTTCTACTTTTTTAAAATCGGTTCGCTTTATTCATACTGCGTTCTAAGTGATGAACATGAAAGAAAAAGAAGTATTGGTGTACAATGTGAAGGAGAAAATTCTGCTGTCACAATTTAAATAGTTGCGACCATATCGGAAATCATGGGGAGTCAAGTTACGAGAGTCAACTTTAAAAGTTTGATTTTTTCGAATTTTTGTTCAAAAAAGTGCATTTCATTTAGCGAATAAATGAAAGGATAACATCACGAAAGAGGTTCAAAGAAATATTTGTGGAATTTAATATTTCAATTTTGCGAGTAAGATGGCATTAAGTTTTATTATTTTCCATACAACAAATCTTTTCGATTCTTTCTGCAAAGTTTAGTAGCCTCTGCATTGTTTTCTTCCTCTCATTGTGCGAATTCTTGCTCATATGCAAACTCCCTGCCCTTAGTTCTACCAATATCGTCAAATAAAAAGATGTATTCCCCAGATACTATAAACATCTACTCATTTTTTCTAGCCAACTAATCCGAGCCTTGTTTTCCTCGTTAGTACTTCAGGGAACACCACAATTACGTTATCTCAATGAAGGAATATTTTTACATTATGCGAAATTATTCGAATATTTTTGAATAAACTGGCTTGCAATAGTATGCAACCACCTCCCCCAATCCCACCTACCCCATTTTCATATAAAATTAACTATTTCTTTGAATCTTAACTCCAGCATGAGTTGTTTTCTCCTTCTTATCGCTCTCTTGCTCCTCCTCCATTCTTTTCTTATCACCAGTTCGCAGCTTTATGCTATATGCTGTTAGCGCACAGCCGTCGCCGGCGTCATGTTAAAATTATGTATCTTCTGTAATTGTTAGTAAATGTTGCCCTTTTTACAGAAATATGGCAAAATACGACTACAATCCGAAATATGGGTTAGAAAATTATAGCCTTGTTAGTTATCTTCCTCATTTTTTGTGATGATTCTTATATTTTATTTTCAGATCCTGCCTTTCGAAACCACTTTTAACGCTCGTGAATCCACAGAATGGATGCAACATCACTGGTATCAATCAATTACTGCTTCAGCCGTCTATGTAGCCGTTATATTCACGGGGAAAAAGGTTTGAGTTGGCCCTTATTGTTGCAGAAATATTTGTTATAGTTATACTGATAAGATAAGTAATCGAATAAGACGCTAAAAAAAAAGGCGGCATGATAATGCCGGCTATCAGTTGGGGGAAGAGAAATTCAATACAAGAAGTCACACCATTTCTTGGAGAAAAATGCAATACCTAACTAAAAAACTGGGCTTACGGAGTTATTCACGAAAACGGGAAAAAGGAAAACACTGTAAAAATATTGAGCATAGCTAAATATGTCAAATGCTAAAAAAGAATATTCACGTTCAGTGCAAATGTATTGAGTTTGAAAATTTAATGAAACATTTCAGAAAATGAATTTCATAAAACCACCAGTTTTCTAACACTGTTTACAAAGCGGTTGAGCCTACTTTCAAAATATTTAACGGAGATTCTTCATTATTGTTCGCCTTTCTCCATATTCGTGAATAACCTCATTATTTTCTTACTGAGCGGACGTGTATGTTTAATATGATGTCATCTTAATTGAGAAACTCAAATTCGCGGGTTGGCTACCCCTCCTGTTAATGAAAAAAGTCAGCGCTCGTGCAATCGACAGGTGACGCTTGAAAATTATTTTTAAAGCGCGTCCAAAGTTTGTCAAATTATGAAATTTACTTCATCAGTTCAACGTACAAGGTGTCTCGGAAAATAAGTGTTTTGAAAAATAATAATATAAGTATAATGTACATTTAAATAACTAATTTTTCTATGACTGTTTTTGGAAAAAATATAGGTAATTAAATAGGAAAATACGAATTTACCCAACTAAACTCACCCAGTATAATCTTGTGATTTTTTAAATGGCCAATAAAGGCTATACCAAGTCTGTTTTTTAATAACAAGAATCAACACTATTACATTGTTATCTCTTATGCTATCGCGCTGGCCACTGTGCGCGTCATAATTACATGCGACCCCTTGAAAGTAAGGTGTTCACTTGCAGCTCTCGAGTTTATTCCATTGCTTTCTTCCAAACTAATTTTGCCCATTTCTTGTCATTTTGTTTAACTGTTTTTAAATTTCCCACACGTTTAATAGTTTTGTTTAATCCTATTTGTCCTTTGTTCTGTTTTACCATTGTGCTATTACAGTTAGTGCTATTGTAGCGTGACATTTTCGCTATAAAACCTGTTTAAAATTAATAAAGAAGTGCTTCTAAGCGGACCACAGAACTATGCCACAAAATGGGCTAAATAAGACATCTGTGGAATTCCGAAAAATCCAAAATCGATATCATAAAGCAGTTGAACAGAGTGATATGAGTCGCCAAATTGGTATATTCTGGAATGTTATGTTGAATATTCTCTGTCATACGAGCAAGCAAAAGATACTGGAAGACTTAGAAACCTTAAAGACGAAAAAACTACATGAACAACATGAAGACGCACAAAAAGAATCGTACGGTGCCTGGTTCTCATTGAAGAAGATCAAAGTGATTAATTGGCTTGCATTCTCTGCAGACCTCAAACACATCGGGAACTTTCGGAGAGGCCTGGTCAAAGCTGCAACAACTGTGTAACAGACCTCAGGGACTATTGAAAACGAGTGACAACAATTTCAGCCATCGTTTCTGGACACATTTACCATGTCTCATTGTCTTCTCCAAGTGATCAAAAACCAAAATAGATCAACCAAGTATTGCTGGAGTTCAGAATTCAGAATCTTATATGTCACTTTGATTCCTGTCACTATCACTTTAAAGCCTGCATGATACATAATTTGCTCATGTTTTGTGTTGCTTCTGTCGTGATTCGCTCAAATTTTGTTTTGAATTTAAGAATAAATAAAAAAAAGTTGTTGGGAAACTTGAAAACGGTTAAACCAAATTTGGGGGGGGGGCACCCGTTTTTCACCTATTTCGGCGATTTATTCTGTTTTTTCCCCTCAAAACAGCACCGTTTGCATTTTTAATAATTTTTATAAACAAAATAAAAAAACTACATTTATGTTGTAACATTTCTTGGAAATGAATTATTGAACATAAATTTTTTGCATTATTTTCATAATTTTACGAAATCATGAAGTACTAGTGCCCCCCACCCCCCTTTACCACCAGAGCTTAAATTTTTCTTGCTTTTGTCTCTAAAATCTTGGCTTGGGGGGTTTTCTCGGGAGCTTAATCAATGCACATTATTGTTTGTCGAATGAAAATTGAATAATTTTTCAAATTTTTTGCATAATTCTCATTAAAAATGACAATTTTAAAAATAAAACATTTGAAAAAGCGAATTCACGGAAACCGACAAAAACCAAAAAACCGGCCAGGCGGCCGGCCCTTCTCACCTTCAGGTCCACTGAAAATTTCATAATTACGTGTAGAAATCAAAGCACGTGTTGTGTTTTTTAAACTCTATTTTTTATATTTTCATGTAATCACGTAGTCTTTTTTAGTGCTCATCAGCACAGAAGCGCCATCGGCTAGAAACATAAGCTGAAATATTAGACACGTCGTAGTTGAATTATATTCTGGCTTAAAGACGCAGATTATTGATGTTATATTGCTTGCGGAAAACTGGAATGTTGGACATCTCCGATAAAAAGGAAAACAAATACATTTAAGGGATTTTTGACATTTTTGAAGCATTTATTAAAAGCTTTAAAACGCATTTCTTATAGTTGATATTTTTCATAAATTGATGCAAAAATATTCATTTGCAGCGGAAAACTGGAATTTACACTTGAAATATTCGTTTTAGAAAAAGAGAAAAAATAATTCATTGATTCCGGAAATTTGGAGTACTTGGAGTATTTGGAGTACTCATGTGCCGTCTCAAGACACAATGTCGAACCGTACTCAGAATTTCCTGCAAAGTAGTTGAAATCCGTCATAAAACACACTTCGTACTTTCCAGATTTTATGGATGCACTTCTCGTATAAATATCCTTGGCTGTAATTCGATAGATTAATTTTTATTTCATGGCCGTTTTTGTTTTACTACAATGTTCATTTTTCTGAAGGAACCAATTAATCACGTACGAATTGTGAGTTTACTGGCGAGTTAGAAAGTGTTTCAATACAAATTTAGTAGTAATGCTGCGAGGAAAAATCAGAAAAAAAAATAATTCTTTAAAATTAAGTGCGCCACAAACTTACAAAAGGACAGCCTACATACCGGTAGCATTTTCCCAAGAAAGTAAATATTGGAGTGCAATTGCACATGCCTTTAGAACTATTTGGAAATTGTAATTAACTGGTTTTCAGATAATGGAAAAGTACAAACCATTTCATTTGGACACTCCACTTTTTGCCTGGAACACATTCTTAGCCATTTTCTCAATTATCGGGTTTCTCCGAATGACGCCGGAATTTGTTTGGAGTTTAACAGGAGAAGGAAATTCTTTTGTATATTCCATTTGTCACTCATCGTATGCTCAAGGGGTCACCGGGTTTTGGACTGAACAATTCGCCATGAGTAAGCTCTTCGAACTGGTCGACACCGTTTTCATTGTTCTTCGCAAACGACCGCTTATCTTCCTTCACTGGTACCATCATGTTACCGTTATGATCTACACGTGGCACGCTTACAAAGATCATACCGCATCGGGACGTTGGTTCATTTGGATGAACTACGGAGTTCATGCTCTCATGTACTCATACTATGCCCTCCGCTCACTGAAAATTCGTCTTCCTAAACAAATGGCAATGGTTGTCACCATACTTCAACTTGCGCAAATGGTAATGGGTGTGATCATTGGCGTCACTGTGTACCGCATAAAGTCGTCCGGAGAATATTGCCAGCAGACATGGGACAACTTGGGTTTATGCTTTGGCGTGTATTTCACGTATTTCCTACTTTTCGCCAACTTTTTCTATCACGCCTACCTTAAGAAGAATAATCGATATGCCAAAGTCAAGAATGACGAAAAGATCGAAAAGGTGAGTTGGAATTTTTATTTTTTTGGTCTTTGAAAACTGCAAAGATGGGTTTAATTATATTTCCATTAATTATAACTCATTTCAGCACACTCCATTCGAGATCTTGGAGCCAAAAGAAGACATTAATGCCAACATCGCAGAACCGTCTATTACAACTAGGTCCATTGCTGCTCGAAGAAAAGTTCAGAAAGCTGATTAGAATAACCACGTTTTATTGCTTGCGTATCGCCATTGCAAATTTCTCAAAATTTTAAATGATCATATATTTACTTAAATATTTGTACCCGTGTAGAATTAACAGATCATGCAAAACTAAAATATATATTCAGATCTCTTTTATTGTTTAGCTTCCATTTTGCACGTATTTTCCATTATTTGCCGCATCAATTTTAAACTCGTGTGACGCGATTTAGTACTCTTTATTCAGCCTCTTTGTATCTTGCCGAAACAAAAGGACTTATTTATTTTACATGTTTTTATCAATAAACTTAGCAAACTTTAAAACGAGTTTACTAGTTGTAATCTATGCATTAATCTTCTTTTCTCTCATTGGCCCTCTGAATGGCTCAGCGAGGAAATCGGCGACTTGTGGGAGTCGGTCCGATCCGAACACAGTCTGCAGCACTTTACCATCACCGTCGGTTATGTGCATCCATGGAGCTCCAAAGCACTACAAATTTCCAGTTAAAAATGTGAGTTTTATATAAATTTTCTTTTGAAATTGCTCACCCCGCTTCCAATAGCTTCATCCGTATTCTCTTTTAAGATGGTTTTGACTTCTTCTGAATCGCTCATCGCTATCAATTCATCTCTGTCTTTTACATGCAAATCTCTTAAAACTTCAGCCACTTCATCCTTTGTGAAGATCGGCTTCCCATACGCATAAAATCGATGCCACAGACCACGAGCGAGATCCTCCATAAGAGCGTTGTCCCGCAGTTGGGCAGCAACGAGTAGACGCTGTGGCACGATAGAACTTTGGGTGAGCATTATTTTGGAAAAATCTTTCGGCAGCCGAAATGCTAGTCCCCAGTATTGAGCATTGAATAGCAAGTCCTTGCGCATGTATTTCTCCTTGATTGGAACACGCAGTGGAAGCCCAGTATTCTCTGAATTAAACTAACTGATACGTGTTCTGTGAAATACTGAACGAGGATTCTGAAAGCAGCGTCTCTATTTTTCTATGACGCTTTCCAAATAGTTAAACCAAATTTGTTTGGAAGACGGTAGAAAACGGAATCAGTTTTTTGTCCTTAAAATAAAATGAAACCTTTTACTAAATTAAAAACCTTCAAATAGTTTTTTTGAATTTGTAAACCCGGACTAACCAGTATGTCTAACCATTGCAGCAAAGAAGAAAGGCTTCATCTGAATAGGAGTCTTCCAAACTGAACGATGACGAGTGATTCCCTCAAAACCAAAATAACTGTACGGAGAGATGACATCGAAGAAGAATTTGACAACTTTTTGATTCGACATGTTCAGAAGTGTTGTATCTAAAAATGGAATAATTTTTAGATAAAAGGATAATTAAAAAAAAAGAAAATATTCAAATTGAATTCACGAAAATCTCAACGGAGAACAGTGCGAATATGAAGAAATGTTAAAGTCCAACAACGTTTGTGGTGGCTTATCAGAGGAGTAATGTTCAGAATAAAAATAAAGAAATTTGAGTAAACACCACTGTTGATATAAGAAGGCCAATGCTAGAGGTGGCGTTGAGTGGGGAGCACGTGGTAGAGCAATTGGAGCAAAGCAACATCGAGCAGAAAGCAATTGGCCTGCAGATTGATGTAAAAAGTTTCTTTTTTATATCACAATGCGACTTCAATAATTGTTTTATCTAGGAAAATAATCGCAACTTTTTTAGTAACTTTTGTGAAAGAATTTAGCAATATAGAAAACAAAATCAATTTTTTAAAAACTGGTTTCTCTATTAAATTTTTCAATTTCTAATTTTAAATTTCTAAAAATTTTTTGAAAAATTCTTTAAAAAAATGAAAAAAGAGAATAATGAAAAAAAACGAATATAGTTGCAGGTATGCGTCGGATTTTGAAGTACATTGAAACGCGGCGCATGATGAAAGTGCAAACTAAAAAAGGGAAAACATCGAATTGAAAAAGAAAAAAAAATTGATGTTTGCATGGAGTTTCGTTCAAATTGTGCCCAAAACGAATAATCAGATAGAAAGCGGGGAACTTTCACGTCGGAGGTCGCGCAACTGCAGCATGGCAACCGTTCTTTTTTTGCGGATGAAAGACCAGCGAAGAACTGGATGAGAGCCAATGATGAGCGGGCAGCATGCCCTCTAAAGTAAACACACTGCCTTCATTTTTAGTTTGAATCTTCACGTTTCATTCAAATTTCGACGCCAATTGCAGATTGAAAATAGTGTCAATGGCAAAGTGTAAATGTATAAAAAATGCGAAATTGTTGTCCTCGTTTGAAAAAAAAAGTTAATCGTTGTCTCTATCGGAAAAGAGGGCAACGTGCTCTGTTCTTTAGTCGTACTCATTTCGCTTGTTCTTTCCAATTTGCTTAATAGAATTTTCCTTTATTTTTGCATCGCGCCTTTCAAGTTTTCAGCATTTTTATAAGCTCTCCAGTGAGAGCTATACATAAAAAAAAACAATCTGTCAATTATAGAAATACAATTTCAATTTAATTAAAGAATTTAGTCAAAAATAGCGAAATAAACCCTTGAAAACACAAAAAAATGTGTGTTTTTTTAACTGAAAATAAGCAAAATTTCCGATTTTGTTCATCACAGTGCTAAAAAGAGAATTTGAACAAGAAGACAGAAATATGGTTTGTGGTGGCATCAATTCGTAAAGACGGTTAATCAAAATCAGCAAGAGAACTGCGAGATGAATGCCCCAAGAGATATTGATCTACTGATCTAAAAGGTTGCAGAAGAAAGGTCATCCGCTGCCGAATCCTTCGCATCTCCAGAACTGATAACACTGCACAACAGTTATTCTTCTTTCTTTCTTCTTTCTCCATTCTTTTTCGCGGAAAAATGAATGAGATGACGCGTCTTTATTCTCCATCTTTATGGGTTCCCAATAAAACAAGAGACGAGGTTATGAATGATTTCTTCGCGAAAATATCGGGAGCTTTCGATGATTTGAATAACGACAGGAATGTTTCAAGAAAGCTGGACGTCATTTATGGAGAAAGTAAGAGTAAGGCTTCTGCGAAAGACGAAATATGACCGGATCGTCTCTTCTTTGTCTTCGCCTTGAATTCGTCTGACTTTCGTTTATTACATAAGACGAATGCAAGACAAACTGAAAGAACGAAGACGAGTCGAAAGACGACTTTTTGCTTTCGTCTTTCGTGGAAGCCTTAAATAAAATCTATTCTCTGCCAACTTCACCACTTTCAGATGAACACCAGAAAGTGGATATTTGGGGAAATGTGACCGATAAATTACTGATTTTCATTCATGGCGGTTATTGGGCGGTTTACTTCCATTGAATTGAACAATAATCCATGTTTGAATGCCAGGCTGGAACGCGAAAGGATTGTCTCACTCCGGCGCGATGCGCTCTCGACAACGGCTGGGCAATTGCGTCGGTCGGATACGGTCTCGCTGTAAACGGTCGAAATCTGACGGAAACTGTCAACGACGCAGTGAGAGCGGTGGAATTCCTTCTGAAAACGTTTCCAAATGTCACCAATGTTATTGTTGGTGGCCATTCTGCTGGAGCTCATTTGGCTGTGCAGGGTAAGACATTGAAGATTGCTCGAAGGCGGCATATCTATAGGAGCATCACCTCAACCCATAAATTTCGCTTAAAACTTCCCTGACATTTCAATAAAGCTTCCACGAAAGACGAAGACAAAAAGTCGTCTTCGTTCGTCTTTAGGTTCGTCTTCCATTCGTCAGACGAATTTAAGCCGAAAAACAAGACAAGACAGCCGAAATTTCGCTCAAATGGAAGCCTTACATTTCAATATCATTGGATACCGTTTCCACTGTTAAAAATGTGCCAGAGCTGGCAAAGCGCACAATTTTCAGTTGCAAGCGTTGTCTAAACTCCGCTAAAAACGACTTCTCTGAACAATTTATTGAAATAATCGTTTTATATTTATCAAACCCCTTGAGCAGCGACGCAGCGACGCGACAATTTTCAAATACTGTACTCTTTACATGATCAATATGGAGCACTGCGACTTGAATCGGTGCTTGCCAACAGTTGTTCTTAAAACCGTCTCAGAATATGTCCAAGAAGCGAATCAATTTTTGTGTTGAGCTGTTACACGTCTTCGAAAACAACAAGTTCGCGGAATGCTCCTATTCTCCGGCTGCTACTTTCTGGAAGATCTTGTCGATACTGAAATTGGCGCAGATATAAAGTGAGCATGGAATTGCTCCAAATAGAATAAGACAAATTTCAGCTTGACTCTGGAAGAAGCCGAAATCAATAGCTGCCGGTTGTCATCGCTGAACGGCTTGATATTGAGAACTCTGGTGGTGCTTGGTCTTCAAGAAGCTCCGAAGCTTGTTGAGCAAAACCGAACTTTTGTGGAGAAAAGAGACGACACTGAAATTGCGGTATGAAAACTACCGTAATATCTATCTATTCCGAGATTGCAGGAGTTTAACTTCAGTAGCCACTTCACCATTATGACAAACCTCACGGATGAGAATTCTGGAGAATACAAAGCGATGTCAAAGTTTCTTAATAGCTTCTGAAAACATGCACCATTTTGTGATTAGCGATTGATAATTTTGTTTGAGAAATAGAGTTTTATTATGAAATAAAATGAAGCAGAACATTTAACGCCTAGTGCCGTCCTCAAAGAAAACTCCTCCATCAATAGCACAGTATTTTGGGCAGATTCCCTTCTCTCCCGCACTTCCTGCTGATCCAGGTGGTCCCTTGGGTCCAGGTTCTCCGTCGCCTCCTGGCGGTCCATCAGGTCCGTTTGGTCCTTTGGCCCCGCCGGCTCCTGGCAACCCGTCTGGCCCGGCGAGACCCGGTGGTCCTGGTGGTCCTGGAATTCCAGAGTCTCCTGGCGGTCCTGGGTCTCCTGGAATTGGTGATCCTTCTTGTGGTGCTGGTTTTCCGGGCTCTCCTGGAATTCCAGGTTGTCCTACGGCTCCTGGTTGTCCTGGCGGTCCCTTTGGTCCTGGTTCCCCATTCGGTCCATCTGGTCCGTGGCGTCCTGGTTGACCAGGCGGCCCCTGGTCTCCAGGTGGTCCTGAGAAAAATATATTAGAAATGTCATATTTTCAATCTATATACCCGGGACTCCTTGTTCTCCTGGCGGCCCGATTGGGCAGACTCTACACGGTGGCGGCGCGGTAGGCTCACACGGCGCTTGAATTGTGCTTCTTGCAGGGGCACCCGGCAGCCCTGGGGCTCCTGGTTTTCCTGGTCGTCCTGGCATTCCAGGCTTTCCGTTTGCACCTGGTCCGCCTGGACAGCATCCCTGAACACTATGAAGATTCTTTCATGTTTCTCATTGGAATAGCAGTAAAAAAAGAAGCTCACCCCACAAGATCCTCCAGCACCAGCATCAGCAGCAGCAGCAGCAGCAACTGTAGGTGCCTCGTCATACTTTCCATCACCTTTTCCTCCACCAGCTGCGACTGCCTCTGCACCATCTTTGTAAGCAGCTTGTCTTGGAAAGCGAGAAGTACGATTTGTGAATGGTAAGTTCTTCATGATCTCCACTTCTCGCCAAATTTCTCTAGCGTGTTCCTATAAAAGGACGATTGGACAGTAACGAGTTTGACGGTTTTCAAGAGCAAGTCTCACCTCACAAATGATAACCTCCGTGTTCATGAGCTGTTTGACATGATTCATGTATATGTAGATTGCTGGCAGTGATACACAGACACTTAGAATCGAGACAATTGCGAAGCACATTGAGATGTTGGCGACCCATTGATAGGCACGAGCACGATGACACGAATCATCGTCCATTTCTATTTTTATGAAATAGAAGAGCGGAACTGAATATTTTAGACATCAAAGCCAATTTATACTTCTTGACTAGGAGTCTACTAGTCCGACCGATCCTTATCTATAACTCGAATTTCCGGGAATCCGCAAAAAGTGAAACTTGTAGAGACGTTTATAGATGAGAGTAGAGATATATGGAAAAGAATTCCTTTAAAACTTTGCATTTCTCTGTAGTTCCCCCCGATTATTATCATATAAATGGATAGCGAAACGAGAATCAACTGATTCCGAGAAGGAGGCGTTCAAAGAATTGAAAAGCTGTATAATTTTCGGAAATGCTTTCATGAAGGTCACGATCACAGAACAATTTAAATAACACAAAATTCCAGCGTTGAAATTTTCTTCGCGGAAAAGGTACACTGGTACCACCATCAGCAATTACAAAATTGCTCACCCCATATTCGGAAGAGCTACACACTTGACGTCATAGAGTTGCAGATACCTTTGGTTCCATTGAATCACTGAACTGGCAGCTTGCAGTTTGAAATCTAAGGATGATTCTTCAAGGATTTTTGAGCAGATGCTCTACAATTTCAAGCTCTTCTAAATGTACTAGGCTTTTTCGTGGGGCGGAAGATCAATAACTGATTCTCTTCCTCATATCTGGAGGATATCTACACCCCCTCCCCCCTCCCCGGCATAGGAACACGGCATTTAATTCGGGGGTACAATGATCCGGGGGTACCAAGTTCATGATTCGGGGACGCTTCTTCTGTCTTTTTGCAGTTCGTGGTATTTGGGGAGACAAAGAATTGGATGAGTCAGTACTCACATTGAACTCCGGAACACGATTTTTGCTTTGAGATCTGAACAATGACTCAAAAACAGATTTACTGTCATGAACTTGGTACCCCCGAATCGTTTGTACCCCCCGAATTAAACGCCTAGGAACACTGGTCATATCGGTAGGAATGAACATTGACCCCCCACCACATGGAATAGAACCCCCCGGATGTGGAATTAGTACCCCCCACAGTGGAGATTTGTCCCCCCACATGAGTATAGGAGTTTCCCCCCCCCCCAGCAAGAAAAGCGATGTATGTAAAAAAAAAACTCACGCGATTCACGCGATTCACGTGGATATTGCTAAGTCACGTGTTCCACGTGTCTTCAATGACACGTGGCGAAGCATGCGCGGTGCTTTTTCATTGTTAATTTTATTAGTTTTGAATAATTTTTGCCGGTTTTTTTTCCAATTTTATCTATGGTCGTTGTAATTATGTAAATTTATCAGATGACCGAAATTGTTAGTCTGAAGAGTGTTACCGATTTGACGACCAACTTTCCCGATGAAAAGTCTCTGGTAGCAGCGCTCATGGAGCAAGGTTTCTTTGAGAAATCCACGAAATGCGATAAATGCGGAGAAGAGATGACACTGAGAATCAGACAGTCTAGTTTAGAGGTAAGCTATCAATAAACTAAACTTGTTTGTTCTTTGAAACTGTGGGTTTTAGAAGGTGTGAATATAAACCCCCCACCTTGTGAACATTAGCCCCCCTCTATGAGCCAAAAAATAAGTTGGAAAGTGGGGGGTCAATGTTCCTCTCGTGGGGGACTTCAGTTCACGAGGTCCGGGGTGGGAGTAAAACCCCCCAAAGACAGTTGTGGGGGTTAAAAACTGTGAAATGTAACCCCCCCCCCCAACACGAAATTAAAGCCCCCCAAAATTAGTTGTGTAGATTAGGCCCCCAAAAAAAACAAAAACGATTTTGTGCTGTGGTGGGGGGCTTTATTGTGCAATTGGGCGGGATATATTACCCATGTGGGGGGTCATATATGGGTGGGGGGCTAATGTTCACTATCACCGGTCATATCCAATATTATCTGAGAACTGACAGCTCTACAGGGTGGCCACTAACTACCCGCACACGGGTTCCGCGCCAAGCAGGCAAGAATTGACGCATCAGTGGGGCGGATAAATCCAATTTTTAAATTTATTGATGTATTTTTTTAAACACTATTTTCTCAAGTTTCAGCTTCATAAGTTTTGTTTTAGCCAAATGGCACGTGCTTTTTCCCACCGTGCTCGGAATTCCCCCCCCCCCCCCCGAACGGTGTATCATGCAATTTCTCGTATCAAGGAGCTTCGTAGTCAACAGGATCGTCCTGGACGAGGAAAAAAAGTTACTGTGACAACTCCAGAGGTGATTAAGGCTGTCAAGATGATAATTTTGGTGATTTTGGTCTAGCAGGCTGTTAAAGAGTAAAAATGAACCAAGAACTGCTACAAACCGCAACCAAATCTGCCTCAGTCCTCCACACTCTGCCTCTGCTTCTGATACGGTAGATCCAGAAGCAAGTCGAGATAAGGGATCTAATACTTCAAGGATCGCCATCTCTGTGATCCGCACCCACTCAAGCGATTAACAGATCGATTAAGTAAGTACCTAACAGCAAGATTTCTGTCTTCCTATTGTTGCTTCGCTGTCATGGTTAGTTGGGAGAACTGAGGAGTCCAATGCTGAATAGAGAATCAAGCCCAGAACCTGAGTTCTTCGATTTATTCACATTCACATCTCCCGAGCTGGAACCTGGAAATGTTTTGACGTGACTTGCCCCAAAGTGTGCTGAATCCGAATTATCCGAATTTGAGAAATGTTGAGCACTTTGAGCTTTTACCTCGAAAACAGCTTCATCTTTGTTCCTTTTTCTTTGCTTATCCATTAAGTGAGAAAAGAGCTGAAATTCGCTCGCATTCATTCATGCCAATCCAACTGTTTTAAGCTCAAAGAAGGCAGGCACTGTATTCTGAAACCTTCACCTTTCAGACTCCCTTTTCAGTTCTTCAAAAGCAGATCATAAAGACACACATTTTCAAACATTAAATACAAGTTTTTACCACTTTTTCCAGAAGTTTTTCGCGTAATTCAGGCCAGAGGTGGGCAGAATTTAATGTTTTTATAAGGTGAGGAATAAATATAGCGCCGCAATTTTGCGTAAGCTCTGGCGCATGCAGAACATTTTGGTTGATTTTCAGACCATTTTTTATTTTCAGAGAAAAAAAATATTTCGATTTGAAGTTATTACATCGTCTTTAATGCGGCGCTATATTTATTCCCCATATTGTACTCTTGGCTCCTTGATAAATAGCCAATAAATAGCTATTAATATTGATTTATGTGTTATTTCTTCATTACTATTATCCATCCGCGAGGACGTGGGACTTCGTTTAAAGGCGCAACGAATTAACTGTTTGGGTCTCGTTAGGGGATAGCGTGTTAAATAGCGTTAAATAGCGACAGTTAATTTGTTGCGCCTTTAAACGAAGGCTCACGTCTTCGCGGATGGATAATATATTTAACCGATTTAGAGAAATTTCCAGACTTTGCATATTCAGCGAAGCTCCACAGCTCTAGACCAAGTTTACCGCGAGTCCCGCCATAACATTTGCGAGACACTTGCTTGTTCTAGACTTGTGGACTCTTGCTGAGTGCTTCACAATAAGTTTTTCGATTTCTGTTTTTATTATGATGATAACCGCTTTCAGTAGCTTATTCACTCTCCAAGAAAACCTGGAAAGACACGCTTTAAAGACCCGGTAAGGAGGAAGCAATTACTCAGTCTGAAATGAAAGCTGTTGTACAAATGGGGGTTTCCCCTCTTCCAGACTCCAAACAAAATGGAGGTGCCTGCCAGTGTGTCGTTTCGAAAGCATTTCGAGAAATTTCTCGAGAAATTACTTCGAAAAATTCTCGAAAATTTTCCGAAAAATTGTCGAGAAATGTTTCTCGTTGATTTCTCGAAAAATTTTTCGAGAAGTTTTCGAAAAATTTCTCGAAAAATTTCCGAAAAATTAACGAGAAAAATTTTTCGAGGATTTTTCGAGAAATTCTCGAAAAATTTCGAAAATTCTCGAAAAAAAGAACATTTCGATAAAAAATAATAATAAACTATTATCGCCGTAAAAAAGTTCAGACATTTTTTCGAGCCCGCGAAAATCGGGATTTGAATTTAGAGGTTCCGCCCATTTCATCAACGCATTTGCTATGTGCGATATATTTTTATCAGAAGAAACGAAAAAAAAAAATAAATGACGCAACTCGATATATTTAAACATTCGAAGAAACGTGTAAAAAAAATTCACGATTAATACAATTTCGTTCTTTTAATCCAGTTTTTAGAAGAAAAAATAAGGAGCCTCTAAATTCAAATCCCGATTTTCGCGGGGTCAAAAAAATGTCGGAACTTTTTTACGGCGATAATAGTTCGAACGACGCTCCGAAATAACGCAAAGCGCGGTGTTTATCGTATTTCCATTCAAATCATTTTTCGTGATTTCTCGAAAAATTCTTCGAGAAATTCTCGAAAAATGTCGAAAATTTTCGAAAAATCAACGAGAAAAATTCTTCGAGAATTTTTCGAAAAATTTTCGAAAAACGCAATTTTCGAGAAATAATTTTTCGAAACGACACACTGGTGCCTGCTGACTGTTGTGTCGTTGCGGTGAGAAGATAATAGTTTTATTAGTAGAATAATACGTTGGAAAACCCGACTTAATAATATCATGCAACTATTTATATAGTTCTCGTGCCACGTCGTTGTCACGTGTTATTGCCAACGTGGAAGGTCACGTGCCTTCCCAACACTGACAATGAATAATAATTGCATTACATTTATGCGCACACAATGAAAAAAGACAACTAAAAAGGACTATGGAGAAGAAGCAAGAAAGATTGAATTTCGATTAGAGAAGAGATCGACTTGTTCACTAATTGAGGTTGAGTTGGAAACACGCTTGAATTGATCAACGAAATCAGAGGCTGTTGTTGCTGGTGGACGAGCACGGTGACTCGCATTCTGTCTTTGGACCGTTGTTGGAGTCCGAGTTCAAGGCCTCCTGAAAGAATGAAGGAGCAGCGTGACGAGAGAAACGCGCCGTTTTAGACTAACCGATAAGAATCCTTTCTTCATGTTCTGTATGATAAACTGCACGAATTTGAACCACGCGTGGGTGACATTCTTCTCGACGGTTTGCACCCTCTTGACGCCACCGCAGATGTACGAGCCTGAACAATTATGTGAGTGGGTGAGTCTTCATGATTAATAAGTCACCTTTTGCGTCTTTTATCAGAGCGCAGACCACCGAGTCCAAGAGACAGTTTTTGACGCAAAGCCAGTTTTCTGCTTGGAACCAAACTTTCATTCGGAAATGCATTGCTCCCAGTTGAAGTGAGAGAACCTGTATCTCCTCAATGTAGTTGGCATCCATTAGCTTTGAAATCGCCTGAAAAGCTAGGTAAGTTGGGGGTGATTCTGGAATCGTGGGGGGTGATTCCGGTTCATCCCGGTGGGGGAGAACAAAGATGTAATGTGGGGGTCATTGTGAAGTATTTCCTCTTTTCCGGAGTCGCCCCCCACATCAAGAGGTGGGGGGGGGGCAATTCGGATATTTATACCTCGCAGAATAGTCCCCCACACACAATCACCCCCCCCCCCCCACATCCAAAAGTAATCGAAAACATAACTGTGGGGGTGGGGGACCGATACAGGTGTGGGGGGCGATTCTGGAAAATTACCATAACCTTGTTAAAGAAGCAGTTGACTCCAGTGGCCACTGATCTAGCTCTGCTCATTCCATTCACATCATCCGTTGTGTAGCTCTCATTATCCAGAGAGCTGCCTTGCAACTTGCTCTCTGAATCATTCGATTAAAATCCCTGTTAAACTCTATAAAATGTACCTAATAGTGCACGAAAACGACTTCTGTTGTCGTTGAGTAGCCGGGCCACCAGTTCACATCCAATGTCACACTCGCTTGATGCTCTGTAGATTGGCTAGCTACATTGGTATATTTCAATAACCCCCCCCCCCTCCCCAATTATAAATACCGGATAACCCCCCCCCCCAATCAGCGCCAATGTCATATCCACCATTTAAATAGAACCCCCCACTATATTAAGATGACCTCCTAGGTGGGGGGCTATTCTAGCTACCATATAGTGGGGGATCGGAATGAAATCTGTCGGGGGGGGGGGAGGCTAATTGAAAAATTTCCAGGTATTTCAAAATACACCCCCAAATCAACGGTGGGAGATATATTTAATTCCATTCCAATCTGACCCCCCTTCTTCGAACTTTCCCGAATTTCAACGGCGGTGGGGGGGGGGGGGTTATCCGGGTAGTGGGGGGTATATTGAAATTTTCCCCAGCTACATGAAATTCAAAAAAGCTCAGCAATGTATAACTGAAGCTTGAGAAGCCTACACATACTTTTCCCAGGTTGCACAAATACACTGGCGTTCGGCAATACTCAGAATAATGGATCGCTGGCTGATACATGGAGAGTTAGGGGTCGACAACGGCTCTTCACAAAGTGGAATATCCATTCTGAAACATCAATAATGAAGTGAATTCGAGAATAAATGAGTGATTCTGAATATCTATGATTCACTCAATCGAGAAGAATAAATGGAAACACCAATGAATATTCGCAAATTTGAGAAAAAAAAAGTCTCTGGTTTTATAGTGTAAATGAGTGAAGAAAAATTGAAGAATTCTGTTAAGCATCCTTCAAAACCAAGCTGAAAGCAACGGGAAAGAAAGTCAGGGGCAGGGAGAGTAATAAGCTGAAAATAAAATAACAACAGAGTAAAATAACAAGCAATCCCCGGATATCTGTGCCCAGATTTCGCCAGTTTCCGCTTCACGCTCCAAGAGCACACCATTGTGAACAGGCGCAGATTAAATTCATAATTCAGATTTCTGCCGTGACATGTACACTCTTGTGCGGCAAACTCGGCAGAGGAAAAACAAAAATAAAGACAGAAAAAACAACTTGGGAGATTGGTAAGGAAACGAATGAACTTTCGGCGATTGTGCTGGCTGATCGCTGGCAGAAATTTAAGGATTGAGATGCAACGAAGCTACAGTCTATCACTTGTAAGTGCGAGTTAAGGCTTCCATAACAGACGAACACAAAAACGCTTTTCAGTTCGTCTTGCATTCGTCTAACGCAATAAACGCAAGACTTACGCAAGTCAGACGAATTCAAGACGAAGACGAAGACGAAAACGAAGCAAATAATTTGATCACAGATGGCTCTTTTTATTCTACATTAAATTACTTATTTCTTAAGAAAAACAGTAAAAATATGTTTTTTATTGGCGAAGGAGGCTTCATTTACAGAGCGCGCACTTCGCCAGATGACAATCATCTTTCATTTCGTCTTGCATTCGTCTTACGCAATACAACATGCATTTTACTTGACCAACACTAAAGCTGCCACAAAAGACGAAGACAAAAGGTCGTCTTTCCTTTCGTCGTTTGTCTTGCATTCGTCTTACGAAATAAACGCAAGACTTACGCAAGTCAGACGAATTCAAGACGAAGACGAAGACGAGACGAGACGGTCTTATTTCGTCTACCAGGGAAGAGATAGACTTCACAAATATTCGTTCGTCATAGGAGCGAGGATTTTAAGAAAGGCTGGAGGAACGAGCTCTAAAGAAGTGTGGGAAACACACGGAAACACCAGCAGTAAACGTAATTTATTGGCTATGCTGAAATCCATGGCGAAGCAGCTACTAGAATTTTGTTTTTCGTGGGTCTAGAAATGAAAAAAAATCAGATCAGTGCGATTGACTACTAAGACACTTTCAGAGCCGTTCAGACATCTCCATGGAAAACATAAAATGAAGGATGCCTTCCTCTTCCACAATGGCTATGTCAAAAACACAGGACTGGACAAGTACGAGGAATGATCCTGATGTGCATTAAAAAAGAGCACTCAAACTGGAGTATTTCATGTCTCTGTTTACAACTAAATGACTGAAAGATCAAAGAAATTAGTTTGTCTTTTAGGGCGGCTCGAAAAGTCGTTTTTGAACGTCTGCGCCCCCCCCCCCAATTCAAAGTTGTGGCTCTTTGGTGGGGAAGCGGGTCTCCTACGTCGCAGGAAGTAAACCGGGAAATAAATCACAAATAGGTTCTAGAAATTAGGATATTTATTACGAGTTTTGTGAAGTCGACCATGAATTTCCACGATGTCAGGCAGAATCGAGGTGCTTGTTGTTTTGTTATTCTCATTTTCAATCAAACCGACGGATTGTCCCCCTGCCACTACTAGAACTGAATATCAAAAAAAGAATTCAAAAATAATTAAAGGCCACAGAGGGTCGAGTGGCTTAGGCTTAGAGTGCGGGGAATGACAATAATCAGTAGAGGGAGTCTGGCAAGTGGCGCTTCATTAGCTGGGCATGTGATACCCGAAAATGCCCTCCAGCCAGCTACTAAAAAGTGCACTCCAGAGTTCTTTGGATAAACTGCTTGAATACTTCTTGAAAATATTGAAAAAATCCATCAGAAATGGGGTTTAGGAACACTGAAGAAACGCTCAAAAAATTCTGAAAATCGATACAAAGCATTTCATCGAAGAAATGAGGATCATAACATTGTAATTAATGATAATCCTGAAGTCCTCGTTTTCCAGTCTCTTCAACTGAAATTCAGATGTTCATCATTTGCCTACATAAAAGCAAGATCTCAATTAGCGATCAAAAAATATGAACCATTCTACGGCGTTGGTGCTTCAGAATTCGCAAGAGCTTCCAAGTTTGAAATTCTAGTCGCCTTGTTTGCACTGCGTCTCTTTGGCCTCATGTCTCATATGTAAAAATCTATGATTCAATGTTCGTAAAACATTTTCCCAACCCCTACAATGAAAAGCATCTTTCCCTAGGGGAAACCCTGGTATTTACAGGACAATTCTTTGTCAAACTTCTACAATTCTAGGCCAAGCTTCTCACAATTCTTCGACAAACTTCTACAATTCTAAGCCAAGCTTCTCACAATTCTTCGACAAACTTCTACAAGTCTAGGCCAAGCTTCTCACAATTGTTTGCCAAACGTCTACAAGTCTATGCCAAGCTTCTCACAATTCTTAGCCAAACTTCTACAACTCTAGGCCAATCTTCTCGCAAATCTTTGCCAAACTTCTATAATTCTAGGCCAAACTTCTCACAATTCCTTACCAAACTTTTACAAGTCTAGGCCAATCTTCTTAAAATTCCTTACCAAACTTCTACAATTCTAGGCCAAACTTCTCACAATTCCTTACCAAACTTCTACAATTCTAGGCCAAGCTTCTCACAACTCTTTGCCAAACTTCTACAATTCTAGGCCAAGCTTCTCACAACTCTTTGCCAAACTTCTACAATTCTAGGCCAAGCTTCTCACAATTTTTCGCCAAGCTTCTTACAATTCTTTGCCAAACTTCTCACAATTCTTCGCCAAACTTCTACAATTCTATGCCAAGCTTCTTACAATTCTTTGCCAAACTTCTCACAATTCTTTGCCAAACTTCTCACAATTCTTTGCCAAACTTCTGCAAGTCTAGACCAAGCTCCTCACAATTCTTCGCCAAACTTCTGCAATTCTAGACCAATCTTCTCGCAAATCTTTGCCAAACTTCTACAATTCTAGGCCAAGTTTTTCACAATTCCTTACCAAACGTCTACAATTCTAGGCCAATCTTCTCACAAATCTTTGCCAAACTTCGACAACTCCAAGCCAAGCCTCTCACAAGTCTTTGCCAAACTTCTACAATTCTAGGCCAATTTTCTCACAATTCCTTACCAAACTTCTACAAGTCTAGGCCAAGCTTCTCACAACTCTCCGCCAAACTTCTACAAGTCTAAGCCAAGCTTCTTACAATTCTTCGCCAAACTTCTATAAGTCTAGGCCAAGTTTCTCACAATTCCTTACCAAACTTCTACAATTCTAGGCCAAGCCTCTCACAAGTCTTTGCCAAACTTCTACAATTCTAGGCCAAGCTTCTCACAATTCTTCGCCAAACTTCTGCAATTCTAGACCAATCTTCTCGCAAATCTTTGCCAAACTTCTACAATTCTAGGCCAAGTTTTTCACAATTCCTTACCAAACGTCTACAATTCTAGGTCAATCTTCTCACAAATCTTTGCCAAACTTCTACAATTCTAGGCCAATTTTCTCACAATTCCTTACCAAACTTCTACAAGTCTAGGCCAAGCTTCTCACAACTCTCCGCCAAACTTCTACAAGTCTAAGCCAAGCTTCTTACAATTCTTCGCCAAACTTCTATAAGTCTAGGCCAAGTTTCTCACAATTCCTTACCAAACTTCTACAATTCTAGGCCAAGCCTCTCACAAGTCTTTGCCAAACTTCTACAAGTCTAGGCCAAGCTTCTCACAATTCTTCGCCAAACTTCTGCAATTCTAGACCAATCTTCTCGCAAATCTTTGCCAAACTTCTACAATTCTAGGCCAAGTTTTTCACAATTCCTTACCAAACGTCTACAATTCTAGGTCAATCTTCTCACAAATCTTTGCCAAACTTCTACAATTCTAGGCCAATTTTCTCACAATTCCTTACCAAACTTCTACAAGTCTAGGCCAAGCTTCTCACAACTCTCCGCCAAACTTCTACAAGTCTAAGCCAAGCTTCTTACAATTCTTCGCCAAACTTCTATAAGTCTAGGCCAAGTTTCTCACAATTCCTTACCAAACTTCTACAATTCTAGGCCAAGCCTCTCACAAGTCTTTGCCAAACTTCTACAAGTCTAGGCCAAGCTTCTCACAATTCTTCGCCAAACTTCTGCAATTCTAGACCAATCTTCTCGCAAATCTTTGCCAAACTTCTACAATTCTAGGCCAAGTTTTTCACAATTCCTTACCAAACGTCTACAATTCTAGGTCAATCTTCTCACAAATCTTTGCCAAACTTCTACAATTCTAGGCCAATTTTCTCACAATTCCTTACCAAACTTCTACAAGTCTAGGCCAAGCTTCTCACAACTCTCCGCCAAACTTCTACAAGTCTAAGCCAAGCTTCTTACAATTCCTTACCAAACTTCTACAAGTCTAGGCGAAGCTTCTCAGAATTCTTTGAAACGCCGCGGAGCACCTATGTGGATAAGTGTTAAATGCGGAAATTGGGGAGTATCCGTTCGGCGGGCACACATCGCAAAAGAAAAGTACAAATCATTCACACTTAATGTGGCGCGCTGAGAGTGGACGTGAAACCTGCAGAATGCGGCATAAGGCAACAGGTGAGCGGCGGAAATGGTCAGCTATGGGGGCCCTCCATTCCCCTCGAACTATGTGGACGTTTTCATCATCTGCTTTAGAGTCAACTTTAGAGTCAACTTCAGTTTAGTCAACTGAATATGCTGAAAATCAAATACTCGTCAGGTCAGTAAATTCTAAAAAGATTTCAGAATCTTTCGGAATTTTTTTTGAAATCATGAAGGAACGCGTCACAAAACTGAACTTATGATAGGGCTCACTGGTAACTATTCTGTAAAAAAGCTGATTTGACTCCGTCTCAAGATCCAAGTTATGTGCTCCTACTAATTTTACGATTGTCAGCAATCTTTCCGCTTTTTTTTGCCTTGCAGAGCCCAAAATATGCCACATTATTGCCTCTGAAACCCCTGAAAATTTTGCTTTAAAGTTTACGAAAACAATGGAAAAAGTGTTGGATTTGGTGAGGTGGCCGAGGGCCGCTCATGTAAAACAATGAATTCCATGTGAGGTAAGAACTGGGCGCCCTTTGCCCGCCCTCGACCTCTCCTATCCCTCCCGTTCAACTGAAGTGCATTTTTTAATTGAGTGTAGAGCTAGCTCATTTAGTTGAAGCGACTCTATATACTTTTTCAAAGAAAAAAAACTGAAAAAAACTGACAAAGTTCAAACATAACAACAGCACACTTTAAAGTATGAGGGGGGGGGGGAGCGGAAAGCGCCGGAGGTCCTCCCCACATGGTAAGCCTTTTCTGGAAATGGCACAAAAGTAGATGCCGGGGCAAATCGAAATGATGAACGAGTTTAAACGTTTTTTTCCTTGAATGTGCAGCAGTGTGTCGTTTCGAAAAATTATTTCTCGAAAAATGCGTTTTTCGAAAAATTTTCGAAATTTTTCGAAAATTTCTCGAAAAATCCTCGAAGAATTTTTCGAGAAATCACGAAAAATGATTTGAATGGAAATACGATAAACACCGCGCTTTGCGTTATTTCGGAGTAACGTTCGAACTAGTTTATTATTATTTTTTATCGAAAAGTTCTTTTTTTCGAGAGTTTCTCGAAAATATTTTCGGAAATTTCTCGAAAAATCCTCGAGAAATTTTTCTCGTTGATTTTTCGGAAATTTTTCGAGAATTTTTCGAAAAAATTTCTCGAAAAATTTCTCGAAATGCTTTCGAAACGACACACTGATGTGCAGCTCTTTCAGCGAAGGCTCACGCTTTATACTTCAGAATTTGTTTTTCCTGACGACGACAGACACCTCTACATTGGAATTATAATTACTCCTTCCTAATCCCCCTCCCCCACAAAAAAACCAGCTTTCCTCTAAGACATAAGACATTTTTTATTTGCCGCTGCGAATAACTTAAGGCTTCCACGAAAGACGAAGACAAAAAGTCGTCTTCCACTCGTCGTTCGTCTTGCATTCGTCTAACGCAATAAGCGCAAGACTTACGCAAGTCAGACGAATTCAAGACGAAGATGGCTCTTTTTCTTCTACATTAAACTACTTATTTCTTAAGAAAAACTGTGAAAAAAAAATATTTTTTTATTGGCGAAGGAGGCTTCATTTACAGAGCGCGCACTTCGCCAGTTGACAACACTGCTCGACGAATGCCGGCAGCCATTGCGCTCATTTCGCGAGGGCTCACACGGGATTCTGATGATCTTTAAAATAACAACATAATTCAAATAACACGCCAGTCCTCTTTCCACGCGAAACTTTCCGAGGGGCGTTGAATTCGTTGAATTTATTATTATTATTATTGCACTTTTTCTCATTTCAAATTATATTTCGTCTTACTCCGTATCCAGACGTGTTGAGCACGCTTCATAGCGCTTCAGATGCGGCTTTTGGAGATTTGGTTCCGGACCAGTAATCGGCTATTCAACATTTCGAAGGCAGTCGATGAAATGTTAATGAAAATTAGTTTTTGTGGCTCACGTGGTTCGAGGGAGGGGGGGAGGGGAAGGGGGAGTGTACTATTTCATAATGAGTGTTAGGGGGGATGCTATATCAAAAGTTCAAAGTGTAATATTGCAAGATATCCGAGTAATTGGTTATAATCCCCTCTCCCCCCCCCCGCACAAAAGATGAAGGGGGGGGGGTTAGGGCTCATAGAGGATAGAGGACTCTCTGCTATGAATTATGTGCTTAGCTATAATTTGAAAATTGAACGTATTAGTGGCAAAAGAAGATTTTAATACTACTCGTAAACTTTTAAAAATCGGAAGCGTAAATGCATTTTTCAGAAGAGCTAATGGAATTTTTAAAAATCTGAAACTTGTTTACTGAAACCAGCCGTGCAAACTGAAAGTTGCTGCTCTAAAATGATTGCAGATTTCTATCTGTTTTAACATTTTGAGAGGTATTTCTTAACAAATACTAACAAAACGAAAGTGTTGAGAAGCACGTACGCCACCAAACATCTTGTGATCATCAGCAACAACACCACCATCACAACAATGGAAGACGTGCATGAGTATGTCTACCTTGGCAGGCTACTCAATTCACGAAATGAGCTAGAACCTGAACTCCGCAATAATAGACGGGCAGCCTGGGGAGAGTTCAACAACATCAAAAACCGGCGATAGTGAACATAAGCCCCCCACACACATTTAACCCCCCCCCACAAGTGTAAGTGATCCCCCCCAAGGTGGAGTTGAGCTCCCCAAAGATAATGTTTGGTCCCCCACCGTAGTAGATTTTTCTGTGGGGGATTTAAATTCACGGTTTGTGTGTGGGGGAGCAATTTCCCTATGTGGGGGCTGAAGTCCGTGAACATAAACTCCCCTCCGTTGATTTTGGGGGGTGTAAGTTCACAGGAGGGGCTTGTGAACAAAAGAAGCCCACCAGAAGCAGATGAACCCCCCGCTCAAGAACTTTAGCCCCCCCCCCCCCACCAAACTACTGCCTAGGATATCAGGTTCAAAATTATTCCGACCGATACAGTGCCATACAATTTCAATAATACTTAACACATTTATTTGATATAGCAGTTCGTGATGGTCTTATTGTAAGCGGGGGTTCATATTCCATGAAAAGGCGGGGGAATATCTTTTTCGATTGGGGGGGGGGCTACTTTTCTATATGGGGGGGGGTTATTTTTCCAATTGAGGGGGGCTAATGTTCACTCTGCCCTCAAAAACCCCTCTCCGACGCTCTCATCTGCCCCAGAATTCGAGCTCAACTCTTCGATACCATTGATCTTCACGCGCTCACTGAACCTTTACACAGAGCCTCGCTGAAAGAATCCGTGTGACGCATGCATCGCTAGAAGGAAGATTAATAGGATTGACCCTGACTTACACCAGGAAGACATCAGAAAAATCTTCCAAGTCACGGACCCACTCAGATGCATCAAAAAGGAACAAAAATTAGGATGGGACGGGCACATTATGCGAAACTGATACAAGAATGGATTCACGGAGACTGAAAACGACCTGTCGGACAACCCCCCATGAGATGGTCCGACTCACTACGAAAAGAATCACTACGGTCAATCACTACGCCTATGATCCCAAGGCATGGTTAGCTGTGATCCGCGCCCAAACTTGCGATTAAGTGACGGGGAGGGATGAGGATATCTATTATACTGCATTACAAGCTCTGTTTTTCAGCATGGGAAAAAAACTCTGCAAAACTTCACAAATGTATGCCAAGATTTTGCCGCAAGTCTTCACCAAACCAGCTTGCGCAAATGTTCCACAACTCCAGACCAACGCTTCCACAAGTCATTGCCCACCCCAACATATTCAGGAGAGGTGTATTTCACAGGAGAAAATCAGATTCGCTGATTTTCAACAAGCCTCGTTGTTGGCCTAGACTTGACCTGGATTTGTGGAGAACTTGGTCTACAATTGTGAATCTTCAAAGTGTGCCCCAGACTTGTAGAGTTTTGCTGTGTGCGCCGAAATTTCTAGGTAGTTCAAGACAAAGGCAATTATCTTTTGAAGCGGGGAATTAGTGGTCTCTGTTTCCAGAAAACAAGTATATTTTGCGACTTGTGCTCTCTTATATCGTTCGTCTGAAATTGTGCCAATCTCGCTTTCCGTGCTCAAAGGTTACAGATCATTCTATTTCTGTTTCGAAGTTTTCTATTTCGGTCCTTAAAATAAATAAATAAATTAAATAAAGACGGAAACAAAATATCTCAATGAATATTAATAATAATAAAAATAAAAATTTAATATTTTTTTGTAGCTAAACGAAATTAAATATTTAAAAAAAGGTTCAAAAGATCATATTTCTGAAGCACATTTCCATGTTATCGAAATAATAAAATATGTGTAACGGCTTTTGCGTGCCTTGAGACTTTGGACTCGACTGAGCATCGAGGAGAGGACGATTCTATTTTGGAGATTCCTGAGCAATGACATTTAGACGCTAACTACATAGCTGACGATTTCAATGACTAATTCATGGCAATTTTTAGAAAATCAGGCTGCGTACTTGGAAACATAAAATCAGATTTAATACTTGACGAATGGAACTGGACCCTGTGTTCCACAGCTGTTCTTAGGGATAAGGATAAAAGATCCCGAGGTCGTTTCAGGCGACACGCCGTTGGAAATAGCTCAAAGTAGTAGTGAGGCACAGTGTGTCGTTTCGAAAGCATTTCGAGAAATTTCCGAAAAATAAACGAGAAAAATTTCTCGAGAATTTTCTCGTGAAATTTTTTGTCGAACATCTAATTTTTCGAGAATTTTTCGAGAATTCGAGAAAAACGCGATTTTTAAAAGAAAATTTCGATAAAAAAATAATAATAAACTAGTTCGAACGACAGTCCGAAATAACACAAAGCGCGTTGTTTATCGTATTTCCATTCAAATCATTTTTAGAGAATTTTTCGTAAAAATTTTTCAAAAATTTTTCGAAAAACGCATTTTTTCGAGAAGTCATTTTTCGAAACGACACACTGGTGAAACATTCCAAAAAAATGTTTGACATACATTTTCAGATTGAGACATTCTGAACGTTCCGAACGACACTTTTAGAAGGCTTCTCACAATTCTTTGCCAAACTTCTGCAACTCTAGGCCAAACTTCTACAACTCTAGGCCAAACTTTTACAACTCTAGGCCAAACTTCTACAACTCTAGGCCAAGCTTCTCACAATTCTTTGCCAAGCTTCTACAACTCTAGGCCAACCTTTTACAACCCTAGGCCAAACTTCTACAACTCTAGGCCAAGCTTCTCACAATTCTTTGCCAAGCTTCTACAACTCTAGGCCAACATTTTACAACTCTAGGCCAAACTTCTACAACTCTAGGCCAACCTTTTACAACTCTAGGCCAAACTTCTACAAATCTAGACCAAACTTCTCACAATCCTTTGCCAAACTTCTACAACTCTAGGCCAAGCTTCTCACAATTCTTTGCCAAGCTTCTACAAGTCTAGACCAACCTTTTACAACCCTAGGCCAAACTTCTACAACTCTAGGCCAAGCTTCTCACAATTCTTTGCCAAGCTTCTACAAGTCTAGACCAAGCTTCTTACAATTCTTTGCCAAACTTCTACAACTCTCGCCCAAACTTCTACAATTATAGGCGAAACTTCTCACAAATCTTAATTTCTGCTTTGTTATATAATTGTTGGCAGCGCAAAATTATAGTTGCTAACCTTATAGCTTTCAATTTTTTTTAGATTTTTGTTGTTTTTAAAGATTGAAATTTCGAAAGACTAGAATATAGAACTATAATATAAATAAAACGGAAATGGGAAATAATTATGAAAGTAAACGACGCGTTTCCCCGAATGACCATTTGATTTGTGCATTTTCACATTCTCCTAATGAAGGCAAAAACAATTATTATTAAGAAGAAGGTTAAAAAAGAAAGGTGGCTGGAATGCTGAAAATATGTGATGGTAATTGCAACGTCATGTGAAAATACTGGGACTTAAGAGAGTTACAACGAATCGGCGAGAAGTCACTACACAAAAAGTTTTTCTTTCCGGCCCCGTAGCTCGCTGTCAATTTTCTTGGAAATTAATGTCAAAGACATTTCCTCTATTTATTTCTTTTTGCAGTTATTCTGAGTCTGAGTTTCTTCGATTACGTTTCTTCGAAACATTTTAGTCTTCAGAATTCACTGGCGTTCAGTCTTTTTTCTACAATTTAATATTCATTTTTCAATTTTCGATAGGCCGATATCTCTGAAACTTCTTCCAAAGTCTAAATCTGACGATGATGCTCAGCTCTTGTTGTCATCTTCCTTTTTGTTGAGCTGCGATCGAAGAACTGTTGGTTAAACATCAATGATCATTCCTGTATCTTTTCCGAATATATCGCTTCTTGCGTCAAATAGCTTCAGGGTGCCGTCGAAGTATTGAAACCGAAAAAAAACGGTAAAAACAGCTGAATCAACTTCAATTTTTAACAGGAGTTTATCAGAGTAACAAATCACAAAGTCAAATTATAGTTGATCGATTCTCGCACCTCTGTTCTAGATGACCTCTTTTAGGTATCAATTGATGGTGGTCCAGCGACAGATTGTTCAATTCCCTGAGCCAAGTGTTTTTGAGATCCTCCAAATTTTTGTGAGGACGAGCTTAAATCATCGCTTGAAAAGTTCCCCGCACGGAATAATCTATTGGATTGAGATCACGGTTCGAATCAGGTCCTTCCTTTCCTGTGATGAATCTCTGAAATTTCACTTCGTATCACTGCTGAACTCGTTTAGCCATGTGAGCCGGTGCTCTACCCTGCTGGAGAATCCGATTTTGCCATCCAAAGTGAGAAGCATGCCCTTCACCAAAATCTCGTTGAGATAGTAATCCTGGTTCACTTTCACACCGGGTTCCACAAAAAGCAAAAGTGTCTTTCAATTGGGTGTGATTCCTCCAAAAACCATGAGTGGTTGTGGATAGGCAATAAACCGACCTTTGATGTTGGTTTCCGGAGAATCTTGTACAGGCACTCGATGACTTTGGGAACTGAATTCCGCTTCCAAATTGAATAGCTTCTCATTGGTGAACATTTTTAAGAACTTCTCACAGTTTGATCACTCGTTCCGCCTTCTTCAGGAATCTCGTGCTTGCTTCAATGAGCTCACGACTGATCCTTTCCCGGCTCTGGAATGATGGAAGTGCTCGGGATGCCGGTCCATCTCCAAAATGCTTAATAACGTTTGATGGCCCTCCAAACACTAACCGCGCCAATTCCGAGGGAAGAAAGGATCTTATCAGTTGTCTTGGCTTGCTTGTGCAAAGCAATAATTGAAGATCTGTCTGTGCAAAGAAGAACCCGTTATTATAGTAAAAACTGAGCAAGAAACATGAAGCTTTGCAAATCCATAAATGAAAAAAAGAGAAAACCATTTAAAAATCAGTGCGACAACACGAGCCAGCCGGCGTGTAAGCTGGGTTACAGTACTTTTGTTGTACCAGAGTAGGGCGGAATTGGATTGTGGGAACTCGGAATCCGGAATCCGGAAAACGGACGCCAATTTTTTTCGCGGAATCTGGAATCCGGAAAACGAAAAAAAAAAAAACATTTTTTACGGAATTTGGAATCCGGAATACGGAACAAATATTTTTTCACGGAATATTGAAATCCGGAATACGGAATGTAAAAAACGGCGGAATCCGGAATGCGGAATGCGGAAAACGGAATTTTAACTATTAATGAGAGAATCAAATGATGTAAATGCGCATTGTTCGCAAAAATTTTTTGCGGGAGTTCAAAAAAGTATACTTTTCACAACAATTGAAAATAAAGTATTAAAACTCATAGTTGGGCGGAATTGGATTTTGGGAACTCGGAATCCGGAAAACGAAAAACGGAAAAAAAATTTTTTCACGGAATCTGGAAATCGGAATGAAAAAACGGCGGAATCCGGAATGCGGAATACGGAATCCGGAAATCCGCCCTTCTGTGGCCTGTACCTTAATTTTGTAGTGCCCAGCACAAACTGGGAACAGTATTTCTTTAAAACGTGTCAAAAGCAGTCTAGGAGCAGCGGATTTAGTATGCAATGAAGCCGGCTCACGGACTCGGACCAAAATCACAGGTTAGTATTTAAAAATTTTGAAAGAAGTCACTTTCAGCCAAGGTAAACATGTTTTTTTTGTTTTTTTCAGAGAAAAAACATGGTGGTTTGATGATTTCAGAAAAAAAAACATCATTTAATGAATTTTTCATTAATGAGGAGGAAATGAGTTATGCTGCTTATTTCGATGAATGAGGGAATGAGTTCTTTCATTTTTATGAATGGCATGTTTTTTAAATGACGGAATGATCATAGGATTAGATGGGACTTCGGCACCCTGGCGGCCCTTCGCGCTATCACTATGTGGGCTCCACTCAACTTGTATCACGCCATGTGCCAAAGAAGCCGTTTCATTTGGAAGACTCCTTTCGGCAAATCGGCAAATTGTGTTCTTGCCGACAGCTAAGAATTATTGAATATCAGAATTCAGCAGGTGTCCCGACACTGATCACCCTGTGCAATCAAGCCGCCGAATTGAATAGCGAGCGGAAAATAGGGCGCTATCTTAGTTGGGGGGTGGGGGGGGGTCCAATCGTTTTTAGTCATTTTTGGAGCTTTTTTTAAATTTTTTTTGTCTGAAAATGTTATTAGATATACTCGAATAACACTAGCAATTTTTAAAACAATTTGATTGGCAGACAACAAAAACACGCACAAAAAAGAAAATGGCTAGGTGACTGGATATTTCTTGGCGATTCCGGCCCATAACTCGTAAAATTCCGCTTCATTGTGATATTTGCAATGCTACAGCGCCTCAAACTAATGATCATCCCATAACTTTTCTTTGAGGCCACACTTTGGATTAGGCTTAGGCTTACTTCAAGTGGAGAAGTGCATCAGCTGCGGTCCTATTCATATCTATGATTAACTAAGATATTATTAAATAATAAGCGAAAAAAAATCCAAAAAGAATTGCAAAACTGCTCATCGTTGAAGCGCGCCACGCGTGAAAAAAACAACTTACAGATATTTGAACAATAACAAAAAACATTTTCAGAAAAAAAAATTGCAGAAACCTCCAAAAATGACAAAAAACCATTGGACCCCTCCCTCCCCTAACTAAGATAGCGCCGAAAATAGTTATGCGTCCGCTCAATGAGCATTCAGAAGACTCGTTCAAAATGGGAGGATGAATATGAAAAAAAAATGAAAAGAATAAAATGCAGATACTCAGATACTCAGCAAATAAATAAATAGGTCACTTGAAAAAGTCCGTCGCTCAGAAAGTTCAAATTTGATTAATTGCAAGTCACTAACATCGAAGCTCTATGCAGCATTGTTCATTTTAACTATATTCTCTTTGAAAATTCATTCAGTTTCTCGCTTTTGATTCTCTGAAAATCACTAGATCATTCGAACACTTCGATACGCTAGAAACTAATGAAATAACGGGGAATACATCGTTGTTTTCTAGCGGTGATTCTAGTTACTACTATTTTCAGAATTTGCTGAAACTAGAATTTCAAAATGCATCGCTAAGAGTAAGATCTATGCTCATTTCAACGCGGTTTGTGCGTCAAATGATCACTTAGGTATTCATACTACGAAAACGAAAAAAATATATATATGAAAAACATATATTTAAACACCGATAGATAACGCTTAGAAACTCGCAATTCATGGAATCAAGGAAGCTTCACACGTCGCTTCACTTGTTTTTCCAAATTGATCAATGGCAATGAAGAGTTTGTTTATTGGAGAGACACCCGTGAGGTTGATTCAATTTAATCTTCGAAATTGTGTTTTTCGAGAAGTCTAAACAAATTTATTGTAAGGTTTCCGACGTACTAACAGCTGAAATTTGAAGCTTTTAAAATGGAAGTTGAAAACACGAACACCCCACTTCATCAATAACTCGAAAAAGGACCCCCCCCCCCACTTCCCCTCTCCTTTAAGAATCACAAGTCTAGGGCAAGTTTCATCCAATACTTGTGGGAAGGATCTCCGATAGATGTAGAGAACTCTTAAATTCCAGGTTTTTTGGTATCTGGTGGGAAATGCTAATACAAGAATGTCCTTAGCTGAGAATTCAAAAGAACCCCCCCCCCTCTCCTTTAATAATCACAATTCTAGAACAAGAATACTTGTGGGGAGGCTTGTGGGGTTTTGCCGAGAGCTCATAAATTCCGAGTTGTTGAGTATCCTTCCTTCTTGTCTATGGAGAAAACCCAAATTTGGGAATTTGCTATAAGAATGTCCTTAACTGAGAATTCAACCCCCCCCCCCCAACTCGAAAACGAACCCCCCCCCAAGATGTGAATGGTGACCCCCCGGTGGAAGACTGTGGAATGACCCCCCACACCTTCCCCTAACGTCAGTTTTTTCCACCAATTTTTACAATTTTCATAATTTTTTAAATTAATTTTCATATGGGGGAAATATTGGAAGGGGGGATCATTCCAGGATCTTCCGGTGGGGGGGGATTAGTACTGTTTGTTGGGGGTTGATTATTGTAGATTACCTAGGATCCAAATGTTCCCCCCCCCCTCCTATTTATCGATGGTGGGGGGCGATTCTTGGACATTACCGACAACTCTTAAATTTCGGAATTTTCGGTATCTGTCTAAGGCGGAAAATCCTAAATTTGGGAATTTGCTATAAGAATGTTCTTAACTGAGAATTCAAAAGCATCCCCCCCCAAAGCACAAAACTCGAAAATGTGCCTCCCCCCTCAAGATGTGAATGGTTTCAGAGTTCTTCGTGGATGTAGATAGCTCGGTATAATACAATAACTCCCCTCCCCGTTTAATATAAGAATGACCCCCCACCCCTTCCCCTAACGTAAGTTTTTTCCATCAATTTTTACAATTTTCATAATTTTTAAAATTAATTTTCATATGGGGGAAATATTGGAAGAGGGGATCATTCCTGGACCTTCTGGTTGGGGGGGGGGGAATTAGTACTGTTTGTTGAAGGTTGATTATTGTAGATTACCTAGGATCCAAATGTTCCCCCCCCCTCCATTTCAACTGGCGGGGGATTAGTATTGGATAACTACTTCGTATAGAAGCCCAACTACAGTAATGATCCCCCCCCCCGATCAATTTTAATAATGAATAACGCTGGTTGGGAGGCTATTATCGATGGTGGGGGGCGATTCTTGGACATTACCGATAACTCTTAAATTTCGGAATTTTCGGTATCTGTCTAAGGCGGAAAATTCTAAATTTGGGAATTTGCTATAAGAATGTTCGTAACTGAGAATTCAAAAGCATCCCCCCCAAAGCACAAAACTCGAAAACGTACCCCCTCCCCCCCCCCCCAGAAAACTGTTTTAGAGATCTTCGATGGATGTAGAGAACTCTAAAATTCCGGAATTTTCGATATCAGTCTAAAGCAGAAAATTCCAAATTTGGGAAGTTGCTACAAGAATGCCCTTAGCTCAGAATTCAAACCCCCCCCAAGCCTAAAACTCGAAAACGAACCCCCCCCCCTCCAAGATGTGAATGGTTTCAGAGATCTTCGATGGATGTAGATGACTCTTAAATTCCGGAATTTTTGATATCTGTCTAAAGCGGAAAATTCTAAATTTGAGAAGTTGCTACAAGAATGCCCTTAACTCAGAATTCAAAAGCATCCGCTCCCCTCTTCCAACCGATTACTCGAAAATGAGCAGCCCCCCCCCCGTCTCCTTTAATAATCACAAGTCTAGAACAAGAATACTTGTGGGGAGGCTTATGGGGTTTTGCCGAGAGCTCATAAATTCCGAGTTGTTGACTATCCCTCTTGTCTATGGCGAAAACACCAAATTTGGGAAATGAGAATGCAATGTGAATGGCATCAGAGATCTCCGATAGATGTAGAGAACTCTTAAATTCCAGGTTTTTTGGTATCTGTCTATGGTGGGAAATACTAATACGAGAATGTCCTTAACTGAGAATTCAAAAGAACACCCCCCCCCTCTCGTTTAGTAATCGGAAGTCTAGATCAAAAATACTTGTGGGGAGGCTTGTGGGGTTCTGCCGAGAGCTCATAAATTCCGAGTTGTTGAGTATTCGTCTTGTCTATGGCATAAACACGAAATTCGTGAATTTGTTACAAGAATGTGAGAATTACTGAGAATTCGTATACCCCCCCCCCTGAGCCAAAAACTCAAAAATGAACATCCCCCCCTCCTTTAAGATTCACAAGTTTCATCCATCCAATACTCGCGAGGAGGCTTGGGGGTTTGCTGAGAGCTCATACATTCCGAGTTGTTGAGTATGGCAAAAACACTAAATTTGGGAAGTTGCTACAGGAATGTCTCTCCCCCCCCCCATACAGTAACTCGAAAATTACAAATTACTCCCCCCCCCCCTCCAAGATGTGACTGTTTCAGAGATCTGCAATAGATGTAGAGAACTCTTAAATTCCGGAATTTTTGGTGTCTGTCTGAAGTGTGAAACGCTGAAATTGGGAATTTGCTATAAGAATGCATAACTCCTTAACTGTGAATTCAAACTCCCCCCCCCAAGCATAAAACTCGAAAAGGAACCACCCCCCCCCCAAGATGTGAATGATTTTAGAGATCTTCCACGGATGTAGATAGCTCTTAATTTTCAGTTTTTTGGTATCTGTCCAAGGCGAAAAATTCTAAATTTGAGAATTTCCTACAAGAATGTCCTTAACTCAGAATTTAATTCGAGTTTTTAAGTATCCTTCTTGTCTAGGGCGAAAAATTCTAAATTGGGGGTTAGGGATATACAGGGTGCGCCAAAATTATGGCGACAAATCTTTGTACCTAGCAGGCGGCGCGGGCGGCAATTTTTTCGCATCAATTTTTTCCCATTTTATTCAGCATGTTTTAATTACTATTTTGCCAAATTTTCTAATCGCTAGCTTCCAAACTCGAGGGGGGGGATGGGGGACTAATCTTTTCTTCTGGGCTTCCTGAAACAATTTCGAGAATCCACGCTGATTAATGTTAGGAATAAGACATCATGGCCCGCCTCGAATCGAAATAATAAGAGAGAATAAAGAATCTGAAGAAGCTCTTCGAAGAGACGAAACTCGGAATTCCAAGTTTACAGAAAATGACGCGTATTCCCTCCCTTCCTCCTTCTCAGTGAGTGAAAAATATTATGTTTTTCGTTGAGAAACGAGGAAAAAATACATTTCCTATTTTTACGCAACGACGCTATAACATTTAAAGGAACAGACTATATTTCGAAAGACAATTCTCACCGCGCTGCACATTTTCCCTGCGCCTGTTTTCGAATAAATCCTCCATTCTACGTTGTTAATTTAGTCTCCCAACCCACCCACCCAGAGAGAAAAAGAGAACGAACACCTGAGGGTTAAAGAATAAGAAATAATAGTCAATTTTTTTTTCCAGAAGCTAGCAAGAAGAGATTTCTTACGCAATTAGCAGAACAAGCTGGTCCGCAACTGAAAGGTTAAGTGGATCGATTAAGCTCAGTTCCATTCAATTCAAAAGCTCCGTCTACAGCCAGGCTGTATAAGTCTTCAAACCAGAAGAGAATTCAATGGATTGACGAAAGGCAACTTCCAATGAACGAGAACTCGTTCATTTTATACTTAGTAGAAAAATCCAGATACACGGGGAGCAGCGCATTAGCGAACATTTCAGCAGCCTATCAAGCAGTGAACCACAAAATCTCTGAAATCGGAGCGTCCTTTGTAGCCGATCTAATAAAATCTAAAAGAAGAAAGGAAAGCTTCACTAAGAAAGAAAATGTCGAAGTAGACATAAAAGACATCGAAAAAATAGTAGAAGCAGCACTTAACGCCGACGATCCAGCTAGAGACAGAGATACTGTATTAGCAATAGTTTCGTTTCACGCACTACTGCGAGCCAGTGAAGTAGCGACGCTCAAATGGGAAGGTCTCATTAGAGAAAACAACATGCTGGAAGTCAAAGTGAAGAGAGCAAAAAACGATCAACTAGGACACGGGAGATCGACGTTTTTCCAATGCGAAGAAGGCAGTGGCATGGATAGAATCATACTAAGATGGGCAGAAAGAACCGAAAAACAAGGAAGCAAATTCGTTTTTCCAAATTTGCTTGGAACAGATCAACTTTCCGTCAGCTCTATCTCCGCTCTCGCTTCCAAGCTTTTGATGAAAATAGGGAAAAAAGGTGCAACACACCACTGTTTCAGAAGAGGAGGAGCAAACTACATGAGGAATCAAGGTTTTCGCTCAGAAGAAATACAACAACGAGGAAGGTGGAGATCGCTCGCTGGACTCTCCACGTACCTGAAAGATAACCCAGTAGCCCAAGGTTGCAGAAGATCGTCAAGTGAGCCGAAATAAATAAACTTAAACAACATAAACCAACTTGTAGAATAAATAATTTAGTGCAAAAATACATTCTCTGTTATTGATTTTTTCCGAGTGAACGAAACAGAAAAACATATTCTCTGAAATCGAAGAGAAAAGAGAATGAATGTTTACTCACAGAGTATGACGAAAACTTTGTTAGACGAAGAGGAAGAAGAAGCTCCTTCTTAATTTTACCCTTTTCTCAGGAGTTTGTCTGGTTTTCTCTTCGAAAATCTTTCAAACGGCAATCATTTTTGGTTATTTTCCAATGTAGGCGAGGACAAATTCCAGGTTAGATGCCTCTCTTCTTGCTCACTGAAAGAAGAAGATAAACAAGGGGGAAAACTGAAATAGGAATGAGGGCTGTCTGGAAAAAGAAAAAGTATGTGGAAAAAAAAAACAGAAATGAAACAATTTATGTCTGTTATACATAGCGGTTCTCGCTGAATTTCGTTTATAGTTAAATGTGTGTTTTTCGATTCTTTCAGCAGCCCTCGTATTTTCAGAAATTCGGGCGAATGACGGAGAGATAAAACGACAACAAATAGATGAAAGAAGCAGGCGAAAAATAAAATGAATGACTGCCGAGAATATAAATTAGCATTTGAATAATTCGATAAACATCTTCATTCCATTGTTCCGCATCTTGGAAATTGTATTTATTAGCTTTTAATAAAAAGTGATGGACGACGTGGCTACCGATAATCTAACACAAATCTCATTTCGGCCGTCTCGTCTCATCTTCGTCTTCGTCTCGTCTTGAATTCGTCTGACGCAGTGTGTTCACAACTTTTTGTTGCGTGAGACGAATGCAAGACGAATTGAAAAACAAACGAAGACGACTTTCTGTCTTCGTCTTTCGTGGAAGCCTTATTAGGAATGTACAACGGTAATCTAACACAAATCTCATTTCGGCCGTCTCGTCTCATCTTTGTCTTCATCTCGTCTTCTTCTTCGTCTTGAATTCGTCTGACGCAGTGTATTGACAACTTTTTATTGCGTAAGACAAATGCAAGACGAACTGAAAAACAAACGAAGACGACTTTTTGTCTTCGTCTTTCTTAGAAGTCTTATTAGGTATGTACAACGGTAATCTAACACAAAGCTCATTTTGGACGTCTCGTCCCATTTTCTTCTTCGTCTCGTCTTCTTCTTTGTCTTGAATTCGTCTGACGCAGTGTGTTGGCAACTCATTCATTGCGTAAGACGAATGCAAAACGAACTGAAAGACGAACGAAAACTTATTGTCTTCATCTTTCGTGGAAGTCTATTTAGGCAATGGGGGGGGGGGGGAGAGGAGGTCTTTGAGAGCTTGAATGCGCGCAATCAGTGTATTATTTGTTGTGAGAAATTCGAACTGGAAATTCGCAGGAATATGAGTTCTCTGCGATAAGACTTCCACGAAGGAATATGAGTTCTCTGCGAAAAAGAATATGTGAACAATCGTCTGGAAATTCACCGGGTGTGCACACTAATCGGAGTGTCAAATGAATGATTCTGAGAAGCACAATCACTGTCCCATTCTTTGAAATAGGGAACAGAGCTGCAGTAAGGCAAACGCCAGTGTTGCACTATTTTCCATCTCAATCATAAAACTAGAAATTCAAGACACTGGTTGGCTGAAAATCGGAAAGGGGTTTGAAACATTGCCCATAGTCACGGTTTGAAAAAGTTGTTTCAATTGGTCTGATTCTTTATATAATAGGTACTTGTGGTGCCCTAAGTACAAAACCGTATTCAGAAGTAGGCCAACCAGTAATAAATTCTTGTAACCCATACCCTGAATTATGAAATTCTGATGAGGAGTCACGTGGCGTAATATATATTTTTTCCACAATACGGAAATGAAACCATTTTTTTCCGAAAATTCAATTTTTTGGTCGGAAGGAGAAAAACTAGAAAAATGTTCTCAACTACAAAAATTCTTCATAAGTGACCGGTTATCGATTCCAGAAAAGAAATCGAAGTTATCTCACAAAAGAAAAAAAAAATTTTTTCGAAACACCCCTACCGTATCTCAACTCGAAGGGGGCAGAGCCTAATTCTGAATACGGTTTTGTACTTAGGGCATCACCAGTACCCATTATATAAAAAATCAGATTAATTGAAACAACTTTTTTAGACTGTGACTACTGGTGGTCGACCCCCTCAGACATTGTCTCTTAAAATCATGAGATAGCTAGGCGAAATTTCGGCCGTCTCATCTTAGTCTTCGTCTTGAATTCGTCTGACGCAGTGTGTTGACAACTTTTCATTGAGTAAGACGAACGAAGACGGCTTTTTGTCTTCGTCTTTCGTGGAAGCCTTAGTGATAGCTGAGAAACACAAAAGGAAGCACATGCAGCTCTACTGGCCTAGTTCTCCCTGCACCTGGTACTCCAACTAGTAACCAAGACACCACAGTTGCTGAAAAGCAAAACTGTATTGGAATTATCTGGAATTATAATAGTATCGCTAATTTTAAAGTCGGTTTACTGTTTTTTGTCTCTTTTTTGTAAGGCTTCCACGAAAGACGAAATAAAATCGTCTCGTCTCATCGTCTCTTCGTCTTCGTCTCGTCTTCGTCTTCGTCTTAAATTCGTCTGACGCAGAGATAGAAAGTTGTGTATATACCTCAGTACACCCAGAGTTTCCCCACCAAGAGTGGTCAATAGTAGCACAGACAGGCATAATCTACCAATATTTAGTTCATCGTTAATAATGAATAATGCGGAAAGAAGGCGTACGTCGACGACGGCGTGGCTTTCATCAAGCCAGAAACAATTACGTCTATCTAGCCACCCAGCAAAGCGCCCTATTTCCGCTGATTTTCATGTCATCCGTCACTTGTGAGCTGAATAGAAGTGAAAGGGCAGCTCATTTGTTTTCTGTTGAAGATCCTATCCTAACCTTATCAGCTTATTAATACTGGAAAAGAATATTGAGAACATATATTCTAATTGGATAGTCACGAGGAATCGAAATGAAAATTATACCAGGGACTGTATCAGAGTAGGGCGGAATTGGATTTTGGGAACTCGGAATCCGGAAAACGGAAAACGGAAAAAAATTGTTTTCACGGAATCTTGAATCCGGAATGCGGAATCCGGAATTCCACCCTTCTCTGGACTGTATTAGACTCTTTATAGTACAATAGTCTCAAGCATACATGAAGGAACATGCTAGGAAAAATGAAAAGAGCGGCGGGGGAAGGGGGGGGGGAGGTTATTCGAAAAATGCTCTAAAATAAAGCATCTTGGAAATGCGGCTAAGAAAAAATGGGAAAGTGTAATAATAAGATAAAATGAATGACTGGATTAAGATCTAACAATAGAGCTGTCCATAGGGGGGGGCGAGGTGGAGGTGGAAAGCTAATGGAGGACAGACAAAAGCAGGGTTCAACAGATCAACAATTCTATAAAAAATCCATAAGCGGTGGGATGAACGAGTTTCACACTCATTGGTCTACGCGTAGAAGAGATCAGAAATACAGGATGCGGCATAAATAATAGGATGAGATTTTGCGGCAGGTCTGGCGCCGGTACACCGCGTCCGGCGCACACAGTGATTGTTATTTATATTTATTACACCTTTTTGTTTTACTTTTTCACGGTTTTTCTTTAATTTCTTCAGAATTTCAGTCAATGGTGGCTGCGTCTTCGTATTGACTCTCGATCCTGGATTTCTAGAGAATCGGATTGTCCAATTCTGAGATTGCAAAAAAGCTGAAAGTGCTTCATTCTCTGGTCTATGACTCGGAATGTGACTCGTTACCAACGTATTGAACTCTGCTAATTTTTGCGGATCCAGGAGTCAAAGTGAACAAAGTGAACCAAAATTCTTACAGAGGACGCATTTTGGAGGCTGATGTACTTCCCTGGGCCAGATATCACTTTGGTGTAAGTTGTTGGATTTCCAAGGACAGGACTCAGCTCCAACTCATCACGTCAAATCAACACAACAGTGGTGCAAGGACAATTACGCCGAGTTCATCAATTTTGCAGAAGGCCTGCTTCTTCGTCGAATCTGGATCCAACTGACTATGCCGTTTAGGGATTCTTGATCCAGATGGTTTCCACGTAAAACTACTCCAGTTTGGTTGCCCTGAAGATTGCGCTTCTGCAAGCCTGGAAGGATATTGACGTCAACTACCTGCGAGCCGTTATCGACTCCCACACGAAGAGATTGAGAGCTGTGGTGAAGACAAAAAGAAGAAGATTCGAAAAGTGTTAATTTTGCTTGTTATTATATTGTTTGAGTATACTTTTCTCTAAATTTCATATAAATTCCATTTTTTTTTGCTAAAGTTATGGCGTTTGAAACCCATCCTATTATTTATGTCGCAGCCTGTACAGGGTGGCCGATAAGTAGTGTTACACGTTTGAAACCTTTTAAATGTCTTCAAACAAGTTCAATTTTCACCAGAATTGGACAAAAGTTTATTGAAATTGTACAAAAATAAGTGTTTACAATAGTTTTCAAATCGCCCTCTTTTGGTCTTCACCACCGCTCTCAACCTCTTCGGGTAAGCGTCCACCACGGCACGCAAGTAGTTGGCATCCATTTCGTCCCAGGCTTCCATTACCTTAAAAATGGAAGTTGCGGCCAGAAAATTGAAAAACATGGTAATAAATATGTAATAATCAATAAAAAATAAAATTAATACGACAGCGACTTGTGTTCATGCGCCAGAATCCACTCAAAGTTGCGTAACGCTCTTTATCAGCCACCCTGTATATAGGAGGCCAAACTAGGAATGATTAAAGTACCTTGAAATGAATCTATAAAGCAGAAGCAGTTGTGCTCATTGAATACACGTTCAGTGAAAAATCCAATTTCATATTGCAAAATATACGGGAATATACGGGAGCATTTTCAAGAATCCTCTTCTGATTTGATCTTCCAAAAAGGAGACAGAAATTTTCGAGAATTATAGGCCTATCTGACTTCTATCAATACTCTACAAAACGTTCTCAAATTGTCTATTAAATAGAGTACGAAAAACACTAGAAGAAGCCCAGCCATTCGAGCAAGCAGTATTCCGTCGATCATTCTGACCAATACACTCAGTACAACACTTGCTCGAGGTTGGTCGTGAGTATCAAATCCCGCTCACACCTGTCTTCATTGACCTCCACGAGGCATTTGACAGTGTGGAGCCGAGAGCCGTATGGGAAAGCGAAAACCTTCGAACACAAGGAGTATAAACCTGCTCAAAGAGTGCTACACAATTTTCCCAACCACCTTCTGGAGCTCGTCCTCGGGCAATTGCCTTAGAAGCTTCTGAAAGGACACGACGACGACTACGCTCATACCTCGGATCACTGGCAGAAATCTCACTCATTTGGGATTTACAGTTGGCATCACCCACGAACAGCGAAAACGTGATTGAGTATGTGTACAGGGTGACTTTTAATTATGGAGACACACCATTGACGCAAAGGTGCTTTCGACTGACGCATTTTTGGTGCATCTATTATTGATTTATTGATTTATTGATTTCAGATTTTGCCAATATCCAACTAGATCCGTTGATTTTTCGGATATCGACGACTTCTAGCGGGCACCGCTGTGGGCACGCATTAGAAGGGGTTATAGAAGGTTAAAAGTACCTCGAAGTGGCTCGGAACCTCAATGAAAACCGTCTGCAAAGCTATTAATCGATAGAGACAAATAGAGACACGCGTATTGACGGCGTTCGGAGAGGAAATCCAATTTCTGTCACCACACCACCAAAGGTCAAAGTTGTTAGGGAAAGGTTCCTAGAAGGTTCACATAATTCGATCCAGGAGCAGGCTGAAGACATGAAAATGTCTCGTTTTTCCATAAAAAATATTGTCAATAAAAGCTGAAATTGAATCCATTACGAGTGACGAAGGCCGTGTTTCTCTCGGAGAAAATAAGGAAAACCGTCTGGAAAAGGCAAAGGACTTGTTGTTTCGTATGCAATCCACAACCGCTCACAGTAGAAGCTGATTTCAATTTTCAAACAATCGAGTGCTCACTCGAAGCATCAAGAAAGCTTCTGATAGTGAGAATAGAAAAACTGTTCATAGAATGTCTACCCGGTTGGAGTGAAGCTGATCGGAACGATTTGTGCATGGAATGGAAAGAGCCCCCTTTCCATTCCATTGCACAAAAAGAGAATCACAAAGGAAATCTATATAAATGAGATCTTGGCAATGCACATCCTTTCATGAAACCAAGAACTTTTCAGACAACAATATTGGGTCTTCCAGCAAGACGGCCAATCTCACTCAGGGGTGGTGCAGAAATTACTTCCCTGGGTTCATTAACAAGGATCGATAACCAGCGTCGTTGCCCGATCTGAGAGCCTATTCCATTTAAGAAGTGTTGGAGGCGAAGGTACATATATTCAAGGCCACAATCAAGTTTAGAAGCTCTGAAGAAAGCGCTTCTCAAGGAATGGAACCTTCTTTCTCCCTAACTACAGTCGTGACACCGTCGATGCCTACCACCATCGTCTTCGGGATGTCATCGACGTCAGTGTAGTCAATATCTATAGGACCCCCCTCTAACCGGAGAACGGAAAGAGATATCAAAAATCTGTAAGCGCCATTCGATTTTAAAAACAAAAAAAAACCCCGGGGTCAAAATTTCATGAAGATACCACTTTCCAGGACCTTGTAACAACAAAAAAGTGGATCTGCAAGCGGTCCATATCTATAGGAACCCCTCCCTCCTTTTCTGCTGTCCTCCGGAACTTTGATCTTCATGAAATGTTGGCCCAGGAGTTTTTTGTGTTTAAAATCGAATGACGCTTACAGATTTTTGATATCTCTTTCCGTTCTCCGGATAGACCCCAATTACAGGGGGGTCCTATAGATATAGATCGCACTGACGTCGATGACATCCCGAAGACGACGGTGGTAGGCATCGACGGTGTCACGACGGTAGTTAGGGAAAAAGAAGGAGAATGTAATAATTATTTTTTGATTATAAAATTTTAGAGTTTTAATAAATTATTTGTTAATCTCCAGCCTTTTTCCTTTCTTACTTTACAAGTTATTGCATATAACATTGTCACAACCGACGATCTCACCTGCCCCGAATTCAAGTTCAACTCTTCGACACCATTCTACACAGAGAGAGAACACGCTCACACACGGATCTGCAACGTGGACCCTTCCACAAAGCCTTGCTGAAAGAAACCGTGTGACTCATGCATCACTAGAAAGAAGATTCGCGAGACTTACACCGCAAAGACATCCAAAAAGTCTCCAAGTCACGGGCCCACTTAACCGCATCAAAAAGAAAAATGATCACAATATGCGAAGGACCGACGGAAGATGGACGAAACTGATAGAAAATTGGATTACTCCGCACAAAAATCGACGTGTCGGAAAGAAAGGCATGGCTAGCACAAGATCGAAATAACTAAGTAATTTTTAAGGAGCTTGGAAAGGTGACACAGGTGGATTTTCAGGTATCCTCCAAAAAGCAATTTGGGATTAAGAATTTAGGATTGCTTGCTGGAACAGTTTAGGGAGCACAGCTTCATAGTTTCATTTATGTAATGGATGAACCAGTCAATCAGTTTAAGCATCTTATTGTTAGAGAAATTGATGGGAGAATTGGTGCCACTCAACCTTTGAATTAAGACTCCCCAAACGGAGATTGGCAGTTTCAGATGGAACCATAAAAATCAGTGATCACGCTCCGTGATCTTTCAATCTTTTCTCCTACAACAACTTGCTGCCCATGCTAATCTCATGAGTAAGAGAGACAATGGAGCAAAGCGAATCCTACGGTTGAGTGCCAGAAATGCGACTGCCAACTAGTAGACACGGGCTAAATCCGAGAAACTTTGCTAATCCGACGTTTTTCACAGCTCTTGATGCGGTCTTGACGCCTTCTCTCCAACGTTGGCAAGTGGAGCACCACTGCGATGAACACTCAAGAGTCATCCAACCATACAAGTGGCTTGTCAGATTGGAAGAACGCATATACAGTACCGGCCAAAAAGATATTCGCAAACAGTTTTTCGAGCATAACTTTTCTGAAACTTCCCGGATCGTTTTGATATTTTGAGACACAATTTAAAACGGTATAAGAAGTTGATTCAACAACAAGAATAATCAAATTTTCAAAAATTTGAAAAAATATCGAAAAATTTATGAAAATGGCGAAAAACCGAAAAACGGAACTTTGACTTTTGAGATCTAGGAATGACCGGTAAATGAAAAATAACAGTAAAACATGATTAAAATAGTTTTATTACTTTATTGGGTAGCCTTTGGCGTCGATGACCGCCTGACATCTTCTTGGCATCGAGTCGAGAAGGGTGTCGATAACAGACAGGGGGATGGCCTTCCAGACAGATTGGAGTTGATCGAATTTCTGATTGGCATTCGATGTACGGACCCCTCTAAGTTGTCTCTCGACATGCTCCCAGATGTGTTCGATCGGATTCAAGTCAAGAGAATGATTGGGAAAGTCCAGAAGATCCACGTGGCGGCGTCGGAACCAGTCCTTGATGTGCTTCGAGGTGTGTTTCGGGTCGTTATTCTGCTGAAAAACGAACGCCCGGCCCACATTAAACCGTGCCCAGGGTCTCATTGTGTTTTAAAAGATGTCTTCTTACACAAATCGATCCATGTTGCCCGTAATTCTTCTCAGGGGGCCGATTGAAGTCCCAGAGAAACAGCTCCAAACCACCTCGGTTTGGAGCTGGTAGCTGGGATTGAACCGACATTCAACCGGACGGCGAATCCATTTGATACCGTCAGTACCAAACAGATTATACTTGGATTCGTCACCGAACACGTGATTAGCCCAATCCTGGCGTCCCCAGTGAAGATGAGCTCTGGCCCATGCTACGCTACGTTTCTCGGGGACTTCAATCAGCCTCCTGAGAAGAATTACAGGCATCATGGATTGATTTGTGTAAGAAGACATCTTTTAAAACACAATGAGACCCTGGGCACGGTTTAATGTGGGCCGGGCGTTCGTTTTTCAGCAGAATAACGACCCGAAACACACCTCGAAGCACATCAAGGACTGGTTCCGACGCCGCCACGTGGATCTTCTGGACTTTCCCAATCATTCTCTTGACTTGAATCCGATCGAACACATCTGGGAGCATGTCGAGAGACAACTTAGAGGGGTCCGTACATCGAATGCCAATCAGAAATTCGATCAACTCCAATCTGTCTGGAAGGCCATCCCCCTGTCTGTTATCGACACCCTTCTCGACTCGATGCCAAGAAGATGTCAGGCGGTCATCGACGCCAAAGGCTACCCAACGAAGTATTAAAACTATTTTAGTCATGTTTTATTGTAGTTTTTCATTTACCGGTCTTTCCTAGATCTCAAAAGTCAAAGTTCCATTTTACAGTTTTTTGCCATTTTCATAAATTTTTCGATATTTTTTCAAATTTTTGAAAATTTGATTATTCTTGTTGTTGAATCAACTTCTTATACCGTTTTAAATTGTGTCTCAAAATATCAAAACGATCCGGGAAGTTTCAGAAAAGTTATGCTCGAAAAACTGTTTGCGAATATCTTTTTGGCCGGTACTGTATGTATCTACCACTACCAATGCCGGATATGGAATGACAAAGGACTATGGTTAGCGATGGTTAGCGTGAAAATCTCTCATTTTTCTATAAAAAATATTGTCAATAAAGGCTGAAATTGAATTCATATCTAGTGACGAAGGCCGCGATTCTTTCGGAGAAAATAAGGAATACCGCCTGGAAAGAACAAAGGACTTGTTGTTTCGCACGCAGCGGGGACCGAGGGACGATGGTTACTCGCGATGCTTCAAATAACGGAAAATTGATTGGCGGAGCACAAGAAACTTCGCTTCTTAAAGAATGATATACGCCTACAATTCAGAATACAATACATGTAGCTCTAGAATCAAAATGTGGTGTTTCAACCGCTTCTTTCTCGCCCGCGTGCATCAAAATGGGCTGGAAATGACTCAAAGAAGGAGAAGAATACGATGACAGCAATTCTGCTGATATTTAGTAGATAAGTTGAGAGAAAACGCTCGGAGTACACGCTTCTTGTGCTTTCCAGATGGAGGGCAGCAGCAGAAAAGGAGTCAGGAGCATCAGATTCAGCAAGAAGTAATGAGAAGTAGAGAAGTAGAACCATTTGACATTAAGAATATGATGAGCTGCGGTCAAAGTTCACAATGTCCGATGGAGAAGAGAAGATTCTGATGTATCGCGTTTCTGAAAAATTAGTGAAAAAGGAAAAAAAGAAAAGAAAAGAAACGGATTTTTGAGGTTATGAGAGAAAATTTAGGAGCGGAGAGCAGAGTACGGAGCACTATTCAAGGACTTGTAACGCGCATGTGACACGTTGCAAAAGAATTTCCGCGTGAACTGACCTGTTTTACATTTTTCAAAGAAACTTGCAGTGTGGGCGACGGGGGCGGGCGATCTACTATTCTTTAAAAATAGTGAGGGAGCTATGAGCGAAGAGCGATGGGGGCGGGGGGTTCATCTCCCATTACTGCGCGGGCGGAGGATCATGATAATATGCACTTGTCCTTCTTTTATTGAAATCCTCAAATTAATGAAATTTTCCCAAAAAAATAATAAAATAAATTCCGGGATTTCAATTATTATTTTTGTTTTAGCAAAAATAAAAGTTGTTTTATCTGAAACTAGGTAATTTTCCAATATCGCCCCCCCCACCTTGAATGAATTTGCGTCAGTATTATTTTGCAAAGTCTACTGATCACCGGAATCAAACAACAGTTCGGTAATTTTCCAGAATCGCCCCCCACCCATAACCGGAATCACCCCCCACCATAGTTATGTTTTCGATTACTTGGAGTGATTGTGTGTGTGTGGGGGACTATTCTGTGAGGTATAAATATCCAAATTGCCCCCCCCCCCCAACCTCTTGATATGGGGAGGGGGCGACTCCGGTAAAAAGGTAATCTTTCACAATGGCCCCCCACATTATATCTCTATTCTTCCCGACCATTCTGGGAACGGAACTGGAATCACTCCCCTGATTCCAGAATCTCTCCCCCCCCATTCTTCTAGGACCCCTCTTAATCCCACCTAAAGCAACAGTGTCATTCATCCTTTATTCAATTCGAAATCACTCTCTCTCTTGAACTTAAGTTCTTCAAGAATTCTGCTGAAGAAGCCGTCTCCTTCTTTTTCTCTGAGTTTCAATCGTTTCGTTTTTCAATGTTTTTTCAATGGGAAGCCACTGTGGATGACCCTCCATCGAAACTTGTTGCATATGAAGTCGTTTCGACGTGATTTTTGGATGAATAAAATTAAAAAGGGGGGATTACAGTTATACTACCTGAAACTAACATCCAATTATAATGTTCAGGAGCTGAAAATTTTTTAGCAGACGTCAATGTTTTCTGCGACTTGAAAACTGAATGTGAAACTCGCAAAAATGAGCATGGAACAAGCTCACTTATGAAATGAATTAGAGGCAAACTCGTGTATTACACGTGAGAAAGTACTCTTGTTTTTGAAGATTTTTGCCTTACAGCAGTGTGTCGTTTCGAAAGCATTTCGAGAAATTTCGAAAATTCTCGAAAAAAAAACATTTTTGATAAAAAATAATAATAAACTAGTTCGAACGACACTTCGAAATGACGCAAAGCGCGTTGTTTTTCGTATTTCCATTCAAATCATTTTTCGCGATTTCTCGAGAAATTTTTCGAAAAAACGCATTTTTCGAAACGACACACTGCCTTACAGTAGTCTTGTTTCTTCGATTAACTTTTTTTTAACGTGGACCTCTCCCCCCTTTTTTTTAAATTTATAGTGAATATTTCGCTTTAATTTTAGAACTGGAAAGGACACTGCTGGTTACGGTAAGCTCCTTCTAGAATAATTGCAGATTCTATATGATCGTAAATCGTAACATTTCACTTCATCATGATATTTAAAAAGCCATAGCGCAACCCTTATTCAAATGTAATTTATCCATTTTTGTTATGATCCAATTAAACTTAAAAAAAAGCAAAACAAAATGACATGAAGGCGGAACCGAACCCACACATTCCAGACTCCCATTCCTCCTTCTTCCCCACTCGGCCACCGATGCTTGTTAATTCCAACGTGGAGAATGCATAGAGGAAAGATGGGGGAATGAAGGGGGTGAGTAAAGCGGTTTTCGTGCCACGAGTAAGCGCCACGCGCGAAAAAAAAATATTTTAATATTTTCACAAATAATTTAACAATATCAACAAACAATTATACAAAAAAAAGTTAGAAAAACCTCCAAAAATAACTAAAAACCATTGGACCCCCCTCCCCAAAACTAAGATAGCAAAACTAAGATCTTCTAGAATAATTGCAGATCCTATATGATCACTTTCAGGAGCATTTATTATCGCCGTAAAAAAGTTCCGACATTTTTTCGAGTCGGGATTTGAATTTAGAGGCTCCGCCCATTTATCATCATTTGAGCGCATTTGCTATGCGCGATATGTTTGTTGAATTTTTATTTTTTCTTCTTTTTTTTCGCAAATTGATATATTTAAACATTCGAAGAAACGTGTAAAAAATTCACGATTAATACAATTTCGTTCTTTTAATCCAGTTTAATTCTGAAAATTCAGAAGAAAAAATAAAAATTCAACAAACATATCGCGCATAGCAAATGCGCTCAAATGATGATGAATGGGAGGAGCCTCTAAATTCAAATGCCGGTTTCCGCGGGCTCGAAAAAATGTCGGAACTTTTTTAAGGCGATAATATGAGTCTTGAATACATGGAAAGAAGAATTCAGTCAAGACTATGCTCCATTCTCCATTCACGAGTGTGGCACTTTTTCAGAGAGTTCTCCTGAATTAATATTCACGATTCCTGCTAGGAAAAACCTGGAAAGAATTAAAATCAAAAGAGCTTGGAGGAGCTTCATTGAGACACTTTAGGGACGCAAAACATGTTGACGTCTTGACGCACAAATCTATGCCAAGATTTGAAGGTTCCGAAGTATAGACCAAGGCAAGGTTTCCACAAGACTTGTGCTAAACTTGTGGAGATTTGCTGAGAATAACGCTGCAAAAGTGATGACGAGAATACAACAAATGCATTCTCACTGGAGTTCAGCTTCAAAATGGAATTTGGAAATTGGAAAACTATTGAGAGCATCTGTTTGTTTTACTTTTCATTCAGACTCATGCTGAATGCATCAGAATTGCTGAAGAAGACGTGCTCTCAGAAGCTCGACTTTATTGGAAATTCTGTTATTGTTGATTACCAGTCAACTCCCTTAAGAGAGCTTCAAAGGCGAGTAGGCTACCCAACTTCAGAAAACTTCGGAAGAGTGGGTACCGTTATGATTTGTTCGTTGGTATATACAGCGCTGGCCAAAAAGGCATTAATAATCAGTTTTTTCGAGATTACTTGGCTCACAGGTGAAGTGCGGTCATGAAATTTTTTTGCATGTTTTTGAAGGTAAATCACGTTAACTGAAACTTTGATTTCGACAAAAAATGTAAATTTTGAAAAATTATAACAATTTATTCGAAAATTGGAAAAACGAAGAAAATGATACTCTTCACAAAGTGAAATAGGGAAGCTCCGATTGGCAAGTCAATGGTCAGGAAATGATTAAAAATGATTTAATACTTTGTGGCAAAGCCGTTTGCATCAATTACTGTCTGGCAACGACGCGGCATGGAATCCAGTAGAGCATCCACGAGTGGGATAGCCTTCCATGCAGCCTCCAATTGAGCGAATTTCTGATCCGCATTTGTGGCTTGGACTACTTTTAAAAGACGTTCCAGTTCCTCCCACAAGTTCCATTTCCACAAAAGTTCCAGTTCCAAAGTTCAAAGTTCCAAAAGTTCCACGTTCCATCGTCGTCGGGTGGACTTTTTGGATTGGCCCAGTCAGTCTCCCGACTTGAATCCGATAGAGCACTTGTGGGAGGAACTGGAACGTCTTTTACAAGTAGTCCAAGCCACAAATGCGGTCCAAAAATTCGCTCAATTGGAGGCTGCATGGAAGGCTATCCCACTCGTGGATGCTCTACTGGATTCCATGCAGCGTCGTTGCCAGGCAGTAATTGTTGCAAAAGGCTTTGCCACAAAATATTAAATCATTTTTAATCATTTTTCTGATATCTGCTTATCAATCAGATCATTCCTACTTCATTTTGTGAAGAGTGTCATTTTCTTCGTTTTTCCAATTTTCGAATAAATTGTTATAATTTTTCAAAATTTACATTTTTTGCCAAAATCAAAGTTTCATTTAACGTGATTTACCTTTAAAAACATACAAAAAAAATTTCATGACCGCACTTCACCTGTGAGCCAAGTAATCTCGAAAAAACTGAGTATTAATGCCTTTTTGGCCAACACTGTACAACACAACACATAAACTAGAACGTATAGAGATCAAATTTTTTTCTGAAAATATAATTTTAAATTTTCAGGGATATTCGGGGATAAACTATTCAGGGAGTTGAGAGTGAACTCTGAAATCTTAAATAAGTCGAGCTCTCCTTGGGACTTCATTAAAGAGCCTATGGAACTGCGCTTTGAAGCTCCGGTTAACGTTTTTTAAAATAGAAACACAATGGAAAGTTCTTATTAGTACATTCTTCTTACTTGCTGCCAAATCAGGCGGGAACTACCCGAACACTGGGAAGAGCAAGTGAGGACACCCTAAAGCCGCTTTCTTTTCAGTATTCAATTCGAATTTGCAGTTATAAGGCTTCCACGAAAGACGAAATAAGACCGTCTCGTCTCATCTTCGTCTTGAATTCGTCTGACTTGCGTAAATCTTGCGTTTATTGCGTAAGACGAATGCAAGACGAACTAAAAAAAGACGACTTTTTCTTTTCGTTTTTCGTGGAAGCCTTATGCAGTTAAACTGCAGTTTATAGAATGCAGGGTTTTACCGTGATAAATATCTTTTTAAAGACAACTCTCGCGGCGAATACAGTATGAAATTCATTTTTTCATATTCCCACCACCGTCTCCGTGTTATCGAGGGAATCTCGGCGGGCACGCCACTCAAATTATAGCTAGCATTGAGCAGCTAATGCGCCATGCTCCTAGTTCCTTCTTCGGGCAATGGCAGTTGGGCATCTTGCCCTTGAACTATATGGGAATTTGTGAACCATAATCGCGAAAAACTGATATTCAGACTAAACTGCAACTCTGGGCATCTTGCCTTCTAGCGAGCCAGCGCTTGTGGCCCGCTGCGCATTCTGCAAATCGCCGCGTTGAATTATCTGAGGTAAAAACATCTTAACAGAATAGAAAACAAGGATTAGTGGACAGAACAAAACAAATAAGTTTTTGTACTGAAAATGCTCTGATTGATCACGAGGGCGGGTAAGCGCTCCGTTTCTTTGATGCGATTATAAGCAGGAAACATGGCGAGGGAATCTAGTGTTTGCAGCTAGTAAAGAATCAATGAAGGCTTTTTTGAAATTCAAGAAGGATTCAGAAAGGTTCACGATTGCCATAAGGACGGCGGTCACCTCAGAATGAGTAATTTGATCTTGTCAAGCGCGCCCCAAAGTTTTTTTTTTCAGTGGAAAGCGCACGAAAGTGAAAACTGTTCGAAGAATCAACTTAATGGATTTTGAGAATCTGCTGAATTCTGAAGACTATCAGATTTCAGAACTTCGAAGCAACTGTTTCGATTAAAAATAATTGTGGTTAATATTGCGAGAAATTCCAATATAAGCAATTTAACAGAGAGGTTTCATTTATTATGAATCCTGCAAAAGAAACTGCAAACTTTGACCAACTTCCGAGCAAAAGCCGGCCAATCTCCTACAAAAAGCTAATGAGAGATTAACATTTTTTTTGCTGTTCGTCGACAAAGAAATTTAAATTTCGAAAAGGAATTCAATATTTATACAAATATTTTTTGAATGATCAAAGGTGATCAACTATATTTTTGCAAGAAATATAAAGACAAATTGCGCGTTTTTGGACTGGTCTGTGGATGAAAATTGTAAGGCCATTCGTTCCATTTGGGCGAAATTTTGGCCGTCTTGCCTTTGTCTTGAATTCGTCTGACGGAGAGATAAACATTGTGTTAATACTCATGCACAACTCTTTTATTGCGTAAGACGAATGATGCAAGATGAACTGAAAGACGAACGAAGACGAGTGGAAAGACTAGGAGACGAAAAACGAGATGAAAGACGACTTTTTGTCTTCGTCTTTCGGTGAAGCCTTAGAAAATTGTTCAAATGATCCTGCCGTTCATTTTTTTTCCCAAAAAAAAAATGTTTTTTCGTAATTTTTTCTAATTTATATTATGACGATCCGTACTTTCAGTATCTTCAATTTGTCTAAAACAAAATCGAGCTACCAGTACTTCTTTAAATCCTAATTATCATGTTTCTGCCTCGCATCCCTACCAAATTCTGAGTCCTCAGGGACCGGCAAATCTTGTTAGCGGTTTCCGAAGATTTTGTGTTACAAGTTTCGACGGGAAACACATAACGAGTAACTCAATTTGGCAGTTTCCTCCACCAGGTTTTATTGTACGTTTATGTTGCATTGCGACTTCGTGCGCTTCTTCCGCACTCATATTTAAAGGGCCAGATGCCAAAAGCAGGAGCGAATTGCCCAAACGTTGGCCATCTGACCCACTAGATGCCCATCTGCGCCAGGTTCAAAACCCATGTGAACTCCCTGTTTTGCGTTGTGTGAGCGCTGTAAATAATTGTTCTGCGTTCTGCTTATTTGCCATTTGGTGACTGCTACCACAGGCAAAGAGCAGCTTGCCAAAAATGGCGGCAAAACATGCCGAAAAGGATGGTTAATTCCGTCGGAATGCTTTTGTGCTCAGAATTTCATAATTATAACAGTTAAAAAGAGCTGCGGTGTTCCGCAGATAGGCGAAAAATAACAAAAAATACTCGTCCAGTTACAAAAAAAGTAAAAAAAAAGGAGAAGACCCGCAAACAGGCTGAAAGAAGCTAACAAAGCGAATTCAATTTTTCTTGCATTTTCAATGTTTTTCAAATTCTTAAATATTTTGACCACAGGTTTTTGGGTCACCTTTTAGAGGTTTTTAAAATTTTAATTTATATAAATTTGTTTAATTATTTTTTTTAAGAATAAATATTGAATTAAACATTTTAAAGTATTATTTAAATTTCATTAAAATTTTAAGAAATTTAATTAAGTTTAAATACGTTTAATAAATAACACAAACGTGTCCACGGACTTTTGTGTCACTTCTTTAGAAGTTTTTAAAATTTTAATTTATATAAATTTGTTTAATTATTTTTTTAAAGAATAAATATTGAATCAAACATTTTAAAGTATTATTTAAACTTCATTAAAATTTTAAGAATTTTCATTAAGTTTAAATATTTTTAATAAATAAAATAAACTTGTCCACGGACTTTTGTGTCATTTTTTAGAGTTTTTTTAAATTTTAATTTATATAAATTTTTAAATTAATTTTTTAAACTATAAATATAGATTTTCAAATTTTAAAGTATTCTCTATTTTCTAAATAATATAAAAAATTTTTAAATTTTAATTAATTAAGTTTAGATATTTATAATGAATAAAACAAACTTGTCTACGGACTTTTGTGTCACTTCTTTAGAGTTTTTTTTTAAATTTAAATTTATATAAATTTTTAAATTAATTTTTTTAACAATAAATATAGATTTTTATATTTTAAAGCATTCTCTATTTTCTAAATAATATAAAAAATTTTAAAATTTTAATTAATTAAGTTTAAATATTTTTAATAAATAAAATAAACTTGTCCACGGACTTTTTTGTCATTTTTTAGAGTTTTTATTTTATTTTAATTTATATAAATTTTTAAATTAATTTTTTAAACTATAAATATAGATTTTCAAATTTTAAAGTATTCTCTATTTTCTAAATAATATAAAAAATCTTAAAATGTTAATTAATCTTAAATATTTTTAATAAATAAAACAAACTTGTCCACGGACTTTTGTGTCATTTTTTAGAGGTTTTTTTTTAATTTAAAATTATATAAATTTGTTAAATTAATTTTTCAAAAATAAATACTGATTTTTAAATTTTAAAGTATTCTCTATTTTCTAAATAATAAACAAATTTTTAAAATGTTAATTAATCTTAAATATTTTTAATAAATAAAACAAACTTGTCCACGGACTTTTGTGTCATTTTTTAGAGGTTTTTTTTAAATTTAAAATTATATAAATTTGTTAAATTAATTTTTCAAAAATAAATACTGATTTTTAAATTTTAAAGTATTCTCTATTTTCTAAATAATAAACAAATTTTTAAAATGTTAATTAAGTATGAATGTTTTTATTAAATAAAATAAACTTGTCCACGGACTTTTGTGTCATTTTTTAGAGGTTTTTTTTTAATTTAAAATTATATAAATTTGTTAAATTAATTTTTCAAAAATAAATACTGATTTTTAAATTTTAAAGTATTCTCTATTTTCTAAATAATATAAAAATGTTTTAAATTTGAATTAATTAAGTTTAAATATTTTTAATAAATAAAACAAACTTGTCCACGGACTTTTGTGTCAATGTTTATTATGCTATGAAGTGACATATAAAAAGGATATACAAAAAGCGATTTTTCAGCTGAAAATGACCAACTTTGAGATGCTGTAGATTAGTTGGCACAAGTTTAAGAGTTTTGAAAGATTATCCGTGAGATCTACTCAACTAAACCTTCATTTTTGTGGTTGATCACTTGTTTCTACAGCCCGTGGCCGGACTGTTATAGCTAAATGAAGTGAGGACACCCAAATGCCACTCGTTTTCAGTATTCAATTCGAATTTGCAGTTAACGGCAGAATGTTAGAATGCAGATTTTTTATTTCATTCCTTGGGCAATAACAGTTGGGCATCTTGCCCTTGAACTATATGAGAATTGGTGAGCCATAGTGAAATAGACGTTAAGTTAATATAATCACGAAAAACTGATATTCTGAGTTTTCGCACTATTATGCCCTTTGATGGCAGCGCTGCGCTGCCAAACAACTCCGGGCATCCTGCCCTCTAGCTGCCCTTCTCCGCAAATTTTCAGTCAGTTTCCAAAACGCATTCTACCCATATAGAAGACTTGATGATTTGCTTTATGACATAAACTATCTCTTAATTATTTGCTATATTTCTTCTATTTTCTCCAGAACACTCTGCACCAAAAGTGGAAAAAAAGCTCGAGGTGAAGAAAATTGGCGAGTGCTGTTAATTAAAAAAAAAATCTAAATCCCTGAGCCATTTGAATAACTAGAAGTTTGGCTTACGAATAGTCAAGAAGCAGCTGAAATTTTTCTGTGTAGGCTGTAAGCTGTTTATTGATGTCTATACTCTTATTGACGTAGCTTTTTCTAACATAATAAGAAGAAGGAGACATGTGGTTCCATGGTGTAGCGGTTAGCACTCAGGACTTTGAATCCTGCGACCCGAGTTCAAATCTCGGTGGAACCTTCTCTTTTGTACATTTTAAATTCTTTTTAAAGATTTTTAAATTTAGAATGACTTTTAATCAGTGATAAAGACATCGTTATAAAGTAGGTCTATTGCCGTCTTTCATTGAGTTGTTTTTGTCACATTTTTATTACTTCAAGTGACCTTTTCATTTATCACTCGATGCATCAAACAGTTATGAAATCGCATTAAACAGGATGGGTTCCCATACACAAATCACTAAATCACGTCGTTAAATAAAGCCGAATGACTGATATCCAATAATAAATTGTCTCAGTCGGACTCGAAATCTCGTTATATAAATGTCAATTGCAGGCACATAATTCCGACCATTTTCAAAGTTTCCTATTTCGAGTCGCTTTGTTTTGAGACTATCGGCGACACATATTCTTATTTATTTTTTGGAAATTGAAACCCGTCACATTTCCCAAAGACGTATTGAGTTTCGCGAACGAAGAGACTTCGCTGCCATATTCGATGCCATTGACTCGTCCTATCAACGATGAAAACCCGCCATTTGTATCGTTTTTGCGTCGGATTGCTTTCCGGATCGGTAGAAGGAGTGCATGTCGGAAATCCGTCTCTTAGACATTCATACCCATAACATGTAATGGGATCTTTGTTCTTTTTTTTGCTGTTATGACGAAGCAAAATGATGCTTATATAAGAAGCTTCCATTTTCGGATTGTTTCTTCAGCTTTCAGCCAATATTTCCTCCGTTTCATAGGACCCAGGGAGGGGGGGTTCGATTTTAGAGATTTCGATGTTTCCGATTTTGTGGAGGCTGTGTAAACCCCCGTAACCAGACTTAACTTTTTGAGTGAACCACAGTAAACCGTATTTGATAAAATAGAAGTTCCAAATCTAAAAAAACTGAAAATGAGCAGTGAGCTTTCTTATCTTACGTATTCACTGCTCAAAGAGCAAACTTGATGAGCACTTGATGAAAGTGAGCAGTGATCTTCGGTAACATTGAAAGACTTCCACTAAAGACGAAACAAGACCGTCTTGTCTTCGTCTCGTCTTCGCCTTATTTTCGTCTTTTGTGGAAGTCTTAATTGAAACAGCCCACGCCCTCCTCTTCCAAATTTCTAATACGCCTTCTCCGATAAGCTAAAAGAAAGATAATTAGGTAGGGCATGAGCTGTCTCAATTAAGGCTTCCACAAAAGACGAAAACAAAAAGTCATCTTTTGTCTCGTCTCGTCTTCGTCTTCGTCTTGAATTCGTCTTATGCAGAAATAGACATTGTGTACACAGTACCCAACTTTTTTATTGCGTAAGACGAATGCAAGACGAACTGAACGACGAACGAAAGACGGCTTTTTGTTTTCGTCTTTTGTGGAAGCCTTAATTGAAATAACCGATGCCCTCCTCTCCCAAATGCTCAATACGCCTTCTCAGCTAAGCTGCACAAGTCTAGCACAATCTCTTGGCACAACTTGTTCTAACTTGCGGTAAACATGTGCTAGACTTGTGGAGTTTTGCGCACTTTGTTTGGTCTTTGGTCTTCATTTGTTTGCAAATTGTCAGTGGCATTCTGACTTTCCTATTTGCTCAAAAACAAGGAAAATATGCTTTAAAAATGGTGAAAACTGGAGTGCAAAAAGCGAGGGCATGCGGAATTATGATATATTCATTTTTAGAAAAGTTAAGGCAATGGCTGAAACTATCTTAGCTCAATACATTCCTTACATTGGGGAATGTGAAGCCTTCAATTGTTGAAGAACCCGCAATTTCAAAAGTGTGCAAATCAAGTGCTCTTTGAGCTGCGGATACGTGAAAAGGAGTCAGTTATGAAAGCTTGAAACTTTTATTTTATGAAAAACGGTTTACAGAGTGCGCCAAAATTACAGCGCCGCTACTTTGCGTAAGCTCTGGCGCATGCGGAACGCTTTTTGTAGCGCACAATATTATTTTTTTAATAAATTATTTTGTTTTTAACTATTACTGAAAGTTTCAGCCAATTATATAAACTTTGAAGGTAATGGTGGCTGCTTCTCCATTCCGGTCTGCAATTGTAGAATGTGCGAAGAAAGGATTGACTTCTTCGGAGATTGTTAAAAAGCTAAGAGTCAACAAATCGGTGGTGAATCGTATTCTCGTTTGCTTTAGGGAGCTGGGAACAAACGTAGAAGTGGTCGCCCGGTGTCTGTGACTCGGTCAAGGTCGTCAGAGAGAGAATCAGAAGAAATCCGGAAAGAAGCATGAGAAAAATGTCCACAGAGCTTGGAATGAGTGCCACATTTATGAGAAGAATTGTCAAAAACAAGCTAAAGATGATTCCGTATCGAATTCAAAAAGGAGCGTTCCTGACTGAGCTTTACGCTTGAAAAAAACCAGAGACCTCCTGAGAGACACGCGCGTTGGCACGCATCTCAAAACGCTGTTTACATTTGATAATTGTTAATGCTATAATTTGTGTTATGTTTTATTAAACATTTTTGTTGATTTTCAGAAAAAAATCTTTCGATTTGAAGTTTTTACACCGTCTTGAATGCGGCGCTATATTTATGGCGCACCCTGTACTGTGGTTTACTGAAAAAGTTAAGACTGCAAACGAGGGTTTACACCGATTTCCATACAACGGTGTCTCTAAAATCGAACACCCCCCCCCACACTCTTTGGAGGAAGTAATGGCTGTAAGCTAAAAAAAAAGCAATCTGAAAGTATGTTTTCATACTGTAATTTTGTATGAATTCAAGTTCTGCCAGTAACTTCATTTGATTGAACCGTTTTCAATGAATCAGATTAAACGCGCTCCCCCCCCCCACTGGCACAACTCGAGCGCCAGTTCGCCGGCATCGAACAAGCGAAACATCAGAAAGTAGTGTTCCAACAACAGGCTCCTGCTGCCCTCCTCCCACACGCGACCTCTTCAAACAAGGAGTCGCACACTTGAATGAAGTATGTTATGATGATGGTATTCGGTGGGAAGTAAAAGTAGTATGCACTTCCTCTCTGTCCACTTACCTGCTCTCGTTCTTCCATTGTGTGTTCCGGTCAAGATGGATTTCTATTTACATATATTAATTTCATGAATAACGGGCGAACCCGTTCGTTCTTCAAAAAAGTTATCGGATGAGTATAACTGTCCGTCTGATTCACGAATCAAATGCCACATTTCCCGTGATTTATGGTGTGGTGTGGTGTCTCTGTCTGTTTTTCAGAAATTCGGTTTTGTTCCAGCGCGAAACCAGTCGTGAACGACGCGAAATCCCCAATCTCATTTGACTGCTGCTGCTGCTGTCATCCCATATTTCCTTCACAGCTTACTTTGGCTTTTCGGAAACTAAAACCAAAAGTATTCGCACTTTCTCTCCCATTCGCTCATAGGCATCTCCCTTCTCGTTTTTGTCTGCCAGAAAGGCGTTTTTTTTCCATTCGATTTCCATTCATTATACATTTGCGCATATGTCGAATTCAATTTCCATTTTCTTTCACTCTCATTCAAAAGAACCGGGACCATTTTCGTGTTTGTCTCGCCCTGAACGCCGGAAGATTCTTTCATTTTCAACGAAAAAAAAATGCTGAAATTTAGGGTTTTTTTTCCTCAAAGTTTTCAGGTTTTCACCCAATTTTTCGATTTCTGCGTCATCTGCTCTTCAATTTCTGAATATCAGGTTACTTTAAGAGTTTTAGAAATATTTAATTTCCACAAAGTTCTGCTCTAGGTACAGTACACCGGCCATAAAGGTATTATAATATGGTTCCCCATTCGAAACACAGTCAGTGTCGCTGCCCACACTATTTCCTGCTCCAGGAGCATTTTCAGCTCTTTCAGATATATAAGTTACCCGCTTCTGATTACATTTTCGAAAAATCACCATCCCACAATGCTCTTCTTGCCGGCGCTCATTCTACATACAGTACACCGGCCATAAAGGTATAAAGGTATTATGGGTTTTCGACAATATAATACCTTTATGGCCGATACTGTATATTCAGCAGAGAAGGGCGGAATTCCAGATTCCGCCGTTTTTTCATTCCGTTTTCCGGATTCCAGATTCCGTGAAAAACATTTTTTCCGTGTTTCGTTTTCCGTTTTCCGAATTCCGAGTTCCCAAAATCCAATTCCGCGCAACTATGAGTTTTAATACTTTTTTCTCAATTGTTGTGAAAAGTATACTTTTTTGAACTCCCGCAATAAATTTTTGCGAACACAGCGCATTTGCATCATTCGATTCCCTCATGAATGGTTGAAATTCCGTTTTCCGCATTCCGCATTCCGGATTTCGCCGTTTTTTACATTCCGTATTCCGGATTCCAGATTCCGCGAAAAAAACTTTTTTTCCGTTTTCCGTTTTCCGGATTCCACGAAAAAATTTTTTTTCCACCTTCCGGATTCCAGATTCCGTGAAAAATGTTTTTTTTCCGTTTTCCGTTTTCCGGATTCCGAGTTCCCAAAATCCAATTCCGCCCAACTATGAGTTTTAATACTTTATTCTCAATCGCTGTGAAAAGTATACTTTTTTGAACTCCCGCAAAAATTTTTGCGAACAGAGCGCATTTGCATCATTCGATTCCCTCATGAATGGTTGAAAGTCCGTTTTCCGCATTCCGCATTCCGGATTTCGCCGTTTTTTACATTCCGTATTCCGGATTCCAGATTCCGTGAAGAAATTTTTTTTCCACCTTCCGGATTCCAGATTCCGTGAAAAATGTTTTTTTTTCCGTTTTCCGTTTTCCGGATTCCGAGTTCCCAAAATCCAATTCCGCCCTACTCTGATATTCAGTGCTATGTACTACCGTAGCCATCCATCTCTTTGAGCGTTCGCCCCAACTCGTTTCCTAATTTCTATGCGAACCTCAAGACCCAAGACTCCTTGTTATTTTCTCAAATGTTCGCTCTATCCAGTTAGAAACAATATTTATTTACATTTTAACCGACTCTCTAGTGCCATCTGCTCTTTTTCTAACCATTTGTTTGGATTTAGGATTATCGAACGAGAATTTTACCTCGACCTCCCCCCCCCCCTACCACCTCCCCCTCCTCACAAAATATTTGGCATTTAAGAGACAATGTCTGAGAGATTCGACCATAGCTCAACTGCCCATAGTCACAGTCTAAAAAAGTTGTTTCAATTGGTCTGATTTTTTATATAATGGGTACTTGTGGTGCCCTAAGTACAAAACCGTATTCAGAATTAGGCTCCGCCCCCTTCGAGTTGAGATACGGTAGGGGTGTTTCGAAAAAATTTTTTTCTTCTTTTTTGAGATAACTTCGATTTCTTTTCTGGAATCGATAACCGGTCACTTATGAAGCATTTTTGTAGTTGAGAACATTTTTCTAGTTTTTCTCCTTCCGACCAAAAAATTGAATTTTCGGAAAAAAATTGTTTCATTTCCGCATTGTTTTGGTAAGATCTCACTTCCCGTAATATATTTTTTTCCGAAAATTCAATTTTTTGGTCGGAAGGAAAAGAGCTAGAAAAATGTTCTCTACTACAAAAATGCTTCATAAGTGACCGGTTATCGATTCCAGAAAAGAAATCGAAGTTATCTCAAAAAAGAAAAAAAAATTTTTTTCGAAACACCCCTACCGTATCTCAACTCGAAGGGGGCGGAGCCTAATTCTGAATACGGTTTTGTACTTAGGGCATCTCATGTACCCATTATATAAAAAATCAGACAAATTGAAACAACTTTTTTAGACTGTGACTACTGGTGGTCGAATCTCTCAGACATTGTCTCTTAACTCTCTTCAACTCAACTACGTAATATCAAAATAGCCATGCTCCGTTCATTCAAACATGAAGAGGAATAAATTAAGAAATGCTCAAAAGAGCTCTCAGAATTTCTCATCTCCAATGTAGTTAAACACGGAGAGATTTTCATTGGTGGACCTCCACGGCTCATACCTTCCTCACTGAAATATGAATGGTGAAATCTCGATGTATTTTGATATGTCGAAGAAGCTCTCAGAGAGCTGATGTCTTCGGTCCTGCCTCTTTAATAATGGGGTTATTCATGATGCATTTTTATGCAAAAAAATACCACTTTAATCTTATTCACGATAGCATTTTAATGCAAAAAAATGCATTTTAGTTCAGTACTATGTTCAATTAAAATGCAAGGCGGTGTCGGATATCGTCACCAAGAAAGTCTATGCGCCTTTAATCTTTCAAATAAATAATTTTACTATTTTCTCACCATTGCCATAGTAATTTTACGCTTTTTCGCCTCCTCATCGTTCATTTTTGGCTGTAAAATATTATTTTTATCAAATTAATTTTAATTTTTAATTTTTTTTTAAATGTGAATTTTTCGCACAATAGGAGTTCTTCTCCAAAAAATTGAGGGCCTCGTAAATCGACACATTAAAGGCGCATAGACTTTCTCGGTGACGATATCCGACACCGCCTTGCATTTTAATTGAACATAGTACTGAACTAAAATGCATTTTTTTTGCATTAAAATGCTATCGTGAAAAAGATTAAAGTGGCATTTTTTGCATAAAAATGCATCATGAATAACCCCATAAGGCTTTCCTTCAAAACTTCAAAAATCGATTGAATAAATTTATAAAACTTGAGGGAGGCAAGGTCTACGATTTGCCGTTTTTTTTTGAATTAATAATTTAAATTTTTTGAAAAAAAACGTTTGAAAGTCGCGGCTCGTAGTCGAGGAGAATCACAAGTAAGACTTCCACGAAAGACGAAAACAAAAAGTCGTCTTTCGTCTCGTCTTCCAGTTCGTCTTCCGCAATAAAAACGTTGTGTGCTGTGTACACAATGCCTACCTTTGCATCAGACGAATTCTAGACGGAGACGAAGACGAAGACGAGAAGAGGCGGTCTTACTTCGTCTTTCGTGGAAGTTAGAGTTTTTCAATTCTCTGAGCATGATAAAATGGGATTGGAGGCTCAAAACATTGCACAATTCGCCGGGAATAAAGGGTTTTGCAAAGAGCACTCCTTCGTTCAAAACTCGAAGGTTTTTTTTTATTTTCGCAATATTTCAGAATTTTTTTTACAAATGCTCTCAGGAAATTTCTACAAAATAGATACACCAATTCACTATATTTATTTTAATATCTCGACGTTCCAAGACCGTCCATTTTAGCATATTTAGCTCGGCTACTAATGATAACTGTGAGCTGCTTACCAAAATAATTTCTGCATTTTACAAGCCTAAATATTTCTAAAATTTCTATTTTTAAAAAACGGATATGCACAGCATTGGAGCAAAAAAACGTTTTTTTTTGGTGCGGCTCACAGTGCAGTGCAAACATGGAAAACTTCAAAAAGCGTTAAGTATTTGAAGAAGCAAAACTGCACAAGTCAAGCACAATTCTTCCACAAGTTTCTATTCATAACTTGCCACAAACTTGTGGTAAATTTGTGCTAAATGAAAGCTGATGGAAGGTTCCGTCGCCTTCGCTTGGACTAGTGAAGCGCTTGGTCCATCTCAGATCACTCCGCCAAAGTATGCCGTAGAATATATTTTTAATATTGTCAAAAAATTTCTGAAATGCTAGAAAATAATCGAAAATTCTCGAAAATGCTCTAAAAAATATCCAATATTGTTTAAAAAATTTCTGAAATGCTAGAAAATAATCGAAAATGCTCAAAACGCTCTAAAAATATCTAAGATTGTCAAAAATTTTCGAAAATGCTCTAAAATGCTCTAAAAACATTTAATATTGTCGAAAATTTTCAAAAATGCTAGAAAATAATCGAAAATTCTCGAAAATGCTCTAAAAATATTTAAGATTGTCGAAAAATTTCTGAAATGCTAGAAAATAATCGAAACTTCTCGAAAATGCTCTAAAAATATTTAAGATTGTCGAAAAATTTCTGAAATGCTAGAAAATAATCGAAAATGCTCTAAAATGCTCTAAAAACATTTAATATTGTCGAAAATTTTCAAAAATGCTAGAAAATAATCGAAAATTCTCGAAAATGCTCTAAAAATATTTAAGATTGTCGAAAAATTTCTGAAATGCTAGAAAATAATCGAAAATGCTCAAAAATGCTCTAAAAATATCTAATATTGTCAAAAAATGTTGGCAATGTTGACCTAGACAAGTGTAGTTTAACAAAACATTCTCGAAGGGTTTGCCGTAGATGATTTGTGGCGAAACCTGTTATTCTCCTCTTTTACTTAATATGTAGAAGTAAAATTTCGATTGAGTGCATTGAAAATTGGTTCTGTCCTTTCTAATTAGCGCGCGCTTCTAATAATATAGCCTTCCAGACTGGCAGACATTCGTCTGAAAGCTATAACCGATGTCACATATAGTCTATTAACGAACAAATCCGCTTTGGGGCTCAGTTTTTTTCTAACTTTTTCATGTAACCTTTGCTCAAAATCGGTGCTGCTCATTTGATTTTTGTTGTGAATCACAAAATTCACAGCTTTTTGATTGCTCAGATTTCCCATTGAAAATGTGATTTGTGTACTACACGTGAAGAATCATTTGCTTTCAAATTTGAGTTAAATATTTGAGAACCTCTCCTTTGAAATGCAATTTTTAATTTTTCTAATAGTAAGTGTATTTTTCAAAATATTTGCATAAAAAATCGCATTTTGCTTTGACTCCATCACGTTTTTTTCTGACTCTAATTGCAGTATCATTCGAGCGATCTTCGGCTCTAACGATCTTTTTCACCTTCTCCTGGTAATCGAATCTATTTATGTAATGTGAGACGGTCACTTTCTTTTATACGTACATACCAAATGAATATTTATCTCGGTGGTCAAACAGTTTTCTTTTGTTTGCACCTTTTAGGCCACTGGCTGTCATCAAAACGTCAAATTGGTTGCTGCTTCGTTTGATAGGTTTGTAGGGATACATTTACATTGATCTAATATGCATTGATCCGCTTTGCGATTTGTCGGATTACTTTCTAACAGTGGCACTGCAAGTAAAGCTTCCACGAGAGACGAAAACAAAAAGTCGTCTTTCGTTTCGTCCTCGTTCGTCTTGCATTCGTCTATGTATTTTACTTGACCAACATTAAGGCTGTCACGAAAGACGGAGGCAAAAAGTCGTCTTTCCTCTCGTCGTTCGTTCGTCTTGCATTCATCTTACGCAATAAACACAAGACTTACGCAAGTCAGACGAATTCAAGACGAAGACGAAGTCGAGACGAGACGGTCATATTTCGTGGAAGCCTTAACCAACACAATGTCTATCTCTGCGTCAGACGAATTCAATACGAAGACGAGACGAGACGGTCTTATTTCGTCTTTCGTGGAAGCATTAACTGCGAGTTCAAGAGCGCCAGCAATTTTTAATCAACCGCACCGCTTTTCTTGAAAAATTTTAAATTTTGAGACAAAAAGGAAAAATTAATTTTTATATTCCTTTTCCATGTTAGCTATTCGACAATATTATACTAAAAAAAAACGTACAAACTTTGCGCTTTTTTTGTACGAGCTCGTCAAGGTTTTATGTTGAAATTCCGAGTATTTAACCTTTGGAGCTATTATCGCCGTAAAAAAGTTCCGACATTTTTTCGAGTCGGGATTTGAATTTAGAGGCTCCGCCCATTAATCATCATTTGAGCGCATTTGCTATGCGCGATATGTTTGTTGAATTATTATTTTTTCTTCTTCTTTTTCTTCGCAAATTGATATATTTAAACATTCGAAGAAACGTGTAAAAAATTCACGATTAATACAATTTCGTTCTTTTAATCCGGTTTAATTTTGAAAATTCAGAAGAAAAAATAAAAATTCAACAAACATATCGCGCATAGCAAATGCGCTCAAATGATGATGAATGGGCGGAGCCTCTAAATTCAAATCCCAGTTTCCGCGGGCTCGAAAAAATGTCGGAACTTTTTAAAGGCGATAATAAGATTTTCGACCATTTTAAATAATAATAATAATAATAATAATAATAATAATAACAACAAAACCTTCTGAAACATGAGAAAAATAAATATCAAACTAATATGAAATGTAGCAGAAAATGAAGAACGCAAAGTTCTATTTCGGGATTAAAATGTCGGGAAATGGCTCCACAATATTATTTTTGACTGCCCCCGCGACAACTAGGACCTTTTCCTGTGTAATTTCCTTCCATGTGTGGTGTCCCGTACCTTTTATACCCTTGCTTGATACCCGGGGTCAAATGGGTTTACAACCTCGTCGTTTCATCTGATTCTGTAATTGCCTTTTACCCTAACAACTACCTACTCGGAGGGGTCACCCGCTCTCCTCTTCCACCATCGCCGCCCGCCTCTCCGCACTCTTTTCAATTTCAATTGCCCCCACCACAACTAGTATCCGTCGGCGCCAATTATCGTTCGAGTTGCAACCCGTCGGGTGTCATTTTCTCTCTGGTAATGACTGACACAGAAATGAATATGTGAGAGTGAAATCCCTTGACTACTTTACGAAAAGGTTGTGACCTTTGAAAAACGGAATTAATGTAAAATTTGAAACAAGATGTTTTCGGAAGCACCCGCATCTGAAAATTTTCTGAATCCTTTTTCTGCTAGTTCGCTTCTGATATATGATCTATATTCTATTATTTGCTTTCTTTCCAAAAAAACCTAATTTTCCAGAAAGCTGTTCTAAATCTGTTACTCCCAAACATCACTGTGAAATGTTCAAATTCAAAATGATTATTCAAATTCCCATTTTTCGTCGAATAAGGATTAGTGGAACTCTGAATGACTAAGAGCACATCTGATAAACAATCACAATTTTTTCAGTGATAAAGATACGAAATATTTGTTTGCTCATTTCAAAATATGTTCCAGTTGCTACAAATTATATTCTTGAGCTAGTTTATGAGAATTCTGAAACCTGCCTGCAGATTCTCTAAAAATGTATCATAATTGTTATGTATGTTCACAAAACAGCAGACAGAATGACTTAGTCATTTATATATCGAATATTCACCAGTATTACTCTTTTTTCGGTAATTCGAAGAAGCTAATATCTAATTACTCAAAATTTACTAATAGATTTTATCAGTAAGACTTCCATTTGGGCGAAATTCCGGTCGTCTCGTTCGTTTGACTCAGTGTGTTGACAACATTTTTATTGCGTAAGACAAATGCAACACGAACTGAAAGACGAACAAAGACGATTTTTTTCCTTCGTCTTTCGTGGAAGCCTTATTTATCAAAACCCATAAAAACCTGCCTTCTTATTTTGCGAAAGAGCTTCTCAGTCATCTGTTTCATTGCCTTCTCGCGCCTTTGCCTATTCATCATCTGTTTTGGTTTTTATTTTACCATCTTCTCTTCTTCTACCTGCCAATTACTGTGGGGCGGTCATCTTCCAAAAGCCTAGCGCCCATCATCGCTCCGCTAAAGTTTTGGTTGGTTTTCGTTTTAAATTGGCGGCTTGACTTTTCTCTTTTCTCCCGTTTTTACAGCAAATCCGGTAGAGACATATCTCTCTTACGGAGGGACAGAATCAAACGATTCAGCAGTGTTCCATTATTCCCACCGTTCTCGTTTTTCGGTGCACTTTACTGTAAATACTTATGCCAGTCGGCCTCATGATAAGAAAAGATAACTATTTGCTCAAATGTTGATTTTATACTCTTGTTATATTGTCTTACGGCTTAAGACCTTCATTTGCTATGAGAAAACGAGATTTTCAAGTGATTTTTTATGTAACGCCGTGGTTTGCAGATGCCAATACAAATCTTCTTAATTTTTATATGTTTGCTCCGTCTGTGTGTGTATCATGTTTTAAATTCTCCGCTATGATTTGGCATGCCTCGTGTAGTATAAATTTCTGAAAAAATACAGCGTTTTCATTTGAATTATTTTCTCAGAAAAGTGCTGGATTTACTGGAAAAAAGCGATGACTTGTGAAAAAGTTAGAAATTCTGAAACCCAGTCAAAAAATTTTACAAACACAAACCGTTGGATAGTCTCATAGTAAGCCAACTGTACAATTGCAGTGTCTAGTCTTCCGCTTCTCGGAAACTTCCGTCTTGCACTAAAAGCTATTTCCTTCCTGAAAAATCTAGAATTATTCTGGGAAAGTGCTACTTACTGAATCACTGATTAACATTTCAAACTCTCTATAGCTTCCAATATAACATATTTTTTATCATTTTTTAAAAGAAATCTATTTTCTTACTCAGGCTGAACATCAAAATATTAAAATAGAATTATACAGAACTACATATTTTGAGTCATTGCGCAAAATTCTCTCGCTCGTCTCCATATTTCAAAGCAGGTAGGCCGCCCACTCACTAGTTATTCCTCTACTTTTCCACTGTTCTTCATCAATTTTTCATCGAGTTTCTCCATTCTTGACTTCTTCCAAAAGTGCTCCACTCTTCTTTCTCACATGATAAACTTTCCAGAAAAAGAATGACATTTTTGTCGTCGAGTCTTCAGTTTTTTCTCTTCGCAATTCTTCTGGCTTCTACATCCGTCAATGCAGATATTTCTCTAGAAGTCACAGAATCCTCCGGTGAGTTCAAAAGGATGTCGAGTTTTAACTTTTTAAATCATTTGTGTTAACAGAGCATTCGGACGAGGTTTGTAGTTAAAGTGAAAACAGATAAGAGATTTAATATTGTATTCTCGAAAAGCCTGGTATTTTAGAATTATTACGATAGGCTATCGATAATAATAGAAGTGCTACAAAGTGGTTTAGACAGCTGCGGCTCCGAGACTCAAATACGATCTTCTATAAAAAGTATTTCACAGGGCATTCTTAACCGAATATGTACGTTATGTCCTTTCCGAACAAATATTGGAGAGAAACTTAAAATGTTAAATTGTATTGAATAAAAGAAAAAGAATTAAAGTAAGCATTGAAATATCGATTTGAGACAGAGGGTCACATCACAGGTAAAGCTTAAACCCCGCTAATCTCCGGGAGAGAGAGGGGGGGGAGCCTTATAAGGAATATTCTACTTCTGTAGGAGAATGGGCTAAAATACTAAGAATAATTCTCTTAAACACCGGAAACACATAAAAAAATCATACTTTTGGCAGATATAAAGCAATCATCAGCTCAAGCAGTGGCTCCCACTCCATTCCAAATTGCGACGTCCCCACATCCATTTTCTCGACAAATCGCGGCTCCATCGAGAATCCAACGCAGATCTATAACTCCAGTTCCAATTCGAGCTCATCGTGTCTATCATCACTAATTTCAACGTTTATAATTCGTTCTCTCATCAGTAAACTTGCATCAGGACTTTTTGATCCAATTTTATACATTCCTCGGGTTACTCTAATTCAATGTCACAAAAAAAAAATAACTTTTCAATAAAGTTAGTAATTTTTTTAATAAACATTTTTAAACATTTACAAAAGCTGATAGTCTTTCTTTGTTTCTGAGCTTAGTAGTTGATCCCTCTTCAAAGCTTCAAGTGAAGATTTATTGAATCAACTTCATCCCATAAAGCCTGTCGAATCGATTTTCGTGGCCTCAGCTTATTCAAAGGGACTTTGAACAGTTGATCTCGAATTTCTTTCATAACTTTTTCGAGATTTTCGATGTTTTCGTCAATGTCATTTTCATTCTGAAACCACGTTTTGTTTTAATGTAGCAATTTAGCGTTGATTAACTACCTCACCTCTAATGTCCAAAATGGAATATTTTTAACGGAATGCAATGACACGACTAATCTATTTCGATTTTTCTCATCCAGTCCTAAATCCACAAAGTCTAGCAAACTGTCAATTGAATTCAAAACGTTCACTACATCTTCTTGAACGATTTGGTGCAAGGCTCTTATCATCGACCACTTCATCTGAATAATAGACAGAGCTAATATTTATCTTTATAACACTATCAGGTCACCATCATATGCCATCGAATTTTTTTTGCGGAGACACAACAGTCAATGTTTACATCGGCATTTTCGCTAGTCTTAACTAATTGAAGTCCTTCTTTCTGCAAAATGTAATTTAAATGAAGTCAAAAATTAAATATTAAAACCTACCATTCCAAGAAGTTGCCCGAATAGAATATCAATTTCTATCCAATTCCTCTCAAATTCAAAAATCTTATCAATCGTTAGGAAATGTTCTTTTTCTAGTCGTTTCATTTCCATGAATTTCTTTCCCTTTTCAAGCATTGATTCTATGAGATTTATCATGATTTTCTGCGTTTCCCGTTTTTCTGCTTCGTATTCCATTTTGTTATCTGCTATTAGCTTTGCATACTTCTTCTTCTCTTCATCGATACTTTCCAAAAGAGCAGCTTCTTGCGAACTGATGTGGCTATTAAATCTGGAAAGAATAAATGTGAATAAAATAAAATGAAGTAGTGGAAAGTGTATGAGTCTTAATTAATGAATGTTAAAAGTTAAAAGGATATTCATAACTCACTCTGTCAACGTTGTGCCATCCGATATCATTGTTTTTGGGTAGTTTTTTTGCAGAACAATTCCACGTGAAGTTTTGATTCCTATAATCATTTAATCCAGAATATTCAAAAAAAATAACAACTACACTGAGTTTCAGTTTAAGACTTATCGTATAAACTGCAAAAATAATGATTTAATATCAATTAAAAGTTCGCGGCTACACCGCTGTTCTAGAACATTCTGGAATGTTTTAGAAACTGTGGAAAGCAATGTCTATTAAAGTTGTTAATTAATTCGCTTAATAATAAGTAGATTGTATAAAATATGGGCATCGAATCGATTCGATTTGATTCGAATTGGAATCGACTCGATTCGATTCAATTCGATTCGATTCGATAAAATCGAATCAACAAAAATAATGCAAAAATAAAGAAAAAAAACTTTCGTTCTCATAGGATGAGCAAGAAGGAGCGGGGCGTGAGCGCGCATTTACAGTTACAATAATGGGGTTATTCATGATGCATTTTTATGCAAAAAATGCCACTTTAATCTTATTCACGATTGCATTTTAATTCAAAAAAATGCATCGTAGTTCAGTGCTATTTTCATTCAAAATGCAAGGTGGTGTCGGATATCGTCACCGAGAAAGTCTATGCGCCTTTAATTTATTTTTGGCTTTCAAATAAATAATTTTACTATTTTCTCACTATTGCCATAGTAATTTTACGCTTTTTCGCCTCTTCATCGTTCATTTTTGGCTGTAAAATATTATTTTTATCAAATTAATTTAAATTTTTTCCGAAAATGTGAGTTTTTCGCACAATAGGAATTCTTCTGGAAAAAAAATTGAAGGCCTCGTAAATCGACACATTAAAGGCGCATAGACTTTCTCGGTGACGATATCCGACACCACCTTGCATTTTGAATGAAAATAGCACTGAACTACGATGCATTTTTTGAATTAAAATGCAATCATGAATAAGATTAAAGTAGCATTTTTTGCATAAAAATGCATCATGAATAACCCCATAACAATAACAAGATTTGCGCAAGAAAATTGAATAACAAGTTCAAATATGATTTCGAGTCGTAAACAACAAGTTTCGTTATCATAGGATGAGCAGGAAGGGGCGGGGCGTTAGCGCGCATTTACTGTTACAATAAACATATTAAAAATAACAAGAAAGATAGATTTTCTTTGTTGATTCGATTTTATCGAATCGAATCGATTCGATTCGATTTGCCCCGTTCAACAAATCGAATCAAAGTTGATCGATTTTTGAATCGACACGACACACTACACTGGATCAAAAGTAGAACATGAAAGTGTGGTTAGCATGAAATCATGATGGCGCATATCATCACAAGCAGTAACAGATAAATCGATGAACCATTATTATTACAAAAATAAATAATATAAACTAACAGTTGTTGGCTGCAACCATTCTTATAATAAATAGGAAGAATCAACGAACGTTTATTAACGAACGAACGAACGTTTAAACGTTTATTGCTCACCTTTAATACGATAAAGAATGAAATAGAAGAACATATTCCTAAACAAAAATTGGCATTCGGGTGGAATTCAAAAAACGATAACAGAATGAGTAAATTGTGATCAGGGCTGGCTTATAATCTTCTTCAAAATATGGTGTATTACTTGAAAAAAGACGTAAATTGCAAATTTATTTAAGCTCAATAACTTTACATGACGGCTAACAAATTCCGATAATACGGCTTCAAACAAAACCAATATAGTGACACAGTCGGCAACATTGGTCTGAAATCTTTCGGGACGGCAGTTTAAGGTGTTCTTGGTAACCACGGTACCAATTTGGTTTAGTTACAGACAGGATATTTTCTTATAAAATAGTTTGGGATCTGCAATTTGCGGCATTACCAAAAATTTGTTTCCTTTTGGAAAAGATGAGTTTTGAACAGGGCGACTGAGTTTATTTTGAAGAGATCTATCATGCTTTGCAGTGAACTGAATTCAGGCACTTTGATTTGTCTCAGTGCACGGCTTCTGGCGCAACCAATCCCATTTGAACACTTACAGAAAACATTGTACCGCACCCATTAATTAAAAAAATTACTTACTCAACGGCTACTTACTGTTTCATTGTTTCTATCTCATTCTGAAATACATATTCTCGACTGAAATGAGTTATTCTTCGAACAAAAACATCTTTCTCAGCTTTTCATTCTTAAACTTAGAGACTGATTTTTCATTTTCTTGACTAACTGCTTTTCCTCGCATTTTTATGTTTTGGTAAAACACTTCATTCAGAAAGTTCTCATATTCTTATTCAAAACTTGGTTAGTGCGTCAGGTTGTTTCTAGTATTCTGCATTACCTTGAACACTTTTAAAAAAATGAATAAAAGATATTTGGAAAATAATTTTAATGCTTTTATATTCTCCGGCCAAAAAACCACCGTTAAAATAATTATATTTCTTGCTAATATGCTGAAAATTTGAGGAAAAAAAGCATGGAGAAGCTAGTTCTTCTAGTTCTAATTGCCTTTTTGGTATTTTTAATGGCTGTTTCAAAACTGGTTGAAACAAATCAGGCGTTTCGTAACCGACAGTTTCAAGAAAAGAAGCATCGTAGAAAACTATGGCTTTTAAAATTCTGACTGTGAAACTGCCGGTTCTGATGGTCGGCGACGAAACTTCCTGTTTCGAAAATGTCGGTTCTGAGTTGTCTAAAAAAGAGAAGGTGCCAAAAAACCGGTAGCAAAAGAATATCCTTCATCCTTATTATGATTGCATAGGAACTCACTTCAAACAGTTTTACATTGTTTTCCAAAAACGTTTCAATTCAATTATTTCTATGACATAGTGATATTCTTCTTTTGCAGCGCTTCTTGGTCTCCAATAGTCCCGTAGTTCATCGCATTGAAAGCTTGATTTTTCATTCGTCTCATATCGTTTTCGAGCTATTTTTCCATTTTCTGATTTATTATTAAGCTTTAATAAATCTATTAAAGATCTCAAACATACCTCCATTTCTTTATAATGCCTTCTCTGTTCGTTCTGTATTCGAGTAATTCAGCACATTGATGAAATACATCATCCATCTCTTTTCTGGTTTCTTTTACATTTGTGACAGCAAAAACGCCTCGGAATCAAAGTGAATCAGTTCGATGATTCTCTTATCAATGTTTCTCGTCATCGATTGGTTTTTACATACATTTATTTTAGAATTAGCAATATTTTTAGGGAGAGGGAGAGACGGAGATCAAGAGAACGTAACAGGGGGGGGGGTTGCTACTACGAATGTTCGCCACGAAAACAACGCCGGTGCTTTGCTATTACCGGTGAATGATCAAAAACGCAGCAGAAACGGCACTGAAGACGCCGAACATTGGGACAGATATGACTCATGTGAAATTTTCGCACTGATATAATCAATACTACTGAAACATTTTTTTTGAGTTTTTCTTTTTTTTTTTCGGCCGGTATTCGAGCAACTAAATTTAATTAACTGATTGATTATTGCTTAAACATTAATAAACAGATAATTTTCTTAGATATTTCAAGTTCTCGTTAAAATATAAACATAGAAACATCTTGCTGAGTTGAACTTCGCAATCGCAATCGCCTCTCTTATGCTGTACAAGAAACGCAGACAGAGAATCAAAAAGTTTAAGAGAAGAGGGCTTCCAAATGTATTTGCTCGCTTAAATTCTTATGGAGCTTTTTGTAAATTCAAGAAATGACACAGCAGTTTACGTTAATTTTATTCTGTTAATATTAAGCCTGTTTTTATGTTGCGTCTTTTCTTTCACTTCGATTACTTCTTCTTTATTTATTGCAATTTCAGATTTCTGAATTCGAAAATGCTCTACACGGCGTCTCTCGTATGTAGCGGATGTGAAGCATTGGGGACTAAGAACAGTTTTTATGGTAAAAACTTATTGAAAACAGAAATATTTATGAAATGAACGAATTTGCGAATAGGAATAGGGTTGATACTGAAGGCTTTCAGAGAATATCTGGCTAGAATACAGAAACTTTCTCTGCCACTGGAAAATTGATGTGAATAGTAAGCAGCTGTAGAATTAAGAAAGTTGTTGCCGTTATTCCCGCATAAAAGCGCTAAATTACTTCACAAAACGGTAAATATCAGTGACAAAGGTTGCTTGCCGTTGCTAATCGGAAAACTATTTTTTTTCATGGAATCTTGTCATAAATTCCGAATTCGTTACTGGAAAGCATGACATTGGGAAAATGAAGAGCATCTTTCTTTAATTTTTAGAATGACTTTAAAAAGTATAACAATGATTTCACTTGTAAATCTTTCATTTCAACATTCTGGGTTTTTAGTTGAAAACCGTCTTTTTTATTTACTTGCCATGATGCACAACATTGGTCGCTTCATCTTTACTATTTAATTTTTATAATTAAAATTTTTGAGACTTGAATACTGAACACAGATTTACCTCTCCAAAGACACTATCGTTGCTTTTAAGTTTTCCATACAAAGAGTTGAAATGTAAGTGAATTCCAACTAATTTTGATAAATCAACACAACGATTTGCGAAATAATCAAATAATTTTTTGTATTATGGCAAGTACTCAAATTCGGTTACTTTCAACTGAAAAACCAAATGCTTACATTCTGGTTTGGCTACTGCTATACAGCTATCAACTTTCAGATAGCGAGGAAAAACGGCCGTGCTTTCTAGCATGTCATCATTCTCTTTGCAATGCATGTATCAAAAAATTTACTCACTGCCCCATCTGTAAAAAACGAATTGAAAATGACGGAAGAACGGAAAATTATCAAGCTCGCAACATGTATGCTATGCCTACTGCAAAGAAGCACCAGTGAAGGTTATTAGAAATTGGTGGAACGCCACGGTACGATAGAAGGAATATGGCCAGAATTATTTTAATTTTAGAAAAGTTAACTTTAAAAACTGACGAGTCATTTAAGGATGACTCTTCAATGGAGACCCGCCTAGCGCTAAGCGGATGAAAGTGTTCTTTTTTAAAAAGAGAAAAAAAAGAAGATTAATTATTGAAATGTTTATTGGGGGGAAAAAGCCTGACGCTGTTGGTCGGCTGTAAAAAACCTCAATTTATCAAAAATGGCAAAAATACAATAAAAAGCCATTAAAAAATCCATCGTTGTTTTGATGGAAAAATGATTGATTAGAAAAATGATTATGAAAAAAAAGATAATGAATTAAGTCCAAAGTTGTTGAAGGCCCAAAACCGCACGCGAGTCGCGGGCGTCGCGGCGCATCGCGGCGAGACCCAGTGTTTCCGGCGTCAGTTTAAATTCCCGCGGCGAAAGCTGTAAGAAAGGATTAAAATGAAATAAGGAAAATTTTCAGTGGAGATTTAATTTATTATTGTGAATACGTAGTATTCGCAACATTCTATTCTCATTTTGTTCCGATTTCACATACCCCCGAAAAGAACAGAGTGACCCCGCATCTCACGAAAAACGATTGGCCGGAAATCGACTCGACCAATCTTACCCGACTCGGGATCACTTTCACGGAAAATGTCAAGGAGATATCTATCAAAAAGACACCAAACGTACCTCAAAAATTAGAGGACCTTTACGATTTATAATGAGAAGTTCCCTAAAATAGGATAGATATGTGATAAACAGCTAAAAAGATGGGCCACGTCGATACAAGATGAAAAACGTGTCTTGAGGCCAGATTCGTTGTGTAAAAAAATAATATGTATTTTGCCGTTCTAGCGCACCTTTTCGCCCATCCTCAATTTTCTACATTTTCTGCCATTTTAAGGCTTATTTTCATTGATTTTGTGTCTTAGTTCTTAGAGAATTTTCAAAAATGGGGAAATGGTCGAAAAGTGCGTTACTAAAAATATGGTCGAAATATTGCGCTAGAACGGTGAATAAAAAAATGCTAAATAAATGATCTTTTCAGAAAATCTTAAACCTCTGACAAATTATAATCTTGAAGAACTTGTAAAATTATTAAAGATAAGAAACTTCAGAGGAATCTTCATGAGAGATACTTTGTCGGATATAATAAAAGATATTTGAATCGTAATCAACGATAGCTCCCACCTATTCAATATTTGTCAAGCAGTGAATCCATATCATTTATTGTTGTTTACCGAACACAGAAAATTTCCAATGAAACAAGATCGCAAACTGAAGAATTTAGGAGGGAAACTGCTTATCGGTTTTGCAGCGTTTCTACACCGGCTCCAACTGAAACATAACGATTAAACCAATTTTCCAATGAATCCATTTACCCCTGGTCCACAAATTCCAGCGATTCCCAGAATCACATCGGAGCTGATTATATTACTATCTGGGCGGTGCTTCGCTACTTCTGCTAGTGGCATGTTGGAAGAATCGTTGAAGACAAACACCTTCTGTCCAACCGACATTCCTAGAAAATATCCGGAAGAATTGAAAATTCCACTGCCGGAATCGCCCGCTTGTCCCCAAGACGTTCCGACATAGTATCCACCTAAATCAAATAATTAACAATAAATTTAAGAATTTAGACATACCGAATCTGTCAGAGACGACTCCGTCTTTCCAGGTTGGCATTCTATTCGGGCTGATGCCCAGCTGCAAATAATGCTGACCGCGGTACAGAGATTCGAATCCTTTGGGATAGAACGGGAACTCCCCGCCATCTTGAATCTTGAGCACAACTACGTCATACGCTACTGAGATAGCGTGAACCAAAGTCTGAAAATCAATTTTAAAATAATTCAAATAATTGGAAAAAGCAAACCTGATAGTGTAATGTTGAATCATAGACAGAGTACACAGAAAGTGTCTCATTGAGCTTAAATGATGAATGAGGGCCGTGAAAAAACGACACAGCGTATTTTGAATCGAGAACCACAGCACACGGATGCAGCGCTTCATCCGATTTGGAAGTGGTGAGCAGAGTCTTCTCCAACATCTCCACGTTAGCTCTTTGCATTTTTCCTTAAACACGGAGATTTATTAGCAAATTATAAGGGAAATGATCACGGATGGAAAACGACGCACAACGCGAACTACAAACAAAAGGAAAAGCGAATGAAAAAATGCGATGTTGGCAACGTCCGGCAATTAATTCTGCACTACCTAAAAGTGCACTACCAATAATTTTTGCACTACCCTGATTTTGCACTACCTACTTTTTTTGCAATTTTTGCACTCCCTAATTTTGCACTACCAGAATATTGATTTTGCACTACCATTTTCGCAGTTTTTTTTGCACTACCAAGCATGATTTTGCACTACCAAACTTGATTTTGCACTACCTCTGTGTTCATTTTGCACTGCCATTTTTGTGGTTTCTACTTTTTGTAAAACTACAAGGTTTTCTTGGCTCCATATAATTATTAAATTGATGTGACGAGAGGAATATTCCAAAAACATCCGTTTCAATATTGGAAATATGTTAGCCATTAGTTTACATTCAACAGTTATAGTTTTGAAAATTATATACAATCCAATCACAAAACGTTTGCAGATGGAGTTTGTAAAGTTCTTATAGATTTTGTTATGGAGAATGCAGAGTTCGAGTGTCTTTCTTGTTTCTTATTGACCGTATTGAGATTTCTCGAAAAAAGTATCATCATCAAATAAAAACCAATCTGAGAAAATCCATGAAAAACGCGTTCTTGCAATCGATGTTGTTCACAACGCCCATAATAATTATTTAATAATTATATGGAGCCAAGAAAACCTTGTAGTGTTACAAAAAGTGGAAACCACAAAAATGGTAGTGCAAAATGAACACAGAGGTAGTGCAAAATCAAGTTTGGTAGTGCAAAATCAAGTTTGGTAGTGCAAAATCATGTTTGGTAGTGCAAAAAAAACTGCGAAAATGGAGACACGTCAAAAACGGAATCCAACCTGTGATGGGATACACGAAAAGGGGTTACATGAAGGCGGGATATTAAAAAAAAAACGGGACTCGAGCGCAATTGGTGGAGCGCAATTGCGCGAGTCCCGTTTTTTTTTAAATATCCCGCCTTCATGTAACCCTTTTTCGTGTAACCCGTCACAGGTTGGATTCCGTTTTTGACGTGTCTCCGAAAATGGTAGTGCAAAATCGGAGGTAGTGCAAAATCAATATTCTGGTAGTGCAAAATTAGGGAGTGCAAAAATTGCAAAAAAAGTAGGTAGTGCAAAATCAGGGTAGTGCAAAAATTATTGGTAGTGCACTTTTAGGTAGTGCAGAATTAATTGCCGCAACGTCCCGAGGTTCCTCTGCGTCTCTGCTCACGTGTCACTCTCATCACCCTTCCACTCTAGCCCAACGCGTTTGCGTGTTGCGTCGCGTGCGCCTAGTTTAACTGTGGCAAATGTGTGATTGTGCTCGGTCACAGTGGGGAAGAGAAAAGAAGGTCACACAAAAAGAAAAAAAAATTGGGCCAATGATGAATGGCTACCGGTTTTTTGGCTACCTGATTTATGGCTACCTAACAAGGGAACTGTTTTTAGATAACGTTTGAGAATTTTATGAAAATTGGTACACAGACACTTTCGAGCATGCTGAAAACCATGGCAAACTTTGTTTTTGCCTAAAACTCTCCAGAAGCTGAATATTCGCATCTGAAGTTTCATCTGAATTTTCATCGCATCTGAAGTTTTCCCCCCATCCCGGGACCTCACTCTTCTCTATGCTTCCATATCATCCATTTCTGGAAGCAGCGGTGGTGTAGTGGCAGTGGGATGGTTTGGAACCCTGGGGGTCCCAAGTTCGAACCCTATTATGGTAAATTTTTTTTGTTTCTTGTAATTTCATTTTCTAGAGGTCTCCAGAGCACATTGGTCTCGAATGGAACTTGCAGAATGCCGAAAAAGGGTATATGAGTTGTGTTTAATTGTTTTTTGATCTCAAAGGCTTCTACTCTAAACTTTAGAAAACAACAGAAATTTTCGGCTTGGAGGATGGTTTGGAGGCTTGGAGGCTTGACGGCGTCAATTGCTGCCGTGTCTTTCCAAGTGCTCCAGGAGTCGACGATCACAAGAATATCTTTGGGCATAGACGAATCGAAAACCACTTTTTCGAAGAAAGTCACCATGTTGATTTTAGTCATGATGTGACTGGAATGGCACGTGACTTCCAGATTTGATGCTTTAAAAAGACCTTTCTTGGGAAATCGGCCTTTGGGTTCTTTCAAATTAATGAATAATTTGGGGTGCATTTTTCCCGACGCGGAGATCAAGGGAAGTACTGTGTATGAATGTGTAGTTGAAGAGACACTTCCAATAACACAGTGAACATCTTTGGATCCGGTAAATGTAAGAGTCCGAGCTGTGTTCATTTCGAGCTGGAATCTACTCTGATCAGCATTGTAGATGCTGGATGGGTGTTGGAAGTGTTGGTTGGCAGAATTCACGAAATCCTTGGAATCCTTCTCAATCTGATCGCGAGCCTTGGGTCGAACGGTAGACACAAATTTCGTGATTTTCCTGGAAGAAATTCCGTACATTTTCTTCCATCCAGCCAGCCGACTATCCGATCCGACAAAGTTTCCAATGCAAATGTTGTTCTTCCTTATGATGTCAGCAATAAGATAGCGAACGTTATCATGTAGGATTTTCATGGTGACTTTCTTCGAAAAAGTGGTTTTCGATTCGTCTATGCCCAAAGATATTCTTGTGATCGTCGACTCCTGGAGCACTTGGAAAGACACGGCAGCAATTGACGCCGTCAAGCCTCCAAGCCTCCAAACCATCCTCCAAGCCGAAAATTTCTGTTGTTTTCTAAAGTTTAGAGTAGAAGCCTTTGAGATCAAAAAACAATTAAACACAACTCATATACCCTTTTTCGGAATTCTGCAAGTTTCATTCGAGACCAATGTGCTCTGGAGACCTCTAGAAAATGAAATTACAAGAAACAAAAAAAATTTACCATAATAGGGTTCGAACTTGGGACCCCCAGGGTTCCAAACCATCCCACTGCCACTACACCACCGCTGCTTCCAGAAATGGATGATATGGAAGCATAGAGAAGAGTGAGGTCCCGGGATGGGGGGAAAACTTCAGATGCGATGAAAATTCAGATGAAACTTCAGATGCGAATATTCAGCTTCTGGAGAGTTTTAGGCAAAAACAAAGTTTGCCATGGTTTTCAGCATGCTCGAAAGTGTCTGTGTACCAATTTTCATAAAATTCTCAAACGTTATCTAAAAACAGTTCCCTTGTAAGGATTAATGTCTACTCCTAGATTTTTGGCTACTGTTCACCATTGGATTTTTGGCTACTTTCGGATTAATGGCTACTCCTAGATTTTTGGCTACTTTTCACCATTGGATTTTTGGCTACTTTCGGATTAATGGCTACTCCTAGATTTTTGGCTACTTTTCACCATTGGATTTTTGGCTACTTTCGGATTAATGGCTACTCCTAGATTTTTGGCTACTGTTCACCATTGGATTTTTGGCTACTTTCGGATTAATGGCTACTCCTAGATTTTTGGCTACTGTTCACCATTGGATTTTTGGCTACTTTCGGATTAATGGCTACTCCTAGATTTTTGGCTACTTTTCACCATTGGATTTTTGGCTACTTTCGGATTAATGGCTACTCCTAGATTTTTGGCTACTTTTCACCATTGGATTTTTGGCTACCTGAGAGTTTTAGCTACCCGAGAACTATAGAGTCAGCAGAAGCCTTTTTTTTATTACAAACAAAGACTTTTCAAATTAGTTAATAAAAAATCGTAACGTGTAAAAAATAACAAATACAACAAAAAACAAGGATCTCATGAACTTAAAAAATGTTGAGCAAATACGTGTTGACGTGTCTTGAAGATCTATTTCTTCAAGGTCGTAAAGCCGAAAATTTCAAGATTTGATTTTTTTTTCTGTAAATTTCTCTCGTAAATTTAAAACTCAAGAAGAGTGTTCAAAATGATTTCTGTAACAGTGCTCTTTTGTTTATTATTCATTAGTGTAGAAGAGGCCAATGACGTACTCAGTGAGACAGTTACAGAAACAAATTCGTTCGTTGCATTGGATAGATTTACGAATGTGGTTGCATTAGTTTCAATGGTACGAGACGAAGAATCGAACGATATGTTAACCATCTCAACTGGAGGCGGAAGCAAATCATCAGAATCGATCGATTCTCGCATTTCTGAGTTATTTTCGGCAATTTTCGAAAAGCTGGCTATCATCAGAAGTCTCATCGTAACGTGATATTTCGTTTTTTTGAAATTGGGAATTTTTTGCAGTCAAGTACTTTAACTAAAATGTTTTCATAATTCCACAAATAACATACATATATTCTTGTGCTTTTTTCTTTCATACCAGAACCTCGTTTGAAACGAAAAAATCTTCTTGTCTCTCTTGACTCTAAAGTTCTCAGGTAGCTAAAACTCTTAGGTAGCCAAAAATCCAATGGTGAAAAGTAGCCAAAAATCTAGGAGTAGCCATTAATCCGAAAGTAGCCAAAAATCCAATGGTGAAAAGTAGCCAAAAATCTAGGAGTAGACATAAATCCTTAGGTAGCCATTAATCAGGTAGCCAAAAAACCGGTAGCCATTCATCATTGGCCAAAAAATTGCCAGGACAATGACGTCACACCACAGGAAAGAACTGAAGGAGAAAGAGAGAGAGAGCGCGCGGTCAAACCCTAAACTTTCTCGAAGGTGCCATTTCAAGAGTGTATTGGTTATAAGAGAAGAGAATATCTTCACTCTTTCAACGTGAAAATTTTTCGTTCTGCGACTCAACTTTTCTTTGCATATTTCTATGTGTTAATTTCAGTGACTTGTTCCTATGAGTGGATCTGTTCCTATGGATGTGGATACTACAGTTGTTGAGACTAAGAAGGATTCTTCAACGGCTTCTTCACAGTTGACCAATACTACACCTCTTCATGCTCCGAAAAATGTAGAAGAAATGACTGTTCAAGAGGAGAAAGAACATCATCGTAGAAAAGGAGAGGAATAATATATCAAAAGTCTTCAATCAAAGGTTTGCTTTTGAAATTTTTAAGTTTTTAAAATTATTCTTTATTCCAGATTGATATTCTAATTACAAAGCTTCAAAGAGCTCAAGAATATAAGAATAATGAAGTGGAGCGTCTCAATAAACGTCGAGAAGTTTACGATAACAAAATAAAGGTACTTTAGTAATTAACTTTTTCATAAGTGATTGATCTTTTTTCAGGTAAAAGATGATCGTAAAAATACTGGCAGTAATATTCGTAAGCGTCAACGTGATGAGACAGATGAAAAAGAACAGGTTCTCGAAGCTCTAACAAGGGAACCATTTTTCGCCTTCATCTCAGAATTTTTTCTAAATTTGCTCATTTATAGTTTCGAATACGGGCTTTCTCGTGGTGTATTTGGTTTTCTGCACAAATTTCTAGAAGCCGTGAAAATTCCATCTGAAAATATGCTGTTTTTTGCTCTCCTCATCCTTTCCACTTTCCCCCTTTCCTCTATACTTTCTCCACCATGGAAAACCGAGCAAAAGTGGCCGAGTGGATAGTGGGGATGCATAGGAATCACAAGTTTGGGGTTCGATTCCGTCTTTGTCAATTTTCTTTTTTCTTTTTTTTTCTTTGATGTTGGAAGAATGCTTTGCATTTTTCGAAAATCAAAAATATGTAAGCTTCTAGAAACGCTCTGGAAAAGGTATAAAAGGGCTGATTTTTATTCATTTGGTGTTTTTTCCTGTTTTTTTTGCTGTTTTAATTCTTGTCCGTTCTATCATCTACCATGATAAACGTTGATAAAGTTGTGGACTATGTTCATGCTCATTGGAAAGGTCTTCCATCTTCTTCTTCTTCTTCATCTTCCATCTTCCTCCGTCTTCAAAAGGTCTCGAAGCATGTTCATTGCTTGGTCCAAAATGTGGCGTCCACCACACACGCATACACAGTTCTTCCTCTGGTCTCCGCTGCTGGAATACTTCACAAAACCTTATACATCACATTAAAGGAAAGAAATGGGAAGTTTCCAAAAAATGGCATTTCAAAGCTCCAAATATTTTCGTCACATGGACGAAGACGTTTTTCGAGGAAATTGTATTTGATCCATCGATGCCAAAGGATGCTCTTCTGTTAGTGGACTCTTGGACAAGCTGGAAAGATCAGAGTGCCATCGACGGCGTGACCCCACCAACCAACCACCTTGAAGTTCGTGTAATCCCTCCAGGTTGCACTGGAATAGTGCAGCCATGTGACGTTGGGATTTTTAGATCATTCAAAAAAGTGGTGAAGATGATCACGGCTCATGGACAGCTGACGCATCCCAAATACAAGATCTACGCACGTGACGAGACATTAAAGGTACAGTTTTTTCATTAAAAAACTGTGAAAAAATTCAAATCATATTTCAGCTTTTGTCACTGGTTTGGTGGCAATTGTGCTCTCCGAAGTTGCAGCCTTGGGCCCAATATGCCTGGCATACCTGTGAATGTGACGTCTCTAGACCACCATACTTCCAAACACCAGCACAATACCTTTTCCCCAAAAAGGTATCCCAGGAATGTCATGGAAACAGATGCAGCAAAACCTCATTTATAAAATGCATTTATTGTGAGGAAAATTTTTGTTTCCAACACTTTATACTTGTTCACCATAGATGCTGTTGATTTCCAGTTTTCGGTCTTCTTTTTTGTAATAATAAATATAGACAGTAAAAGATTTTTCTAATTGAGAGAAATAGAGTTTAAAATTCTTCCAACATCAAAGAAAAAAAAAAGAAAATCGACAATGACGGAATCGAACCTTAAACTTGTGATTCCTATTCATCCCCACTATCCACTCGGCCACTTTTGCTCGGTTTTTCCACGGTGATCAATGTATAGAGGAAAGGGGGGAAAGTGGAAAGGATGAGGAGAGCAAAAAACAGCATATTTTCAGATGGAATTTTCACGGCTTCTAGAAATTTGTGCAGAAAACCAAATACACCACGAGAAAGCCCGTATTCGAAACTATAAATGAGCAAATTTAGAAAAAATTCTGAGATGAAGGCTAAAAATGGTTCCCTTGTAAGAGCAAGAAAGAAGAAATAAAAGGAATTAAAGGATATACAAATTCCTACCAAATAGACTAACAAAGTTGTTGCATTGTGTTAGTATTTATAAATTATAACCATACTTGTATTTATAAAATATAGCCATACTGGTATTTATGAAATATAGCTCTACTGGTATTTATAAAATATAAGCATACTGGTATCATACTATCAATGTGCTTGTAATAATGATTTGCATTGTTATTATTATTTTATCTTCATCATTTTCTCATTATAATAAATGTCTGATCATGTATACTGTTTCAAATGCAAGATAAAGACGAATACACTTGATGTTGAATCGATGTTGACAAAGAACAACAGATCAATGATAAAGGGAAAGTGTGAAGTTTGTAATACAACAAAGTGTAAAATAATTTCTAAAGAAGTGAAAAGTGGTGGATCAATGAAGGATCTGCAGCGAAAGCAAAGCTTCCTAGAAGTGAAAGACTCAGAAGTAGTTAAAGATCTCTTAGAAAAAGCTTATTATTCTCCTAAAACAGGATTTTGTGGAGTCAATGAATTGCAACGAAAAATAAAGTTACCAATCAAGGAAGTCAAAGAATTTTTGAATCAGCAAGATGTTTACACTCTACACAAACCACTAGGAAAAACTTCAAGAGTCAAAGAGTTTACTTCAGTGGAATAGATGATCAGTGGCAGTCAGATCTCGTAGAAATGATTCCCTACGCGGAAGAAAATAAAGGATTTAGATATCTCTTGACTATCATTGATTGTTTTTCGAAATTTGCATGGGTAGTACCATTAAAAAGTAAGACAGGTAAAGAAACTGCAGATGCTTTAGAATCTATATTTAAAGAAAGAAAACCCAAAAAGATGCAAACTGATAATGGTAAAGAGTATTATAATAAAGAAATGAATAAATTATTCAAATCATTAGAAATCAATCACTTTTCAACTTATTCAGATAAAAAAGCTTCAATAGTTGAAAGATTTAATAGGACTTTGAAAGAGAAAATGTGGAAAATGTTTACTCATCAAGGAAATCATAAATGGGTTGATATTCTTGATGACCTTGTAACGGGATATAATAATCATTATCACACTTCAATAAAAATGACTCCCACGCTGGCTTCAAAGATAGAAAATCAATCAATAGTTTACAATAACTTATTATCGAATCGCGATTCACCACGTACTCGCGATTCGATATTATTTCCACCAAGAAAAGAAGAAAAGACTCAAATAAGTCCAAAATTCAAAATAGGTGACACTGTTAGAATTACAAAGTATTAAGCTATTTTTGACAAAGGTTATCTTCCGAATTGGACGACTGAGATGTTCAAAATTGCAAAAGTTCATATTGGTGAACCTGTGATGTACGAACTGAAAGATCTTGCAGATGAAGAAATCAAAGGAAAGTTTTATGAAGAAGAACTCACACTTTACAATAATATCAATGAAGAGTATAAAGTTGAAAAAGTGATAAAACATTAGAAACATAGAAAATCTAAAGGAGTAAAAGAAGTGTTTGTTATTATCGGTTCGCGAGTACGCAAGAAACCGCTTAGAGATGGGGTTTGGGTCTCGTTAGGAAATTGGCGCGTTAAAACGCGCCAATTTAAAAATTGAAAGAAAGCGCACACACTGCGTTTGTTTTTCTTTTCGAAAATTGAAATCGAATATTGGAATTTTTTTCTATTTATATTTTGCTTCGAAAATCATGTTTTTTTTTTAATTAATTTTTATTGTAAAACCTCTTCTCACGAAAAACCTGAAAATTAATATTTATAAATTTTATTTGACAGGTATTCCTTACCATAAACTTCATCACTTCTGTGGAAACAATTAGCTGCAAGTGAAAAGATACTAATTTGAAGAATATAAACTTCTAATATTGAAAAAAAAAACATTTAAATTCCGGTAAATAATACTTTATTCAGTTTAATAAGCAGTTTAAGAAAATTGACAATAAAAATTAATTTAAAAAAAAACATGATTTTCGAAGCAAAATATAAATAGAAAAAATTCCAATATTCGATTTCAATTTTCGAAAAGAAAAACAAACGCAGTGTGTGCGCTTTCTTTCAATTTTTAAATTGGCGCGTTTTAACGCGCCAATTTCCTAACGAGACCCAAACCCCATCTCTAAGCGGTTTCTTGCGTACTCGCGAACCGATAATAAGTGGTATGGATATCCGGAGAAATTTAACTCTTGGATAAAGGAAACGAATTTAAATTTCACAAGTGAATCCGAAGGAGATCCTTTAAAGACCTAAGCATTTTATTCTCAATTATTAAAATAATCAAGTTTGATTTATCAAATGCTAACAATTTTCTATGAAAATCTAGGTGTATTTCATACACTGACAACCTTGACTCTATTATCCTTGATTTCAACTATATTTTCACTCAAAATTAAGCAATAACATTTAGTACTTTGAGCAATATTTTTATTAAATGAAGCTTTTATTGTAACATCAGGTCGAGATGCAATAATTCTATCATTCTGTTTTGATACATCGAATACTAAAAGAGGATAGTAATAATAATAAACATCTTTTTCCATGAAAATGTAATCCTTCGTTGATTCATAATAACTATTTCTAAATTCTTTAGCAAAGTTGTATTGTTGAACTGCATTAAACTTATCAAAGTCGAATTTTCATATGGATATCTTTCACTATTGAGTTCAACGTAGATTTCTTCAAGCCCACAATTATCGAATTTAGCAGTATTTAGATAATTATTGTCTCTAGCAGTCTGAAATGCTATGACGATGTATTTTATTTTATCATATTTTGTTCCTAGTTTCCAAGTAAATTCTCTATTACCATTTGGAATATTATAACTCTCAAATTGTCTAGAAATAAAAGGCATTTGCACTAATTTATTGCTTTCGAATAAATTAAGAAGTTTGTTTTGCATCTCTAAGGAAGGCATAATTTTAGGAATTATCCATTGAAGTTTAATAATAGTCATTTTAGCTGTAAATTTAGTAGGATCACTAAAAATAATAGAATTCTTATTTTCTGGAGATCTGTAAAGTGAAAGAGTGTGTTTTCTTCCGTAAAGAATGCGAGTATAACACTCCGAGAATCCAAAAATATGAGTCAGTGGAATACAAAAGGTAAGTAAGCCTTTTCTATTATAGTAACACGGTCGGCAACATTGATCTGGAATCTTTCGGGACGGCAGTTTAAGGTGTTCTTGTTAACCATGGTACCAATTTGGTTTAGTTACAGAGAGGAGATTTCCTTATAAAATAGTTCGGGATCTACAACTTGCGGCATTATCGAACATTTGTTTCGTTTTGGAAAAGACGAGTTTTGAACAGGGCGACTGAATTTATTTTGAAGAGATCTATCAAGCTTTGCAGTGATCTGAATTCAGGCACTTTGATTTGCCTCAGTGCACGGCTTCTGGCGCAACCAATCCCATTTGAACATTACAGAAGACATTATACCGCGCCCATTAATTAAAAAAATTACTTCCTAAACGGCTACTTACTGTTTCATTGTTTCTATCTCATTCTGAAATACATATTCTCGACTGGAATGAGTTATTCTTCGAACAAAAACATCTTTCTCAGCTTTTCATTCGTAAACTTAGAGACTGATTTTTAAATAGTCTTTATAATTATTTTTTAAATATTCCCAAATGCTAGAACTGCCAGAACCATTTTCTGGACTAACTGCTTTAGTTTGTCTTCATTTTCATGCTTCCTCGCATTTTTATGTTTTGGTAAAACACTTCATTCAGATATTTCTCTTATTCAAAACTTGGTTAGTGCGACAGGTTGTTCTAAAATAGAGTATTCTGCACAGCTTCGAACACTTTGAAAAATGAATAATTTTTGGTTAATAATTTTAAAGCGTTTATATTCCCCGGCCAAAATACCACCGTTAAAATAATTATATTTCTTGCTAATATGCTGAAAATTTGAGAAAAAAAAGCATGGAGAAGCTAGTTCTTCTAGTTGTAACTGCCTTTTTGGTATTTTTCATGGCGGTTTCAAAACTGGTTGAAACAAATCAGGCGTTTCGTAACCGACAGTTTCAAGAAAAGAAGCATCGTAGAAAACTATGGCTTATAAAATTCTGACTGTGAAACTGCCGGTTCTGATGGTCGGCGACGAAACTTCCTGTTTCGAAAATGTCGGTTCTGAGTTGTCTAAAAAAGAGAAGGTGCCAAAAAACCGGTAGCAAAAGAATATCCTTCATCCTTATTATGATTGCATAGGAACTCACTTCAAACAGTTTTACATTGTTTTCCAAAAACGTTTCAATTCAATTATTTCTATGACATAGTGATATTCTTCTTTTGCAGCGCTTCTTGGTCTCCAATCGTCCCGTAGTTCATCGCATTGAAAGCTTGATTTTTCATTCGTCTCATATCGTTTTCGAGCTATTTTTCCATTTCCTGATTTATTATTAAGCTTTAATAAATCTATTAAAGATCTCAAACATACCTCCATTTCTTTATAATGCCTTCTCTGTTCGTTCTGTATTCGAGTAATTCAGCACATTGATGAAATACATCATCCATCTCTTTTCTGGTTTCTTCTACATTTGTGACAGCAAAAACGCCTCGGAATCAAAGTGAATCAGTTCGATGATTCTCTTATCAATAATTCTCGTCATCGATTGGTTTTTACATACATTTATTTTAGAATTAGCAATATTTTTAGGGAGAGGGAGAGACGGAGATCAAGAGAACGTAGCAGGGGGGGGGTTGCGGTTGCAGATAATTTTCTTAGATATTTAAAGTTCTCGTTAAAATATAAACATAGAAACATCTTGCTGAGTTGAACTTCGCAATCGCAATCGCCTCTCTTATGCTGTACAAGAAACGCAGACAGAGAATCAAAAAGTTTAAGAGAAGAGGGCTTCCAAATGTATTTGCTCGCTTACTTTCTTATGGAGCTTTTTGTAAATTCAAGAAATGACACAGCAGTTTACGTTAATTTTATTCTGTTAATATTAAGTCTCTTTTTATGTTGCGTCTTTTCTTTCACTTCGATTACTTCTTCTTTATTTATTACAATTTCAGATTTCTGAATTCGAAAATGCTCTACACGGCGTCTCTCGTATGTAGCGGATGTGAAGCATTGGGGACTAAGAACAGTTTTTATGGTAAAAACTTATTTAAAACAGAAATATTTAAGAAATGGACGAATTTGAGAATAGGAATAGGGTTGATACTGATTGTGAAGGCTTTCAGAGAATATCTGGCTAGAATACAGAAACTATCTCTGCCAGTGGAAAATTGATGTGAATAGTAAGAAGCTGCAGAATTAAGAAAGTTGTTGCCGTTATTCCCGCATAAAAGCGCTAAATTACTTCACAAAACGGTAAATATCAGTGACAAAGGTTGCTTGCCGTTGCTAATCGGAAAACTATTTTTTTTCATGGAATCTTGTCATAAATTCCGAATTCGTTACTGGAAAGCATGACATTGGGAAAATGAAGAGCATCTTTCTTTAATTTTTAGAATGACTTTAAAAAGTATAACAATGATTTCACTTGTAAATCTTTCATTTCAACATTCTGGGTTTTTAGTTGAAAACCGTCTTTTTTATTTACTTGCCATGATGCACAACATTGGTCGCTTCATCTTTACTATTTAATTTTTATAATTAAAATTTTTGAGACTTGAGTACTGAACACAGATTTACCTCTCCAAAGGCACTATCGTTGCTTTTAAGTTTTACATACAAAGAGTTGAAACGTAAGTGAATTCCAACTAATTTTGATAAATCAACACAACGATTTGCGAAATAATCAAATAATTTTTTGTATTATGGCAAGTACTCAAATTCGGTTACTTTCAACTGAAAAACCAAATGCTTACATTCTGGTTTGGCTACTGCTATACAGCTATCAACTTTCAGATAGCGAGGAAAAACGGCCGTGCTTTCTAGCATGTCATCATTCTCTTTGCAATGCATGTATCAAAAAATTTACTCACTGCCCCATCTGTAAAAAACGAATTGAAAATGACAGAAGAACGGAAAATTATCAAGCTCGCAACATGTATGCCTACTGCAAAGAAGCACCAGTGAAGGTTATTAGAAATTGGTGGAACGCCACGGTACGATAGAAGGAATATGGCCAGAATTATTTTAATTTTAGAAAAGTTAACTTTAAAAATTGACTTTTTCTTCTTAATGACGCGTTCAAAGTGGATTCTCAGCAAACCCTGCGGTAGAAACGGCGGAGAATAGGGAGGTTAGGGAAAACGGCGGACAACCGCCGTTTCTCCAAAGACAAGAACTGTTAAACAGAGACACGTCAAAAACGGGATACAACCTGTGACGGGTTACACGAAAAGGGGTTACATGAAGGCGGGAAATTTAAAAAAAACAGGACTCGAGCGCAATTGGTGGAGCGCAATTGCGCGAATCCCGTTTTTTTTTAAATATCCCGCCTTCATGTAACCCCTTTTCGTGTAACCCGTCACAGGTTGTATCCCGTTTTTGACGTGTCTCGTTAAACAACGCGGTAGGGGAGTATCGTTTGCAAGCATTTTTACACTGATTATCGCTTAAGACTCTAACTATAAGTTAACGATATATAACGGCAGAAGCAATAATTTTATTGGTTTTATTATTCAAAATCAGCTGTTTAATCAGGTAATACTGTTCCTTACTACGTTTGAAAACAAATTCATACATTTTCAGATAAAATCCATTGCAAGTAAACACACAAAAAGTTTTTAATACGTTAGTGACGTTTTTGTCTGAAAAAACGAAAATAAATTCTAAAAATTGAAAATGCCGAGGAAGAATGCACATTTTTATGGTAACCGAAGGCTAGTAAGGAAGAAAAATAATATTTTTCGTCAGAAAACGCTATCAATTCCATTGTCTTCTACTCAACGCCAGCCTCATCGAACCTTCCGAAGTCGTCTATTCCACAGACCGAAGCAACATAAAAAAAAGAAGACATGGAATTTGAAGATATAGAAAATTCAGTATCAAATGACTATAATTATGGTGAGTATATGTGAAATTAGCGATTTATTGGTCGTTTTCTACGAACACATAATTAAAAAATGAAGTCAAAAGAGGCTTTGTCTATAAAGTTTGTGAATTTTCGTATAAAAACTATTGACTTTATTAAATCTTCAAATCGACTTTGACTGACTGGGTTAATTTAGAAATCGGACAAATTTCATTCAAAATTCTCCCCGTGTCTTGTACTCAAAATTCGAGTACTACGGAATTTTTATGCCTTTTATAATTTCCTCTGAGTGCGCATATCGAGTTAATTTTATTGTAATACGCGCGCCAATGGCGCGGCCCTTCTTGCGAATTCCTATTGTTAAAGGCGCACTCCCCCGTTTGACTGTTGGATCTCACCCCGCAATGAAAGTACTGTTGTTTTTATTCCCACGCTTTTTCTTCGTATAGTATGGGGAAATCTCAAATCTCAATAAATCAATTATTTTAACAGGTGATTGAAACTTTACAGATTAAGCGGCCCTATTACCGCGCAAGATAATTATTCAGGAAATTATGTGAGAGGTATGAATTCAGTGATACCACCGTTCTAAAAGCTTTGCAGAGTTTAAGAATGGCCGAGAACGGTACGGCTACCAACCACCCCGCCAATTCAATGTTATTTAAATTATCAAACTGCTCCGTTGACTCCCCTCTCCAGACTAGGTAAAAACCTATCATCGGGCTCGAGAAACCCGTTTCTCTAATTGTAAGGAAATTCCTACGCATTTCCCCAAAACTCGCATATTCAGCTCTCCGAACCGCTCCGCCCCACAGACTTATACATCAACAGCCGTCTATCTCCTCGCCGACGCTGTATAATGGAATTCAATTGATGAACGGTGAGCTTCAAAAAGAAAGCAACCGTTCATGTGCTTATTCAAACCATCTGACGATGTATCGACACGAAGCCGATTTTTTCAATAGAATCAACGATGACGCCCCCCTTGCAGGTAACATATTAGTAATTTATCGATGTCTCGGTTTTCATTGCTTCCAGAAAATCTGAACGAAGCTGTCAAAGGCGATGTCATTGATGTCGGAGAATGTTCAAAACTTCATGCTCGCCGTGACGGAAAAGATTCAAAGAGCTTTGTAAGTTCATTATTTCATATTGCATAAAATAGGGATTCATGTTCACACGAGTTCTTTTTAACGAATACGTAACTTTGCAGACATGATCTGCGATCAACTCGGCTCCAAGAAGTGAGTCGAGCTATCGACGGAGAGGAGGCAGTTATCAAAGAGATTGTCCAAGATACAGTTAGTTTAGACATTATTTGATAGTACTAATTTGAGATGCTTGCAGAATTATGAGAATCTGAAACGGAAAAATGCTCGAAAAGCGAAGGAAATGCGTCATGCTAATGCAGAACAGCAGCAGCTGGAGCAACTACCGTTGGAACGTCAGCAGCTGGAGTCGGCACAAAATGAACACGGAAATGGCTCGGCGTATCCTCCCGAGGACTGTTTTTCTGATGACGAATTGAAATTTTAGTTAAATCGAATTTAAGCTTCTCATTTTTATGTTTTTTTTTTCACTCTTAAATTTAATTTGTACTTCGGTTTCTGTGGTTTTGCGTCATAAATGTATTTGTTTTAAACAAAACGCATTCAATTCTATTAGATCGTCGAGGTGAATAACAGCTAGTTGTATAGAGGAGCGAGCAAGCGCGCTCCGTTAAACACCGCACGTTACGACACTTCGGATATGTGGAGAATCGGCGGAAGGGGTTAGAAGAATAGGCGGGTTGACCCTGAATCTCCCCGCTCTTTCCGCCGATTATACTCGCTTTCTCCGCCGTTTCTACCGCAAGGTTTGCTGAGTTTCCAGGAGAAATTTCCTGGAAAAACCCTGTACAAAGCTGCAATTTTTTCCAGATTTTCCGGAAACTGTCGCAACGAGTGTTACCGTAGTTTTCCTCTTCCTTTCGAGACCACCGACCGTCGCACGATTTACGGCTCTTTTTTAACGCAATTTTTCAAGTTTTTTATGAGGATATTCATGAAAAGCACAATTTCATTTTTAATGCAAAAAAAATGCATTTTTTTGCTTTTATTTTTTTCAGCTGTTTTTTCTGAATATTTTTCTTCAAATTATGGATTCTGACGGAGAAATCGGTGAAGATCTCGAAAACATTCGTGAGTAGATTGTAACACTCGTTGCGACAGTTTCCGGAAAATCTGGAAAAAAATGGCAGCTTTGGACAGCGTTTTTACCGGAAATTTCTCCTGGAAATCAACTTTGAACGCGGCATTAATCTTTCAAATTTGAACTCCAAATCATGACGCAATCTCATGAAGCAAATCGATTATTTTCATGGCCGAAATTATAACAGTACTCTCCTTTTGGAAAAAAAGGGCATAGAAAAAACTGTAAGGAAAGAAGTGGACCGCAAATAGCTGATCCCGCTCGCTTTACATTCTTCGAAGGAGACTAAGAAATCCAAGAAACTGTAGTTTTTAGCTCAGAACACACACAGAATAATACGAGCATCGTGTGCATCATTCAGTGGTATTCAAACACATAGCTGATGCAATTAACTGTTCCATAATACGCCCCAATATTTCCATATCCATTGTTCTCCCTGTTTCCATTTATAGCTCAGGGATTTGGGCTCAAATGAACTAACAGAAAACAACAGAGTGACCCCGCATCTCACGAAAAACGATTAGCCGGGAATCGACTCGACCAAGCATACCCGACTCGGGGATCACTTTCACGGAACAATGTCAAAAAGATCTCTATCAAAAAGACACCAAACGTATCTCAAAAATTAGAGGACCTTTACGATTTAAAATGAGAAGTTCACTAAAATGGGATGAATGTGATGAACAGCTAAAAAGAGGGGCCACGTCGATACAAGAATTGATACTGAGAGATGAAAAACGTGTCTTGAGGTCAGATTCGTTGTGTAAAAAATAATCGATTCGATATGAAAACAAATGCATTGCCTCCGTTGCAAAAGTCCGGAAGGACTGGTGCGCATCGATCCGTGCTCATACACCGTGAGCAAAGAACGGATTGAGAGAGCAACTAAACTTAGTAATCATAGCTCTGTCATAATTCTAAGGCTACTAAATGCGCAAAACTAAAGTTTCTTTCACTCCGCATTAATATTAACAGCGTTTCTTAGTTCTTAGAGCTTTTAGTCGTCATAAAATGTTTATACTGCTTCATTTTCTTCGTTTTGAAAATCATTTATTTTAGAAGTCTATTGGCGTATAGTATTCTATTTTTAAAGTAGAAAAATAAAAATAGGTACGTTCCCGATGATTCAAAAAATGCCACATACTATTATAGTTAAAGAACAAAGAAGAGGGGAAATCGTCCAATTCTGAAAGACAAAGATACACAAAGTGGAAGAGGAAAAAGTCAATTTTAAAGGTTAATTCCAGAAAAATTCTATGAGATACAAAGCCAAACATGAAAACAATTGTTTTAAAGATTAACATTTGTAAAGCGTAGAGAATTCGGATTCTTATTTTGAATGAATTCACTTTTGACGCATACGATAAATAAAAATGCTCGCAGCGAAAATAAAGTGAATTTTGCTGTTTACTCCGATTTTTTATATTGAGAATTTGGCCGCTATCGTAGCGTGTCGTAGAAGAGTGGAGCACTTTTTTTGATGTTTTTCTTTTAGATCTCGCAGCGATATGATATTCAAATGTATAATTTGTAGTGAGAATTTAGTTAGTTGCATAAGCAGCTATTTCGCTGAGATTATTGGCTCTGAAAATGCCCGTCGCTACCGATCCTCTCGTCTTGAGATCGTTTTCTGTTTATGCCACGAATACTACGAAGAAGTGAACTTTTACATAATATGGGCTGAAAGAGACAAGAAATATCCGGTAACCTAGCCAACCATTCGTGAGCTTTCCATTTCTCATTTTTGTTGTAGTTTGTACAAATCGCAAAAAAAAATTAGCGCGATTTGGAAAAACTTAAAACACGTATCGAAAAATTGGCAAATTTCATTCAAATTTAAAGAGAAACAACGCCAAAGAGTAAATGGTCAATTTTGAAAGTTAAATTTTGTAAAAGTCGAAGGGGCATAAAGACAAGAGACAAAGCGTGTGGACAAAAATGTTGTTAAATAGAAAACACAAATTACAGGAAAATATTCAAGAAATGTGCCCAAGCTGCAATTCGAAAACAACAAAACCTCGAATTTGTATAACTTGTGAATTGGAAACCCAGGAACAATTTTTAATTGATTATAAAAATTATCCAGGGAATAGCGATCAATTGGTATATCGAGACTATTTGAGCAATTTGAATATCGCTCATGTTCCGAACGATGGACTGCCTCATAAAGATTATGGGCAAAACGAAGAAATGGAAAAACGAATAAAGGAAAGAAATGAAAGGATGAGAATGAGAAGTAGTCAGTTACAATTGTTCGTAGAACATTTTGTTAACATTTCCAGCAGTTCATTCAAAACAATCACTGTTCGGCTTTGGGGAGAAAAACAAATGGAGAACGGTATTCACAATGAAGTTTAATGTGATGGCATATCGAAGCTTGTGTGCCGACTGTGTTCTCAATAATCACGAGCATCATAAAACAGCAACACGTGAGCAGTTGGAGCTAACGGTAAAACAAATGAAAATGAGCTCATCGTGGATTGTGAAAAAGTTCATAAAGAAGGAGCTGATGGAGAGAAAAGGGAACTGTCTGCTGAAAACACTTCGATTGCATAGGGCGTGTGAGACCCTCATGCATTATACAAACTTCATTCATCAAAATTCAATCATTTTTGATGATATTCACAAAGATTTCAGAATATTTTCATCAGAATTAAACAAATATTTCGAATGGCTTCCAAGGAATGAAATTAAACAGGAACACGTTGACCAGCTGATGATAAGCTTGGAGAAGCAATTGATGTCACTAGACTGCAATGAGTATTGCAGATATAACGATGCCTGGGAAGAAATGCACAAATTGTCATTCGGAAATCAAATAAAAAAGGAGATCGTGAATTTAATAAATGAATTGAATAACCCAGCAATCGCAGAGTTTTCTGTTAGATTCGATCGAATTCAAAATATCAGAGATAAAGCTCTAAGGGTATTCAAAACACTGTTTGATACCGAAACACAGGAATTTTTCAGATGTCACATACGAAACTATACAAAATATACACTGCCTTTTGCTGGAATCATATTAAAAGAAATATTTGCTGCTTATTTGGTATGATTTCATCATTCCGTTCATTAGTTGTTTAAACTACATTAATCAAAGGATATATTATCTATCCGCGAGTACGTGATTTTAAAGGTTAACATTTTAAAATTTAAAATTTTTAAGGTATTTTTAAGGTTTCGTTTAAAGGCGCTGCTTGGATATCGTTAGGGGATAGCGCGTTTTAACGCGCCAATTTAAAAATTGTAAGAAAGCGCACACACTGCGTTTGTGATTTCTTTTCGAAAATTGAAGCTTATATTGAAATTTTTTCTATATTTTGCGTTGAAAATCATGTTTTTTAAAATTAATTTTTATTGTCAATTTTCTTAAACTGTTTATTAAACTGAATAAATCACAAACGCAGTGTGTGCGCTTTCTAATAATTTTTAAATTAGCGCATTAAAACGCGCTATCCCCTAACGATACTCGAACAGCGCCTTTAAACGAAAAATCACGTATTCGCGGATAGATAATACCATCATTCCGTTCACTAGTTGTGTAAACTACATTAATCAAAGGATATACTTTATTCAACTTCATATATTCAGACAAAACGGACAGGCAGCCATGCAAATGTCAAACCTGTGGAGTTGCAGCTTGTATGGATTGCGTGAAATCGAATTTCTCTTATAAATGCTACTTTTGTGGTCAATCCTTCTTCGTGAGTTTTTCATGCGTAGTTTTCAATATCGTAAAAACAGAATATGCTTCAGAATTCCGAAACGAATAGTTTTCGGGAATATAGTATCGATGAGAATGTAATCGAATGGGTCGATTTCTACAAGAAAAACTGCGTTGAATTGTTGGAAGAGTGGTGGAGCTGTTCAGTTAGTTTACCTCATATTTCTGTTCAAATATTCAGATTATAGTATTTCAGCCTTCCCAGCTGACATTCTGCTTGAGCTGTTCATCTTACTCCGATCAATTAGAAATCTGCGTTTACTGCGAGCTTTGCCAGGAGCGAAAAGGATTAAGAACAAACCCGAAAATCAAAAATAGACTGCAATTTAGGAAGGAAATGCCTATATACTTCAATTTCAATGAGCTGAGATCGTTTCCAATGAGATGGCAATGCTCTGACTGTGAAGAATGTCTTAACGCTAGCAGGATTGCTGACTGGATTCATAAAGATTTTCAACAGTCAACACCTGAGACATGGAAAGGGAAGTGGCATCGTAGATGTAATCATTTAATAAAACGCTTCTATAAGCTAAAAAAAAGATGTGAGAGCTACGAAGTGAATGCTGATAATTGCGAATATAACGCTGTTAATCTCGAAGATATTCCAAACTATGAGTTTGCATTGAAATCGTCGACAATTGAATTGATTTTCAAAATTCTGAAAACGTCAATTGAAGAACGAGTGAAATGCAACTTGAAAAGGATGAAGCTATTGGAAATTCAAGGTACTTTAAAATCAGATTGCCGTTACTATCTCCGTCAAAAGATTCACGGAAAAAAAGAAATGCAACTGGAAACCATTGCCGAGAAAATAGCTGCATTGATCAGCGATTTCAAAGTTTTATGGAGAAATTCTCCAAAAGCAGAAAATGGAAAAGAGAACATCCCTCCCTGCAACTGTTCAAGAATTTGGTCACACACAAATGCAATGACAAGAAGAATGCTAAAGAATCAAAATTTTAACATTTCCTGTGAGGAATGTCAAGTGGATGATAGTTCGAATTTGAGACAAGCTCAATGCTACGATGAATCCATTGAACATTTGTGGTCTTCATCCATCGCCGAATAAGGTGTTCACACAAGTGAACACTGGAAAAATTGCCTTCTATCACCCTTACCAAAATCTTGGAAAAACGGACGGGTTTCTAGCTGAGACGAGGTTCACAACGGCATAACATCTAAATTTTTTGACGCCAATTTAATCTAAAATCAAACTTCCTAATACCAGTTTTTGGAATACTTCGCATGCTCCACGAAACAGCAGCCACACTGTCGCAATATCCACGACTCTTCCAACCGATACGTTGCCTTTGTTAAATTCATGTAGTCCATCCTCTGATTTTGCCTTCCACGAAAACTTGACACTAGGAAAGTTAAGAGGATCCGTCCGTGGAGCATAGTTTTCAGATAGAATCTGAAAAAGTCGAAGAATGTGCTTCATTCTTTATATGTACATAATTCTCATTCCTCCTTTCTTTCTTTCTTTAATTATATTGCAATAATTAACTTATTATTATACAATAATTATTATCTAAATACCTTAGTGCCGGCTTCGTCTACTGTTGGAGCGTCCATTTCTGTATATGTTTCCAGACTTTTGAAATGAATTCTTTAAATTCTCAGGAGAAGACGATGCTAGGGAAAATATAGGATAATAAAATGTTCAAATGAAGAATATATACGAAACTATTAGGCAAATATCATAGCACTATTTCGAATTTCCATTGTCAACGAAGAACAATTTGAAAAAAAAATAAGCGGGACGTTCCGACTCGTCTTGACATCCCAATGACTATTCGTGTATTTTTCCAAGAACCATTATACGGTGCGTAGTTTTAAGGAAACCACAAATTTTTACGTCAAGATGAATATCAAATGTCAAAATTATGCTCATGCATGCGTAATTATTAATTATCATTATTATTAAGCGAATAATTCCGTCTGTCTGCCCAAAACGTTTTTTTGAATTCAAAAAGAAGAACGTGGGCCTCCTACTTTGGCAGGCGGGATGGAGTCATGACCACTCGAGCGATTCGCAACCATATCTTTTGGAGGTCGCAGGGTACTTGGGATACTGTAGAACTATACATACAAAATTTACAAAACTGTCTTAACAATGATATAAAAAGTGAACATTTTGCTGATATAGCAATCTAGATGTTCGAGTATCACATGTCAAAAATCAGCTTCATATGTGCAAAACTACAACTTTAATAGACATTGTTTTCCAAAGATTCTAAGACATTTCAGAATGTTCTAGAACAGCGGCGTAGCCCCGAAAATTCCACTGGTAATTATAATAAGAACCACTAAATGGTGCTACCAGTCAATTTTAACACGATTTGGGCTAATTCTGCCGATTTCTAATCACATCCAGAGGAAAATCCTCTGCTGTTAAGCAAGCTCAAAAAAAAAGGAATAAAAAAAAAGGAGCCTGAATTGACAAACCAGAGAATTTCGAGGAACTTTAAGTGCTCTAAAATTCATCAAACAATTGCTCGCTGATCTGAATCAACAGCCTCGAAACCCAGGTGCACCACGTATGATCGCTTCTCGTGACGGAAGGGACACTGCCCGAAAAAATACGAAGTCTATGCAGTACACATTTTATTCTACTGACCCCTTCCTTACCTGTCCAAACTTTTCACTAGCTTTTTCATTTAGTAGTAATTCAAAGTTTCTAACTTTCAAATATTTAAACAATTTATTCACTTAAAAAGATAGTTCATTAGTTCATTCAAAGTTAATGGTCTCCATGCTGTCGCATAAGGGTTTTCGACTTTAGTTAGTTAGTTAGAGGGGGGGGGGCGTTTTTTTTTTCGATATTCCGTCATAAGCACAGTTTTTGTTCCGGAAAATCTTTCGAGCAACTCCGATTTTTAAGACATTCTTTCATTAACAAAAATTTGAGAAAGAAAATAATAAATATTTCTTCTAACCTGAATAGCGAAGTGGTCACAGTTTTGAAGAGGAAATTTATTTTTTGTGACAATTGAAGACGAATTCAATCTTCTTGAAACGAAACTGTTCCCTGGTGCACACTACTTTGCTGTAAGGACAACTGAGCGGGTGTTGCCGCTCACATTAATCTGACAATCTTCGCCATGAACTGATACAAACGGTGTAGATCAGATTCTCTGGCTTAGGTGATGAAACCCTTAATTATTTAAAAGAAAAATATAAATATAACAAAGGTAAACTAGAACAATTGAAAATTTGAAAGGATTATAACTTAAGAACAAAAGAAGGCTGGCTGTCGTTGACTGGCAGGCAGGTCTCGCCACGAATTATAGGTAGCGTCATTTTCAAATCATTTAAACTACGTAGCTTAATTTAAACAACAACGTGTTGTAGTATTCGTTATTTGGACTCCAAATGTCTTACCGGTAAGGTACCGGTACTTTATCGGTAAAATTGCCGGTAAAGTGCCGGTACTTTTGCGGTAATTTTTTTACCGGTACTTCACCGGTAGAATTTTTTTATTTTTATTAGAAAATATTATTAATCTGCTATTATCGCCGTAAAAAAGTTCCGACATTTTTTCGAGCCCGCGAAAATCGGGATTTGAATTTAGAGGCTCCGCCCATTTCATCAGCGCATTTGCTATGCGCGATATATTTTTATCAGAAGAAACGAAAAAACAAATAAATGACGCAAATTGATATATTTAAACATTCGAAGAAACGTGTAAAAAAATTCACGATTAATACAATTTCGTTCTTTTAATCCAGTTTAATTCTGAAAATTCAGAAGAAAAAATAAGGAGCCTCTAAATTCAAATCCCGATTTTCGCGGGCTCGAAAAAATGTCGGAACTTTTTTACGGCGATAATAAATTTACCGAAATCTTTTCTGTTAATTTTAATATTACTATTCCAAAACAGCTTTGTTTGCGAATTAAACAAATTCATTATAAACTAAACAATAGCAAAAGTTGCATGAGTCAATATGAACAGTAATCAAGAAATTATTCTGATTGCTCTTCTTCGTCGCTACATGGTAGTGAATATTCCAGCATTTCATCGGTCGGTTCATCTGTGGTATCACTGACATTGTCACTATGATCTTCATCGGAGTGTTCATCTTTATCTAGACTTTCCTCTCTTCTAAAATCCGAAAGATTTGTACTAAAAATGAAAAAAGATAAAATTACCGAAGACGACTGATCTCAGAAACGAGAAGAATATTGTTCAAAGTCTCAATAGATGCTCTGTTTCTCTTTTTTTGCCTGATGAAGGAAAGTTTTCTTGAACAAGAAGGGCATACGACTTCAGCGGTATTAGTCATTGGCTTGGGCCCAAACTAACTCCCAAACAGTGAGTTTTTCGTTTTATTTGCGGGCTCGAGCTTGGAGGAATTTTTGTCTGTAAATCAAAAAAAGTTCGAATGAAAATAAGAAAATGACGAAAAAACAAGAAAAAAACAAGAAATTTCTAAAAACTAGCAAGAATTTTGAGATGACCGAAAAAAAACTAGGTCGTGTAGTCCTCGTGGACTTAAAATTTTAACCGGTACTTTACCGGTAAAGTACCGGTAAAAATAGCGAAACGAGCCTTTACCGGTAATTTTTATCGTTAAGGACACACTGATTTGGAGTGCACTTTTGGTGAGTCTTTACCTCAAGATTCTTATTATTATTAATATTTGTTACAGATAGAACGAAGAAATCCATTTTCGGCACACTGAATAACATCGTGATAGGGCTCTGATTTAATAAAGGATAGCTCATATATTCCAAGTACGCGAGTTCTGAAAATGACAACCGGAAGCTATAAAATTTCATACAAAATTGATTTGAAAGTTCTAAAAGGATATCAACAACAATTATGCGATTTGGCTTCCTTTAGCGGTGGAGGCCATATCGAGGTGCCTCTTCCATTCCTGCACCAGATACTTTTTCAGAGACTTCCCATTTGGATGAGATGTTACGCGGACCTTATTTTTCTAAACACTCCCGACATAGAGATAATTGCAGTATATACCTGGCGCACCATCTTCTTGAAATATGCCATGCTTTCACCAAAGTGTTTTAATATCCGAGAAGCACATCCTTCCTAATATTTTCATCGGTGTAGACGTCTCAATTTATGTCTTTTTTAAAATCCACAAACATTCCATCGCGGGCTGTTGTGTTAAAAGCCGTAACTCTGACTGTGTGGGAGCTTTGTTTTCTTCTTGTCAGAGAGGTTTTTTCATGTTTTTAGCTAAACTCTAAACTCTAAATTCGTTTCCACATTCGTAGATGAAACTCAACAAGCTCCCCGTGAACCATTTCTATGCTACAAAATATCAAATTTTTAGATCCTTTCCGAAACTTATTGAAAGCTTATTCTTCTGCCTATATATTATGAAGGAAATACCAATTACATCATCGGCGTCAAAGGGAGCTCGTCTATTTGAAGAACTCTGTAATTAGAAGCGCCTTTCTGTGGGGGACAGTGGGGCGGAAGACATCAAAAGAAGCCCATCCCATAAATATAAAACAGCCAACGTTAAAGGAAACATCGCTTTTTTATTTGCTGATGTCTCATTCTTTATTTTTCAGAAGCAGCGTACGGATTGACGCAGTCGACCTGGAAATCTTAGTGATTTTCTGATTTCGAAAAATAAGAAAAGAAAAGTGATTTTAAAAATTTTCCCTGTCGGTAATCGCCGAAAAATCCCTGCTATACGCCAATTGAGCGGTTGTATGCATGATTACGGTTAGCAGTGTGTCGTTTCGAAAGCATTTCGAGAAATTTTTCGAGAAATTTTTTCGAAAAATTCTCGAAAATTTTCCGAAAAATTCTCGAGAAATGTTTCTCGTTGATTTCTCGAAAAATTTTACAGAAATTTTACAGATTACAGATTTTACAAATTTTACAAAATTTTACAAAAAAAAAAAAGAAAAAAAAAAGAGAAAAAATTTTCGAGGATTTTTCGAGAAATTTCCGAAAAATTTTCCGAAAAATTCTCGAAAAATTTCGAAAATTCTCGAAAAAAAGAACATTTCGATAAAAAATAATAATAAACTAGTTCGAACGACACTCCGAAATAACGCAAAGCGCGGTGTTTATCGTATTTCCATTCAAATAATTTTTCGTGATTTCTCGAAAAATTCTTCGAGGATTTTTCGAGAAATTTCCGAAAAATTTCGAAAAATTTTCGAAAAATCAACGAGAAAAATTCTTCGAGAATTTTTCGAAAATTTTTCGAAAAACGCATTTTTCGAGAAATAAATTTTCGAAACGACACACTGACGGTTAGTGTGTCGTTTCGAAAGCATTTCGAAAAATTTCCGAAAAATTCTCGAGAAATGTTTCTCGTTGATTTTTCGAGAATTTTTCGAAAAGTTTCTCAAAAAATTTCTCGAAAAATTTTCGGAAATTTTTCGAGAAATCATTTTTCGAAACGACTCACTGATTACGGTGAAAGTGCGGAATTTGATGATCAGCGCATTTATACATACATATACTTTGCTGCTGTCAACGAAATTTGGAAGAGGCTCATTCCCATTTTTCTCTCTTCCACCTCTTTTCTGCATTGTTTTATCTTTTTTTTTTTCAATCTTTTTAAAATGACTTTAGAAACCCCCTAAAAATTATAAAGATCTTATCAGAAAATGTCTCGAGAATCTCCAGAATATCAAAAACTGAAATATTCAATTTCCATGGCTTTCCCGGAGAGGCTGCTCTTGATTGCCAACCAGGGAATGTTTCTTTTTCAGATGCGGCAGCCAAAGAAACGGTGGTGGTCATTTCCGTCTGTTCATTCAATGTAATAATGTGTAATAATGTCCCTGACAAACGAATGGAACATTTTTGCATTATTCTGTGCCGTTAAATGCACATCTTATTGTTCTGCCTTTTTGTTTTTCTCGCAGAATGTGTTCGCGCTTGCTTTTTTCTGCCACTATGGGACAGAAAACATATATATATATAATGTTCTCGAAATAATTTTCCGTAGACATGCATGTCGTAATCTATTGATCTTAAAATGAACCTGAAAACTGGATAATAGGAATATGTATTGCGTTTTCAGATAAATTGATTTTTGAAAGATAATTAAAGACTGAAAATTGCAACTGGAATTATATTCCTCTCAGCAATCTCTAGCAACATTTCAGCGCTCTACGACTCACAATGTTCTTCTATGTGGCAGTGGAAAAGTCAGAGACTAATGATAACTGTAATTTTTTAGCTTAAGGGGCTTAAAGGGATTAAATTCGATTATATTTTAAACCAGTTTTGCCTTATATGTACTGGTCGCATTGATCGCGCCGATCGGATTTCGAGCAGCGCCTACACTTTCAGCGAAATGTAACGGCTTTAGTTTATGGGGTGTAGGGGCAGAATCAGGATGTTAATATCTAGAAAATCTCGCTTTGCTTTGTGATATTTGATCAATCGAATCCACCTTCTATGCTGCAAAATAGGCAGGGTTTTCGGGATTCTGAAAATATTGAATATGAAGAAAGTTATGAAAGGGACAGTACAGAGCCTAGATTTGGCCCACATACCCCTTTTTTAATTCCGCACTTTATTTGCATCAAAGAGAGATAACCAGTGAGCGCATCAGTTGTATTCTGAATACCATTTAATGCCAGCCATGCTGCACGTCTTCTCTTGTGTAATTCTGGCTCCAATTCGTTGTTAGTGTTGAGTAGTCCACCGAGACAGAAGTATTGTTTGACGTCTTCGATAACCGCGGTGGATGCGCCGATTTTGACGGAGACCGGCTGGTCAGTGACGAGCAGTCCCAATAACGACGGGACGCTGATAATGAGTAAAAATTTTTCTGCCGGCTGCAACGCGCGCATTTCACAATGCTCATTTTCGAATATCTTCGGGAAAATGGCTATTAGTGAAGCTTTATTCTATTTGCTGTAAAAACTGTATTAGACTTGCCCCTTTGTTTGCATTGCCCCCCCCCCCCTAATAGCTTTGCCCTAAAACAAAGATTTTGAAACATAGTAGTTCCCCTTTGAATTGTATTGCCCCTCTATTAATATTGTCTTAAGAATGGGCGTTGAAAAATAGTGTTGCATGCAAGTATTATTTATATTACAGTGGTTAATCTCAAAATGTGCAATATTTAGAATAGTGTGTCGTGTCGATTTATGAATTGATCGATTGAATCGAATTAAATCGACAATTTTTGATTCGATTCAATTCGATTCAACATGATTCGAATCGCGATTGAATCAAATCGAATCGACTCGATTCGAATCGATTCGATTCGAATCGAATCAACAAAAATAATGCAAAAATAAAGAAAATGCGCTCTACCGATCAATGCTTTCGGCGGCGGTTTAAAATCGTATTTTTTAACTGTTTTTTAGTAAATTGCATTTTTCAAAGGAAAATACGATTTCAAACCGCCGCCGAAGGCATTGATCCGCAGAGCGAATCGAATCGAATCGAATAGAATCGAATCGATTCAAATCGATTTGCCCGTTCAACAAATCTAATCAAAATTGATCGATTTTTGAATCGACACGACACACTAATTTAGAATAGTTTTAGTTTTAGATTCTGAGAAAAAAGTAATTAAATCTCTTTGAAAATTGGAGTTTCTTGTTCACAAAACTCCATCAAATAGTTTTTTATTCATAAAAATCTACAAAAAATGAATTAAGCTCAGTTTGTTTTGTCTGTTCAATTTCGCCAGGAGTAGCTGCTGCTAAATATGTATATTTTTTGTGTTTTACCTTTAAAATAACGATAAAAGTGAATTTTTCGATTAATAAAAAAAATTATTTTCTTATTGCTGAGATTGCTGACAACGGATTCTTTTTTTTAATTTTTTATTTTACCTTTCTCAAGAAAAATACAGAGAATGGCTCCTGTTCTTCTTTAACAAATCGGCAAAAGAAGTGGGCATGGAGATCGGCAATATGGGCTTTGATAGGCAGCGCCATGTGAGACTAATTCTCAGAGTTTTGATGGCCAATTTATGCCATCGTTAGTCAACACTTTTATTCCAAATATCGAATTCCCAGGCCACCTTATAGGTCACTTGTGAGCAGAGAAGTTGCTCAAAGTACGCACAGAGAATTTCGTTTGTCCTCTGCACGCGGTGAACTCTTTTTGCGTACAATTGGTGCTATTGAAAATAAGAAATATAAGTTGTTTTGAAAGCGATTTCTTTTTATAGTTGACTTTGCCCAGAATAAGTAAATATTTTAAGAATAGCGACCCCGCCCTCTTTTATAAATAATGTTAAATATCTGAAACTGTAGCTAAGAGATTTTGGTTGAAAATAGTGTTTTACCTCGGTCTTTGTTGGGAAGATAATGTTTGACTGTGACAGGCCGCATTGCTGAATCATTCACAAAAATGGAATCAAAGAGAATAAAAGCGGTATGTCGTTTCGAAAAATGATTTCTCGAAAAATGAGTTTTTCAAAAAATGTCTGAATAATTCTTTCGAGAATTTTCGAAATTTTTCGAGAAATTCTCGAAAAATTTTTCGGAAATTTCTCGAGAAAGCGCGAAAAATGATTTGAATGGAAATACGATAAACAACGCGCTTTGCGTTATTTCGGAGTGTCGTTCGAACTAGTTTATTATTATTTTTTATCGAAATTTTCTTGTAAAAATTCTCGAAAAATGAGTTGTTTGATAAAAAATTTCACGAGAAATTTTTCTCGTTGATTTTTCGGAAATTTTTCGAGAAATTTTCGGAACACTTTCTCGAAATGCTTTCGAAACGACCCACTGCTCTCTACTATTAACTCGTATTTGGAAGCGCCATCCTTCAAAATGGCTTGAGAAGTCATCTGAAGTTCCCCATGTAATTCATAGTTCCACTGGCATTCCCCCTCTCCTTCTTGATTTCGCCACATTCCAATTTTCATGTAGTTCTTGCTAGAAAACTGAAATTCTGTATATCGGAAACGAGTAACCTGCTGCTGAAAAATAAAACTACAAAGCAATGAAAAACGGCGTACACTCTCGTCTTCCTGTTCCGGCAGAAGAGAAAAGCGCTTCATTAAAATGGCTGGCTCCGCGAGCATTCTCTTCGATTTTCTTCGTGAATCATCTGAATTCGCTCCATACTGCGAATCACTGAAACTCCAATTAAATTTCAAAAATAACCAAAAGGCAGGCATTCAAGAAGAAAGCAGCTGAAAAATTAATGAAATAGACGGTGAGCCGCTGATTATTAACTGGAATTCAGATTCATGGCTTGTTTACATTGCTTTCTGTAATTTTAAGAACGCGTACAGATTCGAAAAATAGTTGTCTGTCACTAGAGCTATGTTATTCGTCCACTCATTTTGGCTCAATCGATTTAGTAAAGTTTAAATTTGAAAAATACTATAACTCTTGAGCAGCCCATTTTTTAATTGGAAAAAGTTGATTTCCAGGAGAAATTTCCTGGAAAAAACCCTGACCAAAGCTGCCATTTTTTTCAGATTTTCCGGAAACTGTCGCAACGAGTGTTACCGTAGTTTGCCTCTTCCCTTCGAGACCACCGACCGCATCGCATGATTTACGGCTCTTTTTTAACGCAATTTTTTCAAGTTTTTTGCAACTTTTTTCGGCTATTTTTTTTGAATATTTCTCCTCAAATTATGGATTCAGACGGAGAAATCGTTGAAAATCTCGAAAACATTCTTGAGCGACAGTTTCCGGAAAATCTGGAAAAATAGCAGCTTTGGACAGTGTTTTTCCAGAAAATTTCTCCTGGAAATCAACTTTGAACATGGCATGAAAATATGGTGATCAATGTGATGTCGCTGAGAACACTTGCGCCTTTGGTGCGCATCATCAAACCAACAGAGAAGACAGACTGAAATTATAAAAATAAGGGCTGCTCTCGTCAGATGCTCACCGAAGAAGCGTTATAGCTGACTGAACTTTGTACTATTTCATGTGCTGGCTCTTAATGAGTCGCCCGCAATTCGATTTTTGTGCGCCGTTGACGCTTGCTCTTTTTCCAAAATGAATGTGGTCAGTTCCACAGGACAACGAACAACTCCATTCGTCTCAATTCATTTGTCGCGTGAGGGATAGCTTAAATGCGGAGCAGGGCAACGATGGTCGCCCCGCCCCAGATTCATGGTGGCCTCGCCTCGAACTCTGATTCAAACTCATGCTCACTGTCAATAAGACAAGATTACATTTTTCTTAAAGTTTTTAGACTGTCAACACGAAAATATATTACTTACAATTTGTATCAAGAAAATGACTATTGCTATGGCTCGAAATGAGCCACTGTGGTTTGGAGCATAACTATTTTCAAATCAAATGGAAAATACTACTCTGGCAAGATCGTAATCTGTTTGGTCTCAAGTTGGTTTTTTTTTTCAAATCAAAAGAAAATTCATTGAGAGGACATCAGATCCGAAGCAGTTAAGTAGCCGGACCGGCAGATTCCGTACTGAAATTACCCATGCCGGCTATCAGGATCACTTTATAAAATAGCTACGCGGAGCTTGTCGAAATCTTCAATTTGCGTATATTTCTAACAGTTTTTCTAACACCGCTCAGTCTCTCTCACTCAGTTTTATGTACCAAGCTCTCTAAATTTGAACTACCGTATTTCCTTTGAATCCATTTTCTCAATAACCTTCTTCATTATTCATTACTATCGAGAAAGAACATTGGATTATCGGGAAATCGAATTTCTCGGAGATCCAACGTACCGGCCATAAAGGTAATATATTGTCGAAAAACCATAATATCATACCTTTATGGCCGGTGTACTGTATGTAGAATGAGCACCGGCAAGAAGAAGAGCCTAGTGGGATGGTGATTTTTAAGCAATCTAATCAGAAGCTGGTAACTTATATATCTAAAAGAGCTTCTGGAACTGCTTCTGGAGCAGGAGCAATACCTTTATGGCCGGTACTGTATCCAGCGAAACAGTTTGGGAGTGAGATTGGTAATGATTACCGGGCCGACGCAATCGGACTATGTATGTATAATCAGCCGATAATTTGATTATATCAATATACATACTTTGAATATCTATTATACAATCTTCGATATTTTTGAGCAGTCACCGCTGCGGAATTTTTTGAACCACCGTTGTGCCGTACGTTTATTAGTGGTTTCTTGGCCAAATGCATCTTTGATATCGCGAGTTGTCTCGACAGCGTTTCGGCCTAGTTTGAACTGGAACAAGAAAATCGTTCGAATTTGCCTTTTATCCATGCTTTTTTGAAATGGTATAAAAAGTGACATAATTATTTCAAGGAAAAATAAATAAGACGAGTAGATAGAGCGAATTACGCTCTTTAAAATGATATATAACACGATCACAGATAACCAAAAATTTTATTCAAAAATCTTTCACAAAAGTAAACAACATAACAACGCAATAACTTTTCCATCAACCTAATAATACCTTTATGGCCGGTACTGTATCCAGCGAAACAGTTTGGGAGTAAGATCGGTAATCAGCTATAATCAGCCTCAATATACTTTGAATATCTACAAACTTCGATCTTTTTGAACAGTAATTAGCCATTTGCACCGCCAGTTTGCACGCGCTAGTTTCAGCGCGGATGGAAAAATGTGGGGGTATGTGAAATCGGAACAAAATGAGAATAGAACTCGTAGGAAATTGGAACACGATGAAAATAAAACTGTTAAAAAAGAAAACTGTATTGAATTGGAATTGATAGGGAATTAGAATTCTTTTAAAGTAAAACTGCCTGCAAGTGGAACTGTATGGAATTGGAACTCTGTTCAATGGAGCGCGTTTGCTTTACAAGAGTATTTTTAGTTGATTTATCGCTGAGAAAAGTACTCTTGTAAAGAAAACGCGCTCCATTGAACAGAGTTCCAATTCCATACAGTTCCGCTTCCATGCGGTTTTACTTTAAGGCAGTTCTAATTCCCTATCAGTTCCAATTCAATACAGTTTTCTTTTTTAACATTTTTATTTTCATCAAGTTCCGATTTCCTACGAGTTCTATTCTCATTTTGTTCCGATTTCACAAACCCCCAAAATGTCGCATGCATCCTACTACTACCTACTCATCCTGCTTTGCTCCTTCTCCGTTTCAACTCCTCCCATTTCCTGTGACTTAATTCTGGCAGAAAAGGGGGGAAGAATTAAATAAATATAACTCGTTCCCTTTTCTTTTTGCTTCTCTGTTTGTGATCACTGTTGTCATTCGATCTATTGACGCGCCTTTCAAAAAAAAAAAAGTTGTGCGAACGACGAGTAGGCTCGTTTACGGCTCAGAGGAGAGAATGAGGAGGAGATAAGCGTCAACGAAGGTTTGCATTCCATTCGGTGTTGATATCCGACCAATCGACTTCTTTTCCAAACCATCTGCAAACACCGATGGCAAGTTTAATGGTTGTATGTGGACTCAAAGAGCCGGGAAGAGCTTTCAAAATGTCGAATTTTTAGCCACGTCACGTTTTCCTCAAAAAAACTCGTTTTAATTGAGCATTTCATAAATGATGAATTTATTCCTCTAAAATAGTAGCTCACTACCAGTTTGTCGTTACGAAAAATGATTTCTCGAAAAATGCGTTTTTCGAAAAATTTCCGAAAAATTCTCGAGAAATTTTTCTCGTTGATTTCTCGAGAATTTTTCAAGAATTTTCGAAATTTTTCGAGAATTTCTCGAAAAATTTTTCGGAATTTTCTCGAAAAATTTCTCGAGGAATCGCGAAAAATGATTTGAAGGGAAATACGATTAACAAAGCGCTTTGCGTTATTTCGGAGTGTCGTTCGAACTAGTTTATTATTATTTTTTATCAAAAATGTTTTTTTTCGAGAATTTTCGAAATTTTTCGAGAATTTCTCGAAACATTTTTCGGAAATTTCTCGAAAAATTTCTCGAGGAATCGCGAAAAATGATTTGAATGGAAATACGATAAACAACGCGCTTTGCGTTATTTCGGAGTGTCGTTCGAACTAGTTTATTATTATTTTTTATCAAAAATGTTTTTTTTCGAGAATTTTCGAAATTTTTCGGAAATTTCTCGAAAATTTTTTCGGAATTTTCTCGAAACATTTCTCGAGGAATCGCGAAAAATGATTTGAATGGAAATACGATAAACAACGCGCTTTGCGTTATTTCGGAGTGTCGTTCGAACTAGTTTATTATTATTTTTTTATCAAAAATGTTTTTTTTCGAGAATTTTCGAAATTTTTCGGAATTTTCTCGAAAAATTTCTCGAGGAATCGCGAAAAATGATTTGAATGGAAATACAATAAACAACGCGCTTTGCGTTATTTCGGAGTGTCGTTCGAACTAGTTTATTATTATTTTTTATCAAAAATGTTTTTTTTCGAGAATTTCTCGAAACATTTTTCGGAAATTTCTCGAAAAATTCTCGAGAAATGCTTTCGAAACGACACACTGCTCACTACTGAAAAAAAACAAAAAAATATATAGCCTTTTGTGAAAAACAAAATTTTGAGAAATATGCCTCTGAAAAAACATTGAGAGAGAATATTTTCAGATTTCGAGAAATCTAGCGGCTCTGACCAATAATTTTCTAGATGCCAAAGCTCTTTATGATCGTTTTCTTAACACAAATGTTATTCTACAAGCTAAGGGTACAAAATCTTCTTTGCAGCCCGTACCACTTCGGAGTTTCTTGAGAGCTAGCTAGTAGAAATCCTTTTAAAAATTAACGAAAAAGTGAAAATTTTCAAGTTTTCCAATCATAAGTAACTCATTCGGAGCTTATGACCTTAAATACTTATTTCGAGAGGCATCAACAACGGGAAAACGCGCTGTGAGTGAGCCCTGCCAAGGAGCCAAAAGGAGTCAGCTCTATACAAATCCTCTTGTCTCGTTCTTTGTCTCATTTTGAAATCCTGCCTTTGTAACAACCAATTTTAATCTGTAAGCCCATGCATTCCTAATAGAAGGCCACCACGCACTGCTATTTTGTATCAACTTCTCTCGCCTTTCAGCAGTGTTCGCAATGATAGATTCGTCTAGCATCGCGATGTTAAGGAAGGCTGATTCATTCTTAATACTTCCCTTAATACTGCTCACTATTTGATACAGTATGATTCGAATCAATCGTCAGCGGAGAAGGGCGGAATTCCGGATTCCGCCGTTTTTTCATTCCGTCTCCCGGATTCCAGATTCCGTGAAAGAAACATTTTTCCGTTTTCCGTTTTCCGGATTCCGAGTTTCCAAAATCCAATTCCGCCCTACTCTGCTTACAAGGTCTGAGTTGGGAATTTGGGGGGGGGTTTCAATTAAAGTGCACCAACTTTGGAGAAACTTTGTGCTAACATTGTGCAGATTTTGGCGGAAATTGAGTTCTCTTTCCAGAGCTATACATCTGTAGGCAGTGATCGTAGGGAAATGTGGTTAAAGGCAAATGTGGAGCTCTAGGGTTCACTCGAAAATTCTTGAAACAAGAGAAAACTAGTTTTGACATTGAGGGAAGTAGTCAAAGTTGCAGTTTTTCGGCTAAAAAACCCAAATGTCATATTTCATTGGCCGCTTGCTATCGTGATCTATAAGTTTCAGATTAATTAAGGTTCAGATTTTTTCAGATTTAATTTCTGCAGAGAAGGGTGGAATTCCGCATTCCGGGTTCCGCCGTTTTTTTCATTCCGTTTTCCAAATTCCAAATTCCGTGAAAAACAATTGTTTTCGTTTTCCGTTTTCCGTTTTCCGTTTTCCGGACTCTGAGTTTCCAAAATTCAATTCCGCCCTACTCTGCAGAGAAGGGCGGAATTCCGAACTCCGGATTCCGCCGTTTTTTCATTCCGTCTTCCGGATTCCAAATTCCGTGTAAACAATTGTTTTCCGTTTTCCGTTTTCCGGATTCCGAGTTTCCAAAATCCAATTCCGCCCGACTCTGCAGAGAAGAGCGGAATTCTGCATTCCGCATTCCAGATTCCAGATTCCGCCGTTTTTTTCATTCCGTCTTCCGGATTCCAGATTCCGTGAAAAATATTTTTTTTTCCGTTTTCCGTTTTCCGGATTCCGAGATCTAGTTCCGCCCTACTCTGATCGTCATTCTGCTCAGATATCCGTCAAAATGTTTCTCAACTCTTTGCATCTCACTTCCATGTTATTCACTTTTGCTCTCCAATGGCAAACATCTAATTTTCAGTCAACCAACAAAACATAGAATTCAAAAATATATAGTCACAAATAGCCCCTATAGTATTACCCTATAGTCACCATAGATCAGTTTCAGATGAATCAAAGAAATTCGATTCATTAAATGAAACATTTAATTTCAGTTTCTTCTTCTTCTTCTTCTTGAAACGAAGCTCCGCCTACCAATTGACCCTATTTGAACCGCCGATATATCAGGTTTCGGTTGGTCTCTTCTCCAAAAGTTTCAAGTTTCGTGGCGAGACTTCTCGTGGACTTGTCAATTCATAGGGTGCATTTCTAGGCCATCCTTTTATTGTCTTCATCGTCTTTTTTTTAAGAATCTTAGAAGGCGTTTCGCGAGAGTGCCAGAAGCGGAAAAGCACTTTGAGGAATGCGCTCCATGATCTGAGAGAAAAAGAGACCATTGTCTAAAGGAAAACAAGTATAATATAACTAAGGAGTCTGAAAGAAGCAAATATTTTGTTCCCGAGACAGCCACCAATTTCGTCCGTTCTGATTATACACTCCTTCGACGACTGGTTAGCATGAATTGTTGATCGTATTATTCGTAATGTATTCCGCACCCCCACCACCCCCCCCCCCCCGATTGTCGTATCGTCTTTCTTCCTGTTAGTGAGCGATGTGCTCTCGTCTTTTTAAGGGCACAAAGCGGAGTGCTGAGCGCTGAGAATCAGAGGAAGGAAGATGACAAAAATTGGATTAAATTCAGAATAAACTGTCTTAACCCCATTCCGCCCAATCGGATGCTGACGGGGCAAAGACGAACACTTCATTCTCCGTAAATCCAGGATTTACGATTCCATCTTTTTTTGAAGAATTATGAAATAAATCATCGTTTTGCATGCACTGCGTTAGCTAAAAGTAGTTGTTCATTCACTTGAATCCGGTGCTTGCTACGTGAGCTCTTTCTCCTTTCACTCCGTTTTAAAAGTGTACAAGGTCTGAGTTAGGAGAAATTGGAGAGGGGGTTTCAATTAAAGTGCACCAACTTTGGAGAAACTTTGTGCTAACATTGTGCAGATTTTGGCGGAAATTGAATTCTCTTTCCAGAGCTAGGTAATTTTACAGAATCGCCCCCCCCCACACCTCTATCGGTCCCCCATAACCGGAATCACCCCCCCCCCCCAACAGTTATGTTTTCGATTACTTTTGGATGAGGGGACTATGAAGTGTGCTTCACCGTTAAAATTTCCATGAGATTTCGATTAATTAATCGGTGAATTAACCGTTAAAAATTCACCGCTTTTCACGGGTAATTAACCGAGTAAAAAAATTTTAACCGGTTAACCGCAGGTGAAACGGTTAACCGATGAGAAGTTTTGCTAAACAACGCGCGCGCGTATAATTGGAGTGTCGTTGTTGATTTTTTTTTTCCTTTTTCAATATTTTTGTTGGTTTTCCCGGAATTCACTTTTATGGCCTAAAATTTGATTTTGGATGATGTGCTCTCTCGGTTAACCGATGGTGAATTTCCCGGTTAATTCACCGGTTAATTAACCGGGTAACCGTGGGTTAATTTAACCGATTAATTGTTCGATTAAAAAATAAAATTCACCGGTTAACCGTCGGTTAATTAACCAGTCAATTAGCCTTTAGCTTTCACCCCTTAATCGAGAAAATTTTTAGCCGGTGAAGCACACTGTGGGGGACTAATCTGTAAGGTATAAAGATCCGAATTGCCCCCCGCCTCTTGATGTGAGCAGCGACACCGGAAAAAAAAGGTATTCTTTCACAATGACCCCACATTATATCTTTGTTCTCTTCCACTGAAATGAACCGGAATCACCCCCCCCCCACAATTCCAGAATCACTCCCCTCGATTCCAGAATCACTCCCCACAGTTCCAGAATCACTCCCCACAGTTCCAGAATCACCCCCCACGATTCCAGAATCACCTCCCACGATTCCAGAATCATCCCCCACGATTCCATAATCATCCCCCACGATTCCAGAATCATCCCCCACGATTCCAGAATCACCCCCCACGATTCTTGAATCACCCCCCTCGATTCCAGAATCACCCCCCACAATTCCACAACCACGCCCACGATTCGTTTCGACGGGATTTATACATCTGTAGGCAGTGATCGTAGGGAAATGAAGATAAAGGCAAACGTGGAGCTCTAGGGTTCTCTCGAAAATTCTTGAAACAAGTGAAAACTAGTTTTGCCATTGAGGGAAGTAGTCAAAGCTCCAGTTTTTCGACTAAAAACCCCAAATTTGATATTTCATTGGCCGCTTGCTATCGTGATCTTTAAGTTTCAGGTTAATTGAATTTGCGTCACTGATTTGAAACGCAGTAGAAAAACCGCTTTATTGGATAAAATTTCATCAAAAAATTGGCAAAAATTCACATTTTGTGGCCATGTCGCCTGTCTTCAGGACCTTCAAGAATCATCTTTAAGCTTGCCGAGCCGGGCCTATTTGAGGTTTCCTCTTCACTTTTTTTTTGCAAAATTGATATAATGAATCTAATTATTGAAATGGAACTATGGATAGAATGTCCTTCAGACTGGAATCCTTAAAAAGCCCGAGCCCAACTGATCCGGGCTTGACCACACTAGTGATTCTGTTGTAAATGTGTATAACTTGAATAATATTCCATTTAAATCAATTCATAGAGCACGCCGAGATCTATAATTTGCGGTATTTTCAGAGCTATTTCAGTCCAACAAGTGGTAGGCGTGCTCCGCCGCATCACAAGTTTTTCTATAGCGACTTTGCTTCTTTTAATGCAGGAAAGCCGCGGACTATTGATATACATATCTGCAAATTCAACGTCCCATCATAGCCTTCCACGACTTCCGCGAAATCTAGAAAATTCTGTTTCACATCCGCTGACTTCCGTGTATCTACGTCCATCTACGTGCTTCGTTCAGCAATCTTTAAATCACTTCTTTTGAACGTTTGATGCTGAAAAATGGCTCATACACTTCCATAATCTCGTCATCAATTTCCAGTGTCCACCGGTCGCTGGAAACCAGAAATTAAACATAAAACAAGCAAAAAGCCGCATCGTTCCATAAATGCCATGGATCACAGTTCGCCTCTGTCTTTTCCGGAGCTTCAGAGACTCAGAAATAACAAAAACAAACGGGAATATTGCAAAATGTTCTTTTTGGCGTGAGCTGACGATATTTTCCATTCTTTCCCAACCAATAGCGCAGGAGGCTGTTTCACGCTTTTCCCACATGAATATTTCAAGGCATTCTTTCATTTTTCTTTCTGAACAGCCCATTTGCCTTAAAACTATATTCTCTTCTATAGGCCTTCATTTTTTGTCCGACGATTCTGTGATCTGTGACGTCATGTCTATCGCGTACCCTTCACAAATACCTTTGAAATACGGCATTATGCGTAAGGGTCTCGCGTGACTCGATTTTTGCCAAAATTGCTGTTTTGCCCCGGAAAATATGGTGTGCAACGAGAAATAGTGGTCATGAAAATGAAAAATGATAACATGAATGGCTAGGGCTTGATGTAAGGCTTCCACGAAAGACGAAGACAAAAAGTGGTCTTCGTTCGTCTTTCAGTTCGTCTTCCATTCGTCTTACCCAATAGCGCAATAAAGTTGTCAACACACTGCGGAAGACGAATTCAAGACGAAGATGAGATTTTGCCCACTTGAAACTTTCATTTTTAACGAAAAAAATGAATTTTTAGCCACCGAGTTTTAGCGGTCAATTCGGACTCCCGGTGGACGTGGGGAGCCAATATTCCCCTTTCATAATCCTCCAACGTTTTTCCACTTTTCCATTATTAAACTGTGATCGATATTCTCTCTGAAAACTGAAAAGAGCATTAAGAGCTCTCCAGAAGTAACATTTTTTTCTCGAATTAGACGGAAAATGTACTACAGGGTGGCAGCCATGTACGGTTACACAACTTTGCGTGGATTCTGGCGCATGAGCACAAGTCGCTACTGTATCAATTTTATTTTTTATTAATTATTACATATTTATTATTATGTTTTTCAATTTTCTGGTCGCAACTTCCATTTTTAAGGTAATGACGGCTGCTTCACCCCATCGTGGTTCTATTATTAAAATGATGCAGCGGGGTGTGTCGAATTCGGAGATCGCTAAACGGCTGAACGTCAACCGAATGCTTGTTCATCGGACTGTTACTCGCTTCCACCGTCTTCGTACACTTGATGACCGTTCAAGATCGGGTCATCCTGTCACTTTGACGACGCCAAAAGCGTTCGGGAAAGAATCCGAAGAAATCCGGAGCGAAGCATGAGGAAGCTTGCTAAAGACTTCAAAATGAGCCGATATTCTATGGGAATCATTGTCAAAGAGAAGCTGAAGATCACTTCGTACCGTATGCAACACGGCGCATTCCTCACCGAGAAAAACAAAGCTCTCCGAATGCAAAAAGCACGAAAACTTCTTCACGGCACGCACTCAGGCACGCATCTCTCGACACTGTTCGCAGACGAGAAATTTTTCACCGTTGAAGCAAATAAAAATGGCCAAAACCATCGGGTTATTGCAAAAGACTTTCAAACTGCCTGTAAGAACGGAAAAATTCTCAATAAGACATCTCATCCGTCTTCAGTCATGGCTTTTGGTGGAATTTGCTCCGATGGCAAAACCCCGCTGATTTTTGTTGATTTGGGAGCCAAGGTGAACCAAACTTTCTACAGAAAACACATTTTAGAGGATGCAGTTCTTCCGTGGTCCAAATCGCATTACGGAAACCGACCCTGGTGCTTCCAACAAGACGGCGCACCGGCTCATCGCGCCAAGGCCACTCAGCAGTGGTGCAAAAACAATTTTCCTGAGTTCATCTCCTCGTCAGAATGGCCAGCGTCGTCATCCGACCTGAATCCTATGGACTACGCCGTTTGGGGATATTTGACCCAGAAGGTTTCCACCAAAAACTACGCTAATTTGAGCACTCTGAAGGTCTTACTTGTGAAAGCCTGGGACGAAATGGATGCCAACTACCTGCGTGCCGTGGTGGACGCTTACCCGAAGTGATTGAGAGCGGTGGTGAAGACCAAAAGAGGGCGATTTGAAAACTATCGTTAAAACTTGTTTTTGTATCATTTCAATAAACTTCTGTCCAATTTTGGTGAAAATTGAACTTGTTTGAAGACATTTATAACGTTTAAAGCGTGTAACCGTATTTGGATGCCACCCTGTACATAAGAGCTCACCACAGTTTCAGATCACAAGATCAAATGATTTAAGAGTTATAGCGATGCTAGTACGCTCCGCTCATAATATTCAAATGAAACTGCCAGCTTTTGTTTAATCGGAATCGCCCTACCATTCCGCGCACATGGAAGACATACAGAGCAGAGAAGGGCGGAATTAGATTTTGGGAACTCGGAATCCGGAATCCGGAAAACGGAAAAAAATATTTTTTCGCGGAATGCGGAAAACAGAATTGCAACCATTAATGAGGGAATTAAATGATGTAAATGCGCTCTGTTCGCAAAAAATTTTGCGGGAGTTCAAAAAGTATACTTTTCACAAAAATTGAGAATAAAGCATTAAAACTCATAGTTGGGCGGAATTGGATTTTGGGAGCTCGGAATCTGGAATCCGGAAAACGGAATGAAAAAAACGGCGGAATGAGTCCGGAATCCGGAATTCCGCTCTTCTCTGATACAGAGCACTCTCGGCTCAGTGATTGTAGCTATGACCACGCTGGCATCGGTGGTTGAGACTCGCAGGAGGATGGTGAGACCTTGGTGTGGCTAGGTTGATCTTCCCCTTTCATTTACCTTCAATTTATTCTTATTATTTCATATTATTTGCCTATTTATCCTATAATAAACTCTGCTACAGAAACTAGGGTAATAAATATAGCGCCGCATTCAAGACAGTGTAATAACTTTAAATCGAAAGATTTTTTTTTTCTAAAATTTGTTCTCATGCTTCTCTTCAGATTTCTCCGAATTCGCTCTCTGACGGCCTTGACGACATCAGGAGTCGCAGCTCTCTAACACCGGACGACCGCTTCTCCTATTGTCCTTCAAAGTTCTTAGCTTTCTGAACCGAATTTGAGTTCGATTCATCACTGATTTTCCGATGCCTAGCTTCTGAACGATCTCCGAAGAAGTCATCCCCCTCTTTGCGCTATGCACAATAGGAGATCGGAATGGAGACGGAGCCACCATTACCTTCAAAGATAACATAGTTTCGGGAATAGCTAAAAACAAAACACTGAATTTAAAAAAATAATACTGTGAGGCACGCCAACCGTTCTGCAGGCGCCAGAGCTTACGATAAATTGCGGCGCTATATTTATTCCCCACTCTCACGGTGAAATATTTTGTTACTTCTTCAATCGCGCTCCATTGACACGAAAACTCTGCGTCTCTCAGCGAGAGAGTATTGGTCCTCTCGGACAAGAGGGAAGCATTAAAATTTTGAAATGAATTTCGTTTCTTTTGTGATTTGAAAAGAAGCGATTTTCACCGATTTTCTTCGTTCTATTTCTCAAATATAAATAAATAATACATTTTTTCATGATTTCCTTTAATTTCAGATTTTGATCTCTTGTCCGAGAGGACCAATACTCTCTCGCTGAGAGACGCAGAGTTTTCGTGTCAATGGAGCGCGATTGAAAAAATAATAAAATATTTCACCGTGCACTCTGTAACATTGATCATTGTGGATCTAGAGAATAACTCCCAGAAGAGTCCAGGAGTTATAGAAATTCCTTCAACTAACGCCAAGATTGGCTCAAAATGTATGTAAACCAGATTTCACTTTCCCAGTCTGCAATTCCAGCATATGTCTGTTCCACAGCGTTCGCAAGAAGTGACAACTGTTTCGCCAAACGTTTACTGTTACAACTAACTGCTAAAACACTATTTAAAGAACTTTTGTTTTGAGTTGGATGAATTGGCTGAAAAACTGAATGACTCACTCAATTCACATTTTCAAAGAAAGGGAAATCAGATGTATTGAGCTACAAATATTCGTTCAAACAATTCAATATATATATTTTTTTTCCTTTTACGTTTTCTCTGAAAATTGGTGGGTGATAAATAGTGTTACCCAACTTTGCGTGGATCTAGCGCATGAACACAAATCGCTACCGTATCAATTATATTTTTTATTGATTATTACATATTTATTAACACTATTTATCACCCATTCTGTAGGACTTTACATCCCCAAGGAAGCTTTTCAAGATTCCAAATTCAGAATTCCAGCACCGTGGCCTTGCTGCCAATGAATCTCTGGAATTTCAGATCAGGTATTCTTGGCAAGAAAGAAGGAGAGCATCGTAAAATAATTCATTATTTGCTCAAAATGTTTCAGCATCGAATCTCTTACTTCTCGTTTGTTACGTCCCGTCGAACCAGGCGGAACAATGCTTTGTGTGTGAGAATAGTTGTTGGCGGAGGCGGCTCTCCTCGTTTCTATTTTTTGTTTTCGCCTTTTCAGAGAACTAATAACTTTTTGGGCGGCTTCTTCTGAAATAAATGATATTTTCAAAGCAAGCAGCAAGCAGTCAGCGCTAACTTTTTCCGCTTCGAAATTAGTTTTGATGAGAATTGGAAAGCGTGAACCCATCAGCTGTCGCGCAGTGGCCAATTCAAAAATCGCGAGCATTTTTTAATTGGATCATCTGAAATATTCCACTTCCGCTTGAGAATAATTTCGACATTTTTTATAGTCAGTGCAAGAGTTTATAGTTGATTCTGTGAGAAGATTAAGCGAAAACGAAGACAGAGAGCATTTGAGCACTTCTATAGCACCCACTAACAGTATATTCCCAAAATAAATGTCCTTTTGAAGGAATCAGTCGAAAATAGAAAAATTGCTCAGTGATTCTAAACATGTGGTGTGAAACATTATCGAATTTCCAGCTCGTCACAGAATCTTCACGTTCTTAAAGCAGACGCCTTCTTAGTCGTACTACACTACTTTTCACATTCGCTGTGCTATCAAAAACACGAAAACAACGAAATGTTTGCAGACTTTGGATTTTGAGCAAGTCGAGCATGTCTCCTGGTGTGAATCAAGTTTCAGACAGAGAGCTTTAGTTATTCTAGCAATGCAGACGTGCGAATTCAAGCAAAAATGCTAAAGCTAGACTCAAGGTGTATTGTCAGAAATACAGAAATATCCGGCGGTGAAGCCATCAGATTCTGGAATAATCAGAATTCCACGTGACGACCCTCAGAAGAAGAGTTGAGTAACATCGTTATTGCAGCGGTCACAAAGAGGAGGCCGTCTTAATTTTAAGCCTCTCTTTGATCTATTGAAGAGAAGTTTCAAGGAGTTTCGACGTTTTTGCCCTACTATTAAATGTGCTCCTCACGACTTTTTCTACCAATTTCTCGATCGTTTCAGATCGCCTCAGATTGCTTAAATTTCCAGCTCTCAAAAATAGAAACTGAATGACTCGACTGTTCTTCTGCGCTTTTTATGCTCTTTATTTGCCACAAGATCTTTGGTTCTGTGGTCTTTGGTCTTGCCTTTAGCACATGTTTCCTGTTTCCTGACATTTATCAAAAATCTCCAGATTCAGATTCCCGCCACTTTGTCTGGAATTGTAGTTCTCCAAAGATAAACCTGGAATATCGGTGCCACCATTTGTAACCTGTGACGTTTTTCTTCGCCGTTTCCCATTTTCTTGACATTTTTTAAAAATATTCTATATAATTATCGGCTGTTGAATTTCAGATTGGCTTTCTATTTTTCTTTAAGTATTTTCTTTTGATTTCTCAATGAGCTAAACGGCGCACATTTCATTAAAAAATGTGATTTCAGCGGGAAAAGTAAAGAGCCCAGGTATGCACAAAATTCGGAGGTCCTACAGTGATAGAAATCATTATTCCGTCGTTTTTCTTTAGAAATTCTTCACGTTCACTTACTACCTTTGTCTCTCAAAATCTTTAACTCTTGGCAACTTTCCGTTCTGCGATTCTGTGATTACATTATTCAGCGCGGTGAGTGAGCACGGAATGGGCAGAAAATGTCAAAATGTTCGGTGACTAGCGCTTGGGCAGCCATTTTATACGGACCACGAAATCAAAAGAATTATAGCTATAGAGCAAATGTGCACCGGGCTAGATTTTGGCAGTGTTGCCCAAAGCAGGTCCACTGATGAAGCGCGCATTTGTGTTAACAACTGTAGCATATCGAACTTCCAGCTAAGGCTTCCATTTGCGCGAAATTTCAGCCGTATCGTCTCATCTTCGTCTTTGTCTCGTCTTCTTCTTGAATTCATCTGACGCCGTGTGTTTTAAACTTCTTCATTGCGTAAGACGAATGCAAGACGAAATGAAAGACGAACTAAGACGACTTTTTGTCTACGTCTTTCGTGGAAGCCTTATTTTTTGGGATTAACTGCTCGCATAATGCAAGAGAAAAAACTCAACTTGCAACATTGCCGTCGTAGGCGTCCAACTGCTCAACCTGCCGCGCATTTTGCCCATATCATGCCCATTCTCTGCACTGAATTAGGCTCTACTGTAAAACATCCCTGTGTGCTCCAACATTATGCTCCAAAAATGTTGGTTTTCTATTCACTTGTCTTGCTTTTTGTTTACCCTGAATGTGTTTTACTTACTGCTGATTTCCTCGATATATTGAGACTTCCTTTCGCAGTGAGTCGGACCATCTAATGGGGGGGGGGGGGTCGTCGGACAGGCCGCTTTTGATCTCAAATAATCCATACTTGAGCCAGTTTCGTTCATCTTTCGTGAGTTCTTCGCATAATGTGCCCGACCCATCCTATTTGCTTTTTTTTGATGTATAGTTAAGTGGGTCCACGACTTTGGAGATTTTTCGGACTCCTTCGTGGTGTAAGTCAGGGTCAGTAATATTAATATTCTTTCTAATGATGCATGCGCCACACGGATTCTTTCAGCGACGCTCTGTGGAACGGTCCACGTTTCAGATCCGTATGTCAGCGCGGGAAGTGCGATGTTCGGGGACAGATGAGAACATGGGTGTTGTTGAACGCTGCACAGACTGCCCTTCTTCTTCTGTGGAATTCTGGTCTAGCTCATTCTTAAGTGCTCTTTGAAATCTTTTATTGCACATGCAAGCGCACATAAACCAAATTTGGCGATTTTCAGCAGTGGTCAAAGGCAAAAAACGCGTACTTCTTGGAGATTTTAGAGGGAGAGAGAGAGAGAGAGAGAGAGAGAGAGAGAGAGAGAGAGAGAGAGAGAGAGAGAGAGAGAGAGAGAGAGAGAATGGAGCATTTTTTTCAGAGATTGCTCATTGCTTACTTAATTGGACTGAAAAAAAGCGATGGAATTTTCTTCGGAAACGTCGTTCCATATCTCCGAGTTTCACTGATTCCTATGATCTTCCTCTGATTGATAGATTTTTCTCGGCAAATGCAGAAGATATCTTTGGCAGTAAGCCAAACTCCAGCTAGCCTACTATTAATGCAAGAATATAGTCACTTCATGAGGAAAAGAAGCTTTTGTCTGAAAATTGGTTGCATCAAGTATTCTGGAGTACGTTTGAAGTCCTCCTAATGGAGCGTTTCACTCACAGACAGCAGCGTAACAAGTGGCGAATGCACGCGACAATAGGTTTTGAATGAGCGGGAAATCGAATTTCTCCCGTTCTCTGTGCCGGCTTCCCACTTCATCGTCTTATTCATCTCATTGCAGGGCTTTGTTCTAAATTTTCAGCTAGAAACTGTTAGAATTTCCGAAAATATCCGGTTGACTCAAAATTGAGCTAATTAATTAGGAGAGTCGCAACACGTAGATTCTCATATTCCGCCAATACGGATTGTTCTAGAAGCTTCCCAATGTTTCCAGAGCAAAAACTAAAAAGTGGCACGTTAATTTCGACTCGACCTAATAGCTTCTCGTTGCTTTCAGTCATTGCTTCCAGCTCATTTCGTTTTCCAGAGTTTAAAAAATACAAACTTGAGTTTGTAGTCGTGTATAACTTTTAATTATATGTAACCCGACAACTTTGTGAACCTGAGAGATCCCCCATTTGATGGTCTCCAGAATATATAGAAAATCACAGAATTCTCGCGCTGAAATCTGTTCTGTTACTAAGCGCGCCCTTGTAATGCACTTTTTCTGTAGAAGAATGAAATTCCGATTTTAATGTTTTAGTATTGTAAATTGAATTTTGAAAAGTTGCAACTTTCAGCTCTTTGGACTTGAGCTTTACTGCTCCAGCCAGTCTTAAATCATTAAACCGCTTCCAAATCTTTCATTAATCCCTTTTGTATTTCATTGCACTGTTATAATTGCTTTTTTGGACTATTTATTACATTTTTAATTTTCTAAAATGTGAAAGTTGCTTGTTTTTTTTCTTTCATTTTCTTCTAAACCTTTCGTGAGCAGCCTTATTGAGCAGCTCTTTTGCTGTCAGATATCTGGAGTCTCTGGCGCTTTCTGATGGTCATGATGGACAATTCTTCTAAAGCTCACTGAATCTGAAAGAACTCAGCTTGTCAAATGCCGTACAGTCATTTTCACAAAGTTCTTTGGGATTGAAAGAGGCAATCAATCAAAGATTTCTAGATTTGATACATCGATTGAATCTTTTGAGAGCTACTGTGACGATCTGAAATCAAAATTGCTTGGTTCAATGGGCAGTGCGAAATGAAAAGAATTCTAAAAGAAAGAATCGCCAGATGCTTTATGTCTGTAATTGTTTGATTCCTTGCGTATTCTGTAGAATCACTTCAATCGCAACTCGTAACGCAACGAGCTTGTTATAAGTTTATCTTAGATACCTATGTAGAGAATCCAGAAAGTGAGCCACGTTGACACTGATGGAAAGCACAATAGTGATCAGCGAGAATGATTGAAATAAAGCGAAAACAAAATGCTTTTTACGGCTCGAGGAAGACCACTTCCAAACGCGAGACAAATAATCGGAGGAAGAAAAAAAAGATGTGATTCAGTTCAAAAAGATTCAGCGCATCAATCCATCAGTTAACATTAAAAAAAAACTGAAAAAAATCAGAATGACAGACCGGCAAGTTGAACTATAATTCGAAGCCTCAAAATTGGAGTTCGCTTTCAGCGTCTCGCAGGAGCATATGTCCGCACTTCTTAGATATATTGAATCATGATTCCTTCGATTCGTCTAACCGGTCTGATTGAAAGAAGAAGCGCCCCAACCTATTAGGGACGCTCCTCCATGCTTGACGCTTTAGAGCTGGCTGGTATCGGAAGTAAAAGCTACATTCATTCTAAAAAGGGAGTGCACCTGATGCCATCCGTACCATGCATAATTGAATATAGGGAAGGTAAGCTCTGCCCATGCAACGCTAGACATCCCGCCTGAGCTGGTTGTCCCCCACGACGCCCAAAAAACGGGAGCCGTCTGTTAATAGCTCTCTAAGTGAGTGTTCGTTCATTTGGAAAATAGAATTCAAAAGAGCATCACAGAGAATATTGACATGAAGCTCGCTCGATTCTCAGCAGAGAAGGGCGGAATTCCGGATTTCGCGGTTTTTTTCTTTCCGTTTTCCGGATTCCAGATTCCGTGAAAAAAAAGTTTTTTTTTCCGTTTTCCGTTTTCCGGATTCCGAGTTCTCATAATCCAATTCCGCCCAACTATGAGTTTTAATACTTTATTCTCAATTGTTGTGAAAAGTATACTTTTTTGAACTCCCGCAAAAATTTTTGCGAACAGAGCGCATTTACATCATTTGATTCCCTCATTAATGGTTAAAATTCCGTTTTCCGCATTCCGCATTCCGGATTCCGCCGTTTTTTACATTCCGTATTCCGGATTCCAGATTCCGTGAAAAAATATTTTTTCCGTATTCCGGATTCCAGATTCCGTGAAAAAATGTTTTTTTCCGTTTTTCGGATTCCGGATTTCGTGAAAAAAATGTTTTCCGTTTTCCGGATTCCGGATTCCGAGTTCCCAAAATCCAATTCCGTCCTACACTGATGCTCAGCGTTTATCGACGTCTTCTCAGATTCATCAGAGTTTTTACCCCGAAGCATTGTTCTTAATGGAATTAATAGAATACACTTACCTCTACTACTCCACCGCTCTCCCGTGCTCATGGAGCATTCTCTGCCGCGACTAATGACATTAGCGGATGCCCTGAGAAGTACTTATTTCTTGTCTGAAAACATTCACATAACTCAGCGCAGGGAGGTTGATAACGGGGCGGGGAATGGGCAATCAGTGGGCCAGGTGATCAGAGGTTGAGCAGTTTGCGAGTTAGGCATTTTGTCTCCTTTTTGGCCAATGATGTAGCAATAAATAAACATTTTTAACATTGTCTTTATCTGAAAATAGTTATCAGAAAGCCAGTTAGTTGAATACGGCCCAAAACGAGCCAAGCTGTCTTCTGTAAAAGAGTTGAATCTTTCAACTTCATCGTGTTTTATCGTATTTCTGAATGCATCTATCTCCGTCACCCTCTTTCATCGTTTACCTATGTATTAAATCACGCATTTTCCTTCTTTTTTCAGGGTACATAATGGAGGAATTCTCCGCAAATTTCACATCGACTTCTTCAATTGAAAACGAGAGTTCGGAAGAACAGCCAAGTGAGTGATCTTCTTTTTTATTAACTATGATCCTCGTCTGAACCGACGACAGTTTCAGTCGGGAATACACCAAGAAAGCTGTTGAAAAATGACTGATGCGCCTTTAAGCCAGCTCCGAAATTGTTGTTTTTATATCGTTCCTTCAAGGATTTTTGAGAATTTTCACCATTTTTCACATAATTTAAGATTGCTATGCACTGGAGACAAGCTTAGTATTGCACGGTAAGGCTCCCACGAAAGACGAAGACAAAAAGTCGTCTTTCCTCTCGTCGTTCGTCTCCTCGTCTTTTGACTTGTCTTCATTCGCCTTCAGTTTGTCTTGCATTCGTCTAACGCAATGAACGAAGACTTACGCAAGACAGACGAATTCAAGACGAAGACGTAGGCGAGACGAGAGGTCATATTTCGGCTTTCATGGAAGCCTTATTGCACGGTGTACAAATCCTAGGAATTTCGCATTGGAGCGCGTTTATTTTTCTTCCAAAATTCATTTTCCGAAATTATTTGTTTCTTGCATAAACAATTCGATTTTGCTGAAATACTGAAAAAAAAAGTGGTGAAAATGTAGCTCAAATGGGAAAAGACAGTACTTGTGCCTTTGTGCCATCATTTTCAGTTCGTTTCAGTGGAAGAAGAGAGAAAATCTTGTACCTTATTCTTCTTTTTCTTCCTCGGGGGCTGGGGGGGGGGTGGAGTGAGGAGCGTGAAGAGAGAAGTAGAATTTGACTGCGAAAATTACTGAAAAAAAGGGGAAAAAAACAACAAATTATGGTCGGATGGATTTTCTCAGATTACTCACATCTGACATTACTTTTCTGCTGAATTATAAGAGCTGCCTGCCTCTTCTATACTGGAAAATTGAAAAATCTGAAAATCAATGCATCTGTTTGTAGGTAAGTCTTAAAAAATAAATTTCGAATTGAATGAAAGTGAAAATTAGATGAAATCGCGAGATTTGATCGCATCTGGAAGGAAATTCACATTTCTAATTTTCAGACGGTGATATGTCATTTGCCAAGGGCTTCATGACGGTCGTGTACATTGTTGTTTGCCTTGTCGGCACTCCAGGAAACCTTTGGATAATCTACAAACTGTTTCGCGCAAAGTCAGTTTCTATTTTTATCAATCGCAGTAACAGTAACCCGAACTTCATTCCAGACTATGGAGTGGCGCTTCCGTGCAGTTAACAGTCTCCCAGAGGTCGAGAATCTACATTTTCGCGTTAGCCTGCTCCGATATGTTTCTGCTTCTCACTCTTCCCGCCACAGCCAGCTACAACTACCACGGAACATGGATCTTCGGGTCCGCCGCCTGCTACATCATTCGGTCGATTGAGATCTTTGCGAAACTCTTTTCCGTGATCTTACTGACAGTGATGAGCTTGGAGAGATACATCATTGTATGCACAAGGTCAGTTGAGCAGTTATGGGGTTATTCATGATGCATTTTTATGCAAAAAATGCCACTTTAATCTTATTCACGATAGCATTTTAATTGAAAAAAATGCATCGTAGTTCAGTGCTATGTTCAGTTAAAATGCAAGGTGGTGTCGGATATCGTCACCGAGAAAGTCTATGCGCCTTTAATGTGTCGATTTACGAGGTCCTCAATTTTTTGGAGAAGAACTCCTATTGTGCGAAAAATTCACATTTTCAAAAAAAATTAAAATTAACTTGATAAAAATAATATTTTACAGCCAAAAATGAACGACGAGGAGGCGAAAAAGCGTAAAATTACTATGGCAATGGTGAAAAAATAGTAAAATTATTTATTTGAAAGATTAAAGGCGCACAGACTTTCTCGGTGACGGTATCCGACACCACCTTGCATTTTAACTGAATATAGCACTGAACTACGATGCATTTTTTTTCAATTAAAATGTTATCGTGAATAAGATTAAAGTGGCATTTTTTGCATAGAAATGCAGCATGAATAATCCCATAATTCTTTGCTTCAAAACTTCAAAAATCGATTGAATAAGTTTATAAAACTTGAGGGAGGCAAGTTCTACGATTTGCCGTTTTTTTTCGAAATTATAATTTCAATTTTTTGAAAAAAATTTAAAAGTCGCGGCTCGTAGTCGGAGGGAATCACAAGTAAGGCTTCCACAAAAGACGAAAACAAAAAGTCTAAATAGGTTCTCCTGGAATAGTCGCTATGCCGGTTAATGGCGACAGTAATAAAAGCTCTCGGAGAAAAAGAGCCAAATGTTTTGTCAGTATTTCACTGAAACTGTTCAAATTCAATAGCTTCATTGAACGCTTTAAGTTCATTACTTTTCCTTATAATCCTCTTCAGACTTCGCCATGTATACCGTGCATGGATGTCACTGGTGCCTCTAGCTGTCGGAACCATGTTCGGCGTCCTTGTGCCAACCGTTTTCCACTATCTCTATCTCCAGCATTTCTCCGTTCGATACGACTCAGATGTCACTTGGGTTTGCCTGCCTCTCATGTCAAATGACGTGTTCAACACGTTTGCTCAATACACGTTCGTCGTCGGTTTCATAATTCCGTTCGCTATAATGACAGCCTGCTACATCCTTCTCGTTCGCCATGTCAAAACGAAATACAAGATGCGCCGAGCTCAAACGACGACGGCGTTGGGAAGACCCGGAAAAGAGCCGAGATATATGAGTGAAGTGCGAAAGAGCATCTGGCGAATCGCAGTGTTTCACTTCGTGTGTTGGGCACCGTTCTGGGGATTCACAATGCTGCCCAACTATATTGATCAAATCGATCAGTTTTTGAACGGGGAGAGAGAGGAAGAGAGCGGCGGAGAGAGTATTTTGTAAGGAAAAGCTCCAGAATCTCATTGGATATAATAATGAAGCGTTTTCAGTTTGGTCTACTGTCGTCTGGTGTCCAACTGTTTGCCATATATAAACGCGGCAGGTACGAGGAATCACTGACAAGGGAGCCTCGAATAGAAATCCACATGTACTTTCGACTACGGAAAATTCAGTACACATAGTGGCTATCTGCGCAAACTTCTGGAAATTGGGAAAATTTCATCTGAAAATCTGAAAATCGCCCTTTCCTCCCCCTCTCCCCCCCCTTCCTTCCCTCTCTTTCCTCTATGCATTCCCCACTGTTGAAAAATAAGCAGCGGTGGCCGAGTGGTAAAGAGGGGGGATTCGAGTAAATGAATTGAGGGTTCGGTTCTGCTTAACGGAATAATTTTTTTTCGCTTTTCTGATTTTGCTTTTTTTTAATTTTAAAGTAAAGTTTTAAAGGATTTTCAGATGGAAATATCTTGATTTCCAGAAGTCTGCGCAGATAGGCACTATGTGTACTGAATTCACCGTAGTCGAAAGTACCTGTGGTCGAATTTTTTTTTAAGTTAGGGGGATTTTTATTCGAGGTTCCCTTGTGATTGTTCTTCAAAAAACTTCAAGTTTCAGGCAATTGGGTTTTATATGCACTTCTCAATGTGGATGTTCGAAAACATATCTATAATCAGCCGACGAAGAAGAGAAAGTTCGCATTAAAGTTCAATCCAGTAAACACATCATCGAATTGCTGAAACAGACTGGGTGGCGAATCCGAAATTCGCGTAATATAGCGGAAAATGATCACCTGTCTCCAACGGTCTCTGGTCGGGTAAGAGTGCGCCATCGATCACGCTTAATGTGCATATTTATGAATTCAAATGGAAAATAAATGGCTTTCAAATGAACATTCTAATACAATGAAAACGAAATTAAAGCATAACCATATCATCGGAATCTCTTCTGAAAGTCGTCGAATCCTCGGCAGCCAGTTGCCTCACTCGATCCGCATTTGACGCCGCTCTGTCTGATGCCGGCTGATTCGAGGCGCACAGAAGGCGGCGGAGCAGAAATGTGGTGGCTGGGAGGACAAGACAAATCGGCAAAACTATTATCATAATGACAATCTAAAAGCGATGAGCACGTTTGTTGAGTGATTTGAAGACTCTAAGCGTACCCAAACTCTCATATGAAAACAGCATTCCTTGTTCAAATGGCCGCAGCACTTGTAAAAGGACAAGAGAGTTTCTTCGGGGCACTGATTTCCCACTCGATTCGTCGGACACCATATCGCCTCACTCTCTGATGCGGCAGTCGTCTGGAGCATTTATATTCTGAATCAACCCTACGCTCTCGCCTCCTACCGTAGTCTCTATAGAGCTCTTCGTTCCGGCTTCTTCAACGGAATCATTTGCAAGTGACAATAAGAAATGCGAAAAAGCAATTAGTAATCGTAGGAAACTAATGAAATATGAGTACAACAACGATTTTCGTCTAGAAAAGAGCATGAATAACGCGATCGATAGAGCATTTCGGTGCACAATTGAGAGCACGAGCCGACGGTCATTTCTGTGTAATTTCAACCAATTTACAGAAGTGGTTTTCTCTCCATACTATTTTAAAATGCCGCTGAACTAAACGAGTTTAGCTTTTTGAAAGGGACAATCGGCGTTCCCTCTATTTCAAGGGCATTTATGAGTTGATCTTAAACTAAGCCAATTACTCGCTCAAAATCGTGAAAAAATCTCTTTAAATTCGAGATTCTTAGCTCTCGAAAACGACTGATTAAAATGGATCTTTTCTTGCTGCATTTCGCTCTTTTAAGATCAGAAATAATGTTTTTCTTTAATTCTGAAAAACGGATTGAATTGGCTCCCCATGCGATAAAAATCGTCCGCTCTCAGGAAGGAATCGGCGTGCTGTCCATGGCCTGGAGAAGCTTTGCGGGGCTCAGACATGTCTAAGCCATATTTTATATAGAGCTAGACGGCCGAGAAAATCAGACTTCCAGAGCTATAAATTGCTTCTATCATAAATCATAAATGTTCAACATGCTTACAGGGTGGGGCATAAATATAGCGCCGCATTCAAGACGGCGGTCACGAAGACTTGTAGTCCTTGGATCGATACACTGAAATGATCAAACCCTCAATTTTATATGCTTGTGAGCAACAATAGAGCTGTAGAGAAAAGTTGGGAGTAGCACAAATCTTGCAGATTCTGATAGCAATGACCGCGTCAGCGTAAGTACACGGTGGGGCATAAATATAGCGCCGCATTCAAGACGGTGTAATAACTGCAAATCGAATTATTTTTTTCTGAAAATCAACCAAAATGTGTATGAATCAACAAAAAAAATTTATAGAATTAACAGTTTTCGAATCTTCCTCCTTTCGCATTGATGACCGCCTGAAGTCTCTTCGGGTAAGAATCGACGACGGCACGGTGGTAGTCAACGTCTAAATTGTCCCAGAGCGATCTTCAGGGCTTTGTTGTGGTTTAATAAACATTTTTATTGATTTTCAGAAAAAAATCATTCGATTTGAAGTTATTACACCGTCTTGAATACGGCGCTATATTTATTTCCCACCCTGTAGTTTGATTTCGGTAAGTTCCACCGATCAACGGTCTCCCCATTTTTGAAGATGATACTGTTAATTTGGGTTTAATGACGTCATCACCGCCATATTTCATTGTTTCAATGTGAAAATGACCGGGGACAGTTGTCTTACGAGATCATTCATGCCATTTGCAGCAAATCTTGTAGAAAAGTAAGCGAAGGTGAGACAAAGAAAGAGAAAAGTGAAGGTCATATATACAACACGAACCGGAATGTATTCTCGAAGTATATATAATAATTACTACACAAATAGACACTGCGGAATGGAAAGAATTGTGTGCGAATTTCGAATCATTCGCGAATTACATCGGTCTGAAAGCGTAGCATGTGACATCGTCATTGGCCACCTGGCAGTATGTTTCAGTGTAGGCGACGTAGGAGAAGTCTCCCTTGGCGCAGATGACGTTGAACTTTCCAAACATTTTCTCTTCTACGGCTTTCTGAATAGCACGCTTCGATATGGATGGATCACTGTTCATATTCTGAAGAAAGTTGGTAAGATTTGCACAAAAGAATTTTCAGCTCTACCTTTTCCATTGTTCTTCTGAGTTTCTTACTGTTGCATGTTGGATCTTCTTCTTGTTCCTCCGTGGTGAACAACTGAAAATCAGATACATTACTTGATTTGCAAAAAAGGTTTTCTTATAAATATCACCTTTGAGCCATGGGTTCTGTGTCTGGCCATAAATCTGCACGGACTTCCACAACGACAACAACAGTCATTCGCTGGTTGCATAGCGTATTGAGCAAAGACTGGAGCCGGTGCATACGACTGGCATGGCGAGTACATTGGTGGCGGAGGCGGAGGTGGTGGGCACATCGGCGGTGGTGGCGGAGGTGGTGGTGGTGGACATGGTGGGGGTGGAGGACAGAATTGTGGTGGACAAATAGGGGGAGGTGGACAAGGAAGAGGAGGCGGAGCACACATTGGTGGTGGAGGTAGAGGGCACGGTGGTGGACCCATTGAACAGCATCCTCCGAATGTGGAAGTGGTCAATGGTACTAACGAGAGAAGAATTGAAATTGGTAAAAGCATCTGGAAGAATGATTAAAAAAACGTTATTTTTCATACAAGAATGGTACGAATTTTTATTGAATTAAAATGATCGAGAGAGAATAAGAGACGAGAAATGAAGAAAATTTGAAAGAGGAAAAGGTTCAAATAGGTTTCTAATCGGCACCGGCCTATCTCTTCAATAAGATTTTGAAAACAAAGAAAAATGCCATTTTCGCGGCATCTTCAACTCCTTTTATACCTATACAACCTGACCCTGACTTTTCCTCCTTGTACCGCCTCCAAATTTCTGCCATCGAGAATTTGACCCTCCATAACTCGTTTCTAAGACAGCTTCTACACCACTGCGAATTGGATGAGTAATCATGTTACGTCATCTACAAATTATAGCTATGAATAAGCGAATGCAGCTGTTTCCTGTTTTGCATGAACACCTATTCTGACGCTTTTTGCTTCAGTAGTCGGAATCCTCCGACCGTCCTCTCTATTTAACCGAACGACCATATTACCCAAATAAATTGAGTAATGCAAACCAAAAACTGTCAAGGTCTTATTGTAAAAAATTCGTCACGCGTCATTTCTTTATTCATTTTCATTCAATCATCTGTTTGACATCGAAACAACTTTCTCAAGTTGTCTTTGCTTTATTTAGATGCGACAACTTTCTAATAACAATCCGTTTATGTTTTATGTAACAAAAACAAGAAACAAACACAAAAAGGCATTTACTTGGCCTTCTTGGCACGAATTTTACGAAGGTAGAAGTCAAGTTCTTTTCCTTCGAGAATGTATCCGTTGGCTTGTCCGACTTGTCCAGGGGAAGAAGAGATACGAGCTGCAAATGTATGTTTTTTAAATGAATAATGAAATAGTAGGCTTACCGAGAAGACGTCCAGTGTTAAATTGTTCGACGAGAAGGGAATCAACAGCAGCAGTCTTCTGACGGTCAGTATATTTCTTCAAGGTATGATTCGATCTCTTCACGTTAACAGTAGCGTTGAACTCCTCGGAAAGCTTAGCGTTCTTCTTTCTAGCCAATGGAAGGGCATAGTGGGCTTCATACCACTGACGGAATGGAGCAGCATCAACACTGACAATGGCTCCCTTAACGAGTGTCTTGGTACGGACTAACTCGTTGTTGGTAGCGTTGTACATAGTATCAACGATACGGGTCTTGCGAGTTGTCTCTGAAAACTTCATTATACTTAACTTTTTCAAGAACATGTGATTTGAGAAATATTAAAATAAAGTAAAACCAACTCTCAGAGGCCCAAGAGAAGTTTCCTGCATCGAGGCGAAGAGCTCTGTATTTGAGGTTTCCTCCACGAGTGCGAACGAGACGAACACGGTGAGCTCCAATCTAAAATATATGAAAGAAATATTTCAAACACTTAAACAAAGATATACAAAAGTTCTCATAGAAATATAAAAATACCTTGGTGTTGGCAGCTGGGCGTCCCAGTTCGAACTTCCTTTTCTTGTGTGGAACCGGGCGAGTAGCTCCGGTCTTGAAGCGCTTATGCCAAGAATCGCGCGAAATACCCATGCTGAAAACATTAACGGTTGAAAGAAGAGATGTAAGAATAATACGAAAAGCGAGCAAGATGTAAGTCCGAAAATTATTTTTCAACCAAGACTAGGTTTTGCATAGCTGTTTAAAATTATGAGCAGAAGAAAGTAGATTGTTTTAATTTTAATTGGTTTGTATATTTTTTTTGAAAATAGAATATGCCAAAAAGAAGTAAAAAACCAATGAAAAAATAGAAAAGGAAAACTCGGGCCTAAAATTCATAGTTGGAAATAGTGAGCGCTGTGTGCTAAATACGAGGGAGGTTCGCTGCGAGACCTGCCGGCGGCAAAATGCTGTGTCCCTTTGAAAAAAATTTTGTTTTCTTGGATTGCACTCCAATTCCATCCATTTCGCCTATTAAGAGGAGACTTAAAAGCTTTTTTATCTGTGTAAAAATGTAATTCTATTTTTTCCAATGCTAAATAGCCACTTTGCTAATTTTAAATATAAAATTAATACGTCTTTTATAAATAATTATTTATTGTGCAATAAACGTGTCTAGCTAAAACTGCTAGCCGACTCATCTGATTTTCTTATTTTTTTCGAAAGTTACTGTGGGAAAACTTTACGAGAATAGTATCACAAAATATGTAAAGAATAGCTCTCGGACGGAGAAAAAACGATAAACAAGAAAGTGGTACAAAAGCGAACAGTACACGAAGTTCTAAACAAACGTCTTAAAAAAAGCAAATAAATGAGCTTCTACAAGCGGAATTTTCAGATTGGTCATTGAAATCATGTGGAATAGTTGATGTTAAGAGTTTCTCAGAAAATGTTTCAGAAGGATGATGATTGAAGCTGAGCCAAAAACTTTGGGAGTTGCTGTAGTGTAATGCAAGAATCTTCGAATGTTGAAGCAGAGGCGACGATCTGAATTTGAAGCTATTTATGCAAGATTTAGTATATATATATTTTTTTAATTTTCAGACGATTTTTTTTTACAAAAATAGCAAAAATAGATTTAAATCTTTGCACAGACGGGGTGCCGATCTCTGCTTACTGCCTCTTGTCCCCGGATAAAAAAATGTTGTTATATGGGGAAAAAAAAAGTTTCTCGGCTAGTTTTCAATAAATCAAAAAGCAGAAGTCGAAATTCAGAGCGAATATTCCCGAATAAATTTCAAAAATTAAATTGACTGAAGCGCTAGTTTTCCGCACGTTACGAAAAAAAGACCTGAGCTCCGAGGTATGCTGCGTTGTATCTCCACGGGCTAATGTTAACTTGAGTGTGAATTGTATTCGGAACAACTGTAGAGAGCTCTTGCTCAAGCTTCTCAGCAAGACCGGGCATAAGCGACGCTCCTCCAGCCAAGTAGATATTTCTGAAATTATTTTTCGGATCCTCCCAGATATTTATGAATCTCACCTGTATAGCGTCCGGCGGCTATCAATTGGGCTTTGAAGAATTGCTTCATGGATTAATTGGTGAAGCCCTTTGGTGTCTAGTCCCCATTTCTTTGGTTTGAACAACCCTTCGGTGCATAAAAATCGGGAGTTGTCAATGTCGAACCGCGTCTGCATTCCAGAAACAGGCCTGAATGCGTCTAAGGAGATTCGAGTCTCTTTGTTTTCTGATTTCTCTTCTTTTTGATAGTCTTCTGGCACATAAGTAGTCTAAAAATTCTGATTTGAAATCCACGGATATCTATCTTGATGCTCACCTGTTCTAAGGCAAATCTAAGAATTAGTTTCTCCACGGGGCTCTGGAAAGCGTACAGTCCTTTGTTATGTGAGCTCAACGATGTTCTCAATGAGTCTCCCATCTGTTGTGATCCGTAAGGAATGGAGCATATTGCTGATTCCACGACATATCCATCAATGACCGGCACAATATTAACTCTTTCGCCAATATCAACCACCACACCTGTTGTCACGTCATACGCATAAAGGATCAATGATGGCTGACGAGTTATTGCGGCTGCCTAAACCCACAGTTGTGGGATTGAAAGAAGACTTTTTTTCAGAAGCTCACCTGGAATTTGACATCTTCCAGACAGATTTGCAGCAGTTCTCCAATCAGCACCGTTGGAATATTCTGTGGGATCGAGAGTAACACCTTATACTTCCATGGTTCTATCTTTAGATCTGTCGTTATTTTATCAATGACAGCTCTCAACACGTCTCTATCAATTGAGTATCTTTCTACAGATGGATCAGTTGCCGATATTGGCCGCACAAAATCACCGTGATGTCGAATCTCGGGCTTATATGCTTCTTCGCCAACGTAAATCTTTCTGTCATCTGTACGAACTGCAATTGATGGGAAAAACGATTGTGGAAGTGATGGTTCAGCGGTGAGCACTCCAGCTCTAATGGAACATGATCCCAGCTCGAGAATCAACACTCGTTCCGTCAAATGTTGGAACGCACGTGGGATTGGCTTGACGTAAGCGTCGATTAGTGATGATGCACAGTGGGAGAGAAACGATTGACGCCATTTGTCGAATACTGCAGAGGGAACTCTGAAATTCATGTTCAAATCATCCGCATTAGCATTTCAATGACAAACCTGCAGTAGTATTTTACATGTTCCCTTCCTCCATGAATTGTCAATGTTCTCTCATCTTTGTTGGCATCCACGTCGGCTCCCGAGAGCACAAGCTCCTGGGCGGGAGCTTCTCCTGCATAATGGGTAGCGAATATTTGAAGACGTCCTTCCTTCATTCGAATGTACTGCTTCATCCACCCTTCGTTGTCTAAGCCATCTGATTTTGTTACCTCATCAGCTGGCACCTGAAGTGTTTGAATGTTGCTCAAAAGACCCCATTACTATAAATTATTGGTAGATATAGATTTTTTTTTCCAAAACTATTTATATTTACAAGCTACAACTTACTGAATATGTTACTCAAGCCAGTTTTAACACTGCCAAGAAAATTTAGACCGATCGGAGCAGTGCCAGCGAAGTTATCCCAAAAAAAAGCCCGCGGGCATTCTTTATGGCCAGTACTGTATCTTCTTACAATCACAGCCAGAATTAATTCTTTGAACATTCTATACGGATTACGGTAGAACTACGGTAGAATAAAATAACTGTACATACCTATTATTCAATGAACACACAATTACCGTCTTTTAAAATAAGTGAGCAGCACTGATTTAGCAGATCTTGGCATGTAACTGGCTCGAATATCAGCTACCGTATTATTGGAAATCGTTTTAATTATTTTTTAAATTTAAATCAACTTCAGCATTTTGCAATAAATCACTTTCTTTATGCGATCGAATAGATAGACATCTCACCTCAACATGCCCTTCCATTGTCACGAATCGGTTTCGCTTTGTCTCAACCCTCGGCTCATAGGATATCTCATAGAGAGCTTTGAGCAGGTACTTCGGATCCCATTCCCTCAGCGCATTGGCTTCTTCGGCCTTCAAACTGTCTGATCGTCCAATTCCATTTTCCATCCGAACACCATTGGCTTCCAGTTGTGGCATCAGGGCCTGTGACGGAAAGTTGTTGGTTGTGAATTCTATTTCAACTCAAGGCAAATAATAAGAAAAATGCAGAGAGCATTGGGGCGAAAATTCAATAAAATATGGTGTTTGTCGGGCTATAAAACAGTGGAAACTAGCTGAAAGACGATAAAATCGAAGGAAAAGTATCAGCTTTCAGCATTCAAAAAATGGAATCGTACTATAGTAAAAAGAGTGTTCTTTTGAAACGAAAATAGAAAAAAAAGAAGAAGAAGAAGAAGAAAATTGGAGTGAAGTGAGTAGTTTCCGGTTGCATTTTTTGAAACTTTCCGTGGTTTTTTTTTTGGGATGATTGACTGGTTTTGTTTGAATACAACAATAACGGAACGCAATTTGAAGATAGGCAGGGAGGGGGGGGGGGGAGGAGACGTGGATATTGAATTTTGAATTTGCAATATCTGATACCAATTCTCTGTTATAACTGAGGAGCCCTACTGACACTAGATGCTCTATCTAAGGCTTCTACGAAAGACGAAATAAGACAGACATCGTCTAGAATTCGTCAGGGTACACATGTATTTTAATTGACGACGTAAGACGAACGCAAGACGAGACGAAAGACTTCCTCGAAAGACGACCGACTTGTTTTGTCTAGTTTTATCGCGCATTCTGCCCATTCTCTGCACTGAAATAAGCGAGCTGGAATGCTGGAGCACACGAAAAGAGGAGGGCTCGCCGCTACATTTACAATCAATTTTTCGGGAAGAATTGATATTTACATTCAGCGATACTCAGAAAAACTCCACGAGCCTTGGGTAAAGCTGTTTTCAGTTACAGTAATCTATTTAGGAATTTTCTAGAAAATGGAGCAGTCGAGGAGCCCCCATAAAAAGACTCAAAAAAAAAGATCGATTTCTTTTTCCCTTCTTTATTCCGTAATAAGATTATGTGCAAATAGGGGGAGGGGAGCGAGTGAGGAGCACAAGTAAACATTCCTCTCCTTTTAGAGCACGCCTGTTAGAGAGCAAAAGAAACGATCACTTATTGTATAAATAGACGAACCAAAGTCAGCGAATCGACATAGTTGAAGCATCGTTAAACTGGCCTGATTCTCAAATATCTTTCTCTCATTCCAAAATTCCGATGGCCACCTGTGAATATCGTGTGAATCTGCGGAAGTCCGAAATACGATGCGTGTCTGGTCTCGCCGCGTTGGATGAAAAAAGCGGAAGAAAGAGAGACGCCGATCGGAGATTAAACCGACAAATTTCAGAGGAAAAGAGAGAGAACGAGAAGAGTCGCAGAGTGGGAAACAAAATAATTGTTCCTGGGTTCAATGTGACGGCCTAATTGCAATTTGGCAGCGATTTTAAGAGAGGAACAACACTGATCACTGAAACGAAAAATTTCAGAGACAATGAGAAATAGAAATCTCTTTTTGAGTGGATAAGTTATGCAATTCAGTGAGCTCAGCGAAAGAGAGAAAACCTCTGAAAACTACTGGCACATCAGGGACATCAAAGAGCCAACAGAGCCCTAAAAGATGCTCACGATCGTGTTGAACATGATCGATGAGCTCTACATCAAACCTTTAACTTTCTAGCTGGAATTTTCATTTGAAAATGTTGAGCGGGATGCCATTTTATAGCTGAGTTGACTGACTGTGAATTCCAGCTAAAACCTATAACAAAAATGCATTTCCAATCTTTAGAAACTTTAGAATATTGAAATGTTATCAGGTGACATTTACACTTGGTTAGTGTCCCGGTGCTTAAGAATTAATATCACGGGGAGGGGGTTGGGGGCGACGTAATACACAGCTTTTAAAGTGGAAAATCGGGGAAAAGAGCCATTTTGTATGTAACTTCCCTTTTCAAACAGCTGAAAAGAAAAAAGCTCGAAATGGGGGCTGCAGTTGTTATGAGTAGGCAGGAACTCAAGCTCAAGCTCATCGTGAATTCGCAAACTACCGTTTTCCCTTTAAAAGCTCCTAAGAACTGTATTGATTTGTGAAAGATCTAGAACTGCTATCATGGTATCAGGGAGGGGGGGGGGAACGTGGATATTGAATTTTGAACGGATACATTCAAAATATCAGATACCAATTCTCTGTTATAATTGAGGAGCCCTACTGACACTAGATGCTCAATCTAAGACTTCCACGAAAGACGAAATAAGACCGTCTCGTCTAGAATTCGTCTGACACAAAGATAGACATTGTGCTGGTACACATGTGCTTTAATTGACGATGTAAGACAAACGCAAGACGAAACGAAGGGATTCCACGAAAGACAATCGACTTGTTTCGTCTTTTGTGGAAGCTTTAGCTCAATCTCCGCGTAGTTTTATAGCGCATTCTGTCTATTGCATTCCTAAACGACGACGATGTAAGACGAACGCAAGACAAAACAAAGGGATTCCACGAAAGACAATCGACTTGCTTCGTCTTCTGTGGAAGCTTTAGCTCAATCTCCGCGCAGTTTTAGTGCTGATACACATGTATTTTAGATGACGACGTAAGACGAACGCAAGACGAACTGAAAGACGAAAGGATTCCACGAAAGACTATCGATTTGCTTCGCCTTTCGTGGAAGCATTAAAGAATTGTCTTCTGCCACCCGTAGGGCGCCTTCAGAAATCCTTCAATCTAATCTGGGGACTGGGGGGGGGGGGGGGCTCACTCTTTGGATTCCCATTTAATATTTTAATATTTTTTATTGGTTTGTTCAGCCAATAGAATGAATAAATAAATAAAGAAATATCGAATTGCCACTACCACTTTCTCACAATGCTATCAGTTTCAGCTGCCGTCAGACTTCGGATCTTTCAAAAAATAAGAATAAAATGCAAAGTAATCCAACAAGTTTCAGGTGGCTGAAATTCGCTTTTCGAAAAAAAAATTTGAAAACTCGTTTCTTGCTTTTCATTGGCTCACGTTGGGCTCACGTTACACTTGAACTTTTCCACGGTTCCCTCAGTGTTTTTGAGAAAATCATTTGAGAATGCAAGAAGGGCCCGCCAAACCCATAAATCAGTCACCAAATAAATGTTCTCCTCAAGTTTTTTTTTTGCAAAAAAAATCTGGCTTTCTGTTCTGTTTGCCTTTCTTCTTTTCTTCCATTTCCTCCTTCGCCCTTTTCCACTTTTTCTTCTTTTTGGCTTTGATGCAAATCCATCATTTATTAAAGGATTCGGAAAAATAAAACAGTGAAAGCTTTCACAAAATAATTCATTTTTTAATACAATTATTGTGAGAGAATACGGCGAGATTTCCGATTGCGGGGCAGGTCGAAAATGGCGAAAAAATGGAAAGAATGAAGGCTTTTAAGGGGTGATAACTTGTAAAAAACTTGAATAGGAATTCGCATTTTAATCAAATAAATTCACAGATTTGCAAAATGATCACAAATTGTGACCAAATGTGTCACAATTTTGGTTATGCCTCAAAATGGAGAAGCGATCATGAAAAATAGATCATAAAATTGGGAAAATGAGGCACGAGAGAAAAGAAGAGAAAATACATTTATATTTGATGCTCTTCTATTAGATTTCTTAAAATTTTCAATTTCTTTTACCTAAAATAATCACAGAAAAACTGTTCAACGGAGGTTCACAAAAGTTGCAGAAAATTCAATAAAGCCGTTCAAATTCCAGAGTTGTCAGCGGGCTCCTTTCAATTTTATACTATATTTCGATGCACAAACTGGAGATCGATGTTTTATGACAGTGTCTTGGAAAAAAATCAATTTGACAAATCAGATTCTCACTGGATTGTAAGGCTTCCAAAAAAAAAAGACGAAATAAGACCATCTTGTCTCCTCTTCGTCTTCGTCTGGAATTCGTCTGTCGCTGATTGTGCTGGTACATATGTATTTTAATTGACGACGTAAGACGAACGCAAGACGAACGAAGACGAAAAGAAAGGATTCCACGGAAGACGGCCGACTTGTTTCGTCTTCCGTAGAAACCTCAGGCAGGGCTATACGCTTTACGGCGTTTAAATAGTATTTTATTAATTGAAAATTACTTTTTTTTCAAGATAATGACATGAAAAAAACGAATTGAAATCTAGTTTTTTTTTCAAGTTCAATATTGTAAAAATATTGAATTCAAAGAAGGTTATGGATGGGCTCGCGGTGAGCCCGGATTGCACAAGCTGACAGCAATGTCACATGGTAATTTACTTGTTGAGAAATGTGAAATATATCGCTTTGTAAATGGAGATTAACGGACCACCAAAGAAGAAGCTCAGAAGGATTATGCCCTTTTCGTAATGAAGGAGAAGGAAGGGAAGAAGAGACAGAGAGAGAGAGAGAGAGTGGAGAGAATGCACTCAATTCATCAAGTCTTCCCCCCCCCTCCTCTAGGAACTAAGAGAGAAAAGCGACCTAAACTGAAAGATAGACAACAAATTAAGAAGCGCAGACATACAGAGAAACAGAGAAGCCCCGACATCCTCTCATTTTCAGGCAGGCTGGCGGAAAGGAGGCGCACGCGCGTATGTTTCTGTTTCGGTTCTGCAGCTGTCCTCCCTCAGAGAGACACGTGACGAAAAAGCGTGAGAAATAGCATGTGAAGGTAGGGACACTTTGAGATGGTGGAACAAACGGATAGAAAGAGTGCGCGCCAGAGCGGGGCAGGCGGGCCGTGGTTGACGAGCGGGGGCCCGCAGAGTTCGAGGCGAAAAAGAGCGCGCAGGAGGAAGAGGCGCAGAGAAGAACGGAGAGAAAAGGAAGGCGCAAAGACTGTGACACTAACAATATATTTATATAAACATTTTTCTCGAGTTACAGGGTATAGGGTGGTGGAGATATGGAATACAACGAGTATCACACTAGAGCGTCTGAAATTCAAACTGGAAATCTTTTCAGAGCGATCACGAAGACTTGTAGCCCTTGGATCGATAAACTTAAATGATCAAACCCTCAATTTTTTATGCTTGTGAGCAACAATAAAGCTGTAGAGAAAAGTTGGGAGTAGCACGAATATTGCAGATTCTGATAGTAATGACCGCATCAGCGTAAGTACAGGGTGGGGCATAAATATAGCGCCGCTTTCAAGACGGCGTAATCTTTTCAAATCGAAAGATTTTTTTCTGAAAATCAACAAAAATGTGTATTAAACAACAAAAAAAATAATAGCATTAACAGTTTTTGAATCTTCCTCATTTCGCTTTGATGACAGCCTGAAGTCTCTTCTGGTAAGAGTCGACGGCGGCACGGAGGTAGTCAACGTGGGAATACTATATCGAGAAGATTCCTGAGGCGGAGGTGTTGCCGTGGTCCAAATTCCACTTTGTGGGTGGCGATTGGAAATTCCAGCAGGACGGAGCGCCGGTTCACACCGCAAAGCTCACTCAGCAGTGGTGCGAAGCTAATTTCTCCGAGTTCATCACAAAAGATCAATTGCCAGCTTCGAGTCCAGACCTCAATTCAATGAATTTTGTTGTGTGGGGATATTGGGAGCCCTGAAGATCGCTTTGACAGCTGGGATGGGACAATTTAAACGTTGACTACCTCGGTGCCGTCGTCGACTCTTACCCGAAGAGACTTCAGGCAGTCATCAAAGCGAAAGGAGGAAGAATCGAAAAATTCTATAATTTTTTTTGTTGTTTAATAAACATTTTGGTTGATTTTCAGAAAAAAAATCTTTCGATTTAAAGTTATTACACCGTCTTGAATGCGGCGCTATATTTATGCCCCACCCTGTACTTTTTGGACCGATTACGCTGATGCGGTCATTGCTATCAGAATCTGCAAGATTCGTGCTACTCCCAACTTTTCTTTACAGCTCTATTGTTGCTCACAAACATATAAAATTGAGGGTTTGATCATTTCAGTGAATCGATCCAAGGACTACAAGTCTTCGTGATCGCCGTCTTGAATGCGGCGCTATATTTATGCCCCACCCTGTAAGCATGTTGAACATTTATGATTTATGATATAAGCAATTTATAGCTCTGGAAGTCTGAGTTTCTCGGCCGTCTAGCTCTATATAAAATATGGCTTACACATGTCTAAACCCCGCAAAGCTTCTCCCGGCCATGAACAGAACGCCGATTCCTTCCTGAGAGCGGACGATTTTTATCGCATGGGGAGTCAATTCAATCCTCTTTTTCAGAATTAAAAAAAAGTTCTTTCTGATCTTGAAAGAGCGAAATACAGCAAAGAGAGATCCACTTTAATCAATTGTTTTCGAAAGCTAAGCATCTCGAATTTAAAGGATGTTTTTCACGATTTTAAGCGAGTAATTGCCTTAGTTTAAGTTCAACTCATAAATGCCCTCGTCGTCGACTCTTAGCCGAAGAGACTTCAGGCAGTAATCAAATCGAAAGGAAGAAGATTCGAAAACAGTTAATTCTATCATTTTTTTCGTTGTTTAATAAACAATTTTGTTGATTTTCAGAAAAAAAAATCATTCGATTTGAAGTTATTACACCGTCTTGAATGCGGCGCTATATTTATGCTCCACCCTGTAAGCTATCATCAGTTTGAATAATTATTTTGAGCATTAAAATGATAAAGCTTGTATTAGAATAATATTTCCAATAAAAATAGAAAGAACTAAAATGGAAACAATTCAAATGGGAGAAACACTTAAAGGGCAGCTTGAAAATGAAATGGAAATGTTGGAGAAGTTATCGGCGGGGCTTTCTTTCAATCAGAGGAAAATAACACGTATATCTGTCTATCTGCTCATCAGTCAAATAAGCATATCGTAGACTTTCTCATCACTTGGCAAAGAGACTGGCGAGAGCATCGAAGTGTCCTCGAGAGCTTTATAGACACGACGAACACGAATTGTCGGCTCATCTTCCAATGTTTGAGGGTGATAATGGGAATTCGGGTGAGCAGTGGACGATTGATTTACTGTTATCCTGCCTGCAAGATTTTATTTTTTTTCATCAAAAACCCCAAAAATTTAGAATAAAATAGTGAAATTCTAAAACTGCAAACATCAGACTTGGCTCACGGAGCAGCTCCAAGAATTTGCACAAACATATCTCCCAAAGCGATCCCGAACTTCCTTACTTATTTCATGATTTTCCTCAACACCTTCATTCAGCCCACTTCGATGACGTGCCACCCGCTCTCCACGTTCATGCATTTCAACCTCATCCAGGGGCACAGGAGGCATGGATCGTGGTCGCGGCTTGATCTCTGAAGTATCTGATGATTCATGAGATTTCATTTATTTAAAAGGGCACTGGTCAAAAATTAAAATATATACATAGGTACGCTGAAAACGCCGATTCTAAAAAGGTGCGCTACTCGAAACGATTTGCTACAAAAAAGTGTTTCGCATTTTCGAAATACTTTTTAAATATTTTTCTATTCAATTTATAGTCAAGTATCTTGCTCATATCTGAAATTGAAGGTGTATATTTGGGACAGAAGTATTTCAGGGAGCCGGCCACATTCAGGGAGCCCGAATGCCAACCCACTATCTGAAATCCTCTATCAGCACTGCAATTTCTGAAATAAAACACTTCTGTCAGAATGAATTATAGAATATGTCTTTTATAAATAAAGAGCCAAATACCAACAATTGCTCAGTCCCTAGCTACCCGCCGGAGCGCGCGCACGCCTCCAATTCTCAACGAAGGAGGGGGGGAGGGGAATCTATTTTTTTTCGTTGAATTAAACAGCATAGATTATGTACACTATTCCTTTAAAGTTGCCTTCCCACAGCTTAAATTCACAATATAAGCTATACTTTTTTAGACCCCATCGTCGCGCTTCTTAAAAATACCTTGCTCTAAGCGATGGCCTGGTGGTGCAGCACGAACTCTGTAAATCACTTGCTCAGTAGATATCGGCTTCTCATCGTGTTTACTGAAACGTGAGACTTGTCTGAAATGGTGAGAAGGAAGAGCTTACTTGAAAAGTTTAGCCAAATTCCTGACGTGACCAACGCTAACCGAATCTGTTGAGTGTGTTGATTTGGAGCTTCGAACGGCAAGATTCTCCGAGTTCTCAATGTTGTCAAATAGCACGCGGTAATCATCATCTGTGAATCAAGCAATTGAAACCAAGAGAAACGTTTATTCATCACTTACCATCATACTCTTCGCTCTCCTTCTGAAGCTGCAACGGTGGCGGAATATTCTTACGGTTCAATGAATTGGAGTGATGTAGCACTGTCTTGGAAGTGGACACATGAGATGTCTGATCTTCTTTTTTCACAAATGGGGAGTTAGGTGGGATGTGAGATTCAATATATGCTGTTCTTGTCGTATGAACCTCCTGATCATCCCACTTGTTGGTTTTGCTCATTTGACGAATCGCTTGGTTTGTTCGGGCTATCTCATATTGTAGGTCTTGCTGATTGCGTAGGGTATTGTGATGATGTTCCTTCGGATTATGCGGTTCATCATAGACAACATTTGCGTGCGGCTCATCGTACACCACACTTTCAGACTGTTTTTGAGTTCCATAAACATCGGAATAAATGTGAACGTCAGAATCCTGATGAGTTTGAGCATCAGAAAGATGTTGTTGGATATCGGAACTGTCATGGTGATATTGAATAGTCGGAGAATACGAAGAGTGAGAATCAGCATAAGCGTTATATGGTGAAACTGTGGGAGAATGAACGTGGACGGTATTTGAAATCGAATGCGAACGAGTCCTCTTCTCTGCTTGAGAATCTTGTTCTGCTAAGGCTGAAAATGGAAATCATATGAAAATGAAACTTTGGTTTTCTCACCATCTTTCGCATTGTACTGTTCGATACGCTCGTGCACATAGTCCACCAAGGTGGCTGAATCACTGTGACCTCTTCCCGCTTCTTCGACATGAGGGAAGTCAATCGATTTCGGTTCCAGTCCCGGAGTCGTTGGACGAGAATAAGCCCGAGTTACTGGATGGCTGACAGGCCTAACCATGCTCCTCTGATGCTCTTCCTCGAACTTTTGACGGAGAATTCCCTTTTGGAACATCAACTCGTGGTAGACAACCGGCTTAAGTGGTTTGTCCACATGCTCTTCAATGTGCTGTTCTGTTTTTGGTTTCGGTGTTTCCGCAACAGTGAAGATGCCAGGAACTTGAATCGGTTGAGGAACTGGTGCAGGAGTGCTCTTTTCTGTAGAAGTTTGAAGCTAATTTTACGTTTTTCATTTTACGGGAAGGCAATGAAAGACAGATTCACTTAATTAAAAACGATAAAACTATTTCCAGCATCAAGGTCTTGAAAGCTGCATCTTCAAGTTTCTCACTTCATCATGGAAAGTGATTATGGAATGACATAAGACTGATTAGCACACTAACCTAATCCCTAAAAAGGTTAAAGTTTACTTTCACCCCCCCATGCCCGTATGATATTTCCCCCACCTGTAGGGTTGGAAATCTGCCCCCCTCTGCATCTGAACTTATGGGGGGGGGAGGGGGGCTCAGTTCACTATTGGCCCCCATTAAGTCTGTGGGGGACCATAGTAAACTCAATAACTAAAAAAATACAAAAGTACCATTTTAGCGATTGAAATACAGGGCAATGGGGGGTGATTCCATACTTATACCCCCTAAAAAAGAAACGCTTACTCTGTTCAATTTCTTCCTCGTAGTTCTGCCGAGCTTCCAATTCTCTCACAGCCTGGATTTCCCTCTGACGCTCCAAATATCTTCTTCTTTTCTCCTCTTCTAATTGAGCTTGCCTCTCTTCCCCTCTGAGCGATTCCTCTAATTCCTTAACTCGGTTATGGACATTTTTCCCGAGCCTCAAGTTCTCCTGATCCTCACTTCTGTTGAATGACGGAGAGACAGAAACATCCAGAGCTTCCCTTCCAATGTATATCTCGTCATAATGTCTTTCAGCTGGCGTTGGAGGCTCTTCAATTACTTGAGCTGGAGTAATGAAGACCGTTTCCGGAGGCGGGGGTAGTGGTGTGCTTGGAGCCGTTGGAATGAATTTTATACATTCGGGATCTCTCGTGAAATGCAGCTCATGCCATACTTCTTGTTCGACGATCGGAGGCGGGGGTAGTGGTGTGCTTGGAACGGTTGGAATGAATTCTATATGCTCGGGATCTCTAGTGAAATGCAACTCATACCATACTTCTTGTTCGTATGGTTCCTCTTCAAATGTTTCGATTACCTCTATAGTTTCGTACGGACGATAATCTGGATACTCTATTGAACTGAATGGAAGATCGCAATACTCCAAATCCCTGTTATAAGACAGAACGATACTGCTCGAAATGTCGAGGAACTGCCGTATTTTCAATTCTTCGTGAGCAATGTCATCAGTTCGGACGAGAGGAACACATGTGACTTTATCAAAGAACTTCGGGAATGCGAAACTATGATATGGAACGTCTTCAGTTTTGTGAAGAACGATATATTCAACTGCAGGAGGAGGCTCCACGGGTGGAACTTGAGGCGGGAGACTCGGAGTTTTCATATAGTCCGAATACTTTTCCAGATAATCGCGAGAATAAGAATAATGGAGTGGGCGGGTTATATTTCCCTGAAATCAAAACATTATAATTGACTCTGAAACTAAATCGCTTAAAACACGTACGCTATAATATCCCGATTGGTGCAAAGGCATTATCTTGCTCGGGTCGTAATAACTGTGATATCCATAAGGCATTTCGACAGCAGGTGGGAAAGTTGTCCTGAAAACATGTTCTATAATTTACGAAAATTATTTAAAGGCTAACTTGAAGTCATATTTTCTTTCATATGTGCTTGACAAGTCAAGCGCACTTGTGGTATTGTAATCGTAGCGTCTGCGAATCGGCTCATCATAGATGTGCTCTTCCTTCTTTTCAGGCAATTTTGGCCTGGTATCCAGGGTGTTTGACAGTGCAGGAAGAGTCCCGTAGTGTCCCAATCCAGACGAGTATTTTCCATATTGAGAGTGATAATCATGACGGGTATCCACGTTGTACAAATTGCTCAATGATTTCGTTGTCGATGAAGCTTCTGTTCCCAGGCGGGGTCTTGGCTCAACACGAATTGACGATGACGAACGGTGTGCTTCTGTGGATTTCTCAGCCGCTTGTGATTTTCTATGTGCTTCATGAGCTACTGATCCCATTGATCTGGATCTTGACATTTCAAGTGACGTGTGAGGAGCTATGTAACTTTGATTATGTACAGGATGAGATAGAGATAACCTGCGAGTTTTGAGGTGTTTTTCTTCGTTTTCAGCGAAAAATTTAGCAATTTTCACACTGACTTCTTCAGCAACCTCAGTGAATTGATTCATTCCTAATGGATGATCTCCGGCTTTCACAGTTACTGTCCGGTCTTCCAGCAGGCCAGATTCACCGTCTTCTTCAAAAACCGCTAGTTCATGATCCCATTCTCCATGACCGTTTGGTATTTTTTGTGAGATCAATTGATGATGAGACTTATCTTCTTTGATCAGCTCCTCCAACGGGGCATCCACGGTTTCTATGTACTCCAGCCGTTCTTCATTGTTATGATCATAGTCTTGAGAACAGTCTTCAAGGCGATTGACCTGATCCGGCGATGGAACTGATTTCTGAGAAAACCAAGATGCATCCAGCAGAAAAACTAATCTTCTGAAAATAACTTACAGATCTATAAAACTTCTGCTCAATGTATACTCGTGTCAGCGAACGTCCACGCTGTTTTAATTGACTCTGAAAGTTTCATTTCAGCTCGAATCTTCCGTTGCCGAAAAATTACAGTTTTACTCCTCTCCCCCCCCCCTCCTTACTCCAATCGCTCGTTTTCGCTTTTTAATTTTATAACACCTTCACATTGTTTCCAAGCAAAGGAGGGGCTGCGGCGGTCGGCAGTTATCAGTGATTTGCCGTATATTAAATGCCTTACGACGCGCGTTGTGCCATTTACGCCAACAAATTTGATGAGTAATTAGAAGGTCGCTGATAGAAATAACTTTTTGCACAACTACAAGGTACAGATAACGGTAAATTTCACGCTGAAATTTCAAGGAGCTACAATAGGAAAGCCAGGAGGGGTACTGTAGTTTCAGAAATGCGGAATTGGCTTCCTATGAATCCATTTATTGAAAATATTTATAATCGAACCTCGCTGTTTTTGGTGGTCAATGCGTAAATGTACCTCCGGACTCCCAAATAGCCACGACCACGATTCTCGTTTCTCTGAAATTATCTCATTAATGAGAAGGTGAAGCTCCATCAAATTTCCGCGCTTACTTCATTTTCCCGTCGAACTTTCTCATCCAAGTCCACACATTTCTGTTTTACAGCCGCCAAAGCGGCATTCAAGTCCACTTGTAGGTCTGTCATGCTGAAAATGGAAGGATTATTCTTTGAAAGAAAGGGGGGTAGTGGAGCAACGAAAAAAGGCACAAAACTCGGGAGAAATGAAATGGAATCTGTATACACTTTCAGCGCAACTTCTCTTCGATAACTTGAACGGAATTCCGCGAAATTTAGATTTGAAAATTCAAAAATTCCATTAAATGCGGGAAGCTAATGAAAACGTGGAAATAGCTTAGTAACATTGTGGTGAATAATCAACTGAAATAGGCGCGATTCTTTCTGCCGGACGGACACCCTCTCCAAAAGATGTGATAAGAAACTTTCTTCGGAGCCTTCTATGCCATCATGTTATCAGTATTTGTGTGGAGGTGGAATGCAACCGGGCCGCCCGACTCCTTCACTTCCCTCTCCAAATGATGTTAAACAAATACCAGCTTTGTGACTGGTTGGAGGGACTGAAAATATGTGTTTTTGGAGGTATGGCAAGCATGCAAAATAAAAGAGTTCCGTGCTGTTGATGACTCTACAAGTAAGCAATTCGACGATTTTCAGAGAACAGGTGAGAGCCATCTGTCATAGAAGAGATCACACTCTGGAAATTCTGTGCGCGGTTCTTCGCTGTGCCTTTTGAGACAGATGGCAGCGGCACAGGTGTCTTAAAATTCCTGGGAATGCAACAAAATATGAAAAGTAATAGTTTGGGACATATTTATTCTGTATTGGGGGGTGGGGAGACACTCAGCAATTCACTTGATAGTGAAAGTTGATAAGCTTAGATAGTAGGAAATGTTTTTTACGATGATAGGCCTAATAAACAAAAGAAAAGGCGAAGAAGGTGGATAGTCTCTTATCGAGATAAGAGAAATTCCATTTGTCACTGGAATTCCCACATGATTTCACAAAGATCATCATTCTAAATTACTCTCTCCACATAGTAGTGCTCTTCGGGGAACACGTAGCTTGGTGCATTTGCCAGAACGTAGTCTGGAATCGAGGTGACTCGGTGGTTGACAATTCGAAGAAGAGCGTGCTCGAAATGAACCAAGTCTCTTTCACAGCTTCCACAAAGAACGTAGTTCGAGCACGTCAGACAGTGATAGCGACTTCCGATGATTTGGGCGTGACAATGGCTGCACAGTATGGTAAAGCCTTCGTAGATCCTATTATTGTGAAGGGGATCGTTGAATCGAACACGAAGTGAATGTCGAGATGGATTCCGTGTTAGCGGAATCTCTTCGTAATGATTCCTGGATCTTCGTGGCAAGTATTCTGAAAAAAAAAGAGAATTTCATTGATTCATTGATTTTTTAAAAGGGAGAAAGAGCCAGATGTGCTTTGCTTTTTTTTTCAAAAGTGATTACTGTAGATCTCGAAGCATTTTAATGATCGCCGAACTAGAATATCCTTAAATATCCTGGCTGACCAATTCCGGGCCACTGTTGTCGGCTAGGCCACTTCTGCATTTGCAGAATGTATTGTTCTTTAACACTTTATAATTATATTTGCAAATTGCAGCCCGCTTCCCCCCCCCCAAGTATTCCTGCTATTGAAGGGTTTTGTGACCCGACGACCCATCGCTGGCTCATGCTGCCTACATACCCTCTAGACGAATGGTGAGTTGCGGCAAAACATGATTCAAATTTCGGACGCAATCCAATATTTGAGTAGAGTTTGTGAGCTCGTTTCTCGTTCCCAGAATACTGTCTGCAACAAATGAAAATTCGTATGGGAGCAATGCGGCGCAATATCTCACCAGAGTAAAGCCTGTAGTAGCCATTCGTTGGGAACAAGTCATGAGCAGTTTCAATTACTCTTTCCCACGCATTAAACTTGTTTAAGAGCAGCAACTTTGATCTTTGGTAATGATTCAACAGGAATGTCACATTTGTCTCTTTCGGAATTGTCTGGAGCGAAAGATTTGAAGCGTAACTTGCGAAAATGCTAAAGATACCGAAT